>ONZH01011037.1:0-600000 GCA_900303285.1 Rhinella marina | reverse complement strand
ATAGCCATATTCCTTAATACTGGCACTAGGTAGGGGTTCTCTTATTGTGACAACCTTTTCAATGATTTTCAGGGCTTATTGGTATTAATTAGACAATCAGACCCACTGTTCATTCAGAACAGAACGATTCCATGTAAATCAACAACACCTTGCTGATGGTTTCCACATAACAAAAAGAGCTATTTTTCTCCCTACATTGAGTAGCATGATCTAAACATAAAGGGGTGATGCCATGAAACACATTCTATATTTTTCAAGCCAGCACCTGGATCTAAATACTTTTGTAATGGCACGTAATGAAAAATTTAGCATAGCCAGTGAGCAGTGACCTATTCAATTAAAATGTATCTGTATAGCGACACCTGCTGTTCGTTCTTTTTCCTTATTTCTTGTCCACTTCACTGAGGTGGTCGCACGTGCTCAATTTAAATCTTCAACTGCTGCCGTCAATATCTACTGTTAGAAGCTGCGGCAGGGAAAGAGCTACAATAGAAAGGACACTCCACCTGAGCTGTGATAGGGAGAGAGCTGCCTCAGAATGGACATTCCCCCCGAGAAAGGACACACCCCCTGAGATGTGAGTCTGAACGGAATCTAGCAGAACAATTGGAGCAATGAATGGGGAGCTCTCTGGATCCATAGTTTTGTTAGAAAGAGATTGTCATGTATGATGTCTGATTTTCATATTTTTACATCAATCATGGCATAACCCCTTTAAGTAAAAACAACATGGAGACATATTAGTTTGATTGTAGCGTCGATGTGACTCACTAGTGAAAAATGTTTGACGTGAAGTTTGCAGATGACAAATGAATGTGTCAGAAATGTCACCGGCCCGCCATCAAATCCTCAGAATCTTCAAGTATCCGTCTGCCAGAATTCTCACATTACAACATATCACTTCTTGGGTTCCCTGCTGTTTGCACGTCATGACACTTCCCATATTACGCACCCCGTCCCACACACACACTCTAGACACTCAATCTAGACTGTCTTTCCACCTAATGAAACTATTTGCATGGTCTAAACCACTGCTGCAGGTTATGTCTTGGGAAAAGAGATATCTACTCCTTGGGATTTCAATAATTAGCATGATTATTTTCAAATTTATCACTACTGCACTTATAATGTAATAACACAGGTCACTGCCCCCACAAAATCAACACATTCCTCTACTGCTGCTGTGATCCCATCACTTACTATATGATATATTGTATTTGTCTTACAGAGCCACCGGTGCAGATCCTCCGTCCTCTGGAAGATCAAGTGGTGATGGTAGGGGAAAGAGTGGAGTTTGAATGTGAAGTGTCAGAGGAAGGGGCGCAGGTGAAATGGTAAGAGACTCTATGGAACGTGGCATGATAGGATTGCTATTTTATATCCTTTTGTCAGGCTGGAACTGCAATGATGACAACAGCAGGATATGAGTGAGCTAATATGATTAGATACAGGGTCTTGCCACAAGAGGGGTAAAAGCGCTTCCATGGCTGGCCTATACAAAATCCTTTCAGAGGCTACTTTTGGATAGTGTACATCTTGGTGAGAGACATGCCTCTATGACACACTCAATGACATTTTGCCCAGACTTTGAGAGGGGTGCATCATCATCGGATATTAAATAAGCCAGTACCTCATCTGCAGGTGAGGAGAGAGCGCCTTGAGGAGAGAGCTCATTTACATCCCTTTCTTCCCAGAATTCTAGAGGAGCATGTATGGCCTATGAGTCTTCTCACGCCAAATACGGCGTTCTCTCCCCAAGGAGAGATAGTACCCCCTAAATCCTGACTTGGCCTTTTACCCAGTTAAGCCAGTACTCTCTGCTCTGCACTGATGAGAGGCAATCATCCTGAAACAGCTGTCTGCAGATGGGGTGCTGGCTTAGTTAATATCTGTGTCATGTCTCAAGGCCTTTCTTAAAGGGTCAAACATTGACATATAGGATAGCTGCCTTACATCTGGTGGGGCTTGTTAAGTGCTCATTTGCATCCCTTTCTTCCCACTCAATATATTCAAATCACTTACATACATGATCATTATATTCACACATAGAAAGTCTCATTCCAACTCCATCTTGGTGCATTATTTTTGTAAATGACATATATATACCGTGTATATATAAATATATATATATACAGTAGATGTCCTTGTTTGGAGAAGCTATGGCTTTGTAGATTGAAATGATGTCACCAGCTGGTTAGACCCCACCTGGGCTTCAGTCCCCTTGACCTTCTGCCACTTTGCAATATGAAACCCCGGTCTCTGTACATGTTTGCACCCTGTCTATTAATTATCAGCTTGGAAGGCATGGTTGTTTGCTTTTACACTTAGAAGTAGCCTTCACATTCCAGGGAATGAGTCTTACATGTCTCCAGGGAGGTGCCGGCATTTTAACAAACCTTCTCGCACCGTTCCTGCAACCCTTATAATTATAACAGAGTATACGTTTCAGCATTTAAAATAGCCCCTGCCTGCTGTGGTCTATCTGGCCCAACCATGGACATGTAAAGCCCAGGATGCCTTCTCAAGGGTGTCCTCTTACAGCTGCCAAAATGTGTCTTCCAGGAGCACAGGCTTGGGATACTTTGTCAGCAAAATTGATATGAAGGGCACCTTGCTAAGACACCTATAATCTGCCGACCGCTACTGGGACCATTGCTCTGTGTCATCAGATGCTTCCACTATGACATTTTTTCTTGAAATGTCATTCCCCCGTCATGTATCCTACAGTGTCAGCAATTCAGACTATACTGTAAATCTATAAGGAGACAAGTGGAGGAATGTAACCTACTTATGGAAGTCTAAATTACCCAACATGCTTCCAGGAGATGCTTCATTTAAAGTGATGCCTTTGAAGGGGGTTTCCTCTTTTATTGGAAGGGTCCCCAGAAAATATGTTGATGTGTTCCCCCAGCAATCAAGCTTCAGTCTGCTGAGGAACTTGGGACACACTGTTCAAGTTCCCTATAGCACCTCCGCAGGGTAAATGATGTATTACAAGTTACCCACTAAAGTCAATGGAATGCATGAAAATGCCGGTTCCGCCAGAGCAAGTGACGCTCTTTGTCTAGACTCTGTCAGATTGATGGAGGTCCTGAATGTGGAAATCTTCTTTATTAAGGGATGGATGCAGTGGGTTTTCTGGACCAGACAATATAGCATCAATTACCTTCTTTCGCTACTTTTCTTTTCACCCTATGGAGGGTTTTAGAAAATCCAACATATCTATGGCAAAATCTGCATGACATGTAGATTTGTCATAAATTTAAAATCCACACTGGAGGTCAATTTATGTGCCCATCCCATTGTAATAAAATCTTTAAAATCTAATCCATATTGCTGCAGCAGTCGTGTTATTCTGCAGGCTGCACAGGGTTAAGTCAGTCCCAAATCACAGCAGGACACCATTACGCCTTAATAGCATACCATGAATAACAGATCAGTCAACAGCAGCCTTTATTTCCCTTGTTACTTTTTGAGGCTTGTATGACATTATAAAAAACAGTTCTGTTCTTGCCTTTGGACTGTGTCTGGTACTGTAGCTCTGCCCCATTTACTTGGAGTTGCAGTACCGGGCACAGTCCATTGACAAAGAGTGGAGATAAGTTTTCCAGAAATAAATAATTCTCATAAACAATCTACACTATAGCGATATGAAAGAAACAACTAAATAAATACTTAAATAAATTACTATAATTATTAATTATTACTAAAAATTATGTAAATAATTTTAATTACTATTAATTACTAATAAGTTCTTTAAAAAATGTCTTTGGTTACTATTAATTACTAATAAATATTTTAATAAATTACTATAATTACTATTAATTGCTAATTAATACTTTAATAAATTACTTTAATTGCTAATTATTTACTAATATATATTTTAATAAATTACTATGATTGCTTTGAATTATTAATAAATACTTTAATAAATTAATCACTATTAATTATTAATAAATACTTTAATAAATTGCCATAATTGCCATTAATTGCTAATGAATACTTTAATAAATTACATTAAATGCTATTAATTAGTTACTAATAAATACTTTAAAAAATTAAAATGATTGCTATTAATCACTGATAAATACTTTAATAAATTAATTGCTAATGAATACTTTAATAAATTACTTTAATTGCTATTAATTAGTTACTAATAAATACTTTAATAAATTAAAAGGATTGCTATTAATTGCTAATGAATACTTTAATAAATTAATTACTATTAATTACTAATAAATACTTTAATGAATTACTATGATTACTATTAATTACTAATAAATACTTGAATAAATTACTATAATTACTATCAATTACTAATACTACAAAATAAGTAACATTTTTATTTAGTGGTCAGTGCAACCAAATACTTGCATTTCTTGTCATTTCTTTATGTTCACTGGTGCAGAGATTACATAGAATAAAGGTGTAACCAGGAGGATCATGGGTCACAATGCAAAATCTGTAACCTCCACCCCACCCACCATGTATCATGTATCATACTGGTGATTTCTTATATTTCGGCCCATAGGTCTGGAGGTGACTTCAACCTCTGCACCTTTATAGCTGCACCTCTGTGTAAGACAAAAGCACAACTCATGGAATCCATAGGGAATATACAGATTTCTGATACAATTGGAAGACTTATTATAATGGCAGTTATGGGGCGTAATTATAGCCATAGCACTTGCAATAGGGCCCCAAGTTGAGGAGTTCAAATCAGATGCAAGAACATTGTACCTATTCGTGGAGAATAACAATATGGCGTCTTTTTTGCTATAATGGGGGTTTTCTGATATATGGGAATATTATATACTGTATACAGTACCTAGAATTTTTGCTACTTTTGCTGCTTTTTTAACAGCACTACACTAGGTGGTGGGGGCCCCAACTTATTTTGCTATGGGACCCTATGAATTAAAGTTACACCCTTGGTAGTAGTATCAATTATATTAATTGCAAGTTTAATTAATTAATTAATTAATTAATTAATGCAATATATTTTCTGCCTGGTACAGCAAAATGTTGCTTGACCTGGGTCCTGACAAACTCATTATAACTCTGCAGCAGTTTTTTTCCTATGACAACAGCGCCACCTATCTCCATGTAATGCTATTGCACATTGTTCTATAGAATTTTTATTTTTTCGTACAGTATTTGATTCATCGGGGATAAAACAAAATATTAATGGAATAAAGAATAATGGATCTATGTATGTCATAATTTCAAATTGACCAGATTTTTTTGTCATTTGATTTGTATTGTTGGTTTTGAGTTACAAAGTGCTACAATAAATACAGAATTTTCTTAACAGACTTAACAGAGACTTAACAGACAACATACTACTATTTAAAGGGAATGTGTCATCAGAAAATGTCCTATTGTTATATGTATACTTAATCACATTTTAAAAGAATATGATTATTATTTTTAATTTTCCACTTCAATATCTTTATTTAAACAAAAACCATAAATCCTGCAGTTCTCACACTGGCCACCAAGCCTAATAATAGGCGCTACTTCTTGGTCTATACCGATCGCTTTACTGTAGTTATCTGCTTATCATTACAGGCAGGATTAGAATGACAGATATCACCTATGTATATAGATAACACATGATTCACTATTCATAATAGGAGATATCACAGCTTATCTACTCCATCCTGACCTCTGCACAGGTCACACAGCATGCCAAGAAAACTCTCCCATGGAAGACAATGAGATCCCCTCCTGACCATTGTGTCTATGGACCATGGTGCTGCTGAAAAACAATTCTTTACATGCTGTTAAGATCAGCTCAGGCAAGATGGCCACCTCCATGGTCACATTCAGGAGATAGAATTTAAAAAATCTGCAATCAGAAAATAAAAAAAGATTAGAAAAAAACGAGATGCTATAACCAGCAAAAAAAAAATCCCCTTTAAAAAAAATTAGAGCTGTCATTGCCTCTCAGCTTGGGTTAATGGAAGGTGTCCAAGTAGGAGACCCCTTATATGACATCCATATGCCCCTAGAATATTATAGCTGAGAAATACCTTCTAGAGCTGAGCCAGGGGAGCAGAATCGGGGGTAACCTGGTCCCTGTGGAGACTCTACCATCTACGAAGGTCACCAGTATTATAGATGGCACATGTTAGGTGGGGGGGGGGCTCTGCTGCAGATGGTCCAGCAGCATTACGTTTCTCCTCTGAGCTGTACGATGTTCCACTAATGGGATGCACTTGATTGATGGCTTCTTCGTATCTCCTCCAGGGAGAAGGATGGAGTAGAACTGACCAGAGAGGAAACCTTTAAATATCGGTTTAAGAAAGATGGGAAGAAGCATTTCCTCATCATTAATGAGACAACTTTGGAAGACAGTGGCAACTATATCGTGAAGACCAACGGAGGAGAATCCGTCGCTGAGCTGTTGGTACAAGGTAATGGGTTACCATGAGAGAAACTGGTATGCGCTTGAGATAATGGGGGTCATTTATGATGCGATGCCATGTCCCTGCTCACACCACTTTTATGAGGAGACAGAAAAAGGGGGTGTGACAAAGGGAGCGTGCCAGCCCGTCTCATTTATCATTTTCTACGCCTGCTTTAGGGCATAGAAAACAACTTAAATCTACACCAGCAAAGGAGCTGGCATAGATTTACGCAAGTCACACGGTCAGCGCCTAAGTTACGTACAGGAGGGCGCTTCTACATAACTTGCGCCAGTGGACATGAACTAAGACTAGCATCTAAATCACCAGTCTTAGTACATTTCCCCCAACGTCTCTGAGCAATCATCAAAGATAATAATCCAAGGAGCGGTGTTGTATGACACATACTACCTGCCTCACCACACTGCAATGTCTTAAAGGCTTTGGACACCTTTGGGGAAATTTTTTATTATTGCAATTTATTCATTTGGGGCTAATTTTTTCAATTGGTCTTAAAAAAAAAATCTGTTGTTTTTGAGATACATGGGTTAAAAATCAGTCTGTTTGCAGAGTATCACTTCTCAGACCCATCTGCTGAAGGCTCATGTGAAGCCTTATCTCTGACCTCCTGATCGCTTAAACACTCATTTAAGCCATTTTCTTATCAGTTTGATAAGAGTTTAGCTATAATGAGTGTTGTTTATGAGGTCAGGAGATTAGAGATAAGGCTTCACACGAGCCTTCAGATGATGGGACTGAGAAGTGATACTCTGCAAACAGACTGATTTTTAACCCCTGTATCTAAAAGAAAACTGTTGAAATTTTTAATTATTTTTAGCCCAATATGAGTAAAACGCAATCATAAAAATTGTCCTGAAGATGTCCATTACATGGGTCGATCACAGTTATCAGGGATAAGTGCTAGTAGCATGCTCATTCCTGATAACTGACGCATCATTTGACTGACAAGCAAAATATAATTCATCAGGTCATCATCTTTTTGGATAGCAGACTGTCCTGTATAATTAGAGATCTACTGCCCATAAACAATGAATGTGTATGGAGGTAGCGATCGCAGCAGCAATAGCTCATCCATATAGAGTGGAGGTGATTGCTGCATGTAAACCTCTGATTTGGATCTCTGAGACACAGAGATTCAAATCCCTTGCATAGTCATAGATATAAAAGATAATATGCACATTACCTGGAGCCACCACTAGAGGGAGCTTAGGAGCTTACTGCATACAGAACTCAAGTATGCAACAAACTCCCTCTAGTGGAGACTTCAAGTAACCAGCATAACTTAAAAGGGTTTAGAGCTCTCCATCAGAAAAACAGAGCTCCTGACGCAATAGATATATATTAAAAGGGGTTTCCAGATTAACTCATTGATGACTCTGGGTAGCTGTTTCTACTAGTTGCGCAATGGTACTGGAATTACACGACTGTGCCTGGTTACTACAGCCCTGCTTTGATTCACGTTAATGGGATCCGATTTTGACATGCTAAGGACAGCTGATCCTTACGTTTGGCCAAGAAAACCCCTTTAAGAAATGAATTGTTACAATATATTGGACTAAAAACAACACAGTAAAAAAAAGCAGATTCACTTTAAGGAATTGCTTTATAGTTATTTAATACAATACTGTGAGTTTTGTGGAATAGCCTTTTAATCACTTTTCCAGTATTTTCTCTCCAGCGTTAGATCCTATAACTTTGTCTCTCCAGAGAAACAGCTGGAAATCCTGCAGGGTGTGGCCGACCTGACGGTGAAGGCCAAGGAGCAGGCTGTATTCAAGTGTGAGGTGTCCGACGAGACTGTCACTGGAATATGGGTGAAGAATGGAAAAGAGGTCGTCCCCAACGAGAGGATCAAAATCTCCCATATCGGAAGGTCAGTCAGAACTCAGTCCGATCCAGCTAGCCGCAAGTCCCATCCCACTTTTTGAAAAAGTAGCAAGCTGAGCTTCAAACCTCAAAACCATTGCAAAATTTTGCGCAAACATGGCGACTTTTTGATGCTAGTTTTCTGATAGATAATTCCACCTGGGGCCACTATTTAGGTCACCAGCCGCTAAAGGAATTGCAGCTCTGGTTCCCAAACTGCAGCTCTAACAAGTGAAGAAATTTTACTATTTGGCCAGAGAGGCGATTGACCAAGGTGTTTTATTTCTGCAGGGTTCACAAGCTGACCATTGATGACGTGGTGCCCTCCGACGAAGGAGACTATTCCTTCATTCCCAATGGGTTCGCCTTCAACCTTTCTGCCAAACTGCACTTTATGGGTGAGTGAAAAGGCGTTGAAACAAAGGGAGCCACTGTGAAGTAATGATGATGGGGGGGGGGTTATACTGGATGACATGGCACAGGTAAAATTGGTTTTCAAGTCCCAAAATGAACCCTACCTGCAAAAATAATGGATTCATTTGATAATATATCTTACAGTGGTAAAGCTCCATTTTGTCCTGACACAGAGCTACAAATCCCCTGCTTCTCATGAAGGTGACAGATGTTACCTGCAGCCACCACTAGGTGGAGCTCCTTGCATATTCATTTATACAGCCAGCAGTGAATGTATTGTTAGCTGTATGACTCTGTATGCAGTGTGCTCCCCCTAGTGGCGGTTGCAGGTTGAAACACATTTTAATGCAAAGGGAAGTAGATATGTGCAAATGTGAAATGGCACACATTTATTGGTTGGTAGATATGGGGCAACTACTCTACTTTTCCTTTGCACTAAGTATAAGAACTTAGTAAGAAAGTCCCGTTAGATATTCCATTGCATGCCATTTGTTGAGGTCTTTTCCCCTAGAAGTACAAATTTGGAGGTGTACAGGGGCACCATAAGACGCCATGTACCTCTATAGGTGCCCTATTATGCCTCTGTATAAAACCAATCTCGATGTCCTGAGCTGGGGTCATGAACTGATGTGTATATGACAGTTTTGCTCAGTCTCCTCTCTGATAATTTGTCTCTCTTTGTCTTTCCTCAGAGGTGAAAATCGACTTTGTTCCCAGACAAGGTAGGATACCTGTGACCCCCACTGATGTCTCTGTGCATGCGCTGTATCGCTTGTACTTTGTGCAGGCATATCTTGCGGACATCAGGGTCATTATGTGCAGCATGCTCCTCATCTGTAGCTTCATAGGGTACAGATCGTTATGATGGTTGTGTCCTTTTATGTGTATCGTGAGACAGATCCAAGAACATGTGAAACATGGCCGCAGTTCCCATTGAGAACTGTAGGGGGCGTCTTTTGTGTTAGTATAGTGTTTGATCTGTGAGGGAATGGAGCAAACCCAGGTTTATGTAAAATCAATTGTCGTGTTTGAGGTTTTCTACTGATATAGCCTAATTGGTTTCCTTAAAAATCGCATTAAAGGAATCATTTTTTTAAATATATATTGAATTTATACGAATAATGGATGAATGAATTCCCGCCGTGGATTCTATCATTCAATTGTCTCCATTGAAAATCCACGACCAGTGTGTTCAATGCACCATCAAAATAAATGATCTTTTATTATTTTTCAGACTAACAGAGATGTAGCAGAGCTGAAATTGTCATTGGCTTCTTTAAAGGGATTTTCCAGAAGTTTCAATATTGTGGGGCTATCCTCAGAATAGGTCATCAATATCTGGTTAGTGGGGGTCCAACATCCAACACCGCCCCCAACCCATCAGCTGTTTGAAGAGCCGCGATGCTCCAGTGAGCTCTGTGACCTCCTCACAGCGCCGTACATTGTATAGTGACCGTGCTTGGTATTGCAGCCCAGGCCCATTCACTTGAATGGGACTGAGCTGCAAATGGGCCATGTGTCCTATGAATGTGACATCATTGGCCTTTGATGACGCCATTGGCTGATCGCCAGGGGTGCCAAGAGTTGGACCCCTTCTGATCAGATATTGATGGCCTATCCTAAGGAACTTCTAGAAAACCCCTTTAACTGAGTATGGGTAACCCTTTAGGTTTCCCCGCCAGGAGATGGTCTCTTGGTGGTCTCTAAGGGTTTCAAAATGTGACCTCTTTAGTCCTTAGAGTTCAGCATGAATATCTGTTGTATAATTCATTTTAAAGGGGTTGTCCGACCACCACGAATGTAGATATGGCTGGAATCTGCTCTGCCTAAAGAAACAAAGCCACTTACCTAGGCTCCAGTCTTTTCCATCGCTGAGCGTCCTACCTCTCTGCTTTCAGTCCCTTGTGGACCAGAGTTGTAGCATTCAATACGTGGTCACATGGACCTCCACAGCCATTTAGTGACCTCAGTGGGGGTGCTCCACTGCAAACTCACATCCTGAGGACACAGTTTGAAAGTGGTGCTGACTTGAGGATGCAATTGGGTTCCCTTCCCTCTGGGCCTGGTCATGGTCACGCCGCCTGTGGCCATGATCCTTATACCACTGTGCAAACCACTGCTAATTCATCCTGATATTATGGCACATTGATCCACAGGACAAACTCAGGTCTGCTGCATTCCCATCATGCATCATGTAATCTTCTTGTCCTGGTCCGTGTATCTGTAGGATGTTTGTGTAGTCCATGAGCCTTCCACTACTGTCTTCTGTTTTCTCATGTGCATTATCCAACCTCATCAGAACCTCCAAAGATTAAGCTGGACTGTGCGTCCGGTAATGCCGACACCATCATCGTCGTGGCTGGGAACAAGCTGCGTCTGGACGTTCCTATCACTGGAGATCCAGCGCCTACAGTCATATGGAGCAAAGGAGACCAGGTAACGAATTGACCATGTGTTCTTTCCTAATTTTTTTTTTTAAGAAGTACTCCTCCTTTTTTCTTCCCTGACCTGTTAGAACGGTGCATGATATAAACGGTAGTGAAGGTAATCTTCTTTTAACAGTGATAAAGTTATAACCTCCCTTCTGATCCTCAGCTGTCATGTGATCAACACTCCGATCTCCAACTGACACAGGACAGGAAGTCAGTTACTTCTTTATTAATTCCTATGAGACTGACATTGAAACTCCCATAGGATTACATAGAGAAACTGACTTCCTGTCCACACATAAGATGCTGTGTTATTTGGAGAGTCAGAGTGTAGGTCACATGACACAGCTGAGGATCAGAAAGGAGGTTGTAACTCACAAATACAGTTACTGTTAAGAAAATTACCTTCCCTACAATTTACATGTACCTGTCTAACAGGTTAGAGAATAAAAGTGTTTCTTTAAGGAGCTATTAGCCAGAGATATCAATATATTTAACTTCCTCTTCGGGTCCTTATCCACAGGGGGCAGTATTTTACTAGCCAGTGCTAATTATAGGTAGCTGCCTCATCCTACTGGTTTCAGTGGTTGTACCCTCCTCATGGCTTGGAGATCCAAGACCAAAAGGGCAAGTTGCTTGGAAGAGCACTTCAAGTCATTTCATTCTAGTAATCATGGGGGTCCCAGTTAAGAGTCCCCACTGATACCTGACACATCACATTTCATATCCGACTAGGGAATCCCTTAATCAGGACCCTTGCCTATTAGCAGAGTAAAGCTATTAAGAGCATCTCTAAACCTGGGGGCCCAAAAAAAAAACCCATGTGCCTTACACAAACAGTTTATTTTAACAGGTACCATGTAATGTTTTATTTCCCCTCCGGAGGCGCTGCAGGTAAATTGAACACTTGCTGCTGGATTTGCTTACAGATCACAGCTGATTGATAAGGGTTCCAACAGTGGGACTTCCTGTGATCAGGTCATCATCAGGGACTGTTACAAAAAGGGACTGTCCAAGGTGGAGAACATCTATGAAACTGATGGTGGTAGACACAACCAACGGAATAAAGATAGAATACCCCTCACAAGATCCTTAGAAGGACAGGCTTTGGCCATCATTAGGTTGCCTAGTTCACCAGACCACCTGATCTTTTGGCTGTGTCTCAGATTCGTAAGTAGACTTACCCTTTAATACACATTATTCTGCATGTTCACATACTGTGCCATACGACATGTCTGAAGCCATCAAGGGCTGTGAACTAGGACCCACCACTAGTAACCGTAAAAGACCTGAAGTGCCCGTCTAAGAAATTTGTCCTTTTGGGCCCAGATCTCCAAATAATGTTGATTGCACAACCAGTGAAACCAGTAATGCGAAACTGAGATTTGCGAGAGTATCGGTTATTAATGGTTTCTGTGGAGGCATTCCAGATTTCCAAACATGGCTGCCAGGAGGATTACAATTCCAAAGATCTCTTGCAGCCAGAGGTGGTTATAAAGGTGCAGAGGAAGCAGTTGCACACAGGCCCAAAAGCCCCTCTGTCCCACATAAGACATGTTACTGGATAGGTAGGGGCCCCTTTTACACAATTTGCATTATGGTCCAGAAGCTTTGAGTTCCACCTCTAGCTTCATCCATTTGTGCAGCTTCCATAAATGTCCACATTGACTTCACAAGGACCACCGTAGGATTTTGAAGAACGCCATGTAGACCAAAATGTTTGACATTGCTCTCGTTCTTTGTGGTTTCTCACTTATGCCAGTCATCTCACCAGCAGCTGTCTTGAGCACGACATATGTCCACCTCCCATGATCCACTTCCCTCCCATTTCTGTGCCCTCTACTCTTCCTTTAGTCTCAGCTTTATTTCCCAACATCAGGTCATTCAACAGGCCCCTGTCAGGACTGACCCTGAACCAGGGGTGGAGGTCAACGACGATGTGGATGTAAGTGGGCACACTCTGCCCTCCATGTATTTTAAGAAGTGGAAATCGTGCACCATTACTTATATCACCTGTAGACTGTCCGTCTGTGATCACACACAACTCACTTTCACTTTGGTTTGGTTGGTTGACTGCACTCTTGTGACTTTACAACGTTCATTTTAGATAGATAGATAGATAGATAGATAGATAGATAGATAGATAGATAGATAGATATGAGATAGATAGATAGATAGATAGATAGATAGATAGATATGAGATAGATAGACAGATAGATAGATAGAGTAATATGAGTTAGACAGATATGAGATTAGATAGATAGATAGATAGATAGATAGATAGATAGATAGAGTAATATGAGTTAGACAGATATGAGATTAGATAGATAGATAGATAGATATGAGATAGATAGACAGATAGATACATAGATGAAAGAGATAGATAACAGATAGATATGAGATAGATGATAGATAGATAGATAGATAGATAGATAGATAGATAGAGTAATATGAGTTAGACAGATATGAGATTAGATAGATAGATAGATATGCGATAGATAGATAGATAGATAGATAGATAGATAGATAGATGATAGATAATAGATAGATAGATAGATAGATAGATAGATAGATAGATAGATAATTAGTCTCCTGAATCTCCTTACTTCCTTGTCTCAGAAAGCAATGATCTCTTCGTCATGACGTTTAGATTAATGAATTTGTAACTTAGATCATTTCAGAAACTGATGGCCGAGTCCATGTGGAGACCCACCCGGACCACTGCGTGTTCATCATTGAAGGGGCAGAGAAGTCTGACGAGGGGGCATACACTGTCCTTCTGAAGAATCCAGCTGGAGAGGACAAGGCCACCATTAATGTGAAAGTCATTGGTAAGACACCAAAGAGACCATTTTGTTAGACATTCCTCAAGGTCCAGCTTTGTCTATCCAATCCACCCAAAACATCCACAAGATTGCATTTCCATACACAACCTGACGGCTTCTTGTGGATGGGTGCAGGAGAGGGAATACAGCATTCACTTCATGAAAAACTGGGGAACCTTATAAAGGACCTAATCTTCACCAAGCAGGTTACCTTGTTGGGAGATTGACCTCAGTTCACTTTGAAGGCCATTTAGTACTGGTACAGAGACATAAACAGGGGCCATGTAACCATCTACTGATACCTTACTGAGAGAGTCAACCGTCCAATGTCATCTTCTCACGGCCTTTCTTTTCACAGAGGCACCAGATCCTCCCCAGGCCCCCAAGATCCTGAACATTGGAGAAGATTTCTGCACCGTTCAGTGGGAGCCACCCAAGTATGATGGAGGCATGCCAATCACAGGTGAGTGATGACCAGACAGGACTACTCCTGTGTGGGGGAACGAGTCACCCTGCCAAGTTGTGGTTCTTACCTATATGGCAAATATGGCCATCAGTACAACTCCCAATGGTCCTCTCTAGTTATGCAACTATAGTCAAATAGCTTTCATACCACTTACCAGAGTTGACATTCGGGCATCAATAATCTGATGGGTCACTTGTTCTAAACTTTATTTGACCCTACAGGTTACGTTTTGGAGAGGAAGAAGAAGAAAAGTTACCGCTGGATGCGGCTAAACTATGACCTGGTGAAGGAGCTGACCTATGAATCTAAACGTATGATTGAAGGAGTCATCTATGAAATGAGGATCTATGCCGTCAATGCCATCGGCATGTCTCGTCCCAGCCAGCCATCTCAGCCATTCATGCCAATTGGTAAGTTGTGTACAGTTTAGGTACACCGTTATTTCATATTACCTTTATACCTGTATCCAAGGGTCAGGGTCCCTTGGGCCCATCAGAAGAAACATTTCTGAGGACTCACCCTCCTCCCATACAGAATACGTGCGCATTCACTTTTGCTTTGTAATCTTTGTTGCTATCATTGTACAGTGATCCTTCAAGATACAACGGCCTCAGGATATAATATTTTCAACATACAATGGTCTTTTCTGACCCATCATCAGTTGAAACTAGACTCAACATACAATGTCTCAGACTCAGATCCAACCAATCAAGGTCACTTCTCTGGTAAAATAGCTGGATTAGCCACTAGTTATCAGCTATTCCTGACTGTTATATGTAAGGACTTGTTTTATTTGTCTTAGTTATCTGCTTATCTTTCTTAAATCTTCATTTTCTCTTAGCTTGGATGACATTTTGGGGCTTTGAAACCGATTACTCAAGTTACAATGGTTTCAACATACAATGGTCATCCTGGAACCAATTAATATTGTAACTTGAGGGACCACTGTATACACATATCATCCCTAGTGGTAAGTCATTGACTCTAAAGTCATCTCCAGTTGGGCTTGTCTTCTGCTGGACCCTTGGGGCCTATTGTGGATAGAACCTGGATCCTCTGGTACACTGTTGGGCCAGTCTCACCCAATCTGGTATTACTGAATTTAAAGGGTTTCTGTCACCAGTGTTGGGCATATAAAACAGGATGACATTTGCAATGTGCAAATGTCACCTGATGCCCAAACTGGTGAACATTTTTTTACTGGTGCCCCCGTTTTTGAAATAAATCAACTTTTGTGGTATGCAAATGAAGCTTACTAGGTGCAAGGGGCGGTTACCCTGCACCTAGTAAGCTCCGTTTGCCCACCCGCGGTCACGCCTACCTTCACTTGATTGACAGGGCCAGGCAGCTCGCTCTAGCTGCTCCTGGCCCTGTCCGTGCTGAAAATCCCGCGCCTGCGCCGTTCGGACTTCATTCGGCGCAGGCGCAGTGAGTGCCGATTGCCTGCCGGGCTCCCGGCTTCCTCACTGCGCCTGCGCCGATGACGTCACAGAACACCCAGAAGAGAAGGCGGCGCAGGCGCAGTGAGGAAGCCGGGAGCCCGGCAGCAATCGGCACTCACTGCGCCTGCGCCGAATGAAGTCCGAACGGCGCAGGCGCGGGATTTTCAGCACGGACAGGGCCAGGAGCAGCTAGAGCGAGCTGCCTGGCCCTGTCAATCAAGTGAAGGTAGGCGTGACCGCGGGTGGGCAAACGGAGCTTACTAGGTGCGAGGTAACCGCCCCTTGCACCTAGTAAGCTTCATTTGCATACCACAAAAGTTGATTTATTTCAAAAACGGGGGCACCAGTAAAAAAATGTTCACCAGTTTGGGCATCAGGTGACATTTGCACATTGCAAATGTCATCCTGTTTTATATGCCCAACACTGGTGACAGAAACCCTTTAAAGGGATTGTCCATCCTGGATAACCCCTTTCAGTTACTCTTTTGACCAGCTAATTGTAGGGAGTCTCCGGGTGGGCCCATGTTGTCATTGTCATATGAGCTTTTCAGCATTTGATAATTACATTGCTTATAGTCTTTCATGTATAGCTGTCATTTGTCCTCCAGAATGAAAGCCCCTCTTTACAATAGCTCAGTATTTTGATAACTGAGGTCCTGGGGGAACACATCTATCAGTGTCGGACTGAGGTTCCTGGGGCCCATTAGAGGAAATTATTTTTAGGGCCCAACCCCTATATCACCAATAAAGTCTTATGGGTTTTGAAACAAAGAAATAGACCCTAGAGGCAAGTGATTGGCTCCAAAGGCAGCTCCAAATTGGATTTTTTTCTGGATATTTGGAGCCCTTCATGGCTTCAGAGACTGGGCCCACCAGAGGATCCTCTGTTACTCTGGTGAGCCATTCTGACCCTGCCATCAATTATCTGCATACTCCTTAATAGTACGAATGGAAAGTGGACAATCCCCCAAAAAACTGCAATGCATTTGATATTGCCCCTTTTTGGTGGACTGAAAAGGTTTGGTTTGTTATGTTTATTGGTGGTTGAGTCATTGTGTTGAATTCTTTAATACTTTTCTGTTTTTGGAATTTTATAATGTGATATTTTGTTTTTTTATTTTGTATTGTGTATTTGGAAAGTTGTAGTTTGATTGTTTGTTAATTTGTGATACAAAATATTTAACTTTAGATTATTTGTAGCTCAGCTGTGACATGACTGTGTGCAGTCCCCAACACCTGTTGTTGAGAATGCTAATTACTGTACAGTAGATACATCTCCTGGAGTCTAGGACTTAACGGCCACAGACTGTTGCCCTGTTGAAACCATACTTTTAACAGTAGAAAACCTGTATGAACATCATGTGAAGGCTGATTTTCATTTCAGTCTTGGTTTCCCATAAGTTATTATGTCCTGGAAATGCAAAAGACGTGGGAACCCAACTTCGAGTGAATCTACTAACTGCTTTCTGGTTAATTCCATTGGTATTTGAAGTCACGCGAGATATCTGAGGTCAATGTTATGGTATGTAACAGCTGAAGACATAATGGTCATAAAGGCGAGATTACTTGGCTACTTAAAGGGATAGTCTGAGGATAGAGGCTGGTGGCATAGGTCTAGGATATGTGTTTGATAGACAGTGGTCCAATTGCTGAAATCTCAGCCAATCACAAGAACACAGTGGGAGTGGTTCTAGGAAAGTGCTGTGCCCCACTTCTCCTCCTGGTGGCTTCACTAAGTTTTTTGCATGGGCAGCCATGGACTACCATGAAGCAATCATGCAGCCTTTGAAATAAAAGGAAAAAAATTCAAGCTTCCCTAGTGCTATTGCCACATCAGTCTAACCAATGTTGTTGGTCATAAAAGACGGACCTCCTGCCAGTTGGACCTTGGTGTCAAGTCCTATTGCGGTCTGTGCAAATGTTTTTGGTTTTCTGCCAGAAACAGCGCCACTCCTGTCCATGGGTTGTGTGTGGTAATGCAGCTTAGTCAGGATGACCAGACACATCCTATGAACAGGAGGAGCGCCACTCATTTTCTTAGGTCGTGTCTTGTATTGCAAGATTTGAAGAGGACTGAGCTGCATCACCATACAGAATCCATGGACAGGGTTGGTGCTGTTTCTGGAGGTAGCCATGATTTGCTCATCAAGCAGAGTTCTGCAACTGTGACGGGCTGTCCCAGAAACTGAGGACACTCAACCTGCCGCTTGATTGATAGGGCAGAACATTTCAGCCGGCTTTTGCAATCTAATGAATGTTCTGCTGCTCATAGCATTGGGCACTGCCGTTCCTTCAATAAAAACAGACCACACCACAGCTATGGGGCCCGGGAGGGAGGATGGCCCAGCGCTGATCTCCTTCTCTGCTTCTTCTGTTTGGAGGTGAAAAACCTGCATTTTCAGGCAGTTACCACTAGAGGGTGCTTAGTGCAAATACATTGTAATAGCTTCCATTGCACTGTATAAACTCTTATGCTCAGAGCTCCCCCTAGTGTTGGCTGCAGGCAGACATTTTTTTAATATGTGAAGTGAAGCTGGAAAATGTATTATTGTATTTATGACAGTTGTCTGCTGTAAATACATTGAGAAATATGGTGTTCAGGATGAGCTCCATACTTATGGAGCGCCTGTTCCACTTTTGCAGACACAGAATTGGGTGAGGCTGAGGGTGATTTTTTCCTTAATTAAACAAAAATGGTAAATTCATCATAAATCTGGGGCACTGTGCTCTGCATTCTGCATTGCCTGGGAGTGATTGACCCATGTGCACTAGGAAATTGGGGGGGATATGCTCCCTGGTAGTGGAGCAAGTGCAGAGACTGTGCTTCCACTTCCAGAGCATCGACTGTTCATGCGGCACTACCCAAAAGTATAGTGCACAATGAACTGCTCTAGTAGCGAAAGAAGAGCCCCTGTGTTTGTGCCGCTACTCGCTGGTACAACATTGTCCGGAACGGCTGAGATGTCCGGCCCTGTCAATCAAGTGGCAGGGGGAGCGTCCTCAGCTTCAGGGACACCCCGGCACAGATGCAGAACTCTGCCTGATAAGACAAAACGATTCACTTCTATTTCTCACCCAGTCTCTATAAAGGGGTTCTCCAGGAATTAAGAAAATGGAAATACTTAAATATTATTTTATTATTAATACATTCCCAAATATCTTTCATTAGTTATAATGGCTCGTTTTGTCCAGGGAGCAATCATTAGGAAAAATAAAATGGCCGCCGTCCTATTAGTACACACAAAACCTGTCCTAATCGGACAAGTTACTTCAGAGCACTGAACTAAAGAGCTGCCTCTTCCTCCTCTCTGCTCTGCTTGTCAGGGATTATGATCCTGAATACAGATGATAACATCTTCAGCAGAATCTCTGTAGGAGTGGAGTTCATGAGGAGACATGATGCACAGAGAGGACGAACAGGATAGACAGTGGTAATGTGGGGCTGTGGTAATAGAGAATACATTCAAGTGCTGCTGCTCATCAGCCACATCCCCACCTCCTCCCTGTACTTCATGTCTTCTCATGAACTCCTTTCTACAGAGATTCAGCTGAAGATCTTATCAGCTGTATTCAGGATCATAATCCCCGACAAGTAGAGCAGAGAGGAGGATGAGGCAGCTCTGTAGTTCAGTGTTCTGAAGTAACTTGTGTGATTAGGATGGGTTTTGTGTGTACTAATAGGACGGCGACAATTTTATTTTTCCTAATGATTCCTCCCCAGATAAAACAAGCCTTTATAACTAATGAAAGTTATTAGGGAATATATTTATAATAAAGTAATATTTAAGTATTTTCATTTTCTTAATTCCCGGAGAAGCCCTTTAAATCTCTAGAGAGAATTTTAAAGCCGGGAATTTTTAGGATC
This sequence comes from Rhinella marina, assembly GCA_900303285.1. NCBI lineage: Eukaryota > Metazoa > Chordata > Amphibia > Anura > Bufonidae > Rhinella > Rhinella marina. The sequence continues at coordinate 580,262 of ONZH01011037.1, read as the reverse complement.
ATGGTCTTGTTTTTATTGTATTTGCCTTGATGTCCAGAATCGGCCACATTAGAGACATTGTGTAGGTGACAACTCCAGAACACATCCACAAAAGGCTTGTTCTATTTTTATGGCACCTTAAGGTGCTGAGCTGTAAAAATAGACTTTACACGCGTCGGGTCCCATGTGTGTGTAGTCTACAGAAATACTTACAGTAGTATTCATTTGTCAAGGTAAATGTCCAAACCGTGCCACAGCTGTCACAAGCGTCACTCTGACTAGTTACTAAAGTTAGGGTTGTTTGCTCTTAGATTTACTACCTTTTGGTCAGGCGGCGTATCGATGGCGGAATTTCCCTGTAGGTTTCGTATGCTGACAGTAGCACTGTATGGCGTTCGTTTTTTAGGTACTATGCAGAATATTAGTTTGGCAGCGTATGGTGTTGGTGGTGATTCGTTTTTTGGACAACTGTATGGAAGTATTACTCGCCACTAAATTGTATAATTATGTGTGTACTATATGACGGCCACCAATAGAAGAATCCACACAAGGCACCAGCCAACGTAATGCCAGCCCTGGTTCCATTTAATTCAGTGGAGCTTTTTCCATTTTTGGGATATTTTTTAACAAAGGTGAAAAAAGGTCACATGTGTACCAATCATCAGCCAGGCTGTAAGAATGGTGACCTTGCCAACCTCTGGTGTGCCCACCTGTTACAGCCGCCATGAAATCAGTGTCTTGGCGAGGTCTCCGCACCCGCCTATTACAGTTCCTGGGGGACAAAAATGAGACACAAGAGATGCTAAATAGGCTCAGCAGATTAGTTCTCTTAACCCTTTCATGACGGGGCCAGATTTCAAACCTAAGGAATGGCAGAATCTAAAAGTAAAGCCAGCTAGCGTTACATTCCTATTTACAGAGCTCTGGAGAGGCAGGAGAGACAAAAGATGTGTGTTTCCTGCCCAAATATGGACGGCCTTTTTCGGAAGCATTGATGCCGCAATAACTTTGGGTTAAGATTCACTTTTTTGGTGAACACTTCATGAAATGATAGTCTAGTACAAATTCATAGGTATACCTAGCAGGCCATGATCTAGATCCAGTGCATCGGGCTGGAATGACTCCCCCTTACTGCAACACTAGCTCATTTCTACAATGCAGGCTATACGTGTTAATAACTTTACTTACAATGCCATCTAAATTCAATTTAATGATCGTAGTAATATTATTAAATTACCTAATTTAGATAATACACAAGTCAGTATTATAGCCAGGTGCACACAACATCCCATGGGTCACTGCTTGGCTTTCCGTTTTTAGGCCAGATTTAGGCCCCTTTCACACGGGCGAGATTTCCACGATGGTGCAATGCGTGATGCGAACGCATTGCTCTCACAGTGATTACTGACCCATTCATTTCAATGGGTCTTTTCACATGGGCGAATTTTTTTCACGCATCAGTTTGCCATTGCGTTAAAATCGCAGCACGTTCTATATACTGCGTTTTTCACGCAACCCTGGCCCCATTGAAGTGAATGGTTCTGCGTGAAATTTGCAAGCAATGCGATGCAATGCGTGATTCACTGATGGTTGCTTAGCAATGTTGTTTGTAAGCATTCAGTTTTTAATCACGCGCGTGCAAAATGCATTCATGCGCATCGCACCCTCGCGTTAAAAACTGAACAAACATACGCAATCGCAGACACAACTGACTGTGATTGCGTGCGGATTGGTGCTTGTTTTCCTGATCGCACCCTGAACACATCCGGACTGAATCCGTATCGTTCGTGTGAAAGCGGCCTTAAGGTTTCCACCGCACCACCTTTACTATGTGTAGCCCCACTAATCTACTGTGCTATGATTTAGGAACTGTATTCATATGTTATATGTGCACCTCATTGGACTATTATTTCAGCACTATATGGCAGTCTATAAAGCACTGTTATTTGGCTACTGTGTGGTGCATTATTTCAGCATGATATGGGACTATTAGGGCAGTACTATGGTAGTTTCGATCTGTTTCACTACTTCCTTTCTCAGACTCAAAGGGTCACTGAGTTGTTAGCAAACTTATGATATGTTTTCACACTAGCGTTAATATTTTCCGGTATTGAGATCCATCATAGGGTCTAAATACCGGAAATAAATGCTTCCGTTTTCTCCCCATTCATTGTCAATGGGGACAAAATGTAACTGAACAGAATGGAGTGCTCCAAAATGCTTTCCGTTCCGTTCTCATACTGGAGAGCAGCATGCTGCGGTTTTCTTTCCGTCCTGGGATGCGGAGCAAGTGGGATCCGTCCCCCATTGACTTTCAAAGGAGTTCATGACGGATCCGTCTTGGCTATGTTAAAGATAATACAACCGGATCCGTTCATAACGGATGCAGATTGTTGTATTATCAGTAACGGAAGCGTTTTTGCTGAACCCTGCCAGATCCAGCAAAAACGCTCGTGTGAAAGTAGCCTTATAGAGACATATCAAAGGTTTTGATTGGTGGTGGTCTGAGTGCTGAGACCTCCACCGATCTCTAGAACGAGGAGAGAGAAGTGTCCACATATCACGCTCTCTCCTCGGTGCAGGGGATGTACTCAATAGAAGTCTATTGGCCTGTCTACAGGATCTCAGCACAATGATCAAAATTTTGGATGTGTATCTATGACATATCAAATGTTTTATAGTGCCTTCAATCGCTGTTGGGAGATGTGGGCATGTGTTTTCAATGGGGAGAAGGGAATAAGCCACTGCCAGAGGTTGTCTTATCTCCGGGAGGAACGAACGATCATCAGGTTGAAATCCCACAGCCCGATCCTTCTTTCCCTCGACATCGGCTATCGAGAGAAGAATTGGGACACCCATAAGCATTAGATAGCAAACCAATCCTGACAGAATAAGACGGTTCGGACGACGTTCCTCTGATAGGTATTTGGGGTCACCATGGATATTTTTACCCATGGTCTCTACAGACCTTGATCTGGACATGATAACTGAAATGTGTAGCTGATCTACATTTCAGTTCTTCTAAGGCTGCCTTACACCTTTGGAATTTGCATCAGTCATTTTTTTTTTGACTTGACGCCATCATGAAAACATGGTCCATAGATTTATCCATCTTCCATGTGGCGGTTTAAAGCAAGAGGGCTGACAAGATCTTTCCGTGACTTGAAACAGAGCCAAGCCGTGGCATAAACTCTTCATGCACAACCATGTAGTAATAAAATTTTTTTATTGCAAATGAGTCAGAACCCGATGACTCTAAGAGATTCTTCACGACAGCTGGTGAGGGTCTTCGTGCTGGATAGATTAATCCCATCTTTTCTATTTGCATGAAATGTTCTGTCACCTAAGGTCACCTTTCACACAATGATGGGGGGTTGTCTTGAAGGAAACAAACATACGACCTTCTCTCTTCATACATAGGGTCTATCTATAAAGACTTCTGTGGTCTGTTGTGTGGAGGGTTGAGATCTTCCTTCTCCTCTTTGGCATCGTCCTCCTCCCAAATTATTTCTATGAAATTCTCGTTCCTTGTCTGGCTTTAGTTACGTAAATGTGCTGATGGGAAAGTGTCTGCTATATTTAGAGGTGAGAGCATTAGTGTTGTTGAGGATCAAGACTCAGAATGCAGGAAAGAAATGTTCCTTGCCATAAGAAGGGGTGGGCAGAGGGGTCTCTGTTGAGCCCATCCTCCACCCTCCCCTCCCTTCTCCTTCCCTACGTTCATACATCCCTGCCTTAGTTCCTTCATCCTCACATTCGAAGAGGAAGTTTGATTTCCAACTGGAGCCTCCAGAAGTTCCACCATGACTCGAGTGTCACGCGTTGAGGAAAGTTCTCAAGTGGAATCTCAAAGACCCGTCAGAAGAAAGCAAAAAGAATTTACAGGTCTGGGTCATCTTCATCACCCTTTTCATTGGAATAATCTAAGTCCACGGTTTCTGAGGACTCAACGTCGTAGGTTTGGAGGAACGGTTGTGTGATGCCAACTGGCGGAACTATCCTTGATATATCAAGCTTGATTATTGTCCAAGACAGTTGTGGAGTTTGATGCCTCCTGTGAAGTTTTTTTCATGGAAGTTAATGTTCTTCTTGCTGCTGTCATTGTCCAACTGGTTGTTTTACGCCTTGTGTGTTGTATATTATGTGTGTGGCTTTTTTTTTGTATGTGAGGGATTAGTAGATGCATCTTGAGCAGAAATTACAGATTGATAAGGAAATATTAGCTAGTCATTGACTCATTGACAGGTATATCTTGTAGAATAGCATTGTAGTAATAGAAGACTAGGAGAATTTTGGCACTGTAATGAACAATTTTATATATATATATATACACATATTTCCTGTACATCCTATGGCAACACAGTCATGAAAGTTGCACTGCCTATGGACTACAGGAAATGAAAACTTCAGGTAAATAAATGTTTGTTTTATATATGCATATATTTTATATATATATAAATTTTTATGTGGATTGTGTGAAGCTATTTTTGTACTGTTTCTGTTTTGCATTTGGCTTTTTTTGCATTTTGTTTGCCACAGCTTCTCGTAAAAATGACAGGAAATATATTTTCTTTTCTTTTTTACAATGTAATAAATGCAATAAAAAACAATGTATCACTGCAGCCCAAGGCTTAAAACACACACATGCGGTTTTTGATGCAGTATGATAAAGTTTATGTCCTTCGTGGTATTTCCCATTACTATTGAATCCACTCCCTTGACTGTAAAAACTCAAAAATGGAGCCAAAAGCACTTAAAATAACCCTGAGTGTGCTAGTTTCTGACAACTGTAAAGCAACTTACAGCTACAATACCCTTTACAGAACTAAACTTAAATTTCCATAGAACTTTAGCGGGGTCACTAGAGCTGCGGGTGGTCCACACTCTTGCAGCTGTTATACCAGGCACATTAGGGCTGTCTTAAGCTGACTATACATATTAGATAGCTGTCAGCCGAACAACAGCTAACTCTCCTCATCCCTCCTGCCATACACATGCATGCTCAGCTCAGCCAAGCATGCATGTGCCCTGAATAAGGAGAGGGAAGAAAGCTGCTGCTACACTCCTCTAATGGCGACATATGTCCCCGAGAACCAAAGGAATCCAACAGTCCAATTATCATCATCACCAACATTGGGGAGACCAGAAGACCCCATACACATTAGATTGTCAGCAGCTGCCGCCAAAATATATGACATCTAATGTGTATGGCCATCAATAGCGCGTAGACCCAAGTAGTTATCTGGTCATAGGTCTGATAATATTTAGGTCCGATCTGACCAATGTGATCATTTATCAATAGTCGATATCATGTGACTTTTTTTTGTTTAACCATTGAGAAAATAGCTGCAGGCACCTCAATGCTTACATGTACAGATATAACAGAAGCATCTTCATATTTACACAAGGGTGACAGTTTTATGATATTTTTTAAATAATACACAGATTTGGTATATTTTTATGTGCTATTTTAACTTGCACTGATATAAGTAAGAACAAGATGTCGCTTGCTGTGGTTGACTCCACATTGTAAATTTTTCCTTGAGGTGACAACCTGATTATGGACTTGCCCTGTATAGATGTGGAAATCCACTACAGCCGAGGTCCCCAAAATCTCAGCTCAGTAACCCCACTGGAGCATAATGTATAGTACAAAGGAAATTTTATGTAATCATTGAATCCTCCTGGATGAGGGTTGTTAGAGGTTTATCGTATTTGTGTCAGCAGATAGCATCGATAAAGTTTACTGACGTTTGAATTTTAAATGTTTTTAGATTAGAAAGTGAAGATTTACAGTATATGGCGATTTCAGGTCATTTGCAGTGGAAATAATTGAATCCCTGAAAGGAGTAGGACTGCATTACATCCTCCAACTTTGTAAAAAGCCATCTTGCAATATGATTTTTAGGATTAAAGGCAATGGACACCTTCAGGGACATTTTTTATGATTGTGTTTTATTCATTTTGGGATAATAATCTTTTTTTTTTAATTTGTCAGCCATTTTTGAGATACAAGTGTTAAAAAAAATCAGTCTATTTGTAAACTGTCACTTTCTGTTTTCTTTGAATCCCATCATCTCTCGGCTCATGTGTGGCTCTTATTTCTGATCTCCTGACCACATAGACACTCATTATAGCTCAGTGCTTATGAAACTGATAACAGTATGGCTTAAACATTAGTTAGGGGATTAGGGATAATAGCCACACATGAGCTGTCAGATGATTGAAGACAGAGGATTGAAGGAAAACACAAACAGACAGCTTGCAAATAGACAGATTTTTTTAACCCCTGTCTCTCTGAAACGGCTGAACATTTTTAATAAAGACCAACTGTAAAAATGATTTTTAGCCCAAAACGAGTAAAATGCAATCATACAAAAATTTCCTGAAAGGTGTCCATAGCCTTTAAAGTGTAATGCATAGTCCATACGGCTCCATACTACATAGGCACTTGGTGGATGACTCCATATAGTGTTGTACCTTGGAGATAGCCTCCATAATATGGCATGGTAGTACTCAGATTTCATATACTGTAGAAATTATGGCCTTATTGACTTCTATGGGAGCACACCTCAGTATAAGAGCTTGTTCACGTGACCGTAGCCAATCCGAGTCTGCATTACGGCCCATTGACTTGAATGAGCCCGCAATCCGCCAGATATGGCACGGTGCAGAGCAGAGGCATGGATCGGATGCCCACCGAAGCACTACAAAAGAGAAGACTTTACACCTTCACAACAGTTTAATTGCCTTTGTTTTCTTTTAGCTCCCACAAGTGAGCCCACCCAACTGACTGTGGACGATGTGAGCGACACCAGCATCACTCTGAAATGGAGGCCTCCAGAGAGAATCGGCGCCGGAGGACTGGACGGATACATGGTGGAATATTGCAAGGAGGGTTGTAAGTGATTCAACTTCTTGTATTCTTCTTATTATTACATTATTACTGTTGCTTATATACCTCCAATATATTCTGCAGTGCTTTGGGGTGTAACTGGAGTCCTATGGGCCCCAGAAGTTTTCGACCTAGACCCCCATACTTAGCTTGTTTCTTGGGCCAATGGCCTTGATCGGGCCTACAAAGATATATATGTGTGATATATATATGTTTTGCCACTTCCCATACAATATAATTCACTGAGACTTCTCCCAGCCAAGACTCATCCCTGCAGAATATCCAGACATATTTGATTCCTTACTTTTCCAGCACCCTTCCCACCTCTACACAAACTTGCACTGGATGCCAATGGTGCCCCTGCAGGCAGCACAATGCAGTCACGTCATGACACTGCCTGCACTGGGATGCCCATGGTCTCAGCGTGCTCCTAATGTCTTATTGACCACAGGCCTGAAGTCTTCTGCAGCTTACAATATTAAGCGACTTTGCGGGGAGCCAATGATCTAAACTGGAACTGCATCCCTGGGACACAGTTCGAGTTGAATGCAGAGCTCGACAGGAGCCTCCGGACCCACTTATCCCCTTTGACCACGATCATTATAGTCCTGGTTGTGCTCTACAGAGATTGTGATCAGTGACATCAATCCCCTGTCCATAGACCCTACAGAGAAATTTCCCAGTGGGCTAATGCCCAGTGAGGGTCACCCGAGCTCTCCCCAGGGCCACGGGCCAGGTACTTAATGGTCTGATGATCCAAGCATTAATTAATGCTAGGAGCATCAAGTAGCATCATGCACCTAGCAAAGAGCCGCAACTGCCCTCCTGAATTGAACTGTATCATCGTCCTGTGATACAGTTGAATACTGCAACAAGGCAGTGGTATTTTGCGCTGCACTTTGCTACTTGCTTCCGCTGGGGCGGTATTTTCTTCTGGACTACAGTATTGCAGGCCCTGCCTACTTCTGTCATCCCTGCTTACTTGTGTTGCCCCACCTTCTGTCAATTTGGACCTGCCTACAACACGGGTCTTTTTTTTTTTTTTTTTCAGGGCCCCCCATGTCAGTCACTGTCCATGATGGGCCCCACAACCTAATTCCCCTTTCTCCGAACACGTTAGGGCCAATTTCATGGGAAAGCTATAACCTATCAGTTTCTGGCATGTGGGAGAACAGCCGCGAGCACAGAAAACCCTAAAAACTCTACACAGATGTTGGATTCTGGTTGGATTCAAACCAAGGAGCCACCATCTTCTAAGACGTTCTTAATGCATGGTTTCCTGGTCATCACCACTGAGTCACCCATCAAAAACCTGAAATGCCACATCAATCTCAAAATATAATCAAACGTTGCTTGCCTTTTAGTTTCCGTATAGTTTGTGGTCCACGTTTCACCTTAAAGTCGTCTGCAGGTCCCAGTTACATATAACCTTAACCTTTGCTAATCTTCAGACGTGGTTGTAAATCCTGAGCGAGTCACAGGGTCATGTTTGACTTCTTTTGCATAGGTAATAATAGAAGTTGCACGAGGCCGCGACCTTTATGCCCCACACAGGTGACTTTGAAGTCTATTGGCCCACGCTTGTAAAAACTCTTCTACAGTCCACCATTCGGCCGAACTACCAATTAATGGCAGATGGAGTAAAATAAATTAACACATTTTGTAAACGTGGTACGCAATTTTGGCAAATCACACCACAACCCTAACCAAGTGGTAGAATTGGTTTACGAGTTTATATATTCAAGTGTAGAAAAATAGTATCAGGGTTATCTATGGAGGATGGGTGGCTTCATGTCAAAATGGACACCCTCCCACCACTGGTTTAGAGAAGAGATACTTAGAGAAGAGGAGCTTCTGGATGACCAGGTGACAGGACATCAGCCCCAGAAGAGCTAACATGGCTGACACTGGTGGCTGTCAGGTAGCTACTTCCTGTTGTAGAAATTGAAGTTAGGAAACGTTGTGGGCACAGACAGCATAGGTTATATCAGAAAGACAGCACATGGTTACTTTACAGAAGGACACAGAGACATCTCAAAGGCTCCCTGACACTGGAAGAGAGCAGCTTAAAGGCTTATCTTCTTGTGTTTCTCAGTCCGTCTTAAAAGCTGGGTTTCTGCCATGATAAACTCTGTGCCCTGCTTTTACCCGGAGACTACAGAGCTCAGTAACATGCGCAGGAATGTCCAGATTAATTGCAGTCCCGCCGGGCGCGCCTATTCTCTATAGTCAGTTGTCCCTCAAGCTCGCCACCCCCATCGCACCAGATTTATTTACTGCTGGCTTCCAAGGTGCTGATAATGATTTAATGTGATTTAGGCAGGACGCTCGCGTCTGTTGTGTTCCCTGTCTGACATGTAGGGAGGCCAGCTGAGGATTCACAGAACCTGATAGGGGCGATGAGCCACTCCGCTATTTCCATTTGTACGAGAACGGCACAGGGATCCGCGTATCGGGTATCAGGACAGTGAGGATGTGCCAGATGCACAGAGATGTTCCAGTGAAAGGCTCGTTATGTAGGATTTAGTTAGAAGCCCTTCTTTATGATGGGGTATTATCATCGGATAATGCTGTGGTGCGTTACTGTGTGCCTTAAAGGGGTTGTTGAGTAAAATGGTCAAAGGCACTGAAGGTGTTAAAATAATAAAAGAAGTTATCGACGGTTGGAACCCAATCTACTCCAGTATCTGCAGTATCGCCTCTCGGATATCGTCCACGGCAGAAAAAGTCGGCCACATCTGAAGTACCCTTAAATGTCTAATCCTACCTACATCCAAAAAATGGGGTAGGGACATCAGGAACCCCGGTGACAGGTGAATATGGGGTGTGTTGGTGTCAGGCAGGGGTCATAAGGCTGTTTATCTGGAGACTCCTGGGGGTTGTGGTCATAATCCTGACAAGTTTCATTGGAGCAAAAGAGAATATCTTCCAAAAGCTTGTAGGCCATTTACTCCAGGCCATGCTTTCTTTGTGATTTACATGCCTTGGTCTTCTTCTGTGTCTCCTTATTACATAACGCCTCACTGGATCATTACTTTTCATCTGCAGCTTGTGACTGGGTCCCCGCACTACAAGGCCTAACTGAGAGAACATCTACTCTCATCCGAGATCTTCCCACCGGGGAGAGACTCACCTTCAGGGTCAAAGCAATCAACCTTGCAGGACCCAGTGAGCCCTGCACCATGAAAGAGCCTGTCACCATCCGCGAGATCATGCGTGAGTGTCCACGGGTCAAGGAATAAGATCTGATAACAGTAGGTTCTGATTTCTACCAGCATTAATATCACATCTTTTATCTTCCATCAGAACGACCAAAGATCTGGCTCCCACGCTTCCTGAGACAGAAACTTGTGAAGAAAGTTGGTGAGACGGTGAACATTGTCATACCCTTCCAGGTATTTACTGGTAAAGTCCACACGATGCTCCTTGACCTTCGTTTATAGCTTATTCACAGGCAGCTCCATCACTTCTCAATGTCAACCCATCGGCCACCATGGGAGCAAATGTTGAGAAGAACCTACTGATCTCCTGATCCTCCTCCAGATAATCTGGAAATCCCTGAAAACTCCACCTAAAGCTCTCTTCTCAAATTTTCCCAAATCATGGTTGTTTTAGAATGGTAAAACATAAAAAATGCAACAGCACTCTGCGAACACAGACAATAAATTGAGTACATATAATACTGCCATACTCACTATCCACACGATACTAGCGCTACATTGTAAATGTGAGATTCTTGGCAAATAATTTTGTACAAAAATTATATGTGCCCGTCTGCCATACATCAAGGCGATCTAACACTAAACGCCATAGTCACTAGGTGCCATAGCAGCCTCCATTAACTATGGTTGTTTTAGGATAGTGATCTCCTGACTACTATACAGATGACAATAATGCAGTCTGCTGACCTATAAGTCTTTGGGGTTATTTAGTTTAGAAACATTACATTCAGACAGGGCCCAACTTGGTCACCAGAATACTAGAGGTTCCCCTGGTGGGCCTAGGCGCGGATGCAATAGTGGACCCCAAAGGTCCAGGAGAAATAAAAATATTTGGAGCCAATGACCTACCATTAGGGACTGTTTTTAGATTCAAAACCTATTGCCGATGATATTGGCGTTGGGCTCTGAGAAAAATTTCCTCTGGTGGGCCCAAGGAGCCCCAGGCCACAACTTTATTCAGAAGAAGCCCTTTGCGAACCCAACACACCCATGCATTACACATGCAGACCACATGTAATACTTTATTATCTCTGTGGTGATGCTGTAGGAACATTGAACACTGGCCTCCAGGTTCCTCTGCTGATCATAGCTAGGCTGATCAGCAGTGGGACAACCTGTAGTCAAATTATTTTCCGCAGACCATACTGACAAAAAGCGTTTGTTCGGAGCAAACAACTTCTGTAGTGTCACATCCTTTGGACTCATCAGTAGCATAAAGTATGAGGTAGAGACGTTTCAACCTTCTAACCGTAGACTCCTAATAGACAATGCAGCTAAGCTGGAGTCATTGATCATCGCTTGATCCTATGGCGCTGATCTAAAGAGCTAGATATTACAACTGTCCTACAGGGGTGTCCAAATTAATTGGGCTTCTAGCTGGTGGCTTGTAGAAAGTGGTAGGACAGGAATAAAATATATTAGATATTTTTGAAGCCCATGAACTGCTGTAAAGCTAAGGGCATTTCTGTTTTGATTAGAGCGTAGAGGGACCGATGTCATTTTGCCCTGTACTTCACACCAAGTATAAGTGGAGGCAGATGAGTGATGGGAATGTACAATATGGGGAGTGAGGTCTTGGAGATGATGCCTGAGTGCTGTAAGAGCGGAGCACATGGTGACCAGGGGCACGGCACAGGTTAAATTTAGGATCCTGTGTGCCTGTGTGAAACATTAGCCTAGGGATGATAAAACAGGGGTTGAGAGGTTAGTATTAGAAATGAAAAACTGCTACAGAAATAATTACTGAAGTAAGGACTTGAGAGCCCTGTGGTTAATCTGAAGTCCACAGCGGCTCACATTGCACTACTCACATTTATATTAAAAGATGTGACTGTAAGCCCAGGGATGACAGTAGGTATAAATGCTGTAACAAGATCTCACTGGCCTGGTAAGCTTGAAGAGGACCCGTCACCTTTCTTGACATGTCTGTTTTAGTAACTACTTGTATTTCTCCATGTCCTAAAAATTCTGGAGCCTCTATTCTTATGTCTCTATGTTGAGCCATGCCTCTATTATTTCTAGTCATGAATAAATTACTTGCAATGAAGGTCCAGATGGGTGTTACCGGTTGGGGTTGTGTGCCAGTCTGACACTGACAGCACTGATCAGGAACACATTCAAACCTTTGTAGGTCCCCAGTCCCCAATCATATCACTAGGACCTAATTGAAGCAAGGAGCCCCCTTTGATCACTCTGTGGTCACTCTTGATTGTGGTGATCAAAAGGATAAATGGCAGGGATTGGAGATTCTTCCAATCCCAAGCTGTTAGAGCTACAGCTTGGCTGTAATTAGATGGCACGAGACACTCATGAAGGGCTTATTCTAGCATTGTAAAAAAAACAGACACTGTAGAATGGAGAATAGAGCGGAGACCCATTTCCAAGTTCTGCTATAGGGCCTCAGATTCCTTCTTGCTCAGAATTCATGGTCTGAGCAATGTTACACTGCCTCCTGAGTTTTGGTGGTCCTAACAAGCGTCCCACTCCAAGTACCATCCATGGATCCCATAGCTATTACCGGGCCTAAGTTTACAGTAGTTCTACCATAACTGTGATATTGTATTTGTATATTGTATTTGACTAATCATTCTTATGTCTTTATTACTTTTTGGGATACAGGGAAAACCTCGCCCAGTGGTCACCTGGTTGAAGGATGGCCAACCCATTGATCCCAAACAAGTTGGCATCAGAAACAGTGAGGCCGACACCATCCTGTTCATTAGATCTGCTGAGAGGCGTCACTCTGGAGAATACCAGGTTAAAATCCAGATTGAGAACTGTGAGGACACTGCCACCATCCACATCCAGATTGTAGGTAAGTCATACAGACAGTAGAGGAACCACCTAGACTCCAAATACTGATGTGATTATAATGGAAATCTCCTGTTTCAGACAAGCCCAGTGCTCCTCAAAGCTTGAAGATCGTGGAAATATGGGGATTCAATGTTGCCCTGGAATGGACTCCACCTCAAGATGATGGAAATACTGAGATTAGCGGCTACACTATCCAAAAAGCAGACAAAAAGACCATGGTGAGCTGGGAGAGACTAAGAAAGACGAAAGAAAAAATAGTTGCTTTACCTAAAAGTTTCTAAACAATGTATTTGGAAAGTCTTCAGACCCTTTCACTTTTTTCACATGTTGTGCTGCGGTCTTGTGCTAAAATAAAACGAGACATTTTCCCCCATCAATCTGAACTGAATACCCCATAATGACAAAGTGAAAATGGAATTTTAGAATTTTTTTAAAAAGGAAAAACTAAAATTTCTCTTGGACATAAGCATTTAGACCCTTCACTATGACATTTGACATTTGGCTCTGTGCCCTCACATTTCTCTTTATTAGAGATGTTTCTAAACTTTGATTAGAGTTCACCTGTGGTAAATTCGGTTGATTGGACATGATTTGGAAAGACACAGCCCTGTCTATATAAGATCTTACAGCTGACAATGCATATGAGAGCAAAACCCAAGCCATGAGGAAGAAAGAACTGCCTATAGAGCTCAGAGGCAGAATTGTGTAGAGGCACAGATCTGGAGAAGGGGACAAAAACATTGCTGCTGCACTGAAAGTTCCCAAGTGCACAGTGGCCTCCATAAACCTTAAATGAAGACATTTGGAAAAACTAGGGCTCTTCTTAGAGCTGGCCACCTTGCCAAACTAAGTAATCTGGAAGGGTCTTGGTAATAGAGGTGACCAATAACCCAATGGTCAGCCTGGCTAAGCTCCAAAGATCCTGTGTGAAGATGAGGAAACTTCCAGAAGGTCAACCATCAGTGCAGCGTGCCACCAATCTTGGCTTTTTAGCAGAGTGACCAGAAAGATGCTTCTCCTCAATAAGGATGCCCAGACTGTGAGAAACAGGATTCTCTGGTCTGACGAAACCAAGATTGATCTTTTTAGCCTCAATTCTAAGCATCATGTCTGGAGGAAACCAGGCATTGCCCATGCCGTTCCCAATACCATCCATACAGTGAAGCATGGCGGGGGTAGCATCCTGCTTTGGTGGGGTGTTTTTCAGCAGCTGGGACTGAGAGACTGGTCAGGGTGGAGGGAAAGCTGAATGGAGCAAAGTACAGAGATATTCTTAATTAAAACCTGATTTAGAGTGCTCTGAACCTTAGATTGGGCTGAAGGTTCACCTTCCAACAGGACAATGAACCTAAACACACAGCAAAGATAACACAAGAGCTGCTCAGGAACAACTCTGTGAATGTTCTTTAGTGGCCCAGTCAGGGGCGTAGCTATAGGGGGTGCAGAGGTAGCAGTCGCTACTGGGCCCAGGAGCCTGAGGGGGCCCAAAGACCCTTCTGCTGCATAAGAAGACACACAGAGCACTAAGGGAAGGGGGGCCCAAGCTGAACTCTTGCACCAGGGCCCATAAGCCATTAGCTACGCTCCTGGGCCCAGTCACACCCCTGAATTCAACCCAATCGAACATCTCTGGAGAGACCTGAAACTGTCTGTCCACCGACGGTCCATATCCAACCTGACAGAGCTTGAGAGGATCTGCAGAGAAGAATGGCAGAAAATCCCCAAATCCAGGTGTGCAAACCTTGTGGCCTCATCCTCAAGAAGACTAGAGGCTGGAATCACTGCCAAAGGGGCTTCAACTAAGTCCTGAGTAAAGGCGCTGAAGACTTTTGTCAATGCCAGATTTTAGTTTTTTCTTTTCAATAAATTAGCAAAGATTTCTAACATTCTGCTTTCTCCTCATCAGCTAATAAGTGCAGAATGATGAGGAAAAAACTTGAATTTGTTTTTATTTTGGCACAAGGCCGCAACATAACATAATGTGAAAAAGTGAAAGGGTCTGAAGACTTTCCAAAATGCATTGTAGATGTTAGATAAATGACGGCTGAACCCAACAACCTGTGACCACTCAACTACCTAAAGCGGATGGGAGCCGCCAACTCTTCCCAAACACTATGTGCAATCTTCTGTTCTTGCTGGAGATATGCCACAGCCAAATGTGTCTACTAGTGTCTTGGTTCCCTCCGCCCTTTGAAAGAAACAAGCCAACTGTGTATATTTAATGGAGGAGTTTGGCCACTAGCTCTCTTAAATGTGTAGTCACCTTAAAACCTTATGTAGGACAAAAACAAATACTGTATGTGACATTCCTGGTCCCATGAGATACATGTATGCGATCACCATCTCTTACTCTTCCCTCAGGAATGGTTCACAGTCTATGAACATTACAGACGTCTTAACTGTGTTGTGTCCGATTTGATTATGGGCAACGAGTACTTTTTCAGAGTATTCAGTGAGAACATGTGTGGACTGAGTGAGAAACCCGCCAACTCCAAGAACAGTGCACATATCCAGAAAACAGGTAAACGTGCTCCAATACAGCAATGTCTACTGAAATATATAAAAAACCTATTCTAAACACCCTATTAGGGCATTTTGAGTTAAAAATGCCCTTCTGTCAAATTCATCAATTAGCTGAAGTGATGAGCTTTATGCGCTTGGCACAATACCCAGACAAACTATTGAGCTCAGTGGCCACCATGCAATGCTTCATTTCACCTGTGGTGGTGCTGTAGGAGAATTGAACACTTCCTGGCTTGTTCCCACACGGATCAGATCTGATCAATGGGTGTCCTAGCACAGGGGATACTCTGTGATGAATTACAGTTTGGGTGACTTAAAGGGGTTGTCTACTTTTGACAGTGGTTTTATGGTACTTTCTTCTTTCAAGTACTTTCAAATACTAATTGTTGGAATTTACTTATCTTTATTCTTTTCTTTAGGAATTTCCTACAAGCCTCCCAATTACAAAGAACATGAGTTTGGGGAGGCACCTAAATTCACACACCCTCTTGCGAACCGCTCTGTAGTTGCTGGATACAATGCAACCCTCAGCTGTTCTGTGCGTGGTTCACCCAAGGTATGTCTACCAGGAATCTTACTTTAGACTTGAGTATTTATGGGTTGCCCTTTAACTGGCGACACTGGAAAATTGAAATATAGCTCATTTCCCATAAGACCCTTTAAGTCTGCTTCAAAACAGACCCCAGACAAGACCCCTAAACACATAAAGACCTCAGAACAGATCCATCTGGAAATCAGATGACGCTTTAAACTAATATGGATCCTAGCTTAGGCTCTCCAAATAAATACAGAGCCCAGACCCCCTAAATGAATACAGAATGCAGACCAGACGCCCTAAATAAATGGAGACCTTAGATCAAAGCCCCAAACTAATACAGACCCAGACCAGATGCCAAGGGCGTAGCTAAAGGCTCATAGGCCCTGGTGGAAGAGTTGAGTTTGGGCCCCCTTCCCTTAGTGCTTTGTGGCCAGGGGCAGGAAAGCACATAGCCTTCATGCTGCCTGAGGCAAAAATTTAAACGGTACCCCCCCCATGCCAAATTCTTGACCTAACTCCTTCCCTCCAGCTACAGGTGTTACTTGACCAGCATGCACTTTCTATAATACTGGTGTCTTATGCACCACAAGGAACTTTGGCCCCCCTGCAGATACCCTATATAAGGACCCCAGACCAGATACTATAAACTAATAAAGATCCAACACCAGGGCCCCTAAATAAATTCAAACCCCAGACCAAACCCCCAAAACTATTAGAGATGCCAGAACTGTACCCGCCTATTTCTGCAACTCCCATAGAAATAAATGGAGCAGTGCATTTCCGACCACCCGTTTCGTTCATTTCAGGTCAGATCCATGGGATTTGAGGTCCTCATTCTTGTGAATCTGCTGCTGGAATCCCCACTGATTTAATAGCTTTTCTCTCTCCTGTGGATAGGGGATAACTTGAAGTAACCAGAATACTCCTTTCATTAAATACAGTCTCCAGACCAGGCCCACTAAAGAAATACAGAGCACACTCTTTAAACTAATATAGACCCTGGACCCCCAATTCAAACCCAGACCCCTTTCCCTAAATCAACACAGGCTCCCTATATGAATGCAGAGCCTGACCAGTCTCTGAGATATCCCCTTCTACCTGTTCCTGAAGTCCTCCCCACTCCTTGTCACCACTACAACATCCTGCACTACAACTGAAAGAACGAGGAGAGGTGAGTATATAGTCAGGACACAGGACTCCATATATTCCAAGACTCAGTGTCAGCAAGTTTGGATTATTTAAACCATTAAACGGGTTATGCCATGATTGATGTAAAAAATGAAAATCAGACATCAGATAGTACTGCCCTGTACCTCACAAGTATACAGAGATCTCCCTATTCATAGCTCCAATTTTTAGCTAAATTTATTTCAGGTTGGCAGCTCAGGGGGTCTGTCCTTTCTCAGGTGGTGTGCCCTTTCTCCTTTAGCTCTTTCCCTGTAACTGCCACAGCTTCTAACGGAAGATATGGCTGGTGACAGTTGAAGATTGAAACTGAGCACATGCGACCACCTCAGTGAGGTGGACAAGAAATAAGGAAAAGAACAAACAGCAGGTGGTGCTATACACATACAATTTATGGAATAACTCTGTGGCTATGCTAAAAAAATTTTAATTACATGCAATTACAAAAGTATTCAGATCCAGGTGCTGGTTTGCAAAATGTAGGGTATTTTTTAAATGGGGGAGGGCAGTGATCCTTTATTAACCTATTATTTTTCTATAGTGCTATCTTTGCCTTTATCTTTCTCTTTGTCTATTTTATGACGAACTTTAACTTTTCACTTTTTTCTGCCTTTAGCCAAGAATCACTTGGTACAAGAACAAGATGGACCTGTCCGGGGAGGCCCGTTACCGCTCCTTCAGTAAGCAGGGTGTGCTCACCCTAGAGGTGAGGAAGCCCAGTCCATTTGATGGTGGCGTCTACATGTGCAAAGCTGTAAATGAGCATGGAGAGGCTGAGACTGAATGCCGACTGGAGGTTCGAGGTGAGTCTTAGGTTTCCTGAATTTGCAGTAAAATGATATGTTGGGCTCTGTGATGGCTATATCTCATTCAGAGGAAGCTGGGTGACAACCAATTGGGCCATTACATCTATTAGTGGGTGTGGCCTCATGCCACTCCAGCAAATCTGCTAAACTGTGCAGTGTCAGGAGTTGGGGAGAGCTGAGTGACGTCCTCTGTGGGGTGGGAGCCATGTTGACCACTCTAACCCCCAGCAATTAGCTGTTGTAAGAGGAAGTGCGCCATAACATTTACATAGAATGGATGATCATGTAATACTTGGTCATGCTGAGTCCACCAGACCAGGAGACTTCTTTTGTAGTGGTATTCTACTACGGTCAATGATAGCCAGGTTAGTGTGTTATGCCCTAACAGGACAGGTAGAAGGACTACCCCTTTAAGGTTGCCCAGCAATTACTGGACTTCATTTCTCAGTAACCATCCTTTGAGTACATGTACTTGTCACCAGAAAAAGTCTACTAGCTCTATTCTATGATACCCAACTCCGGCAACAGAGAGCATAAAAAGACTGCCAGTACACAAAAAATTATAAATGTCTTCCCGATTTAAAGGAGGCTTTGGGGGAGACATTTATTGTGCAAAAGGTCAAAAATAGTTTAAATTATATCCAATTTTCTATATTTTGCAGTGCCCCAGTAAATTGCAGTGATGGGTCATGGCAGGTAAGTTTATTATAATTTGTTTGCATCAAGAGTGGGGGAAGGGACTGAAAACTGTGGCTGCCTTCATGAGGCTTAAGATGATTCTCTACATCCTCTTGTTTTAGATCCATATTCTGTGCCAGTTCACTTCCTAACACATCATGGTAGCGCCTGGAGATCTGATATTCTTATACAGAGCTCTAAATCCTCTACATAGACCTAGAGTTAGAATTTAACATTCATCCTGCCTCGAGCCACCACTAGAGGGAGCTCTGATTGCTGCATACTGTTTTATGTGTAAGAAAATCAGACCTCCATACACTATGAAAATGAGCGCCAAATTTTTAACCTATTTAGATTTTAAAAAGTGGTATTCATTGGGTTAGGTGCCTCTAAAGTCCATAAGCTTAAAAGCGCCACATTTTGGCTCCATTTACGGCAAAAGCTTGGTGCATTCACATTAGAAAATGTTTGCAACTGCAGTTCATGCTCTCACAACAGGCACACTTCAATACAAATCACTGTGTGACCTGAGCCAGCTCCCTTGTGCACTACACAGCATCTTACAAGCCTACATGGGCTCAGAGGCACATTGACCATACTGACACATGGAGATGCCATCTGCCGATGCTGTTGTCACAAGAACAGAAATGGATAAAGCTGCAGAACCTGGCAGGATAAAAATAAGTTGTCCGCACTCCTCGGATCAGTTCTCAAGTATCAGCTGTGCTGTCTCCCTGCTTACTACGTATCTCTATATATAAGTTGCTTCTAGTAGTTTGGTGACAGCTGCCAGCTCCATAGTGTCCGGTGTAATGTAATCCTGTGCTCTGCTCATCAGGGCACAAGTACAGGACCTGAGTATCCACTTGGTGCGGCCACCTTGCCTGTTACACAGTTATCTATATCTATGGGCAGCATCTGGTATTACCGCTTATATCTAATCAAGTGAATTTGTCTGAGCTGCAGAACCAGACAGATTGATTGACAAAGGTGGCGCTGTTTCTGAAAAGAATAGTCTAGTCCAGGGGTCGGCAACCTCCGGCACTCCAGCTGCTGTGAAACTACAACTCCCATCATGCATACTTGCTCTGCTCTTAAAAGAACGATCAGAGAAATGAATGGAGCATGCTGGGAATTGTAGTTTCACCACAGCCGGAGTGCTGAAGGTTGCTGATGCCTGGTCTAGTCTTAGGCTAAACTCCAGCATGATGTTCCGGCAGCGGTTTGTGTCCAGCCTACTCTCTGCTTGTCTGCCGGAAGAGCGTACGGATCTCCGCCGGACCTCATTATACATAATGGGGCCAGTGGACTTTCTGTCCGTATCCAGCAGTGCTGGATCTGGTAAACTCCGGAACAGCCCGCCAGAATTTGTGAACGGAGGCCACGGAGGTGTGAAGGTAGCCTTAGGGGCAGAGTTGTCAACCAGAATTTTTCTTTTTTTCTGGACAGCTTTTCCCAAAATCACAGCCACAGCCAACATTTTTTTTTTTACAGACAAATTGGAAAACCATAATAAATGATAAAGACTATGGGGGAGATTTATCAAACTAGTGTAAAGTAAAACTAGCTTAGTTCCCGATAGCAACCAGATTCCACCTTTCATTCTGGACAGCTCCTTTGGAAAATGAAAGGTGGAATCTGGTTGGTTGCTATGGGCAACTAAGGCTAGTTCTACTTTACACCAGTTTGATACCCCATATAAGTAACACGTCTGTAGCATAATATACTGATAACACCTCATTACCTGCCTTGTTGTGAGGTATAAAATGATGATAATTACCAATCAAAAAAATCTAGTCAAGTACCACCAGCCTCAAAAAAATCATTTTTTCGGACACAGGAAAAAAGTCACCTATGTTTACAGACTGTCCAGAAATTTCTGGACGGTTGGCAACCCTCCTTAGGAAGCCTTCAGACGCTGCGGATTTTGTTGCAGAATTTTCCACGACTGAAAATCAGTTCCATTCATTTGAATGAAGAGGCAAGCACATGGATTTCTGCAAGCCCTGTTAATGCGAAAGGAATTGGTTTTCAGTTGTGGAAAATTCTGCTTCAAAACCCGCAGCGTGTGAAGGCGTCCTTACCTACACATCTGCGTTTCATGAGTTGGTCTATTCAGAGTCGCCCACACTGCAGTCTATATGGTAATGGCTGATAGGGCAAAAAAATATATATATATTGCTGTGCCTTTTTCTCCACTTGGCTGCATCCAAATGAAGCTCCATAGATTTTAAACTGATAATATTTTCCTCTACTATTCAGTCTCTACAATTAAATACGTATTGGGAGGAGTTTATCATAGTCTGGCGCCAGTCTATGATATCCTCTGAGCTGGCGGAGGATGCACAGCCCTCATCATAAGTGAGGTGCATCCTCGGGTAATCTGTTCGCGTAGGCTGAAATCTATAGAACTTCAGAGCTGCCATGGGTTTCAGTCTTCTCTTACACTCAAAAACTGTCGTATGAGGTGATAAATTCACCACGCCCCTTTTTCATAAATTGGTAAAGGTAGCATTGAAACACCACTTGCGCCTAGATTTTGACACAATGGCGTTAAAAAAACCGCAAACACAAGGGGTCAGATTGATCAAAACTGACTTAAAGGGGTTCTCCGGGAATTAAGAAAATTAAAATACATAAATATTAATTTATTATAAATATATTCCCAAATACCTTTCATTAGGTATAATGGCTCATTTTGTCTAGGGAGTAATGATTAGGAGAAACAAAATGGCCGCTGTCCTAATAGTACACACAAAACCTGTCCTGATCACACAGCAAGACAAGTTACTTCATAACACTGAGGTAAAGAGCTGCCTCATCCTCCCTCCTACTTGTCAGGAATCATGATCCTGAATACAGTTTAATATGATATTTAGCTGAGTGGAGTTCACGAGGAGACATGAAGTACAGAGAGGAAGGACAGGACAGACTGTGACTGCATACAAGTGCTGCTGTTCATTACCCAAATCTGCTCATGACCTCCAGATTCAGAGATTCAGCTAAAGATCTTATCACCTGTATTCAGGATCATAATCCCTGACAAGCAGAGCAGAGAGGAGGATGGGGCAGCTCTTTACCTCAGTGTTTTGAAGTAACTTGTCTTCCTGTGTGATTAGGACAGGTTTTGTGTGTACTAATAGGACAGCGGCCATTTTGTTTCTCCTAATGATTGCTCCTTAGACAAAATGAGCTATTATAACTAATGAAAGGTATTTGGGAATATATTTATAATGAAGTAATATTTAAGTATTTTCATTTTCTTAATTCCCGGAGAACCCCTTTAAGCTAGTTTACCACTAAACTGTTCTGGCAGGCTGTTTCGGTAGAGGACCAGCCTGCCCGGGTTCATCGCCGCTGGCATTGCCGGACATTGCTTTTTCCTGCCGTTTCCCATTTACTATAATGGGACCCAGTCGGGATTTCACCTGCGCAGGTATTTGTCTAGCCAAATATCGGCACTAATGCCGGAAACAACCTGGATCCCCCGTCAGGTCCCAGTATAGTCAATGGGGCCTGGTGGTGCTGTGGCTGTTGACAGCCTGATAGAACAGTTAAGCCCTAGTGTAAAACTAGCCTTAGTTACCCATAGCAACCAATGAGATTCCACCTTTCATTTTTCACAGCTCCTTTGGAAAATGATAGGTGGAATCTGATTGATTGCTATGGACAACTAAGCCAGTTTGCTTGCTACACCCCCTTATGCTTGCTCTGGGGTTGCCATGGTAACATCAACAGGATTTTGTGCTTATACTTCCATTGGAGAGAGATAACTGATAACTCAAAGTTGTTTCTCTTGACAGGTGAAGGAAGGCGGCAAACCTGGAAGAGGTGCCATCTACAGAACACAGTAGTTTCATACACATCTAGAGTTCATACATGTGTATAATCCAGTGCAGACAACACGCTGATGACATCATGATGACATCATTGCACCGCCATGTGCACTGCATATTCCACGATGGATACATTGGCTTGAATTGCTTTTTTTTTTTTTCTTGTCTTTTTCTAAATGTTATGGAGGATATGATATGACTCCTGTCTACAGTCATACATGGAAGTGCTTTATGTGGATTCAGAAGGTGAAATAAAGGAATAAAAATGCACAGTGTTTCCAGAAGGTGTTTTTTTTAAATATATATATGTATTTTTTATTTATTTATTTTTTCTATTGGAATGGAGTGCCCTGGGCCACATGCACTGGTCGCGGCCAGGATCGCTAAGCAGTGGGGATCCCATAGAAATTAATGGGATCGCTGTGGCAATCGCAATAAACCCAAGCATGTTGGATTTCTTGCGACTGCTGCGGCGATCCCATTCATGTCTATAGGATCACCGCTGCCCAGCGATCCTGGCTGAGACTAGTGTCGAGCGTAACTCTTGGCTTATGCTACATTCACATCAGCTACGGTTCAGAATTTGTCAAAAATAGTGGTGTGAAAAGTCCTGCATGCATAAAAAAAACGTTCACCTGAACGGAGACCTAACAGATCCCCTTGTAGGCAATAAGATCGGTTAGGCTCAGTTCCTGTCTGTTATGAGCTGAATCAGGCTCTTCCGTTATTTTAAACGTAAAGCGCTGATGTGAAAGGATTACCTGGGAAAACTTGGTGACAACCCCAATATGGACAACTATGGATGAAGCCATTGTCTACTGCCACTTTTGGAAGAATTGATGAAGAATCCAATACAGTCCCTGATTTCCTAGCATTGTGTACGGTATCCAGTTCCTGATGATTGAGAGGTCCCTAACTCCTGGTGGCACAGTGGTAGATGCAGTGCACAACCCTTGGTGATCCAGTGGTTTTGTAGGCCTGTAGATTCAGACTGGGCCCATCAGAGGGCCTCCATCTATACAGAATACATGTAGACTACAGACCAAAAGTTTGGACACACCTTCTCATTCAAAGAGTTTTCTGTATTTTCATGACTATGAAAATTGTAGATTCACACTGAAGGCATCAAAACTATGAATTAACACATGTGGAATTATATACTTAACAAAAAAGTGTGAAACAACTGAAAATATGTCTTATATTCTAGGTTCTTCAAAGTAGCCACCTTTTGCTTTAATTACTGCTTTGCACACTCTTGGCATTCTCTTGATGAGCTTCAAGAGGTAGTCACCTGAAATGGTATTCCAACAGTCTTAAAGGAGTTCCCAGAGATGCTTAGCACTTGTTGGCCCTTTTGCCTTCACTCTGTGGTCCAGCTCACCCCAAACCATCTGGATTGGGTTCAGGTCTGGTGACTGTGGAGGCCAGGTCATCTGGTGTAGCACCCCATCACTCTCCTTCTTGGTCAAATAGCCCTTACACAGCCTGGAGGTGTTTGGGGTCATTGTCCTGTTGATAAATAAATGATGGTCCAACTAAACGCAAACCGAATGGAATAGCATGCCGCTGCAAGATGCTGTGGTAGCCATGCTGGTTTAGTATGCCTTCAATTTTGAATAAATCCCCAACAGTGTCACCAGCAAAGCACCCTCACACCATCGCACCTCCTCCTCCATGCTTCACGGTGGGAACCAGGCACGTAGAGTCCATCCGTTCACCTTTTCTGTGTCGCACAAAGACACGGTGGTTGGAACCAAAGACCTCAAATTTGGACTCATCAGACCAAAGCACAGATTTCCACTGGTCTAATGTCCATTCCTTGTGTTCTTTAGCCCAAACAAGTCTCTTCTGCTTGTTGCCTGTCCTTAGCAGTGGTTTCCACCATGAAGTCCTGCTGCACACAGTCTCCTCTTAACAGTTGTTGTAGAGATGTGTCTGCTTCTAGAACTCTGTGTGGCATTGACCTGGTCTCTAATCTGAGCTGCTGTTAACCTGCGATTTCTGAGGCTGGTGACTTGGATGAACTTATCCTCCGCAGCAGAGGTGACTCTTGGTCTTCCTTTCCTGGGTCGGTCCTCACGTCAGCCAGTTTCTTTGTAGCGCTTGATGGTTTTTGCGACTGCACTTGGGGACACTTTCAAAGTTTTCTCAATTTTTCGGACTGACTGACCTTCATTTCTTAAAGTAATGATGGCCACTCGTTTTTCTTTACTTAGCTGCTTTTTTCTTGCCATAATACAAATTCTAACAGTCTATTCAGTAGGACTGTGTATCCACCTGACTTCTGCCCAACACAACTCATGGTCCCAACCCCATTTATAAGGCAAGAAATCCCACTTATTAAACCTGACAGGGCACACCTGTGAAGTGAAAACCATTTCAGGTGACTACCTCTTAAAGCTCATCAAGAGAATGCCAAGAGTGTGCAAAGCAGTAATCAAAGCAAAAGGTGGCTACTTTGAAGAACCTAGAACATAAGACATATTTTCAGTTGTTTCACACTTTTTTGTTAAGTATATAATTCCACATGTGTTAATTCATAGTTTTGATGCCTTCAGTGTGAATCTACAATTTTCATAGTCATGAAAATACAGAAAACTCTTTGAATGAGAAGGTGTGTCCAAACTTTTGGTCTGTACTGTACATCGGTGAGGTCTACTAAGTTATTGGAGAATCACTTCATAAGAAATAGACCTTAGAGGAAAGTGATTGGATGCGGAGTCACCTCCAAATAGGGTTATGACTACTTCTGGAATATCCTTTAAAGGGGTTATCCCATGACTAATGTAAAAAATGAAAATCAGCCATCATATAGGACATGAAAATCTCTAACAAATCTAGAACCAGCCCTGTACCTCACATGGATCCAGAGATCTCCACATTCTTTGCACTGCTAAATTTATATCATGCTGGCAACTCAAGGGGAGTGTCTTTTCTGCTGCAACTAAAGGGGTGTGTCCATGCTCTCCCTATCACACCTCAGGGGGCGTGTCTCAGCTCTCCCTATCACAGCTCAGGGGGCGTGTCTCAGCTCTCCCTATCACAGCTCAGGGGGCGTCTCTCAGCTCTACCTATCACAGCTCAGGAGGCAGTTGAAGGATGAAACTGAGCATGTGCGGCCATCTCAGTGAGCAGGTCAAAGAAATGAGAAAAAAACAAACAGCAGGTGGCGCTGTACAGATACATTTTATTGAATAACTCACTGGCTATGCTAAATGTTTTATTACATGCAATAACAAAAGTATTCAGATCCAGGTGCTGGTTTGAAAACTGTACATTATTTTTTCATGGGACAACCCCTTTAAATTGGGTTCTCCAAGATCTTCATAATGATCCTCAAGATAGGTCATCAATACTGGATTTGCACTTCCCACCCCGCCAATCAACTGGCACCGGAAGTACAACCCTGCTCCCAATCATTTAAAACAGCAGATCGACAGGGGTGCAGGGTGGCGGACCTCAGCCGACTAGTAGCCTATCCTGAGGATGGACCATCCATATAAAAATCCTGGAATATCCCTTTAAGGAGTTCTATAGATGAAGGACCTGCAGTGGTCATGGGCTCAGCACATGATGGTCAGTCCTCCAGATAACCATAGATTTTACTGCTGACAACAAACAAAATGGAGTGGTTCTCCAAGATCTTCATAATGATCCTCAAGATAGGTCATCAATACTGGATTTGCACTTCCTGCCCTGCCAATCAAATACTGCTGACAACAAACACGGACAGAAGGAGGCCGGAGGTGGAAATACTTGTTTCATGCTTTGTCATGATTCAGATTGCAGACAAGTTCAGGCTGAGCTAGGTGTGGAAAAGAATGTCTGAAGCATTTCATCAGCTGGCATCTGGGCGTTGTGTGATCGCTATGTCCAGGCCAGGAACCGAGGCAAGAACGCCAAGTTAAACTATGCAAAGCCCTTGGCACCGAGTACATTGGGTTTTCCCTTGCAGTGCAGTATATGTGCTAAGCAGTTGGGTACAATGTGTAGATTACACGTCAGTATGTCTGGCAGCTGGAGCAGCAGATTTATCAAATAGCTCTGAAGGCCACGTCTTGTGCACAGGAGAAGTTTGACTCCCTAAATTAACAATTAATATCCGATACGCCCAAGTCAGCTTGTGGTGGTGCAACCATGGAAGAACTCACTGTCGGCCATGCAAGCGTTTGCCTAGCAGGGCTGTCACAGATGGGTGCAACTATGATAGAGCATGGGAAGTACTTTATTATTCATGGTGCAGGGCTGTAGGAAACATGGCTAAAGTCTCATTGACACATATGTGTCTGTGCTCAAATCTGTGAGAAGGAGGTCAGTGATGCATCGGTGAAGGATCCGTGTTGGGTTCATGTGCCATCAGTGTTTCACTGACATGGCACAGCTGAAAAATAATTTTCAAAACATCTCTCCCCAATGATCCCCGTGAAACACAGATACAACGTGGATGACATCTGTGTTTTTCACGGACCCATAGACTATAATGGGCGTGATGGATTGACAAAATAGAGCATGCATGGACCCACAGACCGTGCTAAAACACTGATGTGTGAATACACACATTAAAACGAATGGGGACGTGTGCTGTCCGTGGAACACTGACGTGTGAATGAGTCTTAAGGCCTCATTTACACATCCATGTGTGTTTTTCAGTCCATCTGTGTACCATCAGCATTTTTTTGCAGGCCCGTTGAGACTTCAGTGGGTGCACGGTTTGTGTTTTGCAGAACGGACATACGGATGCGGAAAGCACACAGATGATCCATGTACTTTCCGCATCCATATGTCTGTTCCACAAAAAGATAGAGCATGTCCTATACTTGGGCTGCAAACTGAGGACTATAAACCTACTGAAGTCAATGGGTCCGCAAAAAATGCGGAAGAAACACGGACGGTATCCATATTTTTCGGATCCTCGATTTGCAAACTGCAAAATATATATGGTCATGTGCATGAGGCCTAAGACACGTAGAGTGACCCCTTAGCATCGGCCCCACCCCTGATCTCACACAGCAAATGTGCCTCTGTTAGGGCGCCTTCACACGTGGCAGATTTTGTGGCAAAATATTCTATGACTGAAAATCAGTTCCATTCACCTTAGGCTACTTTCACACTTGCGGTAGCCTTTTCTAGCAGGATGTTCTAGCGGGGGAACAGTCGGACAGATCTGTGCTGACGCTAGCCCACCGCGGCGCCAGAATTCCGCTCCAGCCCCATTCACTATAATAGGGCTGGGCCAAACAAGCCGAGAGGTGGCCCAACCATAAACCGTAGCGTGCTGTAATCTGCTTCCCCAAGAATAACAACACCTAACTTCAGTCCCATGATAAACAGAGAGCTTCCTCCGGGCTGTGACCTGCGCTGTCAGCGGCACGGCGCAGGTGGCCGATGAGAGTATACAACACTCAACTGTAACCATGATCTCATAACTTGGATGCAGTTGAAAGCGGCACATGGGGCGGTTTTAATCATCCCCCCCGATAACTCTGAGACTGGAAACACTCTATGCCCCATTATACAATTATGGTTTATGTTTTATTGCATCTCCCCATCATCCCGGCTTATCTCTCCGACACCCCCGCAGCCTCTGCACAGCAGGGAGAAGCGCTTTCAGTGTCAGTTCCAATGACACTAATTACTTATAATCCCCAACAAACAGGAACTCATTTCCCACCTGGCACGGTGCCGTCCCCAGAAACCTGATCCCCAGCTATGGCATACTCCTCATGCCCGCAGAGCACTCTGCTTATGGCCTCTGCTCGGAGCATGTGCCATATGATACGCCCGTTACAGGTTTCCATGTAGGCAGATGATGCAGTTGCTGCACTGTGCAATGTAATGACATTTTTCAGCTGTCACAAAGTTTTTCTTTTAATGTGTAAGGCTGGGTTCACATCACGTTTTTCCTGTCCGTTTAACGTATACAAAATAAATATATATACATTAAACGGATGCCTCAGACTGATGCCCTACAGTGGTATCCGTTCCCCATAGAGTTGCACTGTAAATTAAAAAAAAAAAAACATACATTTTCTTTTGCCGGATTGTGCAGGATACAAGAACGTGGTGTATAATTTTTTTTTTCTAACGTATACGTCAAACGGAGGCCTAAAACGTGATGTGAACCCACCCTAAGAGGGAAGCTGGTGGAGCTAGGTGCAAACTACATACAGTGCCTTATGAAAGTATTCGTCCCCCTGGAACCTTTCAACCTTTTGCCACATTTCAGGCTTCAAACAAAAAGATATAACATTTTAAATTTTTGGTGAAGAATCAACAAGTGGGTCACAATTGTGACGTAGAACAAAATTTATTGGATCATTTAAACTTTTTTTGTAATAATAAAACTGAAAAGTTGGGCGTGCAAAATTATTCGGCCCATTTCCTTTCAGTCCAGAAGTTGATCTCTGATCTCTGAATGATCCAATGTTGTCCTAAATGACTGATGAAGATAAATAGAATCCACCTGTGTGTAATCAAGTCTCCGTATAAATGCACCTGCTCTGTGATAGTCTCAGGGTTCTGCATCATGAAGACCAAGGAACACACCAGGCAGGTCCCTGATACTGTTGTGGAGAAGTTTAAAGCAGGATTTGAATACCAAAAGATTTCCCAAGCTTTAAACATCCCAAGGAGCACTGTGCAACCGTCATATTGTAATGGAAGGAGTATCAGACCACTGCAAATCTACCAAGACCCGGCCGTCCCTCTAAACTTTCATCTCAAACAAGGAGAAGACTCATCAGAGATGCAGCCAAGAGGCCCATGATCACTCTGGATGAACTGCAGAGATCTACAGCTGAGGTCGGACAGTCTGTCCATAGGACAACAATCAGTCCAACACTTCACAAATCTGGCCTTTATGGAAGAGTGGCAAGAAGAAAGACATTTCTCAAAGATATCCATAAAAAGTCTGGTTTACAGTTTGCCACAAGCCCCTGGGAGACACCAAACATGTGGAAGAAGGTGCTCTGGTCAGATGAAACCAAAATCCAACTTTTTGGAAACAATGCAAAACGATATGTTTGGCGTAAAAGCAACACAGCTCATCCCCCTGAACACACCATCCCCACTGTCAGACATGGTGGTGGCAGCATCATGGTTTGGGCCTGCTTTTCATCAGCAGGGACAGGGAAGATGGTTAAAATTGATGGGAAGATGGATGGAGCCAAATACAGGACCATTCTGGATGAAAACCTGTTGGAGTCTGCAAAAGACCTGAGACTAGGACGGAGATTTATCTTCCAACAAGACAATGATCCCAAACATAAAGCAAAATCTACAATGGAATGGTTCAAAAATAAACGTATCCCGGTCTTAGAATGGCCAAGTCACAGTCCAGACCTGAATCCAATTGAGAATATGTGGAAAGAGCTGAAAACTGCTGTTCACAAACGTCTCCATCCAACCTCAAAGAGCTCCAGCTGTTTTGCAAGAAAGAATGGGCAAGAATTTCAGTCTCTAGATGTGCAAAACTGATAGAGACATACCCCAAGAGACCGCAGCTGTAACTGCAGCAAAAGGTGGAGCAACAAAGTATTAATGCAAGGGGACGAATAATTTTGCACGCCCCACTTTTCAGTTTTATTATTACAAAAAAAGTTTAAATGATCCAATAAATTTCGTTCCAGTTCACAATTGTGACCCACTTGTTGTTGATTCTTCAAATATTTAAAATGTTATATCTTTTTGTTTGAAGCCTGAAATGTGGCAAAAGGTTGAAAAGTTCCAGGGGGCCGAATACTTTCACAAGGCACTGTATAGGTCTATAACCAGGTAGCACCTGGTAGGGGCAAGAGGGGAGGGGGGGCAGCGGAAGGGAAGGGGTTAGGTTATGAAACTGGCATTGGGGAGGGAGGGGTGCCATTTTCGTGGATGACCACCTTGCTTGGGATATTTAATGGACATGTGAAAGAGGCCTAACCAGCCGTGTGGGAGATGCAATTGCCGCCATAGTGATTGTCATGCGTCATTGAAGTACATGCATCCAATGACTTTCTAGCCCCGGGATCAGGAACCTTTGGTACTCCAGGTGAAACTACAAACATGCTCAGCTGTTCTTCTAACTCCCAGAGAAGTGAATGAAGCATTCTGGGAGTTGTAGTTGCTGAACCGCTGAAGTGCCGGAGGTTGCTAATACCTGTTCTAGCCATTCTTGGCCAATATAGAGCAGGGATGGCCAACCTGAGGCTCTCCAGCTGTTACAAAACTACAACTCCCAGCATGCCCAGACTTTCTACAGCTGTCAGCCTACAGCAGGGCATGGTGGGAGTTGTAGTTTTACAACAGCTGGAGAGCCGCAGGTTGGACATGCCCGATATAGAAGACTAAATGCTCTTTAAGTTCTTAAAGTGATACACCCTCCCTGTATGAAGGGCACTGCTGCTGTGAACACTATTTGGGAAATACACAGTTCCTGTTATATTCGTCAGTATTTCTTGGTAAATTTCCATTCTTCTGACAGTACAGGACGTTAAGTGGTAGCTCCTGGTCCTTTCGTGCAAGTATCGAGCGATGACCTGACAGTCACTGGAGACAGGAGTAAGCAGAGGAAACTATTTTAGGTGCAGCCAGGACCTGTCAGGTCCATTCAGAATGTGCTCCTGCAGCAGTCAGACTCGCTGACAGGTTTAGGGGTGAAGATTCAGTGCTTCAGTGCCTCAAATGGAAGTTTGAAGGCTCAGCACCTGCTGCTGCCGACAGGCGGAGAAAAAGCAGAGACAAATGTCCAGGAGACAGGAATGGGGGGGGGGGGGGGGAGCTGCAGGAGCCACAAGTAAAGGGTGTACTAGACGGGCAGATTCTCTAACAAGCGTTCATAGTAACGTTCTTTAGCGATCATCTGGCAGTGCAATACTTTTGCCAACTGCATGATGGACAAGCAATCAGGGTATCCAGATCTTGATCAGGATTTGCCGGGGACGATCGAGCTGTCTAATTACGATCTGCCACCAGCAAACCACTGTAGAGGACGGGGACGAGAGATGGCATAGCATCACTCCGGCGGTGCGATTACAGCAACACGTGGGGGCAGTGTGCAAATCGACTGGATTGCAGGATCTTTTTTCAGATCAGCCGCACAAATTAGAACGTGCTGCCCCCTAGTGGCAACAAACAGGAATAAGAGAAGACGGCACAAAGTAAATCAATGCCCAGCCAGCATCAGAATGCCAGTTTATTGCACATTCAGGATCTGTACAGATTTCTATAAATAAGAAAGACCTGGATATTTACATCGTGCTCTCCATGCAGTCGTGGGCAGTGCCGGGGGAAGGGGGGAGGGTGAAGGGGAGAGCGCTGCGTTCACATTGAGAATATTTACACTCTGTACCTTAGGATTCCTCAGTAGTTTCAATATCCACAAAATATGGCGACCCTTTAGATGCTAGAAGAGCAAGAGGTGCAGCAGTTCTGTTCTTCCATCTAAGTGGGGTCATGCTCCAAGTGTGGGACCTGCTGGACTTTACGGGACCCCCAAGTTGAAGCAGCCAGGAGCCAATTCTATACTAACTGGTCAGCGACAAATACACTAGCACACAGCGGGAATGAGGAGGGACACAGCGTTTGTACCATCCTGGAAGAGTTGTGTCACACTCGTCGCCAGAAACACGCAAAGCACACGACACGATAGCGCAGGAAGGGGGGGGGCATGGGGTCCGTAATATGCTGTCACAACACGGAGTGCATTTACTACACGGGTATTTGTGCAGGCTCCAGATACAGGAGTAGGATTTTTACAGCAGGTCGCCCACGTAACAGCTTTCAGCAATGCCAGTGGCGAGGGACGGGGGAGGGGAGGGGGCACAGCGGACACGGGAGGAGTGGGTGGTCAGGAGAGGTCAACTGGACACAGGCCGAGGGGGCCTGCTCTTCATCTCCGCTTCCTTCCCTCGGATGGCAGCCACGTAGGAGAAGAGACACAGGACGGAATAGCAGATCTCATGGGCCTGGTAAAAAGGCAAAAGAAG
This sequence comes from Rhinella marina, assembly GCA_900303285.1. Taxonomy (NCBI): domain Eukaryota; kingdom Metazoa; phylum Chordata; class Amphibia; order Anura; family Bufonidae; genus Rhinella; species Rhinella marina. The sequence continues at coordinate 547,822 of ONZH01011037.1, read as the reverse complement.
GAGAGGTCAGTAACATGGCTTCAGGGACTTACGCGGCTTTCAGCTTAAAGGGGTTGTGCCATTGAAGGGGTTGTCTCATGATGGACAACGGGGGCATATTGCTAGGATATGCCCCCATTGTCTTATAGGTGTGGGTCCCACTGCACCGTAGCCCCGCAAGGTGGTGGCTGGAGGACTCCGGTCCGGCCAGCACCAAGACGGCTCCCTATAGCGGCCCCCGCTCCCATTCATTTCTATGTAGCCTACAGAAATAGCCGAGCCAGCGTTAGGCTATTTTCGTCGTCCCCATAGAAAATGAATGGAGGGCGGCTGCACATGCGCAGTGTGCCCTCCTTCAGTTTTGGGGCTCCGTTCTGGATATAGGTGCAGGTCCCAGCGCTGGGACCCACACCTATATCCAGAACGGAGCCCCAAAACCTAGCGATATGCCCCCAATGTCCATCATGAGACAACCCCTTTAAATATTATTTTAATATAATTCAGCATGGAAAAGAAGCTACTTTTGTTATTTACACTCGTTTACAAAAATGCTCCAGTTGTGAGATATTCTCTGTACTACATTATGGCGCCCCCTGGTGTTTCAGCTATGTAGTAATGTGTACGTCCACTTACTAAGGTGGTCACACATGCTCAGTTCCATCCTTCGACTTCCACCAGCCATATCTACTGTTACAAGCTGTGACAGCAGCAAAAAGGACACGCCCCTGAGCTTCCAGCATGTAGAAAATCTAGCAGAGCAATGAATGTGGAGATCTCTGGATCCATGTGAGGTACAGGGCTGGTTCTAGCTTTGTTAGAAATGGATTGTCATGTCCTATATGATGTCGGATTTTAATTTTTTTTACGTTAATCATGGCACAACCCCTTTAACTACCAGAAATAACATAAAATATATATATATATCCACAGAAAAAGCTTCAATGTGGAAATTTCAAACATTTCTAACTTCGATCGAGCTATCTGTGCTCTATATTGCAGGCCCAAAACCTGAAGCTGCACCACTGCTAGGTCCTTAGGACAATACTTTCTGTTGATTTTTGTCAAGCTCAGTGTTGTCACAGGCACAACGGGCCTCATTTATTCCAACTAACAGAACAAAGCTGGCCTGGTTCCTATAGCAATTGATCACATTTTTGTGCACTCTATAGGGCTTTAGAGAAATTTATACCAGCAGGTCGCTCCTCTCCTGACACGTCTGTTTTAGTACATACTTGCACATTCTCCATGAACTAACAAGCCTGGAGCACCCTTTCTTAGAACCCTGTGTTGTGCAGTTCTCTGTTATTCCCCCTGGAAATATAGAAATAAATCGACAACTTTCTCTAATCAATAGAGTTTGCCCCTACCCTGTGAGAGAGTGTGGGTGCTCTCACTATTGACAAGGAATGGTAAGACCCGATTGTCAACTTATCCATACATTGCCAGGAGGAATATCAGAGGAACAGCATATCGCAGCCAATGATGTCCACGATATAGCCATAGATTACATACAAGAATACAAAAATCGCTGCACGTCTCGGTGTTGTCCTGCCACAGATGCGTCCTGTCTTTGGCTCTGAGGTGGGATGGCTTCTGCACGGAGTTAATGATTGCTCCATGTTTTAGGGTTTCCTCTCACACTCTAAAAACTGACCGTGTTAGTGGCCTCCTATAAAACTGAACCCAGTGTGAATGCGTGACATAAGCTGGCCGTACACATTAGATAAAGGTTGGCGAGACTGGCCAATCATCTACTGTGTATAGGGGTCTCCCAACTCTTCCCCGACGACAGATGTTAGGGGAGATACAGATCGGGCATGCTGGAGTTCAACTGCCCAACCCTCCTTTTCTCGAGCAGATAACTTATGCATGACTGTTGAGGCCAGAGATAGACTAAAGGGACCAAAGGAGTGGGAATGACACGTCCAGCGGGGACCGGAGCCATGGGGTCGGATCAGTGGGACCTTCATAAGGCAAGTGCTTTTTTTTTTCGGTAAAAATGTTTTTTTACAATAGAAATTAATTTCGCAAAGTAATAACTTTGGCTCATCAGACCCAATACATTCTAATACTACCAAATACTATTCTACCAAAGTTTCATGTGAATCGACTTCAGATGTTTCATCCAAAGTCGATTTGCTCATCCCTAGCAGTCACCACTAGAGGGAGCTCACTGCATACCCTTCATTTGTCTTGGTCAGGTTTGTTGTATTCATTGTATATTGTCACATACTGAACGCAATAAGCAGTATGCAGTAAGCTCCCTCTAGTGGTGGCTGCAGAAGCAAAGTTTTTATCATTTAAAGGGAATATGCCATTACAAAATTCACTGATAACCCAGGCACACTGCCTTGTCATTTTAGCTCAGCTGAATGTAATGATACCCTTTACTTATTGAGCCGTTGCTTCATTCTGGAAGAAAAAGTACTTTTAATCCTTATGCAAATGAGCAGTTACGTGCACCAAGGGCGGGTCCAAGCACCCTTGTTCCTCCTCCTCTGCCAACCCCTCCCCTCCCTTCTAAACTGACAGAGCCAAGTCCCTGTGTACGGTAGTTATCTCGCCTGGCCCTGCCAATCCATGAGAGAGGGAGGGGCTGGCAGAGGAAGCAGGAGGAACCAGGGTGCACAGAGCGTCTTGGAACCGCCCCCGATGCACTTTACTGTTCATCTGCACAAGGATTAAAAACCCCTCTCCAGAATGAAGCAACAGATCAGCAAGTGAAAGCAGCCTGTCACCCACTCCTTACTGGGACAGGTGGGGACGGACGGAACGCCCCCCTTAAAATAGTGGTGCGGATAGACTAAAGTTGATGAAAATGGAAGATTTCAACCATAACAAGTGTCCATTGGGTGAAATTTAACAACAAATGAGCGTTGTAGCCGACCAGTAAACCATCGTCATGGCCAGGAATAAAAGTCGCCCGCGTTCTCTTTGACAGGTCGCCCAGTGTGACAACCGTAATGGCCGATGTGGACTAAAATGTGTACGGCTGCATCAGCAAATGGCCGTTCAGTCAACAGCTGTTCAACCACCGACCTACTCCTCCTACCTACCGTGTATGGCCACCATGGGTATTTCTGACCAGGGTGGAGCATGCTGCTATTCCTAAGCTCTCATCAATAAGTCATGGTTTTAGCTCATCCCCGTGGTATAGTTACTGACAGATGGTGACATCATCAGAGTGTCAGATTCACAGGAGAGCTAATGATGTCGCCATATGGACACTTGAGGCCAAACCAGGGTTTAAGGTTCACTCAGGAGGATGCTTGGAACCTAAATCCAGACCTGTCGGCACATTACGGGTTCGTGAATGTGACGGATTTCGTGTATTTCTATCAGCGGAGTAATTACTGGGTGTAAACGGCTTTTTAGCTGCATGAAATAGACTGACGACCCCTGTGACAACTACTGGATTTTGCTCAGAGCTAAAGATTGATTGCACTACCCACAAAGCTCATCAGCTGCAGGGTAGGGAAGTAGATTTGTATAGAGTAGGCAGTTGTGCCGCTCCATTTATCTCTATGGGACTACCGGATATAGCGGATAACTCCAGCAGTCTCATAGAGATGAATGGAGCATGCCCCACTGACCGCTCCATTCATCTCTATGGGACTGCTGGATATAGCGGATATAGCGGATAACTCCAGCAGTCTCATAGAGATGAATGGAGCATGCCCCACTGACCACTCCATTCATCTCTATGGGACTGCTGGATATAGCGGATATAGCGGATAACTCCAGCAGTCTCATAGAGATGAATGGAGCATGCCCCACTGACCACTCCATTCATCTCTATGGGACTGCTGGATATAGCGGATATAGCGGATAACTCCAGCAGTCTCATAGAGATGAATGGAGCATGCCCCACTGACCGCTCCATTGAACCGTTATATAATGAAGGCCATTATTAGTATGATTGGTGGGGGTCCAGCAGCCCAACGAATCGGACCCCCCTAATCTGAGGATAGGAGATATGTTTTTATCATAGGGAATTTATATGGTTGGAGCAATGAGCGAACCCATGGAAGTTCGGTTTCGCCGGGTTTTCGGCCGAAATTCAGGTCAAAGTTCAGGTTCGGACCCGAACTTGATCCCGAACCCCACTGAAGGCAATGGGGACCCAAACTTAATTTTCTTATTTTCCGTTATAACATGGTAATATTGGAAAATAATGGCATTCTTAACACGGAAAGCAAAAGGAAAACCTTTAGAGGCATTCAATTTTGCATTACGTCATAATAGAAGTCTACGGGCAGCATAACGGATCCATCCTGCAGGAGACTGGGCGCCAGAACTACACGCTGAAGTGAATGGGAGCAGCGCTGCAGTAACCAGCTCTGTCCACTACACAATGGCGCTGGAGCGACTGCAGAACACCTGATCGGCGGGGGTCTGGGGTGTCGGACCCCTGGCGATCCGATACCGATTGTTTGGACTTTAGCTGTATGAAAGCATGGACTGTCAGCTTTCAAACAAGACCAGTTGCAGGTTTCTAGCTTCTACCATTGATGAGATATCACCATCTAAGGCTACTTTCACACTGGCGGCAGGCCTGATCCGGCAGGTGAAGGGTGCTGCCGGATCAGGCCTGCCGCAGTGACATGTGTGGAGCCGGAACCGCGCTCCGGCCCCACACATGTCACACAGTACATACATATACATACACATAAACATACACACACATATAGACATACAAACACACATACATACTTACATGCTCCCCGGCAGGTCTTCGGAGCGTCAGGACGGCTCACACAGGTCACGATTCCCCACAGCGCCCTCTGCTGGGCGCCTGGTGGAATCGTCATCTGACGATTCCACCAGGCGCCCAGCAGAGGGCGCTGTGGGGAATCGTGACCTGTGTGAGCCGTCCTGACGCTCCGAAGACCTGCCGGGGAGCATGTAAGTATGTATGTGTGTTTGTATGTCTTTATGTGTGTGTATGTTTATGTCTGTATGTGTCTATGTGTACCCGGATCCGTAATGGACTCCATTGAAAGTCAATGGAGGACGGATCCGGCTACCATTATGGTCACACCAGACGGATCCACCCCCATTGACTTGCATTGGGGGTCATTCCGGATCCGTCTTGGTGCGGATGCCTGGACCGGAGAGCAAACCGCAGCATGCTGCGGTTTGTTCTCCGGTCTGAAGACAGAACGGAATGCTTTCAGGAGCCTCCGTTGTCTTCAGTTCAGTTTTGTCCCCATTGACAATGAATGGGGACAAAACTGAAGCGTTTTATTCCGGTATTGAGCCCCTATGACGGAACTCAATACCGGAATTTTAAAACGCTAGTGTGAAAGTAGCCTAAAGCAGTCATGAATGTGAAAAAGTACCAGAAGACCCCTCATTTTCTGCAACATTACTCCACAAAGCTGTCACATGCCTTAAAAGCCATCGGCATGGGGTCCACTTACCATCGGTGTCTTGTATCTGTGGCTCACCACTTCTTTAGTTTCAGGAACTAAAATCGGATCCAAGAGACAAAACAGAGAGTTCAAAAACACAGAGAGGAAAAACATGAAACCAGTGGGAGATAGGTCACCCAGGCCGGGAGCTATCGAGGACACCCAGGGGACACGTGAAATGGTCACAAACACGACAACACCAGGGATTTCAGACCACGGGGAGAGGGGGGGGGGGTCACAATGACAACGGAGAATTAAGTAGCACAATGACACCCAGGGAAGCAAGGTCAGTAGAATCAAGTGTCATAATCACTCGGATTAAGGAAGCGGAGCCAGCGAGGTCAGACCAAGATGTCAGTGAATTAGAGAAACTCTACAGCTAGGGTTAATGCGGTTATCTGAATTACACCGGGTAAGCGACACAAAGATTAGTTTTTCACATTTTGCTTTTATTAAAAAACAAAGTGACGAGATAAAGTCAGCGAGTCACGTGTGTAAAGGATCCGATTAGACCCTCTGAACATCACGAAAGAGAAGTGAAGCTCCACGACGTCCATATTAAAGCCCATTTATTGTTATCAGAAATCTGCGGAATCCCTATGACAACACTGCCTGCCCCATGTTCCGTCAGCTCAGGGCTATTCCGGCAATCAATGGGAAAGCAGCTTTTACAGTAAGTGTCAGAAAATGAAAGAATATACCGTCTATGTGTCTCGAGATTCAAACTTATCCACTGATCTCTGGGGGTCCCAATGAGGACCGTCACGGGGACCCACTGTGCTGAGTTTGAATGAAGCGGCGGTCGAACGTCTGCAATGCGCTCCAATCAAACGCTATGAGACTGCCGGAGACAGCAGAGCACTGTATTCACCTCCTCTTTGGAAGTCCTGTAGAGATTGAACGGAGTGGCAGTGCACACGTGTGACTCCCATTCTGGTGATCAGATAGTTATCATCTATCCTATGGATAGGTTATAAGTTTCAATCTTGGGACAACTCGTTCAGAGAATTTCTGTCAGCAGGATCATCCTTATTAAACCCGGCACAATGCCTAGAAGGGTAGATCCGGATGAGTAAAACGATACCTTATTCATAGTCCTCCATTGCACCGAGGGATGGTGCCAAGACCCTCACAGCACCAGAGCTCCTCTGTTCTGCACCAAGAGCATCTTGCCTGGTGTTTTGAGGGGCTCGGTCTCGCTTCATGGGGCACTGAAGACCTAATTTACAAATTAATAAAAAGTAATTTTTCTCAGAAACAGAAGAACATAAATGAGGTATTGTTTTACTCTGCAGGATGAACCCTACCAGGCATTGTCTCTGGTTTAACCACCTAACTGTTTTGCCCGAGTCCAGCTTGGGCAGTGTGAAAAGTAGCTAACTGGAGGGGGGAGGGCTGCTTTAGATGGTGATATCTCCTCAATGGTAGCAGCTAGAAACATGCAACTGGTCTTGTATGAAAGCTGACAGTCCACGCTTTCATACAAGACCAAACGACAGCTAAAGTCCAAGCAACAGAGGAGAAATCACTGTTAGAAATCAAGTCAGGAATAATCGTGAGTAAAACCTGTTTTTACTTTCATTTTCAGCTGTATTCACAGCATCCCGATTTCTATCAGTGATATCTTTCTCTGTCCTGAACATATTCCTGTCATTCTGGTATTGTCTGAAAGCTTGGAATATCTGCTTTCAAATGAGGCTACTTTTCCCACTGCTGGAGCTCCACTCTGGCAAAACAGTTAGGGGGTTAAGCTTCCAGAAACAGGACAGGATGTGTTGTCATAGGAACAAAAAAATATGATATTTAGCAAATTTTAAAGTGAACTAAAGGAGCTTCAATACAGACCTCCTGAAAGGTCTCCTTACAGATTGGGCCTGTTTCATCAGATGGTGGTCACACACATGCACAGAAGCGTCATTACGTCTACCCCAATAGGTTATTGAATTAGAATGGTTAGCACAGCGTCTTTTTTTTTAAATTTTATTCCCAGCAGCAAGCAGTGACATAACGGGAGAAGGATTTAAACACCATGAAAATAAAGAGATGATACGTATAGGTATGGGGACATGGGGGAGGGGTAGACAAAGCAAAATAAAACAGCAAATATGGACATTTATGGGATGTTCATATACATAAAGTTGGAGCATGGTTCTTCTATATCAGCCAAGTAATCTTATCATCTGTGATCCAGGGGACGCATGCGTTCGCAACGCATTTCTTTCTAACCCTTATTTGCCCGATAGGTGCGAGTCCTGGAAGTGAGACCTGCACCTGTTGGTCATTTATGGCATATACCTTTAACGTGAAAGGTACTACCCCTATAGGTTTTATTGCGGCCCCTGTAATTGCTTCAATATGACCATGTGGTCCAGCAAGTTTGCCAATCATAGGGCTATTCTACACTGTGACTGATCTGATCTCATCAATAGGTGGACAGGTTGGGTCCTCCAGAGATTCTCTTTGCAGCAATTTTCTACTTATTGGTGGAGGTTTTGAACATGGGACCCCTGTGTATTAAAGGGGTTTTCCGCGACTGTACTGAGGATAGGTCATCAGTATCTGATCGGTGGGGGTCCGACACCGGCAACCCCCACGATCAGCTGGTTGAGAAGACACCGGCGCTCCCGTGAGCCCTGCGGCCTTCTCTTAGCTTTTCCTAGGCCAGTGACGTCACGTTCATCGGTCACGTGGCCTAGGAGCGGCTCAGCCCCATTCAAGTGAATAAGGGCTGAGCACGATACCAAGCACAGCCGCTGTACAATGTATGGCGCTGTGCTTGGTGAGCGGGGAGAAGATAGTGGCACTCACAGAAGTGGCAGTACCTTCTCAAACAGCTGATCGGCGGGGGTCCTGAGTGCCGGACCACCACCGATCAGACACTGACGACCTATCCTGAGGATATGTCATCTGTAGTACAATCTCGGAAAACCTGTGCCCACAGAAGTAAAGAAAATTATAGTGTCAGTTTAGTGGTCGAATAACTGCCGCTTCTGAAGCGAGAAACAAAAACAGGTTTCTACGATCACAACGATTTTCAACTGGAAAATTGTTCTGATCATAACGAAAAAATGTTCACATGGGAAATGTGATTAGTTCTTAACTAGGACCGACCTACAGTCTATGCTTACATCTGTGAGCACTATGTGAAGGTATCATCTGAATGGCTTTCTATAGGTCGGGCTTATCAACCTAACCTCAAAAATGTTGAGCTGGTCTCAAAAAGTTCTCGGACTCTGTATCGGACTCATGTAATCAAAAGGAGAATCTGTCTAGTCCTGTGATGGCTAACCTCCGGCACTCCAGCTGTGGTAAAACTACAACTCCCAAGATGCACGCTTGCTTGGCTGTTCTCAGAACGCCCTAGAAACGAATGGAGCATGCTGGGAGTCGTAGTTTCACCACAGCTGGAGTGCCGGAGGTTAGCCATCACTGTTATAAAAAGGACATGGATGTTAGCCGGTCAAGGGATTGGCCTTTATCGTGATCTTCTATAGTCCACGAGCTAGAACATTACCTGATTGGAGGAGGAAGGTTTTCATGGCTGCCACAGGCAGACGAAGCACAGATTATACGGCAGTAACTCAGAGACTCCATCTTTACATTCCTTGAAACCCCCCAAACCTCCCTTCCAGAGATAAATCCTAAATAGGTAGGGGTGGGGGGTTCTACTCTCTGAGTTACTGCCACAGCAATACAGACCCAGCGGCACAAGGATGGTAATTACCAAATTCCTCCAAGACAAAGACGCCCCGTACAGTGTTACACTTTTTTATGTGATTCAGCTGTATAAAAACCTGGAGGAGAGAGGGGACAGAGAGATGGGTGGGAAGAGAACGTAAGAGGGGGGCGAGGATTGAGGATAAAGTATAAATATGGAGGAGGAGGCAGACAGGATAGGATGGAAAAGAGACGAGAAGAAGGATGGGAAAGAGATTTCGAGGGGAAAGGGAGAGAGACAGAAGGCACTGGTTAATTTTTGATATCCTGGATTTTCACTGGTGGTCACAACATTTCTGTAACAGAGTTAATGTGTGAAGGGGAGAAAACAGCTTTGGAATAATGGGGAGACATACCCTAAAAACACAGCAAATAATCAGGAGGTAAACCATAACTAAAGCCGGGGGGGAAAAAAGTGTTGAGGTAAGACGGGAGGTAGCACAGACAGCTCAAAACTAACGGGAGGGGGTGGGGGTGGGAGAGCAGCGAGAAGCAAAGATGGCGGCAGAGTGAGTACCTTCCGCTCCTTGCAGGAGGAGTGAGCGTGGGAGAGAAATGAGACTGTTAGTGACACAGCGAGACCACACCTCCCCTCACTTCGTATAGATAGATATATAACCCCCAGCAACACACAGCCCAGACCAAAGACATCAACACGGGGAGGCCAGGAAAAAGCAGCCCCGTTATCAAATCCGTCCCTGCTCCTCACCCAGCACGGAGCGCAGGCCCTGCTCAGACCTAAATGAAGGGAATGGGGAAAAGGGGGGTGGGATCACGCTGGATACCGCTGTGACCTACACCCCCCCCGAGTGTATGGATGTCATATGGAAATTTGCTCAGTTTGAAGGCTGCGCGTCTTCCTTTAATTCTCGTCTGTCCTCGGAATATCCGGATATGAGATGGAAAGAAAAATCGAATGATCCCTGAATGACCTGCTGAGCCCCTGGGTGACCTTGTGATGACTTGCGGACCAGCCAAGGTGACCTGAATTTTTTATTTTTTTTTTGCCCCCTGGGTGACCCGAGGATGAGCTGTGTATGGAGGTTCAGCGCTGGGAGAGGTCAGCCCGAGCCAGGGAGGGGGGTTACGGAAAGACAGCATCAGACAACCTCAACCCCAGCAGGCAAAGGGCAGCATGCAGCATAGACAGCGAAAGACGGCACGTGTGTCACACAGCTAGAGCAAGCAGAGGAAACACAGATTGAGAGGCAGAAAAGGGGCTCAAGATATGGGGGTACCCGGCACACTGCATCCCAGACACTACAGACTTACACACTCTTTCCCCAACGTAACACATAGGGTGTGCAAACACACATCATGGGCTTGTGAGAGTATAACACGACGCATGTAACATAAAACGGAAGTACAACACTTATGTATGGATTATGGGGTATCACCACCGCACAACGGACCCTCACTCGCACACGTTCACGACTAACCCTTACTTACAGACACTGTATCTGTCCCTATGTACAGCCACGCTATGCCTGACTCATATTGCCGTCCACATTCACACTCCCCTCATACCTGACTGTGCATGAATTTCAGGTTAATGCCTTCCAGGGTCACTTGTAGAAGACCCCCTTCCCCAGTTTTCATGTCCTGAACTGGGAACTCTCCACCAAGCTCTGGGCCTGCGAGACAAGACGTGATCGGGTAAGAGTCGGCCAAAATGTTTCTTTACAGCTGAAGGAATGCGTCACAAATTTACTACAGGATCCGAGGCAGAAATCCTGATTACTGCTGCAGATGTGCAGTTCAATGAGCCCCATTCAATATTGGTGCTTAACCACCTAACTAACTGTTTTGCCCGAGTCCAGCTCGGGCAGTGTGAAAAGTAGCTAGCTGGAGGGGGGAGGGCTGCTTTAGATGGTGATACCTCTTCAATGGTAGCAGCTAGAAACATGCAACTGGTCTTGTCTGAAAGCTGACCAGGCTTTAATACAAGACCAAAATGGCAGCTAAAATCCAAGAAACAGAGGAGAAATCACTGTTAGAAATCAAGTTGGGAATAATCGCGAGTGAAACCTGTTTTTACTTTCATTTTCAGCTGCATTCACAGCATCCCGATTTCTATCAGTGATATCTTTCTCTGTCCTGAACATATTGCTGTCATTTTGGTATTGTCTGAAAGCTTGGAATGTCTGCTTTCAAACAAGATCAGCTGCAGGTTTCTACCTGCTACCATTCAGGTAAAAGGTGGTTAAAGGGATTGTCCCATCTGGACATAAGACATGCCATAAATATCTGAGAGTGCGGGTTCCACCTCTGGGGTCCACTCCTATCTGAAGAACGGGGCACTGTCTGTCTCACAACGCCAGAAATGGAAGATGGTGCACATGCGCAGTTGTCTCCATTCACATCTATAGGCGCTCATCTATTTTCAGATGTCTTTTTACAGTGACTGGAGAAAGGTATGCACGCACGGCCACCTCTCCAATCCCAGTGGTGAAAGACAGGGTCCCATCCTTAAAGAAGCACTCCCACAGAAATTGTTATTCTCTGACCTGTTAGAAAGGTACATGATGTAAACTGTAGTAAAGGTAATCTTCTTACCAGTGACTGTATTTGTGAGTTATAACCTCCCTTCTGAACCTCAGCTAACACAGCATCTTATGTATAGACAAGCAGACCTCAATGTTAGTCTCACAGGAATGAGTAACTCACTTCCGGTCCTGTGTTAGTTGGAGATCAGAGGACACAGCTGAGGAACAGAAGGGAGGTTATAACTCACAGATACAGTCACAGGTAAGAAGATTACATTATGTACCTTAATAGGTCTAAAATTTCTGTTGGAGTGCTCCTTTAAGACAAGACAAAGTCCCAGAAGTGGGACACGCACCTATGGGACATTTATGGAATGGATGTGCCATAAAATATCAAATAGAAATAACCTTTTCTAATAAACATTTTAGTAAACCCAACTAAAAGAGGTTAAAGCATAGAAGACAGCAATGATTTTGCCTCCCATTTTATGGGAACAGTTGACAATCCAGTATATTTGGAGAGATTTCAACTCTCCCTGAAGATGATATTGGGGGACAGAAGGCTCGGAAACATTAAATTTCAACACCCGATCCTTTTGTTCTCCTGAAAAAGAAAATGGTGGCAGAGGTGTCTGGTAGCAATTTTCTTCTCTCCCTCAATTGACAACACACACACACTCAACCGAGCCAAGCCTCTATGTGTATGGTGGAATCAAGAGAGAGAGATAGCTGTCAACTAAACAAACGTTCGGCCATCAGCTATTGAAGGTGTAAGGGAATCTTAACGGTGACCACCCTTAAAGGGCTTCCTCACCATGACAGATCCTTGTGAAAATGTAGCATTCGGTGGCAGCCATTCAAACGACTGCCATGTAACGGCTCACAGGATTGGCACACCGAGAGGGATTCTGGGCAGACGCCTCCTCTATGATGACTACAGGTCATATAGAAAGTGGTTGCCTTTGGCTAGTTTCACACTAGGGTTTGTGAGATCCGGAAGGGAACAGCCTCCCAGGTCTCTGTGGATCTGGTATTGCCAAAAACTACTTGATTGCTGTCTGGCCCAATTAACTATAATGGGGACAGGCAGAGATCCGGCAAATATGCAGAGAATCGGCCAGACTAAAACCGCTAGTGTGAAACCCCTTCATACTTGACCTACGTAGACACAGGTCTTTTTATAAATATATTACAGGAATGAAAACTTCCATTAATCACCTGGTTTAATACTCTGCTGCCGGGCGGCCGCTCTCTCCATGCTTTCCTTTACACAGTAGTACAGCTCCCGACACTAGAGAAAAATAGAGTACAAAAATTAAAATTGAGATCTATTTAAAGGGGCTTTCTAGTCATTTTTTCTCCGTATAGGCCACAAATATATGACTGTTGAGGGTCAGACACTGTGCAACCCCCAATCAATCAGCTGTTTGGCGGCAGCTTCGGCACTGGACTACACAGCTCAGTCTACTGTGAAGTGGATGGAGCTTTTACTGCAGTGCTGCTTCCATTCATGTAATTGGGATCAGCAATGCAGTAACCAGTTCAAACAACTACATAATGGACGGAGATGTGCGGTTCTGCCACCATGACTACTCCCGGTCAGCTAAACAGCAAGAGTGCAGCGTGTCAGACCCCCACAAATCAGATATTGATCAGATATTCCTCAGGATAAGCCATCAGTATAAAGGTCGTGTTGGATTTCTTGCGACTGCCGTGGCAATCCCATTAAAGGGGTATTCTCATCTTAGACAATGGGGGCATATCGCTAGGATATGCCCCCATTGTCTTATAGGTGCGGGTCCCACCGCTGGGACCCGCACCTATATCCAGAACGGAGCGGGAGCGCTGCGCCTGGAGGACCCCAGGTTTCCGGGGGTCTGGCCACCACCAGGCGCAGCTCCCCGCGCCGCTCATAGAAATGAATGGGAGCCGGGCCGTGCATGCGCGGTGCGCTCCCATTCATTTCTATGGAGCCGACGGAAGTAGCCGAGCCAGCGCTCGGCTATTTTCGGCGGCCCCATAGAAATGAATGGAGGGCGGCTGCGCATGCGCAGTGCGCCCTCATTCAGTTCGGGGGCTCCGTTCTGGAAATAGGTGCGGGTCCCAGCGGTGGGACCCGCACCTATAAGACAATGGGGGCATATCCTAGCGATATGCCCCCATTGTCTAAAATGAGAATAACCCTTTAATTTCTATGGGATCCCTGCTACTTAGCGATCCTGGCCGTGAACAGTGTCGCCGTGTAGCCCTAGCCTAACAGTCCAGACTCAAAACATAATGGAACTGAATGAGATTGCAGCACAACTTGCAAATACTACAGAGTCTTTTATTCTTGCAATTTTGGGGTTGTGGTAAGGCTACTTTCACACTAGCATTTTTACTGGATCCAGCAGGGCTCAGCAAAAACGCTTCCGTTACTGATAATACAACCACCTGCATCCATCATGAACTGATCTGTTTTCTATTGTGTCAGAGTTAAACGGATCCGTCCCATTGACTTGCATTGTGGGTCATGCCGTCTTGCTCCGCATGCCATGACGGAAAGAAAATTGCAGCATGCTGCTCTCCGGTATGAGAACAGAATACATTTTGGAGAACTCCATTCTGTTCAGCTATTGACAATGAATGGGGACAAAACAGAAGCGTCTTTTTTTCCGGTATTGAGACCCTATGACGGATCTCAATATCGGAAAATAGAAATGCTAGGGTGAAAGTACCCTAACTGGCGCACAAGTTCAGTGACAATATGTTTTAAGGCTGCAGTTCTACACAGAGATCTTTAGTCACACAACGCATTTCGCATTGAAAATTGCTGTGTAGCTCCAACCTGATAAAAAAGGCTCCACTTATTACCTAGATTTCTCCAGAAGTCCATTACAACACACCTTTTTAGTGAAGAATTTATTGAGTTGCGTCTCCTGTCCGTTTCTTCTCCACAAGCACAGCACTTTGGTCTTTGGACAATAGGTCATATTAATGAGCTTCTCGTACCACCAGCGCTCATAGACAGCCCCAATGTTACTGCGTAATACGATGCAGTCGTCACAGACCTAGAGGGAAAGAAATGGCGCAAGATAAGGGGCTGACAACACAAAAAGGAAACTAGCCACACATTGCTGAGGTTGTGCTGTGTGGGATTAGGAAATGCCTGCTCTCCTGTCCATGGACTGTGTGTAATATTGCAGGTCACGTCAAAGGAGGCCAAGCTACAATGACAGAAACAGTCCAAAGACAAGAGTGTCTCGCCTTCTGGAAGAAAACAGCCATGTTTTATTCTAATCTCATACAGCCCCTCTTTAGCCCGAATATAAAAGTGAATATATTTTATAGAGTCAAAAGATTAGTACATATAGACGGTAAGCTCATACACCTGTATGACTTACCTCCATGAAGAATAGGTCTCCGCTGGTGTCCGTTCCAGCATGCACTACAAACGTCTGCTTCT
The DNA here is from genome assembly GCA_900303285.1 of Rhinella marina. Lineage (NCBI taxonomy): Eukaryota > Metazoa > Chordata > Amphibia > Anura > Bufonidae > Rhinella > Rhinella marina. The sequence goes on along the minus strand of ONZH01011037.1, from coordinate 532,781 downwards.
TGATATGACGGCTTCCACTAGGTCGTATGCCGAGGTCACGGCCATTCTATATTTTGGGTTAAATAATGTCAGTTTGAAATCAATATAGATTTTTTTTTTTAGTGCATTTAAAAAAAGCTTACAACTGATATGAAAATGTAGGTATTGATATGAAAAGGTTGATCCTTCCATTCAATTAAAGGGGTATTCCGGTTACCATAAATATAACTTATGTTTTAGACTAATTCATCATCAATAATTACCTAATATAATGTCAATTTCACATATTTACCGTTCAATAGTTGTAAAAGTAGTTTTCATCCTCTGCTACCCACTGTGTTTCCTCATAAGTTACCATGGCATCGACCTGTAGTGCTGAGCCTTTGTCAGGTCGAGCATGCTCAGTGTGTTGCTATCAATTCTTTAGCTAAATGTCAGTGTGCTGCTGATTACTGAGTAGAGGGGGCGTGTCTGCACTGTGATATCATGCAGCCAATCAGTGATCATCAACACTCACAGCAGGAAAGCTAGGGATTGTAGTTTTGTGAGGGAAGATCAGGAGCCATGACACTCTCAGTGTGTTGCAGCCTCAAACAGGAGCTAGACAAATGGACTGCAAGGTAAAATGAAGGTATAGGTATGGGCTCTGGTTGGGTCACAACTTGCAGCCTTAATGCAGTTTTTTTTTTTTTTAATTAAGTTACTTTACCAGAATACCCCTTTAATACATATAGTACACCTTCATGTCACAGGCAAATCCAGCAAGTGCATTAAATCTGGCATTCACCCAAATGGAGGAGTGAATCTTCTGAACAAGCTTGACTTTCTGAATTATTGGATGTACCATGTACTACGTAATCTGGTTTCTGTCCAATTATGTGCTTTTAACATGTAGCATTCATCTTTTATTTCATTAGGTTCTGACCTTTTGTATTATTACAGTTAAAATTAACTTTCAGTTTTCAAATCTCACCAAGTCAGACACTTTGTCCAGCAGCTCGTTGACTTGCTGACTGTGCAATAAACCAATGTGACACTTTCCCAGGAGTCGGCGAACCTTCCTCCGCAGATCTGTCTTATTTACCTGGGAGTAACAAGGGACAAACATTATGTTTCCTAAAATGGTCCTTTATTATGTATCCACAGGATAGCTGCCAAATGTCTGATCACGGGGGCCCCCCCAAGAACATCCCTGAGCCCCTGTGTCTCCTCACTGCATGACCGCAGTGATGAGGGAGTTTGAATGAAGCCCTGGTGGAACATGTGCCCTTCAGCTCCATTCAAGAACAGACTGTGACAATAACACAGAAATCAAAAAGGAATGTAACATGCAATCGGCAGAAAACCCTTACCTTCATCATCACCATGTAGGCCACCATATTGTGCAGAAGAGTCGCCAACAGGCGATCCTCATCATCTTCCAGGCGCTTCCGGTCATGATCACCCAAAGAGAAATACCTAAACATAGAAGCATGAACAAACCCTAATTAAGGAGGCACTAGCCTTTAACATATTATTTAGTGGTATCTCAGAAGCTCGTGTTGGCAGGAGACCATAATCTGGAGCACAATGTGCTGAAGCCTTTTAACCCTCTGTTTTGCCAGGGTGGAGCTCCAGCAGAGGGAAAAGTAGCTCCTAACTGGAGGGGGGAGGGCTGCTTTAGATGCTGCTATCTCCTGAATGGTGGCAGCTAGAAACATGCAACTGATCTTGTTTGAAGGCAGACATTCCAAGCTTTCAGACAATGACAGCAATATGTTCAGGATAGAGGAAGATATCACTGATCGGGATGCTGTGAATGCAGCTGAAAATGAAAGTAAAAACAGGTTTTACTCGCGATTATTCCCAACTTGATTTCTAGCAGTGATTTCTTCTCTGTTGCTTGGACTTTAGCTGTCATTTGGTCTTGTATGAAAGCCTGGACTGTTAGCTTTCAGACCAGATCAGTTGCATGTTTCTAGCTGCTACCATTGAGGAGATATCACCATCTAAAGCAGCCCTCCCCCCCCTAGTTAGCAGAGGGCGCTGTGGGGAGTCGTCATAGCTGCGCGCCTCCTGGACATGAAGACGTGCGGCCTGCCTGGCTGGAGTATGTAAGTATGTATGTGTTTGTGTGTATGTCTGTATATGGTACTGTGTGACGTGTGGGGCCGGAACGCGGTTCCGGCCCCACACATGTCCCTGCGCCAGTCCGGATCCGACGGCACCCTTCACCTGCCGGATCCGGACTGCCGCTAGTGTAAAAGAGGCCTTAGCTACTTTTCACACTTTCCGAGCTGGACTCGGGCAAAACAGTTAGGTGGTTAAAGGGGTTGTGCAACTCTGAGGTTAAGAGTTTCTGTTAACCCCCCTTCCCCCACGGAGACCTGCAAAGCATAGCATACTAACCGGATTCCCAACGCTGGCTCCCTGCTCCTTCACTTCTTGACTGCTCCACTGGGCTCTGTGGATGTAAAGGTCCTGTTTGACACCGCTGCAGCCGATCGCTAGCCACAGCTGTGACCTGCTCCCCTTGCATCACATGACCGTCACGTGGCCAGCCAGTGGCTGCAGGGGCGTAACACAGGTAGTTTACAGCCAGGTCAGGGAGCGAAGGAGCAGGAAGCTGGCACTGGGAAAAGGCAAGTATGCTTCTTTATGCAGGTCTGAGCAGGAGGGGGGGGGGGGTGATGACAACCACTTTAAACACTGACCTCTATATTCCCCAGCCACAGCGATGATTGCATAGATGTATTATAGCCATATTCATACATAAATCTTTGGAGACTGAAGAAGGTAGTGCTTAGAGGGACCTTGTTCATCAGCGAAGAGATCTCAGTCCCCCAGACCTCAATGCAAACTTCTAGAATGTCCAGTGTATGTACAACCAGAAGGTCACTTTAAAGACAGCTTAGAGGAGATATCTCACCTGTCTATCATTTCCTGAGGTCCTTGGTCCATACCCATTCCCTCCCTCTCCAGCATCACAGCATCAAGGAAAGCATCTTCCCAAAACTGCATTTGGTCCCAGAGTGTGGAACGTTCTTTACCTAAAATATATACACATTTTATGGTGACCCTTTCTTAGCAATGGCATGCAAAACCTGATCAACCACCGCACTGAATGTCAAAGACAAACCAATACAATATAAAACAAAAAAGTCAAAGAAACAGATACACTGGCATTATATACTCCTATCTATGATAACATTGCATGCAATGTTTGTATAGGTTTCTCCTTCTACATCTGGTCAGTATATAGATGTAGTCCACATATACCTGCATTGCTGATGTTGTACTGATCCTGGATGACACCATGTATTACAGTCCAGAGCTGAATTCAGATTTCTGCAGGTAACGAACGGAACCAATTGACCTTTTAAATGTACCTCTCTCTGTTTGTCTGTGCAGTGTGGTACTGGGAGAAATTCGTGTTTTTTTTTCCCCCCTACACCAGATAAAGGCTCGATCATTTAAATGATCGCCCCTCACCATACAGATTGCTGCCAGCAAATCCCCCGTTTAACTGAGATGTGCCGTCGATAAACAATTTTAATGTGTGCATACAGATGCAATCAAAGCGCTCGGCTATTATAGGCGGTCCCATAGAAAATGAATGGAGGGCGGCTGCACATGCGCAGTGCACCCTCCACCATTTTCGGGGCTCCATTCTCAATATAGGTGCAGATCCCAGCGGTGGGACCTGCAGAAATACAGTCAATATCCAACCGTATTTCCATTTCAGACGGCCGTGTTGTTGTGGATCCACAAAAGCACGAATGCCGGCCAGTGTGTGTGCGCCGAAATTTGTGGAACACACATGGCCGGCACCTCATACAAAATGCCTATTCTTGTCCGCAATTGCTATATCTATAAATCTATATCTTTGTTATATCTATAAAGTACCTGTATCTGTGTAAATGCTCATCAGAAGTAGATATTTTTTTATTTTCTTTGTTTTACCCTAATCTGCTCAGCACATTTGTTTTGAGGCTGCCAGAGCTTACTGTGGGTGCAATGTAAAGGACTAGAGTTCCCATGATTCATCTCCACTCTCACGTATGTTGCCTCTATTTACAGCTGCCGGGACGTCCTTCTATTACAAAGTGTATGATACTGATGTAATTTCTCCCTGTCTTCATACATAACACAGTTGTGATACTGGGACACTACTATGCTACTGACAAACTGAAAGATCTGCTGCCCGACATGTGGACAGAGATGGCAAGGAAAGAACAGGACAAGATGTCTGACCGACATCACACAAGCAAGAGATAAATGCCAGAAAAAATATTTCAACTACAGACAGCACAATGATACAGGGCTGGTTTTTAGGGAATGGCAAACTGGGCAAATCCCCAGGGCCATTATTAGAGTGAAATGAACTCTAAAAGCAGGCGGTATTAATTTGCAATGTGCTATTTGGAAATTGAATTGCAGTATTGTGTAGGAACTACTACTGTACAAGCAAATATTGTGTAGGCTCTTTCGCAGAGTACTGGATATTATCACTGCATATCATCTGTGGTGACGTTATGTGGACACTGTTTAGAAGTATTATTTCAGCATTAAATGGAGGTATTATCAGGACACTGTACAGGAATATTGTTTGGATAGTGTATATAGTTGCATTAACTGCTGCGCCCTCTCCACTTTGATTGACAGGGACAGGCGGGGATAAAGTAATCACTCCTGACCTGTCAAAGTGGAGAGGACGCAGCAGTTGCAGAGAGAGCAGAGCCTCTAGGTGTAATGGTAACGCCCCCGTTGCTCCTAGAGGCTCATTTGCATATATTAAAACTTCAATTTTTTTTTTTTAGGAATGCAGGCACATATGAACATGGGACCTACACAGATGTCTTCAGTTGCCAAGTGCACATGTAACAGGTCATCCAGTGTCATAGGTACAAAACTGCTGACAGATGCCCTTTAATCTATTTGCATACATTATTCACCTCCTTACTGTCACATAAGGTAAAAACCTCAATTACAATACAATGGAAAGTGGATGTTACAGTCTCATCTAACCGGACTGCATTCCTCACCATCCAGGAGATCAGCTTACATCTAATGTCAGACCAGTTACTTAGGTTCTCCTACTGAATAATGCATATTGCTTAGAATGCCCCATAGTGTTTCCAGTGACCTCTGTCCCATGACAAATAAGAATCCTTTACACCTGATATGGCCGTCATTGCTATTAGGGGCTTAAGGCTGTAGCTTTTAAGGGGAGACTGTTGGGGTCACTGTAATGGGGCACTGTGTCGTCCACTGCTGAGGCACTTTGTTCATTCAGGTTTCTTTTGTGATGAATGGCCGTTGCTACTGAGGCTACATTCACGCGACCGTATGAATAAGTGACCTATTCATTTCAATGGGGCCGCAAAAGATGCGGACACCAGACCATGTGTTGTCTGCATCCGTAGTTCCGTTCTGGGGCCCTGCAAAAAAAAATAAAAATAGAGCATGTCCTATTCTTGTCCAAGAATAGGCATTTTCTATGGTAGCGGTGGCTGTCTGCGGCCCGCAAATCGCGTAACGTACACGGGCTGGTTTCTGTATTTTGCGGATCCGCAAAACACTACAGTTGTGTGAATGTAGCCTTTATTCTTACCATAAGAGCGACAGAGAATTTTCTAAAAAAGGACGACCAGCCTAGACGAATATCTTAAAGAGGACCTGTCCCCTCTCCTGACATGCCTGTTTTAATAGATACAATCCCCATGTAATAACAATTCTGGAGCATCTATTCTTATGTCTCTATGTTGTGCCGTCCCTTTATTATTTCTACTAGAAGTGATGAATGAATTGGTAGCAGTCTGCAGTAAGGGTACAGAGGGGGGGTAACAAGTTGGGAGTGTGTACCTGCACAGTCTGACTCTATCCAATCAGTAATGCCATTGTCAGACTGTGCAGGGACACACCCCCAACTGGTTACCTCACCTCTGTACCCTTACTGCAGACTGCTAGCAATTCATTCATAACTTCTAGTAGTAATAATAAAGGAATGACACAACATAGAGACATAAGAATAGAGGCTCCAGAATCGTTATTACATGGGGAATGCATGAAGCTATTAAACCAGGCATGTCAGGAGCGGAGGGAGGTCCTCTTTAAGAGGGGTAATTTAACATGTTGTAGTATAGATCCTCTAGACCAGGGGTCAGCAACCTCTGGTACTCCGGCTGCTGTGAAACTACAATTCCCAGCATGAACACTTGCTCAGCTGTTCTTGAACCATTGTAGACCTGAATTACGGATGCTGGGATTTGTAGTTTCACAACAGCTGGAGTGCAGGAGGCTGCTGACCCCTTGTAGGTTATAGGCACAATATGGGCACTATATGGTCCTTAACATCAAATAGACTGAACAAGCACTGCAACCACCTTTGAACCCCAAAACTGAAATTGCACGCAATCATCTAGAGCACCCCCAGCATGCATTTGACCAGAATAAAAGACAGAAAAGATATCCTCTAGCCACAGTCTACATACATATACATATGCCTGTATAAGGACTGCATACATCTGCTGTAGCTATGGATGTCTTATAGCTTTTAAGGGGTTTTCCAGGATTTTACTAGATTTTACTACTACTCCTCAGGATAGGTCATCAGTATCTGATCGGTGGGGGTCTGACACCTGGGAGCCCTGCCGATCAGCTGTTTGAGAAGCTACCGGTGCTCCTGTGAGAACCGCTACCTTCTCCCCGCTCACCAAGCACAGCGCGGTACACTGTATATCGGCTGTGCTTGTTATTGTACTCAGCCCCATTCACTTGAATGGGGCTGAGCTGCTCCTAGGCCACGTGACCGATGAACGTGACATCACTGGCCTAGGAAAAGCTAAGAGAAGGCCGCGGCGCTAACGGGAGCACCGGTGCTTTCTAAAACAGCTGATCTGCAGGTCCCGGGTGTCGGACTCCCACCGATCAGATACTGATGACCTATCCTGAGGATATGTCATCAGTAGTAAAATCCCGGAAAACCCCTTTAAAAAGGTACAAACGTTAGGGAGGCATAACCAGGAAAAGTGCAGGGGCAAGCAGAGATCACAAACACACAGGCATGCCAGGGCATCTAGCAAGACCGGCGAGATGTATTACTCAGAGAGAAGGTCTCCATCGCTGCATCTTCCAGCTGGTCCCAGACTGAACCCTTATCTCTTCCTGTACAAAGAAGCCAGTGCACAGCATAATGCAGCATGAGAAGAGGAAGAAAGAGAGAAGAGCAAGCAAGGGTTAAAGGGCATTTCACCTGTATTATATATCTGGGGTGAATAAAGGTTCGGCCTGTGAGGCCGACACACGGATTTCACTGAATTAATTATGAAATTTGTACAATTTACTTCCAGCTTTGCAGAATAACATTAAATGGATATTCCAGTAACAACAAATTATTCTCCATCCATTAGGAAGACGATGGCTGAGAATTGTGAGGGTGCGACGGTTGTACCCCCAGCGATCATGAGAACTGGGGTCCCATGTCCCTCTATTTGAATGGCGCTCCATTCACAGTCTATGCTGGAGATAGCCGAGTCCCATACCGTTCACCACCAATCTGTCATTGATCACAGAACACCCTTTCAAGAGAATAACATTGTAAGTGTATATTTTGAATGTAAAGGGAAACGTAAGTCTTACCTAGAAGTCCTTCAAATAGGTAAATGCGCTGACTGATGTCTTGTGGTGGACGTCCGGGGCTGACAGTGCTATCCCTTTCCCCAGGACGTGGCATCTGTGGCTTCCCCTGTTGTGCCAGCATAAGAAAAAATCATTTACAAATCAGTGTGTCTTAAAGGGGTTCTCCAGGAATTAAGAAAATGAAAATACTTAAATATTACTTTATTATAAATATATTCCCAAATACCTTTCATTAGTTATAATGGCTTGTTTTGTCTGGGGAGCAATGATCAGGAGAAACAAAATGGCCGCCGTCCTATTAGTACACACAAAACCTGTCCTAATCACACAGGAGGACAAGTTACTTCACAGCAATGAGGTAAAGAGCTGCCTCATCCTCCTCTCTGCTTGTCAGGGATTATGATCCTGATTACAGCTGATAAGATCTTCAGCTGAATCTGTGTAGGAACAGAGTTCATGAGGAGACATGAAGTATAGAGAGGTGGTGGGGATGCGGCTGTGTCTTGCTGTGTGATTAGGACAGGTTTTGTGTGTACTAATAGGATGGCGGCCATTTAATTTCTCCTAATGACTGCTCCCCAGACAAAATGAGCCATTATAACTAATAAAAGGTATTTGGGAATATATTTATAATAAAGTTATATTTAGGTATATATTTATTTTCTTAATTCCTGGAGAACCCCTTTAATGTGCCATTGGCAATTGATTCTGCCTGATTCTTAAAGGGGATGTGCAGTGGCATAATACTGATGACCTGTCCGCAGGATAGGTCATCAATATCAGGTTGGCACGGATCCGACTCCCAGCAACCCCATCGATCAGCTGTTTGAAGTGGTTCAGGTTCTGACTTGTGCGAGCGCTGCCTCCTCTTCTATATTTACCTGTACGCTGTCTATATTGTAGAGGCGAGTAGTGTAATTACAACTGCTCATCCCATTCACCTGAATGGAAGTGGTAATTATACTGTGTCGCCACTAGAAGGCAGGTAAACACTGAAGAGGACACAACGCTCTCAGGACTGCCACAACCCCTTTAAACAGCTGATCGACGGGGATGCAAAAGTTGCCCGCCAAACCCCCGATCAGAAATTGATTATGCGGGCAGTCATATACTCTCCCTGCAGCGGTACAGCAGGGGAATGTAGTATTACACAGCATGTGTGCATGAATAGATGACCATGACATACATGTCCACAACTACTTCTCCAGGGCAGGAGAAGATCTTTATGGCAGCTATCCGCTCTAGCTAATAAAAGTTTGAAAGCAGACATTCCAAGCTTTCAGACAATACCAGCAATATGTTCAGGACAGAGAAAGATATCACTGATAGAAATCGGGATGCTGTGAATGCAGCTGAAAATGAAAGTAATAACAGGTTTCACTCGCAATTATTCCAGACTTGATTTCTAACTCTGACTTTAGCTGTCATTTTTGGTCTTGTATGAAAAGCCTGGACTGTCAGCTTTCATACAAGACCAGTTGCATGTTTCTAGGTGCTACCATTGAGGACATATCACCATCTAAAGCAGCCCTCCCCCCTCCAGTTAGTTACTTTTCACACTGCCCGAGCAAAACAGTTAGGTGGTTAAAAGACATGAAAAATGTATACTCTAATTTGCTAATTACTTTTAAAAGGATGGAAACTTATACAAACAATATACAAAAGTTAGTGTATTACTGAGTACTTACAAATATAGCCCCGGTGAAAGAACTCAACTGAATTTCACTGTCGGACACGGCTCCTCTGGACCCGGAAAGCCGCCCTCCGCCTGGCCCTCCCAAGTTGTCTCCGGCATTGCTGCTCAGGTCACTATCAGCGCCAAGCGTTTCACCAGAGCTGTTACTAACCTAGAAGAAAAAAAGGTTGATGGGGCTGTCACGTGCAGTATTTAAGCCTGTCCTTCCGCAATCAGGTCATGCCTAGCTAACCCCGTCCACACAGTACATGCTCAGATCCTACCACTGTGCTGATTTCAGAATCCTGACTGCTGCTTCGGATGAGAATGGCAGGCCCCGAGCTGACACCATCCAAATCACTCCGCTGCTTCCGCAGGCAAAAGTAAGGAGACACGAGACAAAAAACAAACAACCCATCTAATGAGATATGGGGATTCTGACCCCAGACCGCACAATGTTAATGAGATTGTATCTACTCCCGCCACCCATTATACTACATCCAACATGGCGCAGATTACCTTACCTGAGATCCGGACGTGACACTGAAGCCGCTGTCCGCACTTATCTGAGAGCGCTTCTCTTCCGTGTCGCTGCTGTCCGGCACCTGTTTAGGCTGCTCAGTGCCTGCAAACGTTAAGGACACTGGATTAAAGTGATGGAACATAAGAAAAAACTAAGGGAGATCCAATATTCTCAGCCCAAACCGCTGAACATTAATATAAGCCCTGCCTAAGCAAAAGAAAGTTCTAGGCCAGGTCTGGGCCGAGGAAGTGTATAATTCTTAAGATGGTCCAAATCTTTATCACCAGTAAATAAAAGTCCTTGAGTTCCCGACAACTCTCAAGCTTTATAAATTCTTAGCTATATCTCTTGCTTGAAAAGCTGGGTGGCAACCAATATGGCCGTCATTACAGCAGCGCTCATAAGGCTGTCACCCAGCTTTGTAAGACTCATGAATGGCTTCTTAGGTACCCAGTGATACATACTCAGCGCCTATAGGGTCGTGTAATTAGGCAGATTTGTCATCAAAGACTACTAGAAAGTCTAGGGCAGTGCGGCCCTCCAGCTGTTGTAAAACTACAATTCCCACCATGCCCTGCTGTAGGCAGTCTGGGCATGCTGGGAGTTGTAGTTTTGCCACAGCTGGAGAGACGCAGGTTGGCCATCCCTGGTCTAAGGAATGGCAGAAAATATAATATCGACCATATAAGGCCCTGTTCACATCACAATATATGCTGGGAAACCTCCCAATGTATACCTGCTATGGAGGACTACGTTGTATAAGCATATGATGATATAAGTCACCTATTGGATCTCTCTCTATATATATATACGTTTTTTTACTGGGTACCATTGTATGGAATGGCGTAGTCTACCATGATATATACCAACCCGACAGAGGCAAAAAGGAGACTCTCATGGCCTCCGTCAGCGAGAGCTTTCCCCATCGTACATGGTAAGCAGATACCAACAATGTCATCGAAATATGGCCTTAACTTAAAGGGTTTGTCCCACGAATAATATTCTACAGTTTCCAAACCGGCGTCTGGATCTGAATATTTTTGTAATTGCATGTAATTAAAAAATTTTTTATAGTTACCGAGTTATTCAATAAAATGTATCTGTATAGCGCCACCTGCTGTTTGTTTGTTTTTTTTCTTATTTCTTTGACCGGCTCACTAAGAAGGTGGCACATGCTCATTTTCATCCTACGTCTCCTGAGCTGTGATAGGGAGAGCTGAGACACTCCTCCTGAGCTGTGATAGGGAGAGCTGAGACACTCCTCCTGAGCTGTGATAGGGAGAGCTGAGACACGCCCCCTAAGCTGTGATAGGGAGAGCTGAGACACGCCTCCTGAGCTGTGATAGGGAGAGCTGAGACACGCATCCTGAGCCGCAGCGGAAAAGACACTCCCCTTGAGCTGTCAGCTTGATATAAATCTAGCAGAGCAATGAATGAGAAGATTCCTGGATCCATGTGAGGTACAGGGCTGGTTCTAGCTTTGTTAGAAAGAGATTGTCATGTTCTATATGATGTCTGATTTTCATTTTTTACATTAGTCATGGTATAACCCCTTTAAAGGGTTTGTTCAGGTCTCCTCAGGAAAAGTCATCACTACCTTCCGAGAGAGGGTCAGAAAACCAGTACCCCCACTTATGAGCTGGTTAGCGGGGGTCTCTTACTGATCAGATTACTGCAGTGCTGCCCCCACTGTGGTAAATGGTAGTTTTGCTGCTACAATGCACAATAGATGAATCTATGTAATTCCAGTGCCAAGCTACTACAGAACAGCTGGTGCAACGTAGGATGTTGAACGCCTGCCGATCAGATAGTGATGGTCTGTCCCTTTAAAAGGGTTGTCCCACAAAAAAAATAAAAAATAAAAAAATTTCTATATTTTTCAAACCGACACCTGGATCTGAATACTTTTGTAATTGTATATAATTAAAAATTTAGTATAGCCACTGAGTTATTATCTGAAATCTATCTGTATAGCGCCACCTGCTGTTTGCTCTATTTCTAATTTCTCTCCTGCTCACTGAGATGGAAGCACATGCTCATTTCTATCCTTCAGTAGAAAGGGCACGCCTCCTGAGCTGCCATCATGAAATCTCTGGATCCAAGTGAGGTTTTAAGTTGGTTAAAAAGAGACTGTCATGTATTATATGATATCAGATTTTTGTTTTTTACATTAATGATGGGATAATCCCTAAGGACTTGTATAAGCTGGTGATGGTTTTTATTTAGTTTTTTTTTTTTTTTTGTTTTTTTTTAAGAGCCTGGACCGGTCTAGAACGGATATTAAATCAAAAGATGAAATAATAAGATAAATAATGATACTTATATAACACTAGTGGCATTAGTAAAAAAAAAAAAAAGCTATTTATGCAGAAAACCACTTTGTAACATGATCGTGTATATCACTCCTCCTCAGTCTGCACAAAATCAGGATTCAATCAGCTATTGTAGTTGCTGGCTTCGGCCACTAGGGCGACCAAATTGTGACTAGAAAATGTAATAATGAAAGGATCGAGTCAGTTACATCTCTTGTAGACACACGTAGGGTGATGCTGCTTCCATTCGGAAAGATAAATCCTTTCATGGTGCTAAATGCAAGTGCGGTTAGAGAAGGCGTCACCGCAGCAGTGACTTCAGGGTCGGTAGACTGAAGGCCCATATGGTGCTGAGTGATTATGAGAGAGGAGTGAGAGCATGATTCAAAAGCGCTAGAATTAGGAAGATGGCGGGAGAGAGGGAAGGGGAGGAGTGTATTCACCACTACAGATACTATCTCAGGACAAGAAACCCCAACAAATCATTCGCCAATGGTCAATCTGCCAGCATGACCCAGAGTCTAACCGACTAATAGTACTGGGGTAGGCGTCAGCCTCCTGAAACCTCTCCTATAGGAAAGCCTGGGAGAATAAAGTCTTCAGCACTTGTAAATCGAATGTGTGTGGCGGTGGAGGGCGGTATTTATTACTTTTATAAAACTATGAGAGAGATATATATAGTGCACATTACAAAAACGGTTTACGCCAAAGCAAGAGATCTCACGTTACAACTTTTGGTGATATATTATTTTATAATATGGGTCATAGAGTCTTAATTAAAAAAAAATAAAAAAATAAAAAAATTTGCATCTTTATAATTAATAAATAATAATAATAAAATATACAGTAATAAAAAATATATAAAATATATATAAATATAGAAAAAAATAAATCTATAGAAAAAATATAAAGAAATAAATACTAATATAATAATATAAAGTAAATATAATAAAATATAAATAATAAAAAATATATAAATAAAATATATAAATATAATAAAAAATAAAATAAAAAATATTTTATATTATTTTAAATAATATAAAGAAATAATTAAATACTAATATAATAAAAAAAATACATTATAAAAATAAATCATCATTATTTTAGCATGTGCATTGTAGAAAAAAAAAATTGTGTGCTGTTACCTGGAACCCATCAGCAAGCAGGCTAGCTGCTGCCATTTGATTTTATGACTGTTCATGTGACTACCCAGTACAGATTATGCTGCTGTAATATAAATTCCCAATTTACATTACGCACTGGATGGTGGTATACCAAACAGGGCTGGAGCCAGCGCACCTAGAAATGTGCAGCCGAACTATCTGGGCCGATGTCTATGGACGCTCATGTTGTCTAGCTAAAAAAAAAAAAAAAAAAAGAAAAAGTTTTTATCCTCATACATTCCTAGAATTCAACTTTTCTTACAAGAGACAGAAGTCTCATCTGCCCTGTGTGAAGAGGAAAATGTTGGACGCGCCCCTCCCCATAAAATGCATCTCTGTGGCCGCCCTGCTGGCAGATCTGGGAATGGTTTGGGGGGTTTCTTCGGTTTCTTACTCTGTTTATCCATAGCTTTTTGCTTTCTCACTTCTCGGTGCTTGTTCCATAATTCTACCCAAGATGCATTGCAAGCAGGAGAGAAAGACAGAGAGAGTCAGATGCGGATCAGACAGGCCTTAAATGGACACAGAGACCTCCTGCCCCCTCCCCACAAATCACAGAAAGCCGGGGGGGGGCACAGACATGTGAGCACGAGTGTAATGGTGAGAAAGTGTCAGAGAGAAAGGGCACGATTAGTAGCTGATATATTTATGTATGAGTACACGGTATACATAAATATTCATTTACAGATGTATATATACCTGGGGGGCATATATACATAGGATATATGGAAACCCACCCTCACAAGAAACCCGGAAGAGCCCCAAAACCCCAACTAATCCATAGAACTCTCTTGCATTGACGGAAAGAAGGTCACAAATACAGCCCTCACAATCAAGACGAATTAAACTGTTAGACTTGTGGCCTACCATACTGACGCTGAGCTGAAAAATACCTTTAACGTCCCGTCGCTCGCGCGCAGCCACGCACCCCGTCGCTCGCGCGCAGCCACGCACTCCGTCGCTCGCGCGCAGCCACGCACCCCGTCGCTCGCGCGCAGCCACGCACCCCGTCGCTCGCGCGCAGCCACGCACCCGTCTCATGCATCTATGGACATAACTATAATTCATAGGGCCCAATAGCAAAATAAGATGGGGCCTCAGCTACCCAGTGTAAGGAAATTAAAAGAGCTGCACAAGTAGCAATAACTTCAAGGTTATAATAGCACCATATATTAAAAAAACCCGCATTACGGCAAAAAGCTGCCATATTGTTATTCCCCCACAAAAAGGTACAATGAACTGCCCCCCCCCCCACCCTCTATGACCCACAGCAAGGGCTATAGCTATAGTTATAGATCTGCTTGCATCCACGTGCCCATCTCTCGTACTGATCAACCTACAGTATTCATGTACCCATGTTTCGCCTGCCTGTACCTACAGTTTCACTCGCATCCCTCTACCCATCTCATACTGCTCTTACCTCATATTGTTGCTCATTTTTGGCTAAAAAACGTTTTTTCAATTGGTGTTTATTAAAAATATTGAGCTCTTCTGTCACAACGTTTTAACTGTTTTTCTAGCTGTGTGACTGGTACTTTCACTTTGTGGCAGTCATCTAAACCAGTGATTTTCAACCAGTGTGCCTCCAGCTGTTGCAAAACTACAACTCCCATCATGCCCAGGCAGCCTACAGCTATCAGCCTACAGAAGGGCATGGTGGGAGTTGTAGTTTTGCAACAGCTGGAGGCACACTGGTTGAAAATCACTGATCTAAACTACTCAGAGGTCATAAACACTTATTTAAGCCAGCAAGATAAGAACTGAGCTATAATGAGTGTTTATAAGGTCAGAGAGCAGAGATAAGGAGCCCGTCAGCTCCTGGTCTGATGGAAAAGACAGAAAATCCAAAGGATGCTACTAGAGCATCTCAGCTCTGTACAGAAAAAAAAGGACGCCATATTTTTAATAAAGACCAATTTAAAAAATTATTTTTAGCTCAAAATGAGTACAATGCAATATTAATAATAAAAAAAAAATGCCCCAAAGGTGTACATAGTCTTTAAAGGGTTATTCCCATCTTAGACAATGGGGGCATATCGCCACCTCTGGGACCCGCACCTGTATAGAGAACAGAGCGGGGAAATGAACGGAGGGCGCACTGCACAGCCGCCCTCCATTCATTTCTATGGGGCCGCCGAAAATAGCCGAGCACTGGCAATATGCCCCCATTGTCTAAGATGGGAATAACCCCTTTAAGTTTATCTCCTAAGGCAAGAAAGAAAAAACAGATGGAGCATGTAAAATTTCAATGTGCCTGATCCTTGTTTCTCCCTACATCTGTCATTGGGGGTCTTGTCATGTGGCCCCTCACACACACAATAGGCAGCCGATCCGACTGAAATCGACGGGTGCAGCTGAACGTATTAGAATGTGTACGGCCAGTTTAACTTTCTACACTTCAGCACCTCTATTTTCACACAAAGTACAATAAAATACCATTTACTGTTCATGAAATGGGATTTTTCCAGGAATCTGATATTGAGTGTACCAGACCCCCACCAATCTGATACTGATGGCCTATCCTATGGATCCCCTTTAATCTGTTACACTTATCCCCTACCCACAGGGTAGGGGGTCCAACCACTGGGGCCTCCGCCAGTAACAAGAAGAGATGTCCTATGCTCCATCATTTGAATGGACTGGCTGTCGAGCACGTCCGCTGCCATTTCAACCAAATTTATGGGGCTGCTGGAGACAGGCGGGGGCTGTACTGTCTCTGGCAGTCCCACAGAGCTGAACAGAATGTCAATGAGCGAGTGGGCGGGGGCATGACCACTGCTCCTTTAAAATGGGGGAACATTAGACCCCATGTTCTCATGATCAGCGGGTCCAATCACTGGGCCTCCTTATGATCACAACCTCATCCCCTCACCCTGTGGATATGGCACATGTGTAAGTCCAGTAATAGGCAATTGCCAATGCTGTATTCATGATGTACTCCAGTGGACAGAGAGCTAACAGAGCGAGCTAACAGAGCGATTAAAGAGGACCTTTCACCACTCCTGACACGCCTGTTTTAATAACTTCATGCATTCCCCATGTAATAACAATTCTGGAGCCTCTATTCTTATGTCTCTATGTTGTGCCATTCCTTTATTATTTCTACTAGAAGTTATGAATGAATTGCTAGCAGTCTGCAGTAAGAGTACAGAGGGGAGGTAACAAGTTGGGGGCGTGTCCCTTCACAGACTCACTCTATCCAATCAGTGCTGCCATTTTCAGACTGTGCAGGTACACACCCCCGACTGGTTACCTCTCCTCTGTACCCTTACTGCAGACTGCTAGCAATTCATTTATAACTTCTAGTAGAAATAATAAAGGAATGACACAACATAGAGACATAAGAATAGAGGCTCTAGAATTGTTATTACATGGGGAAAGCATGAAGATATTAACACAGGCA
The DNA here is from genome assembly GCA_900303285.1 of Rhinella marina. Lineage (NCBI taxonomy): Eukaryota > Metazoa > Chordata > Amphibia > Anura > Bufonidae > Rhinella > Rhinella marina. The sequence continues at coordinate 516,106 of ONZH01011037.1, read as the reverse complement.
TGTCAGGAGAGGGGAGAGGTCCTCTTTAAAGCTCTTGCGGACTCAGCTGGCCATGTATTAGATAGACGCCATATAACAGAACATTCTCCCTGCAGCCGCCGTAACTTTCCCCCCAGCCATATCAGCTGTTTTCCTGAGGTCTCAGAAGCCTTTAGAATAGAATTTCAGAAATTCCTATGGTGCATAGTCGCCTTTCTTACGCAAGATATGCACATTATTCGTGAGCTCCCAAAAACGGAGCAGACACCTCCAATCCCCAGGAAAACTCACAAGAATGTGCCCAAAGAAGCAACTCCTACGAATCACGTTACTATGGATTGAATCTGGGAACGGATAATGGTTGATGACAAAGGGAGGGGGGGCAGCAGTGATGCTGGAGGTGGGTAATGCAGTGAGGTTCTGATAGCATCGCCTCATGTTCTCTTTCTTCTTGCTCTATACACACCAATGGAGGCCACAAAATTCTCTTCCTTGAGACTCCGAGTGTCAAACTCTCGTGCCCCCCGGCCAGCCGGGCCCGATGGGCGGGGAAGCAGCTGCTGGGCCGGCAGCTGTGGGACAGGCAGCTGTGGGGCAGGTCGAGACTCTCCTCGCGGGATGGTGACAGAATCCCTAGACACGGGGGTGACAGTGCCATCGGCAGAAGGACTGTGCTTCCTTTTCTCAGGTTCTTAAAAGAAGCATGAGGAGAATATAAAGGAGAAAAAAAAAAGATTGAAGAAAGGAGAGAAGAAAGATAAAGATTCAAGAGAGAAGTGGCAAAGAGAAAAAAAAAACGTGAAAGTTATTTTGTAAGATCAAAGAGATGACATAGCTTATAATGACCACCATGTATCACGACATTGTCATTTCCATCAGATCGCGCATTATCCTTTACCTTTGTTATAATAGTGCGTGTGAGCGATTTCTAGGAGGCTGAAGACGCTGGCCATGCCACCCAGGCCGGCATTGGCATAAGACTGCTCCAAGCTGGATACCGTACACTTCAGCAAATCCAGCATCCCCTTGTATACTTTTTTGCTGATCTCCTGTATGATCACATAGAGAAATAAAAGGACATGTATAAGCTGTGAATGTATTTAAAACCCTAACTGTTTTGCCCGAGTCCAGCTCGGGCAGTGTGAAAAGTAGCTAACTGGAGGGGGAGGGCTGCTTTAGATGGTGATATCTCCTGAATGGTAGCAGCTAGAAACATGCAACTGACTTGTTTGAAAGCTGACAGTCCAGGCTTTCAAACAAGACGAAATGAGCTAAAGTCTAAATCAGCTAAAGTCGAAGCAACAGAGGAGAAATCACTGTTAGAAATCAAGTTGGGAATAGCGAGTAAAACCTGTTTTTACTTTCACTTTCAGCTTCATTCACAACATCCCGAATTCTATCAGTGATATCTTTCTCTGTCCTGAACATATTGTTGTCATTTTTTTTGAAAGCTTGGAATGTCTGCTTTCAAACAAAACCAGTTGCTTATTTTTAGCTTCTACCATTCAGGAGGTAGCAGTATCTAAAGCAGCCTTCCCCCTCCAGGTAGCTACTTTTCCCACTGTTAGAGCTGGACTCTGGCAAAACAGTTAGGGGGTTAAAGGGGTTGTCTCCCTTCAACAAATAGCATTTATCATGTACAGGAAGTTAATACAAGGTACTTACACTTATACATGGCTCATTTCGATGGTTACGACCACACTGCAATCCAGCAGCAGTGGCCATACCTGCACACTATAGAAAAAAGCACCAGCCTATGCGTGGTCCAACAGTCCCACCAGAGAGACTGGCGCTCTTTCCTATAGTGTGCAAGCACGACCACCACTGATGGATTACAGGGTGGTCATAAACCCTGGATACAAGCAGTGTATAATGTGTTGGAAATATGAACGAAGCCAGCCAAGGAGGCAATCTGGACAATCACAATACATTAGTAAGTGCCTTGTATTAACTTTCTCTACATGATAAATGCCACTTGCTGAAGTGAGAGGACGCCTTTAAAGAGGCATTTGCATCTTATGAGTTTGCAGCTTTGTCTTTTTTTTTTTTTTTGCAGTTTTCCTTCACTTCTGGCCGACCAGCTATGCCGGGAATTGCTGCTGGCCACATTCACCTGAATAGCGCTGCTCACATTTCACCCACAGCAGGTGGGTGATGCTCCACTGTGCAGAAGAAAAACTAAGGGGATGCAGTGCTACACCAGAGTAAGACCCCACTTTTTTTCTCAGGATCAGTGAGGGTCCCAAAGTTCAGATTCCCACCGATATAAAATAGAAGGTATAACGAAATCAAAAGTAGGATTAACGATCTTCAGAGAAAAATACATGTGAGTTAAAGGGATTGTCTGACCTTGGGGCCGACAACTCCTGAGATCTTAACATGTGCCCCTGATCATAATAAACCCCACTCACCTGTCTGCAGTCCCGCAGGATACGGGATAACTCTTAGATTGGTCAAGGTCCTACCGTTTGGACGAGCTATGCCTCTATGATCTCACAGAGGGGACGCAATAACCCCCAAATGAGAACATTCTAGCAATGTTCCATGCTCCTCATATAAACTCACCACTTCTTGGATGACATCATTCCGTGCATCCTCTTCTGTCTGGATGGATCTGTTCAGTTTGCTCAGGACAAAAACACGGAGCTGCTCACTTTCTAGCAACCGTCGAACTTTCTTCATGTTCAGCCACCCGACCCCCTGTCCTTCTAAGACACTAAGTGCCACCTCCTTCAGAAACTGCTGGTTCTCACTGCAGGAAAGAAGAAAATAACAATGCCACTGTTATTACATAAGTTGTTATTTGTCAGAATTAAAAAGAGAAGCTGGGATGAAAAATACAGCCATCATGTGCCTTGGAGCATAAAGGAAAAAAAAAAGAGTTACAAAGTAGTGTGCTACTTGTAATGTTAGAGATGCACGACTACTTCAGAGACTAAGATCGCCCACAACACTATTCGTAGATAGCAAGTAACACTTTATCCCTTATTCTTTAATGCTTCAAAGACAATTTCACGTTCACTTCTTTAGAAAGCCATTACCTTCCTGTATAACACTATAGCAGTGATTTACAGACGCATATTTGATTAAGGGCCCATTCACACGACCGTATTATTGCGGGTCTGCATTACTGCGGGTTTGCAATAATACGGGGGCCGCCCGGCGTGTGTTCCGCACTGCTCGGAACACACGGCCGGGCAGCCCCATTCAAAATGCCTATACTTGTCCGTGCGTGCAGACAAGTATAGGACATGCTTTATATTTTTAAGCGGAGCCGCGGCACGGAGCTAGCTCCCATAGAGGTGAACGGGGCCGCATCTATTCCACAATATTGCGGAATAGATACGGCCCCATTCACACAGCCGTGTGAATGGGGCCAAAGATTTGTGAAAAAGGTGATCATGAATCACAAAAAAAAAAATCTTTTCTACTTAAAGTGTTATTCTAGTTGTTGGAAGTTATCTCCTATCCACAGGATAGGTGACAACAATTAGATCGTGGGGGTCCTACCGCTGGGGGCTCTCTACCCCATGGAACCACCCGAAATGAATGGAGTGGCCGATTGGGCATGCACTGCCGCTTCATTCATTTCTATGGGAGTTCCTGAGATTGCAAGGTACAATACTTGCCTATCTTCAGAACTCCTATAGAAATGTACAGAGCTGCAGTGCGCATGCCTGAATGGTCCCTACTTTTATTTCAGGAAGGGGGAGGGGGTTCTCCACGGGCTACAGGGTCCCTGTTGTCATCATTGGTGGTGTTCCCAGCAGTAGGGCCCCCAACGATCAAATAGTTACTCTCTATACACTCTAATCTACTTCATACAACTGGAATGGCCTTTAAAGGGAACCTGTCATCTCCGAAACACCCCCTGAACTAGAGTAAGCGGTGTATAGTGTAAGTGATGCTGAATCCGATTATGTAAGTTTTATCTTCATACTCACTTCCATTCTGACGCTGTACTCCCACAAACCTGCAGTAAAATGCACTCAGTGGACTCTTCTTTGAGTCCTCTCCATTATGTGAGTGAGCACCGGAGTCCACTGAGTGCATTTTACTGCAGGTTTGTGGGAGCACAGCGTCAGAATGGAAGTGAGTATGAAGATAAAACTTACATAATCATATTCAGCATCACTTACACTATACACCGCTTACTCTAGTTCAGGGAGTGTTTCGGAGACGACAGGTTCCCTTTAAACATGAGAGTCAAACTTAAGAAACCGCACCCATTTCTCCACAAAATCATGTGCTGCCTCACTCCTCAGGGAAAAATCTCACTCCACCAGCCTTTAATTAAATTCCCTGCCACCTTATTTCCGCAGGTTGACTGACTTGGCACCCAAATGAGCATGTTATGTGTCACCATGCCCGGCATTGATAGATGCATGGCACACCCAAAGCACCTCTGAAGAGTCATCAGGTCAGGGGCCTATAAAAGTAAGGCATCAGAAATATTAAGGTGGCCGTACACCTTCTCCAGCTGTATGATCATCTGACTGACAGCTATCTCTCCTAACTTCCTAACCGAGCCGAGCATGCATGTGTTTTATTGGGGAGAGAGGGAAAGCCTCTGCCAGACACCTCTTGCAGAAGTTATCCACAGGGAGATCAACAGGATCGGGCAAAACTATACAAGTCGCTTGATCCTTTTTCTCCCCCAACATCTTCTGCCAGGGGTGAGTCGGGTGAGTCCATGTGCAGCTGGCCGGGTAACATCACATGGCACAGCGGTAAATGTTATTGCTTAGTAAACCAAGGATGAAAGCATAAACTCACCTGGAATTGTTTGCTCTGCCCTGAGGGGAAGGAGATTCCCTTTTTACGGTCGGGCTGTGTTTTATAACAGAAGATTTGTGATCGACAAGCGCTCGCCTGTTGCTGGCTGCAAAAGAACAATTGGAAATTTGAAATCACTGAGGCACAAATTTTCGCAAACGGCAGAGGCGGACTGGCCATAGATCATACAGGGAATGCCAATGCAACTGGGTAACTGGGTACGCAACGATCCGTCATTCTCAACATTAACAATGGGAGCATCAGTTACTTATGTACCCAGCCGGGTGTTCCTGAATTCAACTGTACCACCATTACCCATGGCTTCCGGCCCCACCGTTTACCCTCACAGAAAACAGGCCTGTAGGCTTGAAGTCTATGAGGCAGTGTACAAACAGCACAGGAATGTAGGTATCTCCGGCGTGGCTGAGCCGCCTACTTGTGTTGTCACCACCTTCTGTCAATTTGGATGAGCCACTTTTTTTTTTCCAGGGCCACTTTAAAGGGGTTGTCTCATGACGGACAATGGGGCATATCTCTAGGATATGCCCCCATTGTCTTAGAGGTGCGGATTTTCTATGAAGTCGGCGAAAATAGCTGAGCACTGGCTCTGCTATTTCCATCGGCTCTATAGAAATGAATGGGAGCGGTGGCCGGTCATGCGAGGTGCGCTCCCTTTCATTTATATGGGGAGCTGGCTTGGTAGTGACCAGACCGGAGTCCTCCAGCCACCACCTTGCGGGGCTCCGTTCTGGATATAGGTGCGGGTCCCAGCGGTCTGACCCTAGTCCTAGTGATATGCCCCAATTGTCCATCATGAGACAACCCCTTTAAGTTACCAGTCCGCCTCTGTCAAACGCATTCAAAAGTAGTATTTCCCACTAAAATCAGATGATCAGCCAGCGATGTTCTGCCCCTGTAAAAGTTACTTTTAATTGATCCTCAGTCATACGGTTTTCTGGGAAATGTCACCATTTCAGCTCCCATAGCCAATGTTCAAAAATCTTGAACAGCAAACATATTCCGGTAAGGCAGCCCTATGAAAGCTGGGGCAGTATCAGACACCAATATAAAGGGGTATTACATTTTTATAATGTTACTTCATATCACTAGGCTATGCCATGACATGGGAGGCAGAAGGGACCAATTTTCCATCTGCTTTTTCTTGCAATATTGGCGCTCCCAGCCAACACAGCTCCTCTGAAGTACATGGAATGGTATTGCAGAGTGGTTGGACAAGAGAGCGCTGCTGTGAAGGGAGAATCTATGCACACTGCAGCTCCTTCAATATGCAGATTGGTAAGCCCCACTAACGATATAGTAATGACATATCGAAGACTTGGTGAGGAACCCCTTTAAATCCCTGTGAAAGCTGAAAAAGCCACATTTACCATCGCCCAGCAAAGATATAATTTATAAGGGCTCATGCACACGAACATGTGCTGTCAGTGCCAGTGCTGTGGACTGCAATTTGAGGTCCACAATGCACGGGCACTGACCGTGGGACCTCCACATTCAGATCGCGGACCCATTCAGTTGAATGGGGTCCGTGATCCGCATCCCACGGTCCGCACCGCAAAAAATTAGTGCATGCACTACTTTTCTGCGATGTGGAGGCACAGACAGAGACCCCACGGAAGCACTCCGTAGTGCTTCCGTGGGGTTCCGATCCGTGCCTCTGTTCCGCATCTCCGTGATTGCCGACCCATTCAAGTGAATGGGTCCATGATCCGTGATACGGGGTACACACGGCCGGTGCCCACGTAGTGCGGACCCGCTGTATGCGGGCTGCAATACGGCCACGTCTGGGCAACGGCCGTGTGCATGAGCCCTAACAAGGTGGAAAAAGAGGCAAGTTCAAAGACTAGAATTTCACTAGGGGTTTAATACTGACGGAAGCTGTAAAGAGAGAATATGAGAAGGAAAGACGCTGACTAAACTGTGAATTTGAGATTTGTCCTGCAAAAATATAGTCATAGTTTCAAATTCACCGCTCAGATAAGCAAAACGGTGGAGAAAGAGGATAAGAAAGGACATGGGTAGGGGGGCCAACAAACCATGACCTGTGGGTAAACATGGAGGCCAGAGAGGTCACATGACTAGAAGAAAAGGTGACCGAAAGGGATAAAAAACTACCGCAACTAGGTAACAACCACCACAAGTGAGAAGCACAAGGCAATGTGTATATGACAGATGATGACCGATGAGAAGGACACAATGATGGGTGGTAGAGAGGATGTTGGGAGTGGTAACATGCAGAACTCATGCTACAGGCACCCACCTTCTGCTGGGGCGGGCCCGGAGTCTGCAATTATCTCCATTATAGTATTAAGCCCAAATACTGGGACAAAAAAATGCAAGGTTAGTGGCAACCAATCAGTGAATACAGCTAGCACCCTACATTGTGACGAAAACCCAGACAGTCCTACAGGTTAAAGACTATGTATTGTACATTAAAGAACACAGGTAAGCATCAGACAAGCCCATCCCCCGTTAACTCTTGATTGGTAAGGAAGCTCTTTTACGTTAAACCCCCCCTATTACGTGAACACTTACTTTTACAATATTAAACCTGATCCCACAAGGCCAAATCTGTACCCAAGTAACGGAATGGTGAATGAGATGGCTGATCCCAACAACCCAGGAACTTAAAGGTGACAGCTACAGCTACATGGAGGAGCAAAGGCTGGAGAAGGGCAAAGACACAGACAACGCTTCCATCTAAATGGACTGCAAGCTAACGCAAAGTGATTAACAGTATGCTGCTGCAAAAACTGCAGAGGTAAAAAGAAAACCCCTTCAGGAATGGGTTTTGTCAAAACTGGTGCAAGGGAAAGCCTAGCTATCTCAGAGCAACAGAACAGCAGCCGCCGAATCACTGTTGCAGCAATTTAGTTAGAAGTATCATGTTTCATTGCAAAAGGAGCTCTTGACGGGTTACTGGTTCTTTGCAGACATCCAGCTTGCATAGTGAGCCTTACAAGTAAAGCTCCCTCGGAAAAAAACATGAAAATTAGCTCTCCTCCAAAAGAAAGAAAACTGTCTCTCTCTACTGCCTAGGGCATTTTTTTAATATTGCATTGTATTCATTATGAGCTAAAAATATTTTTTTCAATTGGTCTTTATTAAAAATGTTGAGCCCCTTTCTCTGTACAACCTTGAGATTCTCTAGTAGCAGGCTCTGTATTTTTACTCTGATAGCTCATCTAAGGGTTCCTTATCTCTGACCTTATAAACACTCATTATAGCTCAATTATTATCTTACTGATAAGAATGTGGCTTAAATAATCACCTTTTAGAAATTAGGGTTCCTGAGCCCCCATTTATATTCACTGCACAATCGCAGAGTTTGAACAGAGCAATTGTCAACCATACTCCCAGCTCCTCCATTCAAAGTCTATGGAACTGCCGAAGATAGCCGCATACAGTGCTGGGTGTGGGACTCTGCTATTCAGATAGTGATGACTTAGGGCCCTTGTACACGAACATGTGGGCCATATGTCCCGGAGCAGCTTTGATCGTGTGCACGGGAGCGCACAGCATCATAGATTACAATGATGCTGTGAACTTCGGGCCGCCCGCAGGACTATTGTCCCGCAGTCATAAGATTATATGAGTGCAGGAAAATAGTCCCGACGTGCACAGCATAATTGTAATCTATGCCGCTCCAGGACTTATGGTCCGCTCACGGAATGTATGTCTCGGAGAGCATACGTTCGTGTGCAAGGGCCCTAATACTGAGTATAAACCCTCAATAGTAAATCCTGGAAAACCCCTTTAATGGTTGGCACAATTACAGGGTAGCTACCTATAGGTGGCACTAGGGAGACATTGTCTCTTTCTACAGGACAGCTAGGTTGCAAAAGGAGCAATTCATTATTTTAGAGAATTGCTAGCTATGCAAATTCCTACTATATTCTCTCTCTTCGAATTGGTGATTGGTCGAATAGACAGCTTAAAAAATGCTCTGTGCTGCTCTGCAAGACCGACGGATCACTGTCTTTTATGAGGTAAAGCACCTAGACTGAGCTATCCTATGTGCACGCTCATAACCAAGCTATGCAGACACACAAGGCAAATCACAACCTGGAACACCACACACCCCTGGAAGCGATCTTTGGTTGCTCACTTTGCCAAAGATCACCCGGAATATATACTAACCTTTTCCCAATTCCCCTGCCACTTCTTGCTGACCTTTAACCCCCCAAGTGGGAGAAGCATGCAGCAATTGAAATAAATGAAAACAAAAAAAAATAATAGGTAAAATAATAAGGGAATGGAAAAACTCAAATGTCAGTGATCGCACTTCACCCCCACTCTACAAAGCTGTGGACGAGAGATGAATACAATGTAGTGGTTCATGGAAAATGACCCCCCAATAGCTGCACAGACATAACCATCAGCCTCATTCCAACATCCAGAGTTTATAGATGAATGACTTACCTTCCCACGGTCGTGAAGAGCGCTGCTGTCCATGTACATTCTGTACTAAAAGCACTTACCTTTCACACTGTATGGAATACTTGTCTATATAATATCTAGACTAAGGGACCACTTACCTTTTAAGCTGGGAAATGGCGTCACCTTATCTCGGTTGCTCTTGGTTGGAAGCGTCAAGCTTGACAAACTGAAGCTACTACTATGACTCTTGTATAGATTACCTGCAAAGAGAGAAAGCAACTAAAGCTTAACAGCCCTCCATTCTCAATCACTTCTGAATAAAGGGGCAAGACCTCTGTGTGCCATTGGGTGGGGGCTACGTGGCAACATCCCGCCACCCCAAGTTGGCTCTAAATGGCAGCGTAACCACAACCGCCATGCTTCCCTATGAGAATCAAGGTGGCGGACGGTCTTGCCACCATCTAGCAGTGTGAAACAAAGCTCTGATACGAGATGTGACACATTTCGGTAAGATCCCCATTGGAACAACTTACTTGCAAAGGACATGATCCCTCCAAAGCCTTCATTATTGCTGCTGTTGTTGGACACGGTTGAGGTGGGCGAGCTGCCTCGAGAATCCGTTTCTGCGTCAGAATCGCTCGCTAGTTTGAGACTATTAGGTCGCAGAAGAGGCTTCTGGGAACTGATAAAGAATAGAGGGGAGGTCACAGAAGACAATGTGCAGGGTTGAGGCCTATGCAAATCTATGGACATCTCCAAACAGAATTTCTGCCTTCAAAAAAATTGCGGCACAGAAAACACCTTAAAGGGCATCTGTCAGCAGTTTTGTACCTATGACACTGGCTGACCTGTTTCATGTGCACTTGGCAGCTGAAGACATCTGTGTAGGTCCCATGTTCATATGTGCCCGCATCGCTGAGAAAAATGATGTTTTAATATATGCAAATGAGCCTCTAGGAGCAACGGGGGCGTAACCATTACACCTAGAGGCTCTGCTCTCTCTGCAACTGTCGTACCCTCTGCACTTTGATTGACAAGGCAGTTTAATCATCATGACATCTGGCCCCATCAATGGAAGTGGAAATGGGTGTGTCAGTTGAATAGAGAGGGATCATCTTCTAGGTTTAACGGCAACACCCCCGTTGCTCCTAGAGGCTCATATGCATATATTCAAATTCCTCAGCAAATGCGGGCACATATGAACATGGGACCAGCACAGATGTCTTCAGCTGCCAAGTGCACATGTAACAGGTCAGCCAGTGTCATAGGTACAAATCTGCTGACAGATGCCCTATAAATGGATTGTCCAGGATTACAAAAAAACATGGCTGCACCTGTCCATGGGTTGCGTCCGGTATTGCAGCTAGGCTCCATTGCACTGAATGGGTCAGATCTGCAATACCACACACAGGTTTGCACGGTTTTCTGAAAGAAGTTCACAAGATTTTCTAATCCCATAAACCCTACTAAAATCACATGTTAGAATATCCTGAGCAACCCCTTTAAGTGCTGGAAAAAGCACTATGATCAATCTAGAAATATACTGTTATAAATGCACCTAAGCAGCACAGCATCCATGTGTACTACAGTCAGCTCGACTGTACACACAGCGCTCTGGCCCCAACAACATGGCTGCTGATGGAGTGGCATATGACGAGACCCGTCCATCAACGGTCTCCATTTAATATCCCTGCGCATGCGCTAGCTATCCACGCTATTCAGTGGCGGCTGCTCAGGGACCTATCCACAGAGGCTTGTCTTATCTAAATAATTTGTCTCGACCCTGCTTAAGCGAAAGTAAAATCTTACCGGGTGCCATTGACAGCTTGATTAAACATTGGGGTGTAACTTTCTTCCCGGTCTTCATTCTCTTCCTCTGGAGGAAATCCATATTGTGGCTCGAAATACGGATTGTCGTACTCGCGTCTTCGCACTTCCCCACCAATAGACGCCTCGCTCTCACGTCGTTCCATGACCAGACGGTTGAATGCGGGCGCCAGAGGAGGCAAGTGATTCTGTAGGACCCCCAAAACCTTCTCATCAGGCTCTGTGGAATCGGCAGATTCTTGCTGAAATATTGGTCAGAAGGAGACTACTTTAAACTTTGGGGTTTGAATATGGTGATTCACACTTGACTGGTTTCTTTAAGGGGTGTCTAGAGATTTTAGGACATAGATATATATATATATTTTTTTTTTTTTATTATTTTTAAAGGGGTATTACCACATTAGACATTTAAGGAATATACACAGGATATGCCATAAATATCTAATAGATGTGGGTCACACCTCAGGAAGCCGCACCTACAGTATATCCAGCATGAGGATGAGGCAAGGATTTGAGGGCACCCATATTGGAGTCATGTATGGCATATCGTGTGGAACTGAGAATAGCATTTTAGAAAAATCCCTTAACGAGGACCTGTCAATTTTCCTGACATGTTCCTGTAATACATGGATTTCCTATAAAGTAACAATTATAAAGAATCTTTTTGTAGAACTCTGTGTTTAGCTATTCCTCTTTTATCCTCAGGATAGGTCATCGATATCTGGTAATTGGGGGTCCAAAACCCGGCAACCCAACTGTTTGAGGAGGCCTCCCTGTAGCTTATCATGCAGGGTGCTGTCTATTGGATAGCAGCTGTGCTTGGTATTGACATGTGTGTTTTAAAGGGGTATTCTCATCTTAGACAATGGGGGCATATCGCTAGGATATGCCCCCATTGTCTTATAGGTGCGGGTCCCACCGCTGGGACCCGCACCTATATCCAGAACGGAGCGGGGAGCGCTGCGCCTGGAGGACCCCGGGTTTCCGGGGGTCCGGCCACCACCAGGCGCAGGTCCCATATCCTAGCGATATGCCCCCATTGTATTAAATCAGAAAAACCCTTTAATATCTACATGCATTCCCCATGAAATAACTATTCTTGAGCATCCATTCTTATGGCTATATGTTCTGCCATTCCTTTATTTCTACTGAAGTTCTGAATGAATTACTAGCAGTCTGCAGTAAGGGTACAGAGGGGAAGTAGCCAGTTGGGGGTGTGTCCCTGCACAGTCTGACAATGGCAGCACTGATTGGATAGAGTGAGTCTGTGCAGGTACACACCCCCAACTGGTTACCTCCGCTCTGTACCCTTACTGCAGACTGCTAACAGTTCATTCATAACTTCTAGTAGAAATAATAAAGGAATGGCACAACATACAGACATAAGAATAGATGTTCCAGAATTGTTATTACATGGGGAATACATGAAGCTATTAAAACAGACGATGTCAGTAGAGGTGAAAGGTCCTCTTTAAATAATGTGATGCTGCACTTACTGTGTTGGCTCCATGGATGACAGTGCTAGGGCTGCTGCTAGCGGTGGTGCTAGAACCCGACCGTGGCTGGTTGTTATCGGGAGAGTTCTCACTATCAGGTGCCACCTCCTCCACCTCTCCCGAGTACTCGTGGAAATCATCAAACTCCACTTCGCTGGCGTCTCCCAGCGCTGCATGTGTTAGTGGATCTACGTCTGCAGGTAACAAACATAGCGGCGTTGAACTGAGGCTGCAGAAAAATCATCAGTCCGATCACCTGCCTGATATACACTCACTTGGTGTGTCCCCATTTATGTCACATTTTATCATTTCACTGACGAAGTCTCCAAGGGAAGAGTACGAAGAGCTGGAGTCGTCATATTCCACACTGTCGCTGCCACTGTAAAGACAACATCAGTCATTAGGCTACATTCACAGGAAGCTGCACCACTGCCACACTGCAAAAAAGTGGATTTTACCATGGTTTGCCAGAATTACAGGTGCAAACATTTTGCTATATTCACATCTCACATTTACAGGGAATCTGTCAGCAGTTTTGACCTTGCAAGACTGCTGACAGCGAGAGAGGTAGAGTAGGACAAACATATCTCATGGAGTTTTTATTATCAGAAATGGTGTGAATATGAAGATTTATTCTGCTAGACTCTGCCCCTGCAAGTGCCCAACAGGCAGAGCTTCAATTATGAAGTGTCCTCTGTACTGAGCAGCTTCACAGCCCCGCCCCTCTGCATGAGTGACAGCTGTGGTGTTCTCCTGGTTGGATGCTACAGCTGTCTCTCACAGAAGAGGGGAGGGACCCTGAAGCAGCTCAATGCACTGAGGCGGGCTCTGCCTCCTAGACACTTGCAGGACCAGGCAGAATAAAACTTTATATTCTCACTACTCCTGATAAAAGCTGTACAAAATGTGTCTACTGCTCTAGCTCCTGACTAGAACTGTCAGCAGTTTAGCATGGTGAAAACTGCTGACAGACTCCCTTTAAGTTGATGAGGAATGCCAAGGCAAAAAAAGCAACCCATGGGGCATTCTGCAGGTTAATACACACCTGTCATCAGTAGGATCCGAATCGCTGTCCTGCTCCATTGGGACGCTGAGTGCTTCGGAGAGCTGTGAATTTGCATCATACACACGATAACGGATGGGCTGCAGCTGATGGGCATACCACTTAGGCTTATCCCCAATAGATGCTGGGTCAAACATATCTAAATGAGAGGGGGAAAAAAATCAACACCGTCATAAAGGCCAGGAGGTGGACAGATGTAGAGAAGGCAGAAAGGGACTTACTGTTGTGGATCCTCTGAAAGGCAAAATTTGTGGGATTTAAAGACCATTCTCCAAAGTACTCCACCGCTTGTGTTTTGGAAAGCTTCTCGGAAAAGGCAGAAGCCTTGGGTCGGGAAGCCAGGAAGGAAGAAGCCTGGAAAGCCACCACGGGGCGAGGGAAGAGACGCAGGGTACGGGTATGATACTGGAAACCTTGTAACATGTTGGGAGAGTTAAAGAACCGGACCATGGCTACCCTGTAACCAGAAGATGGAGACGGAAGAGAACAATGAAGAACATTAGAGGCGCCACTATGTCAAACAGCAAAGTCTGTTAATATGCCATTTGGCTATATAAACATCATGTAAGGAAGCCCCCTACTCAAGACCCTCAACTAATAGGGTAAAGAGCCTGTAACACTACCTTGGCCTTGCTATAACCAGTGCAGGAGAAATGTACGGCTGGCCGGAACCTCCCCAGATATATTACCTGTTTGTCAGGGGATTTACAAGCTGGACCTGCACAGATCTGCTATTCACCGGGAAAAAGTTGTCTTTATGAAAGGTTGCCTTTTCTATAATACTGCCCAACACTGATTACAGCCATTATGTGTACCTAAAGGGCATCTGTCAGCAGTTTTGCACCTATGAAACTGTTTGACCTGTTGCATGTGCCCTTGGCAGCTGAAGGCATCTCTGTTGGTCCCATGTTCATATGTGCCCGCATTGCTGAGAAAAATGTTGTTTTAATATATGCAAATGAGCCTCTAGGAGCAACAGGAGCGTTGCCGTTGCACCTGGAGGCTCAGCTCTCTCTGCAACTGCTGTGACTTCTCCACTTTGATTGACAGGACCAGGTAGTGTAAACATGATCTCACCTGGCCTTGACTTCTCCTAAGGTGCAACGGGTGCAGCAGTTGCAGAGAGAGCAGAGCCTCTAGGTGTAATGGTAACGCCCCTGTTGCTCCTAGAGGCTCATTTGTATATATTAAAACATAATTTTTTTCAGCAATGTGGGCACATATGAACATGGGACCAACACAGATGTCTTCGACTCTTTCCACCCCTGCCGATCAGATGCTTGAAGGGGTCGGATTGCGGTATCTCAAATGGGCCTGTGAAGTTATACTCGTTGTTACATGGCTGTTCTGCAGCTCAGTCCCATTCAAGGTGAACAGGACCGAGCTGCAATACCAAGCACAGCCATAATGCAATGTACGGCATAATGTCTGGTATACTATGAGGACAGCGCAAGACTCACCCAGCACTGTGGCCCCCCCAATGATAGGACACTAATATTTAAAGCTCAGATAACATCTTTAATAGATTTAGTCCCAGAAACTGTATTGAAGGGCATAAATTATAATTTTCCTCCAGCACACTAGACTGTGGCATCATGTAAGGGCTGCCAAACCAGATTACCCTGGTAAGAGGGCAATTTATACTCATTGCACAACAGAATACCAGACTGCATAATGGAATATGGAGCACTAATCCGGTTTGCATTCTAATGAAGAAGCCTTCCTGCTGTACAAGCCATGTTCTGCAAAGAGTGTCGTACCGCGTTGCCACGTCCACAGAGTCCACGTCGTTTCCGTAAATAAGAGGGTTGAATTCTGTGGAGGGTGTACCCTGGGCATCGTTGTGATGTCGGAGCATGGCCGCCTCCGACCCCTCATGGAATCGGTCCAAGTTCAGGATAGGCTGTGTGTTCAGACTCATGCTGGCCAAGGCCTACATCAAGGAAAGACAGTCATTACATCTGCGTATTACAATCTACATAGAGGAATCCTTAAGAGAAGCACGCACTCTCCTTGCTTTACAACATAAATGCATCATTACTAGAGATGAGCGAGCATGCTCGGCCAAGCATGCTCGAGTGCCATTTTTGCGTATTTGCGTACGCATTTTAAAATTCGTACGCTATTCATACGCATATTTTAATCTATACGCAAACGCGTACGAATAACGTACAAATTCAATTTGTACGCTATTCGTACGCATTTGCGTATAGATTAAAATATGCGTATGAATAGCGTACGAATTTTAAAATGCGTACGCAAATACGCAAAAATGGCACTCGAGCATGCTCGCTCATCTCTAATCATTACTTATTCTGTGGTGGGAAGGTTTGATGAAATACAGATCGGTCGGCACCATAAAAGGTAACACCTACATATAGATAACACAGTATTCACCATTAACAATAGATGATTACAGCTCACATACTCCCCCTCACTGTACAATGACCTCTGCACAGGTCATAAAGCATACAATATGCTCCCATAGAAACCAGATTCATCTCCAGACAACAGGTTCCTATGGAATGCTGTGTAGCATACCTCTGATTGCTTTTATCAGTGCTCAGGCAAGATGGTTGCCAAACTATATACAGGTGTTATAGGTAACACTTATATTTAGATAACACAGTATTCACCATTCACAATAGATGATTATAGCTCACCTACTCCCCCTCACTGCATAATGACCTCTGCACAGGTCACAGAGCATGCCTACAATATGCTTCCATAGAAATCAGGGTCATCTCTAGACTACAGGTTCCTATGGAATACTGTATAGCATACCTCTGATTGCTTTTATCAGCGTTCAGGCAAGATGGTTGCCGACCTATATATAGGTGTTATAGGTAACACTTATATTTAGATAACACAGTATTCACCATTCACAATAGATGATTATAGCTCACCTACTCCCCCTCACTGCATAATGACCTCTGCACAGGTCACAGAGCATGCCTACAATATGCTTCCATAGAAATCAGGGTCATCTCTAGACTACAGGTTCCTATGGAATACTGTATAGCATACCTCTGATTGCTTTTATCAGCGTTCAGGCAAGATGGTTGCCGACCTATATATAGGTGTTATAGGTAACACTTATATTTAGATAACACAGTATTCACCATTCACAATAGATGATTATAGCTCACCTACTCCCCCTCACTGCATAATGACCTCTGCACAGGTCACAGAGCATGCCTACAATATGCTTCCATAGAAATCAGGGTCATCTCTAGACTACAGGTTCCTATGGAATACTGTATAGCATACCTCTGATTGCTTTTATCAGCGTTCAGGCAAGATGGTGGCCGACCTATATATAGGTGTTGTGGGCAACATCTATATATGGATAACAGAGTATTCACCATTCACAATAGACGATTACAGCTCACCTACTCCCCCTCACTGCATAATGACCTCTGCACAGAACGCAGAGCATGCCTATAATATGCTCTCATAGAAACCAGAGTCATCTCCAGACTACAGGCTCCTATAGTATACTGTAACATATCTCTGGATGTTTTTAGCAGCCGCTCAGGCAAGATGGCCGCTGACAATTATAGGCATAAAATTAAAAAAAATCTAAATTCAGGAAATAATAGATTAATGAAAAAAAAAGAATATGCATGGGTATATGGCTTTCATTTGTGAGAAAGAAATTCATACATTCCCTTTAAGAAATGCCCTATCTGTGCCCTTGAGAGGCTAGGTTCTGCACCATGAGTAGTACTGATCATACATATACTTGTATATAAAACTATAAAGGTCTGAAAATAGAAAGAACGGCAAGAACCTTGTTATCTGAGGCGAGAAGGCGCTGCTGCGTGATCACGGACATGCTGTGCAGACACTGAGAGGACGTCACATGACAATATCAGCGGCCAATCAGAGACAAGACGGACACATGAGCACAAAGAGACAGATGGAGGGAAGAAAATTAAGAATCACTGACCACAGATGAGAAAATGAAGGCACAACAGAGAACACGAGATTTCAATTTTATTTTTTCAAAGTGAGGAAAAAATAAACTTTTGCAACAATAAAAATGTAAAGAAAAACACTCACCAGAGAGAAAGAGCTTAAAGGGGGATTCCAGGGTCTTAGCATTAATGGCCTATTCTCAAGACAGGCCATCAGTACCTGATTGGCTGTTTCACAGTAGCTCCAGGGTTGGAACTACACAGCTCCATCCATTCAGTAGCGGACAAGGGCTGGTAACTGCAGCACTGCTCCCATTCACTTCAACAGAAGCAGAGCTGCAGTTACCAGATAAATCCACTACACAATGGACGGCGGGTGTCAATCCAATATCGAATTTAGACGCCAAAACTATTCTGAAACAGCTTATCGGCGGGGGTGTGGGGTGTCAGACGCCTGCCGATAAGACACTGATGGCCCATCCTGAAGATAGGGCATGGATATTAAAATCCTGGAATGTCCCTTTAAGGTGTACCTATCATTTCATTTTTTTTCTAAATAGATCCAAGGTTCTTTGCCGATTCATTTCATAAAATATCTTGATGGGGACCAGCGCTTGATTTATGTTACAGAACTCCAGACCCCGACTTTCCTTCACACAGCCAAATGTGTTATAGGAGCGAGTCCCACCTCCGAGACCCGTCTTAACTCAAGGACAAGTTCTTAGTTATTTTTGGTAGTCCTACAGCGCTGAATAGAGCGGTGGCCATGCAAGTGCCTCTTACTCTCTATTTGTAGTGGGAACTCAGCCACCCGCTGGGTAAGGGCAGCCAGCCAGCCCCCCCGCTGGGTAAGGGAAGCCAGCCAGACCCCCCGCTGGGTAAGGGAAGCCAGCCAAACCCCCGCTGGGTAAGGGAAGCCAGCCAAACCCCCCGCTGGGTAAGGGAAGCCAGCCAGACCCCCCGCTGGGTAAGGGAAGCCAGCCAGACCCCCCGCTGGGTAAGGGAAGCCAGCCAGACCCCCCGCTGGGTAAGGGAAGCCAGCCAGACCCCCCGCTGGGTAAGGGAAGCCAGCCAGACCCGCGCTGGGTAAGGAAGCCAGCCAGCCCCCTGCTGGGTAAGGGAAGCCAGCCAGCCCCCTGCTGGGTAAGGGAAGCCAGCCAGCCCCCTGCTGGGTAAGGGAAGCCAGCCTCCCGCTGGGTAAGGGAAGCCAGCCTCCCGCTGGGTAAGGGAACCCAGGCGCCCAACTGGTAAGGGAACCCAGCTGCCCAACGGGTAGGGAACCCACCCGCCCACTGTGAAGGGAATTGCAACATAGATGAATGGGGGTGGCTGCAATCAGCACTGCAGTTCTATCATTCTGAGGAACAGTCAGGGTCCCAGAAGTCGAACTCCAATGATCATAAAGTAATGGTAAATCCTTGCAATAAGCCATTGCTTTATAACATGGCAGTAACCCCTTTGAAGTAAAGTACGGCAGATGGGAGTACTTGAGCTCTGTATCAAAACCCTGCTAGATATGTATGAAATGACTCCGCACATACATTAGACCTATGTAGGTTAAAAGAAGCAAATGATAAATACATTGTAGAAACTGTACAATACAAGAAAAGATGAAAGGGAAATAAAAGGATAAGCTTAATGTGCATGAGGCAGCTCCTTGATACTTGGAGTTCACTATAGTCATAGACTAATAATGAAGACATAACTCCAGAACCAACAAAAGGTACAAAGGTCGATAGAAGGCAACACAAACATCGGAGAAGGAAAGGAAAGCAAATAGGCAAAAAAAAAAAAAAAAACAGAGGAAGAGGAGAGAGGTAATAGGAAGCAAAATACATTAAACAGGATAGAAAAAAGTAAAATAAAAACGTATAAAAAAATCAGAAAAGTAATTAGAACAGTAAACTTAACCGCAAATCGAAGGAAAATGCGATTGAGAGCACGGCTTTTCCAATTAGGATCTGTGTCGGAGAGATTCAAAGTAATGCAAAACTTAACAAACCAAGGAGTCTGGAACCATTACCAGGCATGGACGTCCATAAGGGGGACTTTAAAGGGGTTTTCAGGATTTTACTACTGATGACTTATCCTCAGGATAGGTCAATAGTATCTGATCGGTGGGGGTTCCGCCACCCGGGACCCCCGCCGATCAGCTGTTTGAGAAGGTACCGGTGCTCCTGTGAGTGCCGCAGCCTTGTCTTAGCTTTTCCTAGGCCAGTGACGTCACATTCATCGGTCACGTGGCCTAGGAGCAGCTCAGCCCCATAGAAGTGAATGGGGCTGAGCGCGATACCAAGCACAGCCACTATACAATGTACGGCGCTGTGCTTGGTGAGCTGAGAGAAGGTAGCGGTGCTCACAGGAGCGCTGGTATCTTCTCAAACAGCTGATCGGTGGGGGGTCCCTGTAGGATGGGTCATTAATATCTTTTCCCAGATAACCCCATTAAAGGCTCTGCTCGCATCTCTTTCTGGGCCTATATTGTAATGTATCCTGTAATGTATAGACCAGGGATCAGCAACCTTCGGCACTCCAGCTACTGTGAAACTACAACTCCCAGCATGCAAACTTTCTTGGCTGTTCTTGTAACTCCTATAGGAGGATTCTGGGAGTTGTAGTTTCAGAACAGCTGGAGAGCCAGAGGTTGGAGATCCCTGGTATAGGCAAACACTGGTCAACATCACCAATAGACTATGCTTTCCTAATGAGTGAAAAAAACAAAAACAAAAGTATGCTGACACTGAGCGTATACCGGACAGACACTGAAATGCTGGCTGCAGAGAGGCCTATGGACATCTCTGAGGTATACATTAAGGAATTCTCCAGATGTATACCCCCAAGATTTGGAAAAGCAACATGTGAGCAGTAACTAAATGCTGTCAAAAAGAGGAGAAAATGAGAAGTTGGCAGAGAGAACAGAAAACGTAACAAAGAATAACGAAGCAGGAAACCATTATAAAGCTAAAGAACAATATAAATGGGAACCAATGGGGATAAACGGGACATATACCACCTCCCTCCCCCATGTACACTGCAGGGTACAGCACCGGCACTTGGCCTGTCACCTGTTTCAGGTGCTTCTTGAGTTCAGAAGCTTCTGGCTCCGGGAGAACAGGCAGCAGTTCTGCATTGGTGGGGACCACAACCTGTTCGGAAAAGATAAATGCTGAATAAAGCTGAAGATAAATGTACTAGTAGTACAGAAGAGCAGGAAAGAGGAGCCGGTCTTTACCTTGTTGGTGTCCAGGTCTACCAGCCACACGTCGTCTGGCATCCTGAAGTCGGATTTGTAGAGGAAGAAGCTGGCAGGAACCCCAATGATGTACGGGGTAGGCGCCAAGAGCAGCTAAACAATAAATACATTGTGAGATTTCCTGATACGACGTGAACAAATACAAGCAGCAACAGGAGGCTTAAATCAGGAATCCATCCGCTGCCAGGAGCCAAGGTAAACTTAGGTGAGAAGAGGAAGGTAGGGACCTACGAAAAGCATACGGGACCGAGTCTTACCTGCTCTGCTGAGGCCATACACGTGGGCAGTAGAGGGATTACAGGAAACATATATTCTAGCGGATACAGCATCGATACAAACGCCATGACGGACATAGACAATGCGTTGTAGTCCCGGGACTGCAGGACCACCTGGAATGTGGAAAGCAAAATCAGGATTGAAACCGGGAGCCCAAGAGAACTGCCAAGCGGGGGCGATAATGTGAGCGCCAAACACATAGGACATGGTCTACTGGAATGTGCATCATGTGGCCGACTGATAGCAAGGGCTCAGACAAAGGGGGGAAGTCTTATATATTGTTAGTACATATCAGACTTCTATGATCCCTGAATGGCACTTGTGGGTGCCATTGTGCCGTTACACTAGAGTTGATAAATTTCTAGGTAATGATCTATTGCTATGGATCTTGGCATTAGAGGCGTTAAACGGGCAGGACCTAAGGGGGTCATTTATCAAATTGGTGTAAAGTAGAACTGGCTTAGTCGCCCATAGCAACCAATCAGATTCCACTTTTCATTTTTGACAGCTCCTTTGGAAAATGAAAGGTGGAATCTGATTGGTTGCTATGGGCAACTAAGCCAGTTCTACTTTACACCAGTTTGATAAATGACCCCCTACGTTTTCTCCAATCCTGGCTACTCTTGAAGTCTGGTGACCATCAGTCACCACTTGGGTGATCAATGTGGACACAGTACTATGTACGGCGCTCAGGCCAGTTTCACATCTGCATTTTTAAATCCCGCAGAGGAAAGGCCTGCAGGAGTTCACCGTATCCAGCATAGCCCATCACTGCATCCCTTCTGACTACAATGGGATCCGTCCAGTTTCCAACAGAGGGCTGGGTTTTCACCAGACAAGAACCGGAGCATGCACCCGTTCTGTCCGAAACCAGGCACTCGTGACAGAAACCAGCCAGATTCTTGCAGGATCCCATTATAGTAAAGGGGGTCCGGCAGTGAACAACAGTATCTGCTATGCCATAGCACTAATTACTAGCTCCTGTATCGTCAAGCGCATAGTAGAATTAAAGGGGTTTTCTGGGATTTTACTACTGATGATCTATCCTCAGGATAGGTCATCAGTATCTGATCGGTGGGGGTCCTGGGTGTCCCATGAGCGCCGCTGCCTTCTCTTAGCTTTTCCTAGGCCAGTGACATCATGTTCATCGGTCACGTGGCCTAGGAGCAGCTCAGCCCCATTCAAGTGAATGGGGATGAGCGTGATACCAAGCACGGCCACTATACAATGTACGGCGCTATGCTTGGTGAGCTGTGAGAAGGTAGCGGCACTCACAGAAGAACCAGTGATCTGTGGGGGTCCTGGGTGTCGGACCCCCACCAATCAGATACTGATGACCTATCCTGAGAATATGCCATCAGTAGTAAAATCCTGGTAAACCCCTTTAAAGAGGCTGGAAAATAAAAATGGTCTCTTTTTTTCCCCAGAAATAGAGACATTTTTGTCCACGCGTTGTGTGTGGTATTGCAGGTCGGACACAATGAAAGGAGTAGGGCTGAGCTGTAATACCAGACATAGCTGACGGACAAGAATGATAATGGACATCTCCTCCCCCGCTGTCATACAACTCCTTTACCTACCCGGCTGCAGGAATTCATCCAGCCTTGATGTATAATTAGGAAAAAAAAAAAACACACGTACGCGACTCTTTCCATACCTTATGTTCCAGCAAAATGCAGGACAAGACTTGCAAACAGGCCTCCACTCCAAGGAGCTCGAGGGGCAGGTGTAGGGGGAAATCCACCAGGGAGAATCTGGAAGGGTCGGGAAGAGCAAAGGTCAAGGGTGGCTGCATCTCTAAGGGTAAGACTTCCACGTCGACTCTCTTCTGGCCGGGCACCGGAGTGGGAGAACGGAGCAGGCGATAAATCCACGCTTCTATCTCCCGTAGGTCGTGCAGCAGAACGTTAGACTTTTCTTCTAACTGCAAAGAGCCGGTGAAGATCCTCCACATGGTGTCTCTGAAACACAAACGTCAAGCCAATCAGTCTACTTTCTAGAGAGAAATCGACCGGGACATTAGTATTTCATACTACGGGCGCCAAAATATAGTTACCATGTAGAACAGGGAGATGTAGAGATTGCATTTCCTTAAAGGGGGTCTCCAAGACTTTGTTATTGATGGTCTACCCTTAGGATGGGGCACCAATATCAGACTGATGGGCACCCCCTCTAATCAACTGCCACAGGGCCACCGGACAGACAACCCCTTTAACCCCCTGACTGTCCAGCTCCAGCAGTGGGAAAAGTAGCTACCTGGAGGGGGGAGGGCTGCTTTAGATGCTGCTACCTCCTGAATGGTAGCAGCTAGAAACATGCAACTGGTCTTGTTTGAAAACAGACATTCCAAGCTTTAAGACAATATCAATGACAGCAATATGCTCAGGACAGAAAAAGATATCACTGATAGAAATCGGGATGCTGTGAATGCAGCTGAAAATGAAAGTAAAAACAGGATTTACTCCTGATTATTCCCGACTTGATTTCTAACAGCGATTTCTCCTCTGTTGCTTGGACTTTAGCTGTCATTTTGGTCTTGTATGAAAGCCTGGACTGTCAGCTTTCATATAAGACCAGTGGATGTTTCTAGCTGCTACCATTGAGGAGATATCACCATCTAAAGCAGTCCTCCCCCCTCCGGTTAGCTACTTTTCACACCGCCCGAGCTGGACTGGAGCAGAACAGTTAAGTGGTTAAGGTGTAACCTTCAGAGTCTTTTTTATTTGTGTAATGTGTAGGGGCAGTGATACTGACCATCTTTGTAATATACTTTAATTACTGAAATTGTACATTTCTATGAAGAAAATAGCTGTAAAGTGTCCCATTTTGAGCCTTAGCAACGCTCCTCTGTCTTCTGTTTACATAACAGTGGAGACTTGCTGAACACTGACTGTGTTATGTAAACAGAAGACAGAGGAGCGTTGCTAGGGCTCAAAATGGGCCACTTTACAGCTATTTTTCTCATAGAAATGTACAATTTCAGTAATTAAAGTATATTACAAAGATGGTCAGTATCACTGCCCCTACACATTACACAAATAAAAAAAACAAAAACAATCACAGTTACACTTTAAGCAAGAACAACCAGAACTCAAGAAACGGAGGTATTTGTGTGTCGGACCGACTGCTTCCCGTCTATGTGAAACCACCTGCTCCAATACAAGAAAGTTCACCGCCAAAACCAGAACCATAAACTTTTGGCGACTTTGGACCTTTTCAGACGGTAGCGAGAAAGATTTTTAAATGTTATATATATATATATATATATATATATATATATATAAAAAAAAAAAGAAAAAAAGAAAAAACTGGCAGCACAGAAAAACAAAAAAGAGGTGCACGCCTTCAGTCTGACAAAGACCATCAACAAACAGATCCAAAAAATAGGCAGCACTCCCATATAAAATAAATCAAAAAAACCTTTATTTACCCATGCTAGGGGACCGCGACGTTTCGGCTCAACACTAGAGAGGCTGGGTAAATAAAGGTTTTTTTGATTTATTTTATATGGGAGTGCTGCCTATTTTTGGATATATATATATATATATATATATATATATATATATATATATAGAGAGAGAGAGAGAGAGAGAGAGATACTTATAGATCTGTAATACGGAAACCGATAATGCCATATCGTGAGTCCTACTGTGGCGTGCTCTGTCACATGACATGTGAAAGGCATATTCGCCCCTAAAGGGATTGCTTCCAGCACCTCACGGATCAGTAGGAGCTTTGTGTGACACTGTGTACGCTTTTCTGCGTGCTCGAGGCCTCAGGCGTCCCCAAACCATACCGCTTTTCTTACATTTTAAAGAGGACCCGTCCCCTCTCCTGACATGTGCCATGTCATAACACTTCTGCAGCATCTCTTCTTATGACTCTGTTGCAATGTTCCTCTATTACTCCCATTAGACATTGTTATGAGTAAAGATGTTACCAAGGGGTAACTGCATAGTCTGACAATGGACAGTGTCCAGTGTGCAGGGACAACCCCCCCCCCCCCCCCCCAAACTTCTAGCAGGAATAAAAGAGGAATGGCACAACAGAGTCCTCAGAATAGATGCTTTCGAAATGTTCTTACAAGGGGAATGCGAGTAATTACTATAACGATCATGGCAGGAGGGGTGACAGCTTTAATCACACGTCTGAATTAAACGTTGATTATTCGTCATGATGATTGCCCACGTCTGGGGATTAATCACTCTCCTTCATGGTCGCAGGACGCGCTTGGCTTTGTCACGAGGACGGCGGCGCAGGCGGTTTACGCATTGCTTCGTATTGGAAGGACGTTACGGAGATGAATCAGAGGTCTTCTTATAATAGAACGATGCTTTCGCAGGAGAACACAATCCATTTTCAAGGGCGTCAGTACATGAGCGGCCGCCGTCTGGTCACGGGTTCATTATGTCATTACAATGAGAGGCTGTGAGAGCGAAGGGAGAGAATCACTACCCTGCCGCCTCCATTATTACCACAGACTGTCAGTACTGCCCAACAGTCAGGCAAACACAGGGATCCACCGGTGACCCAATATCCAGGGGGGACCCTCCCGGGAATGCAGAATTTTAATATGTTTACTCCTTGCTTGGGAGATAAGCCGCAGCCAGAGACGTCAGACCTGTCCCCACTGAGATGAATAGGAGCCCTCGGCTGAGCATCCGCATCCATGTCCGTTCCACAAAAGACAGAACATGTCTTATACTTGTCCGCAAAATGTGGACCCATTGAAGTTAATGGGTCCACAAAAAAACATGCTGGAATAAACTCACACACAGTCATGTGCATGAGGCCTAAGCAGCTTTAGCAGGAAAAAAAATAGTTAGTTAAAAATTCCTATACCTTAGAGCCCGTTCACACAACCATGTGAATGGGGCCGAATCTATTCCGAAATTTTGCAGAATAGATCCGGCCCCATTCATTTCAATGGCAGACCAGAATAGGCATTCTGTATGGTGTTTTTGCGGATCCGCATTTTTGCAGATCCACAACACCACGGCCATCTGAACGGCCCCTTAGAGTCTGCAGTCAGGAGGGCCCAGCGGTGCCAGTCCAGACCTTACAAGACACTTACTTAAAAGGGTTTTCCAGTTTACATCAACGTCCTTTAAAATACTTATTATTAAGGTAGCTGGAAATTGTTCCTATCTTCCATTCTGGGCAGTGATCACATGACCATGTCCATGCAGCTCTTTATTTCCTGTGATGATAAGTGCATGGGTGGGGCAGTGATAGGGCAGTGTCTATGTAACTAGCTGGTGGGAGGAGCTATAAACTAGATGGGTGTTGTTAGGGGCAGTGATAGGGCAGTGTCTATGTAACTAGCTGGGTGGGAGGAGCTATAGACTAGCTGGGAGTTGTTAGGGGCAGTGATAGGGGAGTGTCTATGTAAGTAGCTGGGTGGGAGGAGCTATAAACTAGATGGGTGTTGTTAGGGGCAATGATAGGGGAGTGTCTATGTAACCAGCTGGGTGGGAGGAGCTATAGACTAGCTGGGCATTGTCAGGGGCAGTGATAGGGAAGTGTCTATATAACTAGCTGGGTGGGAGGAGCTATAAACTAGCTGTGTGTTGTTAGGGACAGTGATAGGGGAGTGTCTATGTAACTAGCTGGGTGGGAGGAGCTATAAACTAGATGGGTGTTGTTAGGGACAGTGATAGGGGAGTGTCTATGTAAGTAGCTGGTGGGAGGAGCTATAAACTAGATGGGTGTTGTTAGGGGCAGTGATAGGGGAGTGTCTATGTAACCAGCTGGGTGGGAGGAGCTATAGACTAGCTGGGTGTTGTTAGGGACAGTGATAGGGGAGTGTCTATGTAACTAGCTGGTGGGAGGAGCTATAAACTAGATGGGTGTTGTTAGGGGCAGTGATAGGGGAGTGTCTATATAACTAGCTGGGTGGGAAGAGCTATAAACTAGCTGGGTGTTGTTAGGGACAGTGATAGGGGAGTGTCTATGTAAATAGCTGGTGGGAGGAGCTATAAACTAGCTGGGTGTTAGGAGCAGTGATAGGGGCGTGTCTATGTAATTAGCTGGGTGGGAGGAGCTATAGACTAGCTGGGTGTTAGGAGCAGTGATAGGGGAGTGTCTATGTAAATAGCTGGTGGGAGGAGCTATAGACTAGCTGGGTGTTAGGAGCAGTGATAGGGGAGTGTCTATGTAAATAGCTGGTGGGAGGAGCTATAGACTAGCTGGGTGTTAGAGGCAGTGATAAGGGAGTGTCTATGTAACTAGCTGGTGGGAGGAGCTATAAACTGGATGGGTGTTGGGCTACTTTGAGACGACCATATGTGTTTTACAGTTTGCAAATTTCGGATATGGAAAACACGGATACCGGGTGTGTGCATTCCGTGATTGTGGACAAGAATAGGACATGCTCTATTTTTTTGCAAGCCCACATGACAGAACTACACATTTTTTGCAGCCCCATTGAAATGAACGGGACCGCACCTATTCCATAAGGTTGCAGAACGGATGTAGACCCATTCATACTGTCGTGTGAATGTACCCTTAGGGGCAGGGATAGGGGAGGTGGTCCAGAATTAGAAAATCACGGTCACCATTTTCCAAAAACAGCGCCACATCTGCCCACAGGTTGTGTATGGTATTGCAGCTCAGTCTCATTCATTTCAATGGAGCTGAGTTGCAATACCACACACAACCCCTGGACAGGAGTGGCGCTGTTGCGGTAAGAAAGCTGTTGTGTTTTTCTAGTCCTGGAGCGTAATATTATTTGCCCTGACTGGGACAGTCACAATGTCAAACAACTCTATTTGCTCTGCTTCACCGCATAGCAGAAGAACGTGGTTTTCCATTGTGTACATAGCGCTAACATATTCCGCTGCTCTGTACATACAGAGTATTCCTCACATCAGTCCCTGACCCCGGGCTGTAACCTGAGCGTTCAGTATGGGCGACTGCTCCTCAGGTCACTATATGTGCCTTACGTCCTAAAGAACAGTCGCCATATACCTCCCCGTCCTATACAGAGGTCACTGTACGTTCTATACCTCCCCGTCCTATACAGAGGTCACCGTACGTTCTATACCTCCTCGTCCTATACAGAGGTCCCTGTATGTTCTATACCTCCCCGTCCTATACAGAGGTCCCTGTACGTTCTATACCTCCTCGTCCTATACAGAGGTCCCTGTATGTTCTATACCTCCCCGTCCTATACCTCCCCGTCCTATACAGAGGTCACCGTACGTTCTATACCTCCCCGTCCTATACAGAGGTCCCTGTATGTTCTATACCTCCCCGTCCTATACAGAGGTCCCCGTACGTTCTATACCTCCCCGTCCTATACAGAGGTCACCGTACGTTCTATACCTCCCCGTCCTATACAGAGGTCCCCGTATGTTCTATACCTCCCCGTCCTATACAGAGGTCCCTGTACGTTCTATACCTCCCCGTCCTATACAGAGGTCCCTGTACGTTCTATACCTCCCCGTCCTATACAGAGGTCACCGTACGTTCTATACCTCCTCGTCCTATACAGAGGTCCCTGTATGTTCTATACCTCCCCGTCCTATACAGAGGTCCCTGTACGTTCTATACCTCCTCGTCCTATACAGAGGTCCCTGTATGTTCTATACCTCCCCGTCCTATACCTCCCCGTCCTATACAGAGGTCACCGTACGTTCTATACCTCCCCGTCCTATACAGAGGTCCCTGTATGTTCTATACCTCCCCGTCCTATACAGAGGTCACCGTACGTTCTATACCTCCCCGTCCTATACAGAGGTCCCCGTACGTTCTATACCTCCCCGTCCTATACAGAGGTCCCTGTACGTTCTATACCTCCCCGTCCTATACAGAGGTCCCTGTATGTTCTATACCTCCTCGTCCTATACAGAGGTCCCTGTACGTTCTATACCTCCCCGTCCTATACAGAGGTCCCCGTACGTTCTATACCTCCCCGTCCTATACAGAGGTCCCCGTACGTTCTATACCTCCCCGTCCTATACAGAGGTCCCCGTACGTTCTATACCTCCCCGTCCTATACAGAGGTCCCCGTACGTTCTATACCTCCCCGTCCTATACAGAGGTCCCCGTACGTTCTATACCTCCCCGTCCTATACAGAGGTCCCCGTACGTTCTATACCTCCCCGTCCTATACAGAGGTCCCCGTACGTTCTATACCTCCCCGTCCTATACAGAGGTCCCCGTACGTTCTATACCTCCCAGTCCTATACAGAGGTCCCCGTACGTTCTATACCTCCCCGTCCTATACAGAGGTCCCCGTACGTTCTATACCTCCCCGTCCTATACAGAGGTCCCTGTATGTTCTATACCTCCCCGTCCTATACAGAGGTCCCTGTACGTTCTATACCTCCCCGTCCTATACAGAGGTCACTGTACGTTCTATACCTCCCCGTCCTATACAGAGGTCCCTGTATGTTCTATACCTCCCCGTCCTATACAGAGGTCCCTGTATGTTCTATACCTCCCCGTCCTATACAGAGGTCCCTGTACGTTCTATACCTCCCCATCCTATACAGAGGTCCCTGTATGTTCTATACCTCCCCGTCCTATACAGAGGTCCCTGTACGTTCTATACCTCCCCATCCTATACAGAGGTCCCCGTACGTTCTATACCTCCCCATCCTATACAGAGGTCACTGTACGTTCTATACCTCCCCGTCCTATACAGAGGTCCCTGTATGTTCTATACCTCCCCGTCCTATACAGAGGTCCCTGTACGTTCTATACCTCCCCGTCCTATACAGAGGTCCCTGTATGTTCTATACCTCCTCGTCCTATACAGAGGTCCCTGTACGTTCTATACCTCCCCGTCCTATACAGAGGTCCCTGTACGTTCTATACCTCCTCGTCCTATACAGAGGTCCCTGTACGTTCTATACCTCCCCGTCCTATACAGAGGTCCCTGTACGTTCTATACCTCCTCGTCCTATACAGAGGTCCCTGTACGTTCTATACCTCCCCGTCCTATACAGAGGTCCCTGTATGTTCTATACATCCTCGTCCTATAGAATGGTCACTATTTGCTCCATATCCCTGAAGGAGATCTACATGTTCCGCAGAGCCGTACGCACGTCGTTCCTGTATACCGCCTGCGGCTGTAGTCTCTTATCACCAGGTGCAGGCTTTAGGATTTACAGACAACGTGACGCGCAGGCTCACACTCATCCAGTATTGATGAAGACGCCGGCTACTACCAGACAGTCTGTGACTCCAGGGGAGGGCGGGGGTAACGAGGTATTACAGGAGGTAATGGTATCACAATACCTCCTGTCCGGCCGCCTGTAGGACTGTAAGGAAAAGAGTGAAGATATGATATCTGCAGAAGGTGTCAGGGGCAGGAAGAGGAGACGTCCGGGGTTGTGCACATAATGACAATAATAGGGGAAAAAAAAAAAAACACGAAATTCCTCCAAAGTAGAAAACAAAACTCTTCAATAAAATGAAGTTGTCGTTGAGATCTCCTCTTATTACATGCTGGGAAAAATAATGGCGACAACCAATATGGCCTCGATACAATTCCCACTGAGGTTGTCACCCAACTTTCTAGAGAGTTGCCCTAGTTGGATGACCCCTTTAAAAAATGTTTAGTTTTTTGGTTTTTTTTCATAGTTACAACGCCCTGGGACCCCTGGTAATTAGCACAGTGAAAGTGATTTCGGGATAACCTCTTTAGGCTGAATTGACTCACAAATGTCCTTATACTGAGTTAAAGGGGTTGTCTCACTTCAGTAAGTGGCATTTATCATGTAGAGACACTTAATACAAGGCACTTACTAATGTATTGTGATTGTCCATATTGCTTCCTTTGCTGGCCGGATTCATTTTCCCATCACATTATACACTGCTCGTTTCCATGGTCACGACCACCCTGCAATCCATCAGTGGTGGTCGTGCTTGCACACTATAGGAAAATGTATCAGCCTCTCTGGTGGCCGGAACCATGGGAGCGCACATAGGCCGGTGCTTTTTCCTATGCTGTGCAACCACGACCACCACTGATGGATTGCAGGGTGGTCTGTAACCATGGAAACGAGCAGTGTATAATGTAATTGAGAAATGAATCCAGCCAGCAAAGGAGAAAATATGGACAATCACAATACATTAGTAAGTGGCTTGTATTAACTTTCGCTACATGATAAATGCTATTTGCTGAAGCGAGAGAACCCCTTTAAGTTATGTTCGACCGCTGGGCCCCCTATAGATCATGAGAAATGGGGCCCTGTTCTTCCATTTGAATGGTGCGTCTAACTTGCACGCACGTCCGCCACCCCATTCAGCTGTATGGAACTGCCGGATATAGCTGAGTAACGGTGCTCGGCAATCTCAAGCAGCACCATAGTGTGGAATGGAGCGACAGCGCACTCATCTCGGTAGGGGGCCATAAGGTCGGATACCAGCTAATTCAACACTAAGGCTACTTTCACACTCGTGGCGCGGGGCTCCGGCAGGCTGTTCCGGTGGGTGAACAGACCGCCGGATTGTGCTGCCGCAGGTACACTCCGCTCTACATTACATTCACTGTAATGGGAAGGGGGGGGACGGATCCGGCCGCAGCACGGCAACCCCTGCTGAGAGGCGGCCGGAATGAAAATACATGTTGTAAGCCTATCCAGTTGGGGTACATTTAAAACTCCCAGCATACTGTGACAGTCCACAGATGCCTGGGTATGCTGAGAGTTGTAGTTTTCCTTAAAGGGGTTGTCCGAGTTATGACAAAAAATATATAGCACTGTAAATCTGATGGGCAGCAATATATAACTAAGTTAAGCAAGTTTTAGGCAAAAAAAATCCATATTTCCTAATTTCCCTGGTTCTCTTCTGGTCTTTGTTTACATGCAATAACAACAATCTCAGCCCCTCCCCCCTTCTCTGCAAAGGGAATGAATACAAGTGCTGAGTGACATGTCTGCCTGCTGGAATACTCAGCAGCATGTTGTATGTGTAGGACTACAAGTCCCAGCTGTACAATGACACTGCTGATACACACAGGAAATTCTCCCTACCTGTTCTTGTACAATTCCTCTATAGCTCCTTGCCCAGCATTTGTCTCCTCTCACTGCTGCAGCTACTGTTTGTTGTAAAGCCTTGAGCCCTCAGTGTGTTCTGGCTGAAGGGGTTAATGTTTTATCTGAAGGAATCCAGGGAGAGAGCAGATAGCAGGAGCCCAGCAAAGAAAGGGGGCGTGGCCAGTGACCTCTCCTGTACAGACTGTTATCTGAACTCTGAGGCTTGTGAACAGAGCAGAGAGATAAGGTGACATCACAGGTCATGTGACCCTCAGTCAACTCTGAGAAACCAGCAGCTTTAGAAACACAAAGTATATGGGAAAGTTGTTATACCTGACAAGTTAGAAACATATAAAGAACAAAAAAATAACTCGGACAACCCCTTTAATAGCGCATTTACATATTACAGATAAATCATGTTTTATGCCACGATCACAGTGAAACTGCAGAAAAAGTCAATTAACCACAATGCGTGAAGGCACAGGTCATGGTCACATACTGCACGATGTGCCTTTTTCATGGCTCTATGGGCCATTTTAGACAGTCCGCTCGCACGCTGTGACCAACGACTCATCTACCGCCTACAGTAAAAATACGACGCCTCTCAGCACTTTAAAAGTTGGATCTTCTTGCACGCGGCGCTGTGTAATCTCAGCCCGAGAGAACCAGAAGGAAGCCTGAACTAATTCCCATTTTTCCATCTCATCCAGGCGTGAAGCAGTGCACAAACATCTCGAAATGTCACCTTTCTCCGGCTAAATGACTAATCTGCTGTTCTCCAGCCCCCGGAACTGATACGACAAACTGGAGCACCTCGCCCGGACCGCAGCGCCGATCGAGGTCACAGGCGGAATAAATCAGACGTGTAGACGGCATCAGACAATGGAGCATTCTAATGTTCAACCCGACAGAAAATTAAAATGTGGGAGAAAAAACGAAAATGGGAATTTTAGGTCCAACATTCTGTGTTAATTCATTTCTTTCTGTATCCTGACAGCAGACGGAGTTTTTCGGATGCAGAGCTCACAAGCGTGGCGTGCTCTCCATTTACCGCTATGGGAGAACTATAAATAGTCGAGCGCACTTTCGGAAGTCCCATAGCGGTAAATAGCTGCGCATTCGTGGCGGCCATCTCTCTACTCATCGCCATAGGACTGCTGAAAATAGCTGAACCAGCTTGGCTATTTTCGGAATTTCCATGGAGGAGAATGGAGGGTGGCGGCGCATGCGCAGCTTCTCTCCCTGCACTTGCAGGGCACCCGTTCTGGAGATAGGAGCAGGTCCCAGAGGTGGGACCTTCACCTATGTGACATTGATGGCCTATCGCTAATATCTCAGATGGGATAGGGAGAGATTAGTGCACACGCCACTGAAATCTGCAGCGCACCATACCACACATTGACGGCAGAAATTAGAGCATCGGAAATGCGTTAGATTTGATATGAATTTTTGCCATATGTGAATATACCACAGAAGACCCATGGGTGACAAAGTATTGGCTCTATTAGGGGCTCACGAGAATTGTCTAAGGGTAAATGCACACGTTCAGGGTTTATCTGCTGACAATCCGCAGGAAAATCCATGTGGTCAATCTGCATCAATCGGTGCGGATTTGCATGCAGATTTTCCGCATGTGGGTTTTACTCTTCCCATTGAAGTGAATGGAGAGAATCAGTGGCGTAGCTACCGGGGGGGCAGGGGGGGGCGACGGCTCCGGGCCCAGTGACTCAAGGGGGCCCATAAAAATAAAAAATCTTACTTACCTGTTCTGCGCTGCGGCTGCCCTCCGGTCCGCGCTCTGCTCTCTTCCCTGACGGCGCGCACTATGACCGCAGCGTCAGGTCATAGTGTGCGCGGGCCAGGGAAGAGAGCGGAGCGCGGATCGGAGGGCAGCCGCAGCGCAGAACAGGTAAGAAAGGTTTTTATTTTTATCTTATGTGGCTGGGTGGGCTGATCTGAGGTCTGATGGGGGCACAATACGCTGATCTGAGGTCTGAAGGGGGGCACAATATGCAGATCTGAGGTTTGATGGGGCACAATACGCTGATCTGAGGTCTGATGGGGGCACATTAAGCTGATCTGAGGTTTGATGGGGGCACAATAGGCTGATCTGAGGTCTGATGGGGGCACGATACGCTGATCTGAGGTCTGATGGGGGCACAGTGGGCTGATCTGAGGTCTAATGGGGGCACAGTGGGCTGATCTGAGGTCTAATGGGGGCACAGTGGGCTGATCTGAGGTCTGATGGGGGCACAATAGGCTGATCTGAGGTTTGATGGGGGCACAATAGGCTGATCTGAGGTCTGATGGGGGAACATTAAGCTGATCTGAGGTCTGATGGGGGCACGATACGCTGATCTGAGGTCTGATGGGGGGCACAATAGGCTGATCTGAGGTTTGATGGGGCACAATAGGCTGATCTGAGGTTTGATGGGGCACAATAGGCTGATCTGAGGTCTGATGGGGGCACAATACGATGATCTGAGGTCTGATGGGGGCACATTAAGCTGATCTGAGGTCTGATGGGGGCACAATACGCTGGTCTGAGGTCTGATGGGGGGGCACAATAGGCTGATCTGAGGTTTGATGGGGCACAATAGGCTGATCTGAGGTCTGATGGGGGCACAATACGCTGATCTGAGGTCTGATGGGGCACAATACGCTGATCTAAGGTCTGATGGGGCACAATATGCTGATCTGAGGTCTGATGGGGGCACATTAAGCTGATCTGAGGTCTGATGGGGGCACATTAAGCTGATCTGAGATCTGATGGGGGCACATTAAGCTGATCTAAGATCTGATGGGGGCACATTAAGCTGATCTGAGGTCTGATGGGGGCAGGGGAGTGATGTAAAAACTGGGGACACGTTTCCTTTAACATAGGAGTCCCCTTGTTTTTTACTCCTATTAATCCTATATTTTACTGCATTATGTGGTAGAGTATTTAGACTAGGGTATGTAGAAAGTCTATTGTACTGTACTTAACAGCATAGACGATCTTGCAGTTTATATAGTCATCTTTCTAATACAATATTATAACCACAACTAGTAGTATGTGCCTGTGAAGTTGGAAACGTGCGTTTGGGAAGCCAAGTGGGGGGCCCACTCAAGTATGTTTCGCCCCCCCTGTGCTGAACCTCTAGCTACGCCTCTGGAGAGAATCCATTGATTTTAAATCAGCACTATAGGTCAAAATACGCACAGAAAAAATCTGCACCGTGTGCATGAGAATTTCAAATTCTCATAGAATATACTGTACACGACCTACAGTGCAGATTTAACAAACACACAAATCGGCAAGCAATCCTGGGAACGTAGAGTGGCCCTGGAAAAAGTACTAAAAGTGGCCCCGTTTTGTAGTTGGGTCCAAATTGATGGAAGGCAGGGCCAGCAATACCATATTGTGGCACATTATACCACCCCAACAGAGACAAATACCACAGTCCATCACAAAATACATCTCCAAAAACTTACACTGGCCAGCTGTGACGAGGGCTCAGGCGGCCCCCTGGGCATCGGCCCACCGGGAAATTTCCCTGTAAGGTCTATGGCCAATCCGCCCCTGGTTTCCAGAGCAAAAACTCTGCTGAAAATCTGATTTCCAATAGTTTATCTGGCACAGACTTGAAATCCGCATCATGGGGTGGAAGAACAAAACCCGCATGACACTTCTTGGTCTGGTTTCTACATGGATTCTGTGTCACGTGGCCGCATACTATTTAGTCCCACAGTATGGGGCTAAATCCACATGCAATTACACATTCGTGGTAGCAGCCCCGGGGTCAGTCTAGTATGTCTGCTACAGATCATATAGCCTAAGGTGAGGGGGGGCACTTTTTGTATGAATGTGTAATGTAGCCATAGCTTTTTACAATGCAGGCCCTGTATACGCCGCTTGGTCTTCGCCTGTTGACATGTGCACACAAAGCCTGGTCATACATGTGTCATGGAAAGGTAAATATGAGCGGCTCTGGCAGTAAAGTATAGGAAGACAATAGTACTGTTTTTACAGGGACCAGGTCCCGGGGTGCGGTGCGCTGCGGGGAGGTGAGGGGTGGTACGTGATTCAGTAATATACGGAACCTCACACAGTATGGACTATCGAAGCAAGGTACTCGGCGTGTCCAGAACATTTCCTGTTGAGTTTTCTACTACGATACGTTCTACGGACGCCAACACAAATCACAGGCAACGTCCCCCTACAGAGGGCAATAGCTGTGTAACAATCGCAACATTTCAGAGCCAGTCGGAAGTCTTGTGATCGCCGCACACTGCTCGTGACTTTTTTACATTTTAGGGTGCCCATATACATAGCGGTTGTTGCCACCTGTCCAAAAACTGTGAAGCAAAAAAATATCAATTGCACCTTATATACACAATTGCACAATGCCACAAGGAGGTAAATGGATGCAAAAAACCAAGGGCGCTAAACTGCAGCAAATCACAGTAAACCATAAGTGTGAGCTTTGTTTGGGGTCCCAGCAATCAGTCCCACATCTTTTGGGGGTAAAAAGAATTAGGAGAAAGGTTTCTCTAAGGACTCATGCACACGGCCGGGCTGTGGCCGTATTGCGGCTCGCAAACAGCGGGTCCGCAATACACGGGCAACGGGAGATGTGGCGCCGTGAGGTACGGAGGCACGGATCGGAAGCGCACGGAAGCACTCCGTAGTGTTTTTCTGTCCGTGCCTCCACACCGCAAAAAAGAAGTGCATACTTTATTGCAGTGCGAACAGTCGGATGCGGATCGCGGATCCCATTCAAGTGAATGGGTCTGCGATCCGCATGCAGCAGCCCTACGTTTGGTGCCCGTGCATCGTGGTTCGCAGCACGGGCCCGGCAGGCACACGATCGTGTGCATGAGTCCTAAATCTTCCCGAGGATGCATGTTATTCAGAATCCCTACGGGCACTGAACCGGCCTCCATTAGGCAAACAGGATGATTTTTCCAGGTATTCAGAGGTTTTCCAAAAATAATAATAAAAAAAAAAAAAAAATTACAGAAAAAGCATCTCTCCTGACCATGGGCTGAATCTGGTATTTCAGGTCAACCATATGGTTTTGAATGGGGTTGAGCCGCAATACCAGACGTAGCCTCCGCCTTAGGAATCTAAGACCGTTCCTTTAAAAAAGCATGGATTCCGGCCCGATATTTTGTACCATAACATTTCTAGAAACTGAAACAGTTCAGCGCGTTCTCCGATACCGGAAAGGACACGTCCCCCTCCACCACCAAAAAGCAGATGCTGAATTCGATTCTCACCAGAAAATCTGCAAATACAGGAAAGTCTCGAGTCTCACCAGAGTTATTTTTGTACAATGTCACACATTCAACAGGTTTTACAAAGGCGACGACTTCACGTCGTCAGTGGAGGCAGCAAACACCGTCTGTTCTGCATCTCACACATCATCAGATCAGCGCTACCCATGGCGGTGTACCAGGCGCTGTGTATCGGGCTGGGGAGAGGTAAGCCAAAACTACGACTCCTATCGTTTCCACTCCGACTCCACAGTCCTGCTGTGTATGTGACCAATATCACTAGAGGTATAGACTCATAGCAGAGGGATGACCCTCTATACTTCCCACTGACAGCACAAGAGGAAAGGGATGCACAGACAAAAATATAATGGGGTTCAAGGAGTTAAAGGAAAAGAAACTATTGTTTAACTATTTTTATAGACTTTTTTTTTTACTTTTTCATGTCGCCATCTATAATAAAAATGAACCTGATATCTTGCAGTTTTCACCCCGGCCCCTGAGCCTCATGATAGACTAACACTGCCTGTTCTGTAGAGATCACTTCTCAACAGTCATCTCACTATCATCACAAACAGGATTACAAAGACTGATATCACATATATAAAAAACATAGAATCCACCACTCACACTAGGTCTGTGATGGCTAACCTCCGGCACTCCAGTTATGGTAAAACTACAACTCCCAAGATGTACACTTGCTTGGATGATTTTCAGAACTCCATAGAAATGAATGGAGCACGCTGAAAGTTGTAGTTTCACCACAGCTGGAGTGCCGGAGGTTAGCCATCACTGCACTAGGTGATGGTCACAACTTATCTCCTCCCCCTCCCTGCCCACTGACCTCCGCATAGGTCGCACAGCATGCCCACAGCACTGGCCCACAGAAGTCACCTCTAGACACCAGTTCTCTTTGGGCCATGTGGCTGCTGTAAAGCAAAGCTCTGAACTGCTGTTAACAGAGCAGTCAGCAGATCAGGCAACATGTCCGCTCCCATAATCATGTACAGAAAATGTAAAAAAAAAAAAAAAAAAAATTGTACAATCAGAAAATTAAAACAGTTTAGAAAAAATAAAAAAGAATATGTATCAGATTTTGTCTTTAATTAGTTAAAAAAAAAACTAATGCTTTCCTTTTAAACAAACACTGATCACCAAGGACACAAACCCCGCAGATGAGGAGAATAAAGTGTATGTGAGTAAATATTTCTGTTCAGGGGGCGTGTCTGACAACAAGCTTGTCGACTGTTGCCATTAGTAACCAGAAGAACTGTGCAGCATCTTTTGGCTACAATACAGTAACGCAGGATCAGTACAACCATATACCGTATTTTTCGCTTTATAAGACGCACTTTTTTTCCCCCAAAAGTAGGGGGAAAATTGCAGTGCGTCTTATAAAACGAATACAAGTGAGCGCTTCCATTATGGAAGCGCTCACTTGTATGTTTTAGCTGCCGGGGGGCCGGGACCCCCCCACCAGACCTCAGATCAGCCCAGCGTGCCCCATAACAATAAAATAAAAAACTTCACTTACCTGTCCTGCCGTGGCTCCGCTCCGGTGCTTCTTAGGCTTCCCGGCCCGGCGCTGCACTGTCCTGAACGCGTACAGCGTCAGGACGTAGTGCGCGCACTATGACCTGACGCTGCACGCAGTCAGGTGACAGTGCAGCGCCGGGTCGGGAAGCCTAAGAAGCACCGGAGCGGAGCCGCGGCAGGACAGGTAAGTGAAGTTTTTTTTTTTATTGTTATGGGGCACGCTGGGCTGATCTGAGGTCTGATGGGGCCACAGAGTGGTCTAATGGGGGCACTATGAGCTGGTCTGAGGTCTGATGGGGCCACAGAGTGGTCTAATGGGGGCACTATGAGCTGGTCTGAGGTCTGATGGGGCCACAGAGTGGTCTAATGGGGGCACTATGAGCTGGTCTGAGGTCTGATGGGGCCACAGAGTGGTCTAATGGGGGCACTATGAGCTGGTCTGAGGTCTGATGGTGGCACAGAGTGGTCTGATGGGGGCACTGTGGGCTGGTCTGAGGTCTGATGGGGGCAGAGTTGGCTGATCTGAGGTCTGATGGCACAGTGGGCTGCTCTGAGGTCTGATGGGGGCACAATGGGCTGATGTGAGGTCTGATGGGGGCACAATGGGCTGATGTGAGGTCTGATGGGGGCACACTGGGCTGATCTGAGGTCTCATAGGGGCACTGTGGGCTGTTCTGAGGTCTGATGG
The DNA here is from genome assembly GCA_900303285.1 of Rhinella marina. Classification (NCBI taxonomy): domain Eukaryota; kingdom Metazoa; phylum Chordata; class Amphibia; order Anura; family Bufonidae; genus Rhinella; species Rhinella marina. The sequence goes on along the minus strand of ONZH01011037.1, from coordinate 476,650 downwards.
GGGCACAATGGGCTGTTCTGAGCTCTGATGGGGGCCTGATGTGATGTCCTGAAATTTATGGGGGGTCAGATATGAGGTCTGATGAAAAATATTTTTTTCTCATTTTCCTACTCTAAAATCTGGGGTGCGTCTTATCTTCGGGTGCGTCTTATAAAGCGAAAAATACGGTATATATACACACACACAAGGCTATGCGGCTTTTTATGTAGATTCATTCTATATACAGTAAAAACTAGCAAATAGCAATTAGTTCTAGATTTCGAGAAAGCTAATACAGAATAATTTTATAAACATTGTAAGGTTATCAGGAAGCAAACAGGACTATGGAGAATCACCTACGGCCCCATCGTTTCATCAAATCCACATAGCCTGCGGCTCGATCACGGAGGTGATGTGTAACAACAGCACAGTGTCAAAGATATTATACCGGGGGAGGGGTGCGGAGAGGTGAACACAACGTCCTACTGTAGAAAGTAGTAAAGTACTAGGTGCAGGAGAGGAGCCCAACACTGTAAACTGACACGGCCCTGTGGTCTGTCCACAAAGGAAGCAATAAAAGACCTGAGGCTAGAAAAGCTCCGCTGGCTCTTAACAAGGACGAAACTGTGAATTCTTAGGTAAAGGGTCACACATCCATTTTGTTCCATCAAGACATCTTGTTAAAGGGCATCTGTCAGCAGTTTTGTACCTATGACACTGGCTGACCTGTTACATGTGCACTTGGCAGCTGAAGACATCTGTGTTGGTCCCATGTTCGTATGTTCCCGCATTGCTGAGAAAAATGATGTTTTATTATATGCAAATGAGCGTCTAGGAGCAACAGGGGCGTTACCATTACACCTAGAGGCTCTGCTCTCTCTGCAACCGCTGCATCCTCTGCACTTTGATTGACAGGGCCAGGGAAGTAATCACATCTGACCCTGACTTCTCCTAAAGTGCAGAGGGCGCTGCAATTGTAGAGATCCTCTAGGTGTAATGGTAACGCCCCTGTTGCTCCTTGAGGCTCATTTGCATATATTAGAAAATAATTTTTCAGCAATGCGGGCTAGGGTTGCAACGGTATGAAATTTTCACGGTATGATAACCGTCTCAGTAAATACCGCGGTATTACGGTTATCATGGTATCACAGTTTGTTACATATATTATTAAAAGATACACTAATCCTCGGACCTCAGATCATCCCCAGTGCCCCCTTCAGACCTCAGATCAGCCCACAGTGCCCCCTTCAGACCTGAAATCAGCCCACAGTGCCCCTTCAGACCTGAAATCAGCCCACAGTGCCCCCTTCAGACCTGAAATCAGCCCACAGTGCCCCTTCAGACCTGAAATCAGCCCACAGTGCCCCCTTCAGACCTCAGATCGGCCCAGTGCCCCTTCAGACCTCAGATCGGCCCCAGTGCCCCCTTCAGACCTCAGATCGGCCCCAGTGCCCCCCTTCAGACCTCAGATCGGCCCCCAGTGCCAGTGCCCCTTCAGACCTCAGATCGGCCCAGTGCCCCCTTCAGACCTCAGATCGGCCCCAGTGCCCCTTCAGACCTCAGATCGGCCCCAGTGCCCCCTTCAGACCTCAGATCGGCCCCAGTGCCCCTTCAGACTCAGATCGGCCCCAGTGCCCCCTTCAGACCTCAGATCGGCCCCAGTGCCCCTTCAGACCTCAGATCGGCCCCAGTGCCCCTTCAGACCTCAGATCGGCCCCAGTGCCCCTTCAGACCTCAGATCGGCCCCAGTGCCCCTTCAGACTCAGATCGGCCCCAGTGCCCCCTTCAGACTCAGATCGGCCCCAGTGCCCCCTTCAGACCTCAGATCGGCCCCAGTGCCCCCTTCAGACCTCAGATCGGCCCCAGTGCCCCTTCAGACCTCAGATCGGCCCCAGTGCCCCCTTCAGACCTCAGATCGGCCCCAGTGCCCCCTTCAGACCTCAGATCGGCCCCCAGTGCCCCCTTCAGACCTCAGATCGGCCCAGTGCCCCCTTCAGACCTCAGATCGGCCCCAGTGCCCCCCCTTCAGACCTCAGATCGGCCCCAGTGCCCCCTTCAGACCTCAGATCGGCCCCAGTGCCCCCTTCAGACCTCAGATCGGCCCAGTGCCCCTTCAGACCTCAGATCGGCCCCAGTGCCCCCTTCAGACCTCAGATCGGCCCCCAGTGCCCCCTTCAGACCTCAGATCGGCCCCAGTGCCCCCTTCAGACCTCAGATCGCCCCAGTGCCCCCTTCAGACCTCAGATCGGCCCCAGTGCCCCCCTTCAGACTCAGATCGGCCCCAGTGCCCCCTTCAGACCTCAGATCGGCCCCAGTGCCCCCCTTCAGACCTCAGATCGGCCCAGTGCCCCCTTCAGACCTCAGAATCGGCCCCAGTGCCCCTTCAGACCTCAGATCGGCCCCCCAGTGCCCCCCTTCAGACCTCAGATCGGCCCCAGTGCCCCCTTCAGACCTCAGATCGGCCCCAGTGCCCCCTTCAGACCTCAGATCGGCCCCAGTGCCCCTTCAGACCTCAGATCGGCCCCAGTGCCCCTTCAGACCTCAGATCGGCCCCAGTGCCCCCCTTCAGACCTCAGATCGGCCCCAGTGCCCCTTCAGACCTCAGATCGGCCCCAGTGCCCCCTTCAGACCTCAGATCGGCCCAGTGCCCCCTTCAGACCTCAGATCGGCCCCAGTGCCCCCTTCAGACCTCCAGATCGGCCCCAGTGCCCCTTCAGACCTCAGATCGGCCCCAGTGCCCCCTTCAGACCTCAGATCGGCCCAGTGCCCCTTCAGACCTCAGATCGGCCCCAGTGCCCCTTCAGACCTCAGATCGGCCCCAGTGCCCCTTCAGACCTCAGATCGGCCCCAGTGCCCCCTTCAGACCTCAGATCGGCCCCAGTGCCCCCTTCAGACCTCAGATCGGCCCCAGTGCCCCCTTCAGACCTCAGATCGGCCCAGTGCCCCTTCAGTGCCCCCTTCAGACCTCAGATCGGCCCAGTGCCCCCTTCAGACCTCAGATCGGCCCCAGTGCCCCCTTCAGACCTCAGATCGGCCCCAGTGCCCCCTTCAGACCTCAGATCGGCCCCAGTGCCCTTCCTCAGATCGCCCCCTTCAGACTCAGATCGCCCCAGTGCCCCCTTCAGACCTCAGATCGGCCCCAGTGCCCCTTCAGACCTCAGATCGGCCCCAGTGCCCCCTTCAGACCTCAGATCGGCCCCAGTGCCCCCTTCAGACCTCAGATCGGCCCCAGTGCCCCCCTTCAGACCTCAGATCGGCCCCAGTGCCCCCTTCAGACCTCAGATCGGCCCAGTGCCCCCTTCAGACCTCAGATCGGCCCCAGTGCCCCCTTCAGACTCAGATCGGCCCCAGTGCCCCCTTCAGACCTCAGATCGGCCCCCAAAGTGCCCCCTTCAGACCTCAGATCGGCCCCAGTGCCCCCTTCAGACCTCAGATCGGCCCCAGTGCCCCCTTCAGACCTCAGATCGGCCCCAGTGCCCCCTTCAGACCTCAGATCGGCCCCAGTGCCCCCTTCAGACCTCAGATCGGCCCCAGTGCCCCCTTCAGACCTCAGATCGGCCCCAGTGCCCCCTTCAGACCTCAGATCGGCCCCAGTGCCCCCTTCAGACCTCAGATCGGCCCCAGTGCCCCCTTCAGACCTCAGATCGGCCCCCAGTGCCCCCTTCAGACCTCAGATCGGCCCCAGTGCCCCCTTCAGACCTCAGATCGGCCCCAGTGCCCCCTTCAACCTCAGATCGGCCCAGTGCCCCTTCAGACCTCAGATCGGCCCCAGTGCCCCTTCAGACCTCAGATCGGCCCCAGTGCCCCCTTCAGACCTCAGATCGGCCCCAGTGCCCCCTTCAGACCTCAGATCGGCCCCAGTGCCCCCTTCAGACCTCAGATCGGCCCCAGTGCCCCCTTCAGACCTCAGATCGGCCCCAGTGCCCCCTTCAGACCTCAGATCGGCCAGTGCCCCCTTCAGACCTCAGATCGGCCCCAGTGCCCCCTTCAGACCTCAGATCGGCCCCAGTGCCCCCTTCAGACCTCAGATCGGCCCCAGTGCCCCCTTCAGACCTCAGATCGGCCCCAGTGCCCCCTTCAGACCTCAGATCGGCCCCAGTGCCCCCTTCAGACCCCTCAGATCGGCCCCAGTGCCCCTTCAGACCTCAGATCGGCCCCAGTGCCCCCTTCAGACCTCAGATCGGCCCCAGTGCCCCCTTCAGACCTCAGATCGGCCCCAGTGCCCCCTTCAGACCTCAGATCGGCCCCAGTGCCCCCTTCAGACCTCAGATCGGCCCCAGTGCCCCCTTCAGACCTCAGATCGGCCCCAGTGCCCCCTTCAGACCTCAGATCGGCCCCAGTGCCCCCTTCAGACCTCAGATCGGCCCCAGTGCCCCTTCAGACCTCAGATCGGCCCCAGTGCCCCCTTCAGACCTCAGATCGGCCCCAGTGCCCCCTTCAGACCTCAGATCGGCCCCAGTGCCCCCTTCAGACCTCAGATCGGCCCCAGTGCCCCCTTCAGACCTCAGATCGGCCCCAGTGCCCCCTTCAGACCTCAGATCGGCCCCAGTGCCCCCCTTCAGACCTCAGATCGGCCCCCAGTGCCCCCTTCAGACCTCAGATCGGCCCCAGTGCCCCCTTCAGACCTCAGATCGGCCCAGTGCCCCTCAAGATCGGCCCCATTGCCCCCTTCAGACCTCAGATTGGCCCCAGTGCCCCCTTCAGACCTCAGATTGGCCCCAGTGCCCCCTTCAGACCTCAGATTGGCCCCAGTGCCCCCTTCAGACCTCAGATTGGCCCCCAGTGCCCCCCTTCAGACCTCAGATTGGCCCCAGTGCCCCCTTCAGACCTCAGATTGGCCCAGTGCCCCCTTCAGAACCTCAGATTGGCCCCAGTGCACCCTTCAGACCTCAGATTGGCCCCAGTGCCCCCTTCAGACCTCAGATTGGCGCCAGTGCCCCTTCAGACCTCAGATTGGCCCAGTGCCCTCGCTTCACAGACCTCAGATTGGCCTCAGTACCCCCTTGAGAGCTCAGATCAGCCCACAGTGCCCCCTTCAGACCTCATATCAGCCCCAGTGCCCCCTTCAGACCTCAGATCAGCCCCAGTGCCCCCTTCAGACCTCAAATCGGCCCACTGTGCCCCCTTCAGAACTCAGATCGGCCCACAGTGCCCCCTTCAGACCTCAAATCGGCCCACTGTGCCATCAGCCCACTGTGCCCCCATCAGCCCACCATCTAAATAAAATAAAAAAAAATCACTTACTTTTCCTGCACTGCGGCTCCTCTCCGGTGTCCGGCGCTCTTTAGTCTCCCGTAGCTGCACTGTCACCTGACAGCGTGCAGCGTCAGGTCAGAGTGCGCGCACTACGTCCTGACGCTGTACGCGGTCAGGACAGTACAGCGCGACCCGGAAAAGAGGAGGAGCGCCGGACGGGTAAGTGATTTTTTTTTATTTTATCTTCTCCATGTCCTCTGATACTAGGCTGCGCAGTAGCGCAGCCTAGTATCAGTAATGCGGTCGGGTCCAGGCGCAAATGGCGACAAGACTAAAAAGTCTTGTCGCCATTTACCGGTAATAAGCAAATGCCCACGGTTTGATAACCGTGCATTTCATTACCGTGGTATACCGTGGAACCGGTTACCGCTGCAACCCTAATGCGGGCACATATGAACAGGGACCAACACAGATGTCTTCAGCTGCCAAGCGCACATGTAACAGGTCAGCCAGTGTCATAGGTTAAATGCCCTTTAAAGGAGAGTTTTGGACACATTGTGCCCGTTGTGCCTCCTCATCCAACGCTGGAGCTCTCGCGGCCTGTCCTGGATTCACCATCTGTTCCGTTACAATGTGATCAGGCCCTCTGCCTGCATGTCACACGCTATCTCCATTAGCACTTAGGAACATATAATATAATGGCTTTAGGCCAAGTGGAAGTTGTAATACAGCGCAGACTTGCTTAGATCAACCTGTGGCTACTAGAAACTACAACTCTCAACATGCACACAGCCGCACATTCTTCTGAATAAAGGTGCTAAGGCCTCTTCAGTCTTTCCCTGCACAGCAGCACCCGGTCACTGGCAGTGTAGGTGCATTAAAACACAGCCACATTTAAAGGGGTTGTCCCACGAAAAATATTTTACAGTTTTCAAACCAGCGCCTGGATCTGAATACTTTTGTAATTGCATGTAATTAAAAATTATGTATAGCTACTGAGTTATTCAATAAAATGTATCTGTATAGTGCCACTTAATTTCTTATTTCTTTGTCCTGCTCACTGAAATGGCCGCACATGCTCAGTTTCATCTTTCAACTGCCTCCTGAGCTGTGATAGGGAGAGCTGAGACACGCCTCCTGAGCTGTGATAGGGAGCGCTGAGACACGCCCCTGAGCTGTGATAGGGAGAGCTGAGACACGCCCCCTGAGCTGTGATAGGGAGAGCTGAGACACGCCCCCTGAGCTGTGATAGGGAGAGCAGAGACACGCCCCCTGAGCTGTGATAGGGAGAGCAGAGACACGCCCCCTGAGCTGTGATAGGGGAGAGCTGAGGACACGCCCCCTGAGCTGTGATAGGGAGAGCTGAGACACGCCCCCTGAGCTGTGATAGGGAGAGCTGAGACACGCCCCCTGAGCTGTGATAGGGAGAGCTGAGACACGCCCCCTGAGCTGCAGCAAAAAGAGACACTCCCCCTTGAGCTGTCAGCTTGATATAAATCTAGCAGAGTAATGAACGGGGAGATCTCTGGATCCATGTGAGGTACAGGGCTGGTTCTAGCTTTGTTAGAAAGAGATTGTCATGTCCTATATAGTGTCTGATTTTAATTTTTTACATTATTTATGGGATAACACTTTTAAGTGACTAGGGCTAGGGGCCTGCACAGCGAGGAGGCTAGGTACCGCTTTGCATGGAAAGAAGGGCTGCAGCATTTTCATTCTCAATATCGGTGAGGGTCCCAGAGCTTGATGGTCCTCTCACCAAGTGATAACATATCCTAGCGACATGTCATCACTTTATGAGGTGGAGTACCCCTTTAAGGCACCTTTAAAGGTCAAAGTAATGTGGAAAATCATTAGCCATTTTCCTGACAACTATGGCCTTTGTTATTTCTCCCAGAAGGGTTGTCACAGCTGTCCTAGAGACCTGATGTCCTGTTTTTATCACCAATTACCACCTCGTAATTGGTCTAGAAAAGCTCAGTGACAGCCTGTGATGTGGTTGTCACACTTGTTGTCACACAGCTACCTCCCAAACTGAAGACAAATCATTTTATCTTAAGACATGCAATGACTAGAAAGGTCTTACCTCTGGACCCCCTTGGATATTCCGGCCTTCTTGCTGACCAGCCTGTCACTGCAGCAGTCAACCAACCTCTTGAGAATATACAGGCATTCCCGGAAGGTGGAGAAGAATGGATAGTGACTGATGATACAAAGAGAGGTGAGAGTGCTGTTCCGTGACCTCTGGACCCCTTTAGACAGACGCTTCCCTCGAGGAGAATGGTTGATATCTGGAGTAGACTCTGCGCTCAGTGTCTGTAAGGACTGGCCCCCATCCGAGCCTTCGGACCCATTCTCAGGGGCTGGCTTCGGCTGTTTGCGGCTTTTGTCTTTCGGAATGCGTTTTTGAAAGGAGCGGTAAAAGTTCACACAGATCCCGTAACGTATCACTCCGCTGTCCTTATCCGTCAGCGTGAACACAAATGAAGTATCGTCCCGCAAACTCATCCGTTTCTGCCGTACGCTGAGACATCCCTCCGGCTGGCAGAAAAACACCACGTCAGGCGGCAGGGGAAATTCTGTATAGTCCTCGAGGGGATAACGCCGAAGAAGTTCAGGCGTCTGGGCAACGCTGTCGCTGCTTGGCTGCCTGGCAAGGAGAGAAAAGGATTGTGTACAGATGGCTCACAAGACAGAAGCGGTTTGTATGGGAGATATATTAAGATTTAGTCATCATCTGGAAGATAGAGCGGTGAAATCAGTGCCAAGCCGGAAATAGTTTAAAGGATAGGTTATCAGTATCTGATCGGTGGGGGTCCGACACCCGGGAGCCTTGCTGATCAGCTGTGAGCGTGGCGACCTTCTCTCTGCTTTTCCTAGGCTGAGTGACAATAAGTTCAGCAATCACGTGGCCTAATAGCAGCTCAGTCCCATTCAAGTGAATGGAGCTGAGCTGCAATACCAAGCACAGCCACTATACAATGTAGGGCGCTGTGCTTGGCGAGCTGCAAGGTGCTGATCGGCAGGGGTCCCAGGTGTGAGATCCCCCACCAATCAGATGCTGATGATCTATCCAGTGGTATCGATATCTTCTATACAAGCTCCCTGCAGAACAGGGATCCCAGCAAAGCATGGGGCAACCAGGAGCACTCTCTCCAGGACCGATCACTCCATACTTAAAGGGTATCTACAGTTTTTAAAAACTGATGATCTATCCTCTGAATAGATCATCAGCATCTGATCGGCGGGGGTCCGACATCCGGTGCCCCCGCCGATCAGCTGTTTGAGAAGGCAACGGCGCTGCAGGAGCGCCGCGGCCTTCTCTGTGTTTACCGCAGGCACAGTGACGTCACAACTACTATAACTGGCCTGGGCGGGGCTAAGCTCCATTCATGTGAACAGAGCTTAGCCCCGCCCAGGCCAGTGATACTAGTCGTGACGTCACTGGGCCTGCGGTAAACACAGAGAAGGCCGCGGCGCTCCTGCAGCACCGTTGCCTTCTCAAACAGCTGATCGCCGGGGGCCCCGGGTGTCGGACTGCCGCCGATCAGATGCTGATGATCTATCCAGAGGATAGATCATCAGTTTTAAAAAAACTGCAGAACCCCTTTAAAGGGGTTGCACCAATCCATGTTCTGACTTATGAAAACAGTCAATTAGTTTGGCTGTCTTATGAACTCTCATAGCAATGAATGCAGAGCGTGCACGGTGAACTCTCCTTCACTTCGGGGGCCCCGTTCTGCAGATAGCAGTGGGTGGGATCTGCACCTATCTGACACTGATGGCACATGCTAGCAATAGGTCATTATTGTCTGAGATGGGAAGGGCCCTTTAAAATTAAGTAAGAAGTCAGTTAATATCATCTTGTTTTGGGGATGTTTAAGAGGAAGTCAGTGTCTGGGGAAACACAGGAAGAACATGCCGACAATGGTCAAATTTGGGTCGAACCTCAGGGTTGCAATGTAGCAGTGCTACCTACTGAGCAGTATACTATCAGACCAGCCAGTGAATATATAGGGGGAGATTTATCCAACTGGTGTAAAGTAGAACTGGCTTGGTTGCCCATAGCAACCAATCAGATTCCACCTTTCATTCTTCACAGCTCCTCTGGAATATGAAAGGTGGAATCTGATTGGCTACTAAGCCAGTTTTACTTTACACCAGTTTGATAAACCATCTCCCATAGTCTTAAAATCTCACACGTCAGCAGATGCAATACTTGGCAGTCCATCACCTCTTTACAGTCAATCGTGTGCCCTTAGTTTTCTGTCTAGGTCACACATGACAGATCTGCTGAAAACATTTCTGCCGCCCGAAAATCCCTTCCGTTCATCCTAATTGGATTGTTGTGGTCATGAGAAGGGACCGGTGGCAGAAATGTCTGCAACCAATACATACATAAAGCAGATGGAAAGCCAACGGCAGCACGAGATAACAGGAGTCAATGCAGAGAGGAAATGGTTAACGGCGCCTAGGACTTACATGACATAAAAGTAATTTGATGTTCCCGGTGAATGAATGAAATATTAATTCACTTGTGGCTGATCCTCTCTGAAAGGAAACCTAATTATGCTGCGTAATCCCTAATTTCTTCCCATTATGATATTAGCGTTCGTCGGATGACGGTTGTTTTCCACTTGTGGGCACAGGGGCCATGCGTTACCCTGAGGACTTACCTTGCGCCTACGATTACCAGGTAGTCCAGCAACCTGGGACACGGCTTCTTCTTCTGCCCCATGGTGCTGCCGTAGTACTATTTCATTTTACAAGCTCCGACTCTGCTCACTGGACCATTGCTGACCACGTGGGATCACCGGCAGGGACCTGTGGAAATCAGAACGGACGTTAACCCATCATATCAGGTCTAAATGCAAAGTTCAGACTGGGGAGGGGGGGGGGGTCTGGGGGTACAATGGTGGAGACCACCCTGCACAGTGCTCCTCTGAGAGCCTCCATATACAGAGAAGCTGACCACATGGGACCACCGACAGGGAAGTTAGCCCATCATATCAGGACTACATATCAGACTGCAGGTGGGGGGTACAATGGTGGAGACCACCCTGCACAGCGCTCCTCTGACAGCCTCCATATACACAGCAGCTGACCACATGGGACCACCAGCAGGGACCTGGGGAAATCAGAACTGACATTATCCCATTATATCAGGTCTATATACAAGGATCAGACTGCAGGTGGGGGCACAATGGTGGAGACCACCCTGCACAGCGCTCCTCTGAGAGCCTCCCTATACTGAGAAGCTGACCACGTGGGATCACCGGCAGGGACCTGGGGAAATCAGAACGGACATTAGCCCATCATATCAGGCCTACATACAAAGCTCAGACTGCAGGTTGGGGTATAATGATGGAGACTACCCTGCACAGCGCTCCTCTGAGAGCCTCCGTATACTGAGAAGCTTTTACTGTATGCATCTGATATCATCCTGGTGCGTAATCATCTGCAGATTAATATCTTCCTGATCTTCTGCCACCAATGCTTCCACCTCCTCACTATGTACTGCCCTCCCCCCTTCTACACATACCTCACCATCATCCTTGCCGTGCACGTACATCATACGTGTGTCTTACCTTGCATGCATCACACCACAGCTGTACAGATTCCTAACATGCATCCCCGGCACAGAATGCTGCCCTGTCCCTTAGTGTTCTTGCCCTTCAGCACAGACATATCACCGATTTGCCCCACAGCTTGGACATCTCACTACCTCCTCATCATGTATCCTTGCTGTAGACCCCCCGCCATATATCCCTCCCCATCTGAGCAGTCACCTGGCCAAGTATCCTTGTAGCACTGCCCATTTGCCTCACAGCGGTGCCCTTCATCAGAAGCCCACCATGCCCACCTGCCCGGCAAAAGCGCATCCTCACCAAGAATCCTTACCCAGCACCACCAGCCGTCAATGCCTCATCGACAACCAACCCTTCTCTCAATGCCTCAGGCTGAGTCTCCTCTCCCAAAAACATCTGCTCTCCATATATCCACACCTCCCAGCACAGCTGCCACCCCCCTGCCCCCAGCACAACCATCCCCCCCACATCTCAATGCACCTGAGCAGAGGAGGTGCACTTACCATCTCATGCGTTAGCCCCATGTATGATCCTCTCCCCCTGCACAGCAATCCCTCTCCTTGTTTTTCCTGCTTCCTCATGGCGCTGCGCACAGTGCACATCCATCCCCGAGCCTCGGCTCCACCACCGCCGCCATCCTCGTACGTGCGGATCAATTCTCTCCCTGCTTCTATTAATCACCTGCCCCTGCTGCTCTGCTGGAACATCTCACCCTTCATCCCTTCCACTTCTAATTCCGGTCCTCGCCACTGCCACCCCCCCTGCCTGCCGACAGTCATGTCCTCTCAATTACAGTCATCGCTCCCCGCATCTCGCTGTAAAACGTAGATATCAATCACTGAGCGCACCAGTTCATGAAGATGTAGCAGAGCCGAATTCGCTGTTTAACTCTTTGAGGCTGGAATGAAAGCAAGGGCTACCTCTGGTAGGTAGGCAAAGTCCTCCTCCTCCTATCATTACGTTATAAAAATGACTAATAATTTAATAAATTATTACTATTCCTAGAACGTCTACTGTATAAAGGAAGGATATGGCCATTGGGGTCACCTCTGGCGTATGGCAGGGCAGCCATTCGAGACTATGCATCCTGGTGTCTGAAGGGCAGGAGGTTTTACAGGATTATATATAAAAAAAAAATAAAAAGGATTCTTTCTTCCAAAAACAGTGCCGTACCTGTCCACAGGTTGTACGTGGTATTGCAGCTCCGCCCCATTCACTTCCAGGGACATGACCCATAGACAGGCGAGTTCTGGAAGAAAGCTGCCATGTTTTTCTCATACTCTACAACCCCTTTTAATTAAAAGGAGACTGTCGTGATGAAAGATATCCTTTAAATGAATTGTTCAACCTTGGAGCTGACAACGTCTGGGGCCCCCTGAGCATTGGAAGCTCTGTTCCTGGCCGCTATTGGTCCCAGCAGGACCAGGAAGCGGCTTGGTCCCATGACCATGGCAGCTAATCGCAGCAGTGAGGTCTCTTTCAGTCCCTCGCTGCCACCTCAGTCTGGTTGTTGTAGCCAATGACTGTATGTAGCAGTGACGTGTCCCCATGTGTCATTTGACATAGTGGCCCGTTCTTCACTGACCACTGCCCTGGAATTACTGTATTTTTCGCCCTATAAGTGGAGGGAAAAAATGCCAGTGCGTCTTATGGGGCAAATACGAATGGGCGCTTCCATTTTATGGAGGCACTCATTAGTACAGCAGGTCCGGGAAGCGGTGAATGCAGCGCTCCCTGTGCAGGCTTTGTACTCACCGCTTCCTTGTCTTCTTCTCCTTCAGGCTCCTCACACTGTGCTGCGACATGTGCACAGTGCGAGGACAGGAGCGAACTCTGTGACCTCATCCTGTGCGTGACGTCGAGTGACAGCACAGCACTGCAGGAAGAGGAGGAGCACTGGACCTCAGGAGTGGTGGCGGCAGCGTCCAGAGCAGGAGAGGAGAGTTGATTTTTTTTCTCTGATCTGAGGTCTGATTAACATGGGGGTCTGATGCGAGGTCTGGTTGGAGGTCTTAGAAACATGAGGGTCTGATCTGAGGTCTCATTAACATTGGGACTCTGAGCTGAGATCTGATTATCAACGGTGGCAGCTCTGATAAAAAAAAAAAAAAAAAAATGTACGTATTTTCCTTCTCTAAAACCAAGTTGCGTCTTATAGGGCGAAATTTTCCGCTGAGCAGTGTCCGTGGAATACAGATGGCACATGGAATGTCTGGACAGATCAAGAAGTGGCGCCTGTTATTTGGCTTAGTGGCCACAGGATTTTAGGTTTTGTTTTTTAACATTTATATTGAGATGAAAAATTAAAAAAAAAAACTACAAAAAAATTATGTAAAAATATGTGTTTAACGTAAAAATATGATTAGGTCACTTTCTGAAGACATATTCCCTGTAAGCCTGGGCAGCTACCAGGATCCCCATCCTTCCCATGGTAGGGTCCTTCCCACCAGCACAACTATTTTACCTTATGGCACGTGCGCTTCATCAGCTCATGGCTGCCAATCTGTGCCATACCTCCAAGCAAGTTTTCTGCATCTGTTCCGAAACGCCTTCTGTCATACTAGAAGTCACAATATAAACACGAAACTAAAAGCATCAGGATCCCTCCCACCGTATGTACACAGATCTGGAGCCCGCGTGACGCGCTGTCCCTGTCACAGCCTGTGCACACAGTAGTCAGGCCGCGCTGGCTAATGGCAGGTTTTACTCAGGGGATGACAATACTATCAGCCATCTGCCTCCTCCTTCTCTACGCCTCCTCCATGGCTCCTGCGGTGGTGGGGGAAGGTCATGGCTGCACTTACACCGCTGGTGACTAAAACATGGAGGCAGACATTTTACAGTCTATGTACTGAGAACTTTTCACCTCACAGAAGTATGAGGCATGCATCTTTCTTTTGCCTTGGGGCGTCATTACAGAGATAGCCCCGACTACAGCGTGACAGCCATTGTTCTATACGGGCCGTAAAACAAGAGTTTCAAGAAATCAAATTCACCATTTACAAGACATCTTATACAGAAAACCAGGCCCACAGTAACCAATCACAGCACAGCTTTCATTTCTCCACAGCAGCTCATGAAATGAAAGCTGAACACGGACTGGTTGCTATAGGCAACAAGCCATTTATTTTCCTGTCAGACACAGGGGATGGTTTCGGAAGCGGCAAATCCATCTTTAATCCGTATCCAAATCCGCATGAAAAAAGAAAAGTCACCCCAGGCAGAAACCTTCATAAAATAACAAAAGAACATATAAGAACATATTTCACCGCCTGTCCATCAATGCCACCTTGCCAGCAGGCTAATTTTTTTTTTGTTGACATGCCCATATACTCCATGTGACAGCTGCAGCCAATCACTGGCCTCAGCAGTCATGTGACGTCACTGGTCTAGGGTACACGGACACATCACTGCTACATCCAAGATGATTACGTCATAACAGCACCACCCCTGTCCACAGGATGTGTGTGGTATTACAGCTCTGCTGATTTGACTCCAAAGGAGCTGACCAGCAATACCACAAACAACCAATGGACAGGGGTGGCGCTGATTATGGAAAAAAAAAGCCGACCTGTTTTTCTAATCCTGAACAACCCCTTTAATGAACGTACGCTCTACATTTGCACTCCCCTGTGGAAGCCATATTGGTTGACAACCAGCTTTCCCGGAAAGCAGAGAGAGCCACTGAGTTATTCAATAAAATCTATCCATATAGCGCCATCTGCCGTTTCTTCCATGCATTATTTCTCTGCCCACCTCGGTAATATTGCGGAGGTGGACGCACATGCTCAGTTCCTTTCTTCAACTACCACCAGCCATATCTACTGTTAGAAGCTGCGACAGTTATAGAGAGAGAGCTGCGGCAGAAAGGACATGCTCCACCTGAGCTGCGATAGGGAGAGAGGTGCCAGAAAGGACACGTCCATCAAGCTGTGATAGGGAGAGCTCTGCAACAGAAAGGACACTCCCCATTGAGCTGGGCTAGGAAGAACTGCAACAGAACGGACATATCCCCTGTGATATGATAGGGAGAAAGCTGCAGAAGGACACCTCCTTCAGCTGTTATAGGGAGAGATTAAGCTGAAAGGACACGTCACCAGGGCCTGTGATAGGGAGATAGCTGCTAACTGTAACAGAAAGGACAGAAAGGAGATAACTGCAACAGAAAGGACACACCATTTGAACTGTGAAAAGGAGAAAGCTGCAGAAGAAAGGACACCCCCCCTACGCTGTAATTTGGAGAGAGCTGCAGCAAACGACATGCCCCTGAGCTGTGATATGGAGACAGTTGCAGCAGAAAGGACACACCCCCTTTGAGCTGTCAGCTTGATATAAATCTCGCAGAGCAATGAATGAGATCTCTGGATCCATGTGAGGCACAGGGCTGGTTCTAGCTTTGTTAGAAAGAGATTATCATGATTTTCATTTTTTACATCAGTCATGGAATAACCCCTTTAAATAGGTTTGTCCCACCATAGCAACCTATCACCTGTCAAACTACGAGAACCCCCAACCGATCACTAAAACGGGGGTCCCCAAGACCAATGTGAGAATGGAGCAGAGGTCACACGGGCATACTTCCACCCCATTCAGTCTATGGCACTGACGGAGATAGCCGAGCGCTGTTCTGATCCGACTTTCCAGGAACATACTTCCAGTCCAGGGAGAGGCAGCAGTTTGCTCTGGGGAAGGGAAACAGTCAGTGGGGAGGACAGGAGCGAGAAGGAAAGGCTGCAGTTTATTCCTGGATTATTCCTATGGGTCTACATGACGATCTGTACAAGGACAGCGTGAAGCCGAGGTCGTGTCTGGAATCGATACGGAGGAACCGGCACTGGAGCAACGGGCGGATGATGACCTACATCCAAAACTGAAAGGCGGCTGTGAGGAGCAGGGACAATGACTTCATCAGGAGTAAATTGGAGAGCGTGATGAAGAGGCAGCAAGGGCCATTACTGTCAAGAGGAGGAAGAAGGAAGACAGGAATGGTGACAAGTGAGGGGGATGGGAGCCGGCGGCACCTGGGAACACTGTATGCATGTCATTTCTATAGGGTAAAAGGAGATAAGGGGCCGCCACTGGCACCTCTTCTCCAGAGCAAATAAAAAAAGACCGAACAGGATAAGTCCGTCGTCATGTACTGAAATTACCGCCACACGTGTTACCACCACAGAGGCAATCAGGAATAGATGCCAAATTGTCCTTCCCCCCCGCTGCAGCACCAGGTGGCGACTTGGCCATTCCCAGCGTGCTGCCAACCATAGCTGGTAACCATCCCGACATTTACCTGCAGATGAAATGCATCTGGATGGAAACGGGAAATGTGCCGCCATCTAACTGGGACCCGAGGGCCACAGTACAGATTACATCGTCATATGGCACATTGATCATTTTTGCCATCAATCCCTGGTCGGAGATCATCAACTGAGACTCCAATGACAGTGAATAATTAAAGGGTCACGCCCCTTGTCATTTTAACCAAGACAAGGTCACACCCAGCCAAGAGCTGCGCTGGAACATAGCCCCATTCACTTAAGTGGCTCCTTTTGGAAAAAGACTGAGACCCTTTCAATGAAAGCGGTGGCGGACATACCAATGGCTGGGACCCTGCCGACCACAAGTTAAAGAGGTATGCCCATCTCATAAAGTTATGGCTTAGAGATAGGATATGGCATCGTAGTATAATGGGTGGCGCTCCGACCTCTATCACCCCCACCGAACCTGAAAATAGAGGGGACCTGGCGCTGATTCAATACTGCAGCCCCTTCAATGTTTGCACCCCTGGCTATTCTGGGCGCTGCAGCCTACCCCATTCACTGTATAGGAGATCGCCACACAGCAGATGGCATGGTGCCACCATGCAAGGAAGGACTGTCAGCACTGTAGCCCTGAGTGACCCTTTAATCAATGACCCTTTAAAAAGATCCCTTTACCTCTCCTGACATGTCTGTTAGTAACCCCTTGAAGTCCCCATATAAAAACAACTGTGGAGCATCTATTCTTATGACTCTATGATGTGCCATTCCTCTATTATTCCTGCTAGAATTTTATGACTGACTTGGCAACAATCTGCAATAAAGATCCAGATGGGTGTTACCAATTGGGCGTGCGCAGTCTGACAGCTATCCAATCAGTTCTGCCAGTGTCAAACTATGCAGGGACACGCCCCCCAACTTGTAACACCCATCTGGACCTTTATTGCAAACGGTTAGCAATTTGTTCATAAGCTTCTAGCAGGGATAATAAAGGAATGGCAGAACATAGAGTCATAACAATAGAGGTCCCAGAATTGTTATTACATGGGGAATTCATGTTGTTACTAAACCAGAAAGAGACAGGGGATAGGTCCTCTTTAAAGGGCTTTTCCAAAACTTGAAAAGAAAGAGCGCCACCCCTGCCCACAGGATGTGTGTGATATTACATCTCAGCCATGTTCATGTCAATGGAGCTCAGCTGCAATACCAGATACAACCTGTGGACAGGTGTGGTGCTGTTTTTGGAAGAAAGCAGCCATGTATTCTATTCCTGGAGAATCCCTTTAAGAGACATGCAAGCTGCAAAGCATTTTCCTAGACCAGGGATCAGCAACCTTCGGCACTCCAGCTGTTGTGAAACTACAACTCCCAGCATGCACACTTACTCTGCTATTCTTGGAACTCCCATGGAAGTGAAAGGAGGATTCTGGGAGTTGTAGTTTCAGAACAGCTGGCAGTTGCTGATCCCTGCCCTAGGCAGTATAAGAAGGAGCTCAAAATCCAGCAGATCAGAAGAAGCAAAAGAAAAAAATGTGAAAAATGACACTGGAGTGGAAATGAGTAACCTGAAAAGAATGGGTCGTAGTAGACGCCGGAGCTGCAGGGCACGATCTGTGACAGGAGAATTAGGCTATTGACACAAGTCGTTGGTCATGGATATAACACCCACTAGGTGAAAGGGGCGTCACACGTGTGAACTCCGAGCTGAGCAGGGTACCAGACGGGCAGGAAGCAAAAGGGCTATACCTGGGCTCACTGCCCATAACAACCCCTCGCTGCATGAAGTGTATACAGAGGCTTCTACAGTGGGGGTACATCAAGGGTACATACGTTACTACGTGTCCTACCACCGCCACGCCACTGCCAATGCACAACTACAGACGTGCAGGATGGATCTTCTAGTGACCGTTGGAAGATAACAGCCCCGATCCAGCCTCCAGATTACACAGCACGCAGTACTCGATGCAGCCGCACGTGCACAACGGCGCAATAGGCTGCAACATTTGTGTAGTCCACAAATAATAAACCGCCATATGATGATCTGAGGACCACAATGGTGTCGTGCATCAGTACACTGGCATCACACGACCCAAGGTGCATTGTGTGAACCAGATGCATGCTTTATTTGTCCTAAGCGCCCCCCTCAGGCATAGGTAGCAATGGGGGTCCTGAGCTCGCACCTCAGCCATGGGAAGCAATGAGGGTCCTGAGCATCCTCATCAGCCATGGGGGTCCTGAGCAACACCCTTAGCCATAGAAAGCAATGGGGGTCCTGAGCATCCCCTACCCTCTGCCATAGAAAGCAATGAGGGTCCTGAGCATCCTCCTCAGCCATGGGGGTCCTGAGCAACACCCTTAGCCATAGAAAGCAATGGGGGTCCTGAGCATCCCCTACCCTCTGCCATAGAAAGCAATGAGGATCCTGAGCATCCTCCTCAGCCATGGGGGTCCTGAGCAACAACCTTAGCCATAGAAAGCAATGGGGGTCCTGAGCACCCCCCTCAGCCATGGGAAGCAATGGGGGTCCTGAGCACCCCCCTCAGCCGTAGGAAGCAATGGGGGTCCTGAGCACCCCCCTCAGCCGTAGGAAGCAATGGGGGTCCTGAGCACCCCCCTCAGCCGTAGGAAGCAATGGGGGTCCTGAGCACCCCCTCAGCCGTAGGAAGCAATGGGGGTCCTGAGCACCCCCCTCAGCCATAAGAAGCAATGGGGGTCCTGAGCACCCCCCTCAGCCGTAGGAAGCAATGAGGGTCCTGAGCACCCCCCCAACCTCAGCCGTAGGAAGCAATGGGGGTCCTGAGCGACACCCTCAGCCATAAGAAGCAATGGGGGTCCTGAGCAACCCCCTCAGCCATAAGAAGCAATGGGGGTCCTGAGCGCCACCCTCAGCCATAGGACGCAATGGGTTTCTGAGTGTCACCCTCAGCTATGCAGCCCTAGAAAGCAATTAAAGGAACATGCATGATAATACAGAGCAGGAATATGGCACTGTGCATGATGGCACATACCCACTGACAGCCCTGTCATGATGCCCAGGGAAGCAGTGACAGCAGGGCTGCGAGCACTGACAGGGGGAGGAGCAGTCATGCACCACACACTCTCAGAGAGGGGAGGACATGCAGTGTGAAAGATAGCTTACCTGCTGGCGGAGAAAGCTCGGTTTACTATTCCTTCGTCGCCTGTCGCTGCCGCAGTCTGTCCGGGGCCTGACAACATACAAGAACCCGCACCCGGCTACCCCCACCTCCCGTGCCCGCGCATCATCAGCAGGGACGTGCCACAAGAAAAGCCCCGCCCACCATCCTGCTTACGACGTGACGAACGTTCTACCCTTGCGTCATGACGCACTGGGGGGATGGTTTCTATGGTGACAGTGAGAGCGGCCTATATACAGCACCAAAGAGACACATAGAAGATTATCAGGAATCAGATTATATAATGTGTGACGGACAAAACCTACAACGTGCTGACACATAGTGTTTCTAATATACTAGTGATATATAGTGCTCCTAATATACTAGTGATATATAGTGCTTTCTAATCTACTAGTGATATATAGTGCTCCTAATATACTAGTGATATCTAGCGCTCCTAATATACTAGTGATACATAGTGCTCCTAATCTACTAGTGATATATAGTGCTCCTGATATACTAGTGATATATAGTGCTCCTAATCTAGTGATATCTAGTGCTCCTAGTATACTATTGACATATAGTGCTCCTAATATACTAGTGATATAAAGTGCTCCTAATATGAGTGATATATAGTCCTAATACACTAGTGATATATAGTGCTCCTAATATACTAGTGATATAAAGTGCTCCTAATATATTAGTGATATATAGTCCTCCTAATACACTAGTGATATATAGTGCTCAGGAGCGTAGCTAACAGCTCATGGGACCTGGTGCAAGAGTTCATCTTGGGCCTCCCTTTCCTCAGTGCTTTGTGTGTCTTCTTATGCGGCACAAGGGTCTTTGGGCCCCCTCAGGCTCCTGGGCCCGATAGCGACTGCTACCTCTGCACCCCCTATAGCTACACCCCTGATAGTGCTCCTAATATACTAGTGATATATAGTGCTCTTAATATACTAGTGATATATAGTGCTCCTAATATACTATTGACATATAGTGCTCCTAATATACTAGTGATATAAAGTGCTCCTAATATACTAGTGATATATAGTGCTCCTAATATACTAGTGATATATAGTGCTCCTAATATACTATTGACATATAGTGCTCCTAATATACTAGTGATATAAAGTGCTCCTAGTATACTAGTGATATATAGTGCTCCTTATATACTAGTGATATATAGTGCTCCTAATATACTAGTGATATATAGTGCTCCTAATACACTAGTGATATATAGTGCTCCTAATATACTAGTGATATATAGTGCTCCTAATATACTAGTGATACATAGCGCTCCTAATCTACTAGTGATATATAGTGCTCCTAATATACTAGTGATATATAGTGCTCGTAATATACTAGTGATACATAGTGCTCTTAATATACTAGTGATATGTAGTTCTAATATACTAGTGATATATAGTGCTCCCAATATACTAGTGATATATAGTGCTCCTAATATACTAGTGATATGTAGTGCTCCTAGTATACTAGTGATACATAGTGCTCTTAATATACTTGTGATATATAGTGCTCCTAATATACTAGTGATATATAGTGCTCCTAATACACTAGTGATATATAGTGCTCCTAATATACTAGTGATATATAGTGCTCCTAATCTACTAGTGATATATAGTGCTCCTAATATACTAGTGATATAAAGTGCTCCTAATATATGAGTGATATATAGTGCTCCTAATATACTAGTGATATATAGTGCTCCTAATATACTAGTGATATATAGTGCTCCTAATATACTAGTGATATATAGTGCTCCTAATCTACTAGTGATATATAGTGCTCCTAATATACTAGTGATATAAAGTGCTCCTAATATATGAGTGATATATAGTGCTCCTAATATACTAGTGATATATAGTGCTCCTAATATACTATTGACATATAGTGCTCCTAATATACTAGTGATATAAAGTGCTCCTAATATATGAGAGATATATAGTGCTCCTAATATACTAGTGATATATAGTGCTCCTAATATACTAGTGATATATAGTGCTCCTAATATACTAGTGATATATAGTGCTCCTAATATACTAGTGACATATAGTCCTCCTAATACACTAGTGATATAAAGTGCTCCTAATATACTAGTGATATATAGTGCTCCTAATATATGAGTGATATATAGTCCTAATACACTAGTGATATATAGTGCTCCTAATATACTAGTGATATATAGTGCTCCTAATATACTAGTGATATAAAGTGCTCCTAATATATGAGTGATATATAGTCCTAATACACTAGTGATATATAGTGCTCCTAATATACTAGTGATATATAGTGCTCCTAATACACTAGTGATATATAGTGCTCCTAATATACTAGTGATATATAGTGCTCCTAATATACTAGTGATATAAAGTGCTCCTAATATATGAGTGATATATAGTGCTCCTAATCTACTAGTGATATATAGTGCTCCTAATATACTAGTGATATATAGTGCTCCTAATATACTAGTGATATATAGTGCTCCTAATATACTAGTGATATATAGTGCTCCTAATATATGAGTGATATATAGTGCTCCTAATATACTAGTGATATATAGTGCTCCTAGTCTACTAGTGATATATAGTGCTCCTAATATACTAGTGACATATAGTGCTCCTAATATACTAGTGATATATAGTGCTCCTAATATACTAGTGATATATAGTGCTCCTAATATACTAGTGACATATAGTCCTCCTAATACACTAGTGATATAAAGTGCTCCTAATATACTAGTGATATATAGTGCTCCTAATATATGAGTGATATATAGTGCTCCTAATATACTAGTGATATATAGTGCTCCTAATATACTAGTGATATATAGTGCTCCTAATATACTAGTGATATATAGTGCTCCTAATATACTAGTGATATATAGTGCTCCTAATATACTAGTGATATATAGTGCTCCTAATATACTAGTGATATATAGTGCTCGTAATATACTAGTGATATAAAGTGCTCCTAATATATGAGTGATATATAGTCCTAGTACACTAGTGATATATAGTGCTCCTAATATACTAGTGATACATAGTGCTCCTAATACACTAGTGATATAAAGTGCTCCTAATATATGAGTGATATATAGTCCTAGTACACTAGTGATATATAGTGCTCCTAATATACTAGTGATATATAGTGCTCCTAATACACTAGTGATATATAGTGCTCCTAATATACTAGTGATATATAGTGCTCCTAATATACTAGTGATATATAGTGCTCCTAATCTACTAGTGATATATAGTGCTCCTAATATACTAGTGATATATAGTGCTCCTAATATATGAGTGATATATAGTGCTCCTAATATACTAGTGATATATAGTGCTCCTAGTCTACTAGTGATATATAGTGCTCCTAATATACTAGTGACATATAGTGCTCCTAATATACTAGTGATATATAGTGCTCCTAATATACTAGTGATATAAAGTGCTCCTAATATATGAGTGATATATAGTGCTCCTAATATACTAGTGATATATAGTGCTCCTAGTCTACTAGTGATATATAGTGCTCCTAATATACTAGTGACATATAGTGCTCCTAATATACTAGTGATATAAAGTGCTCCTAATATACTAGTGATATATAGTGCTCCTAATATACTAGTGATATATAGTGCTCCTAATATACTAGTGATATATAGTGCTCCTAATATATGAGTGATATATAGTCCTAATACACTAGTGACATATAGTGCTCCTAATATACTAGTGATATATAGTGCTCCTAATATACTAGTGATATATAGTGCTCCTAAAATACTAGTGATATATAGTGCTCCTAATATATGAGTGATATATAGTCCTAATACACTAGTGATATAGAGTATTGCATAAATGTCTCTTTTAAATGGGGTGGCGGTCAAGCATGCATCCAAAATCTATGGGGCTGATGGAGAGGGCAGAGCAGAGACGGGTTCTCGGGGTCAGGGGCGTAGCTAAAGGCTCATGGGCCCTGTTGCAAGAGTTCAGTTTGGTCCCCCGTTCCCTCAGCGCTTTGTGTGTCTTCTTATGTGGCACAAGGGTCTTTGGGCCCCCTCAGGCTCCTGGGCCCGGTAGCAACTGCTACCTCTGCACCCCCTATAACTACGCCCCTGCTCGGGGTAATGGCAAGGTCTGAAATTCTCCAGTAGCCTGTATGCTGGGAACACTGCGCTGCTATTGGAAGTGATTCAGGTCTTTTATTGGGGAATTACTATTTAAGCGTTTGCCTAAAGATAGATCCATAGGTTTTATTAGGTTCACTGAAGGTGAGCCTACTCCGCGCCTCCGTCCAAGGCCAAGAATTCACACAACACCAGATTTTTTTCTCTTTTTATTGTTTGTTAAAGCCTGGGCCATATTTATCTATATTTTACAAGCGAGGTTTAAAGGGAACCTGTCACCTCCTAGACCGAAATTAAACTGTTAGCAGTACCTTATAGTACGTTGTAGTGTGATGCAGATAGATATCTTCATAGGGGCAAGCGATGCATCTAAGTATGTAAAATCCATCTTTTATTCCACCAGCGCGCGCTTTCCTGAGTCACTCCTGAAGTCAAGGGGGCAGCGGCCTAGCTTCTTCAAGTCAAGCTAGCCACTCCCCTCTTGTAAGTGAGTGACACCTCCGGCAGTTCACATCAGCGGCGCTTTCCTCATTACTGCGCATGCGCGCATCGGCAAGCGCGCGATCCCGGCTCCGGCTGTTCACATCAGCGGCGCTTTCCTCATTACTGCGCATGCACGCATCGTCAAGCGCGCTCGCTTGCCGATGCGCGCATGCGCAGTAAAGAGGAAAGCGCCGGCGATGTGAACAGCCGGAGCCGGGATCGCGCGCTTGCCGATGCGCGCATGCGCAGTAATGAGGAAAGCGCCGCTGATGTGAACTGCCGGAGGTGTCACTCACTTACAAGAGGGGAGTGGCTAGCTTGACTTGAAGAAGCTAGGCCGCTGCCCCCTTGACTTCAGGAGTGACTCAGGAAAGCGCGCGCTGGTGGAATAAAAGATGGATTTTACATACTTAGATGCATCGCTTGCCCCTATGAAGATATCTATCTGCATCACACTACAACGTACTATAAGGTACTGCTAACAGTTTAATTTCGGTCTAGGAGGTGACAGGTTCCCTGGAACTGACGTCTTTATGTATCTCCGCAGATGACGGCTCGAAGGAACCGACGCTCGTGCATTCCTGAGCCCGCCGACGCCACCTACTCCACGTTTCCTCCATCCTCTTCTATGAACCTTGTGGACAGATTGGGGTTCAGATCAGGAAGACTCCTGAGTGCAGCGTGCACGGTTATAGCAGAACTCATTGGGTGATCGCATCTTTAAAGTGGCTCTGATAAATCATGGTTTGCCGGCAGCAGATAGCCCTGTATAAGCAGAGATCTGCCGCCGGCAAACAATGATTTTCTATGGGGTCGAACAATCGCGATCATTCATTCCCACAATAGCGATCATTCATTCCCATACAGAGAGGATTATCACAGCTCTCCCCTCTGCTTACAGAGAGACAATTATCAGTAAGGAACGGGTCATTCCCGATAACTGCCTTGTCAGTCATCTCACGTAAGGCTGGGGCTACACGGTGATCTTGGGCGTGACAGCTATGGCGCGACTAAGGATGGCAGTGTAGCAGTGCAGCCATAGAAATCAATTAGGTTGCTGGATTTTTTATGATTCTGGGGTCGCAGTAACTTGCAAGTCGTGCTGCAACCCTATTCATTTCTATGGCTGCACTTAGTCTCGCAACAGCTGCCACTCCCAAGATCACCGTGTAGCACCAGCCTAAATGAGCCTCTAGGAGCAACGGGGGCGTTGCCGTTACTCCTAGAGGCTCTGCTCTCTCTGCAGCTGCCAAACCCTCTGCACTTTGACAGGGTCAGGCATGATGATGTTTCCACTGCCGGCCCTGTCAATCAAAGTGGAGAGGTCATGGCAGTTGCAGAGAGAGCAGAGCCTCTAGGTGTACTGGTAACGCCCCCATTGCTCCTAGAGGCTCATTTGCATATAATAAAACATCATTTTTCTCAGCAACACGGGCACATAGGAACATGGGACCAACACCGATGCCTTCAGCTGCCAACAGATCAGCCAGTGTCATAGGTACAAATCTGTCGACAGATGTCCTTTAAACATCTTCTGTCTTATGCCGTCTGCAGAGCTGATTGCACTCTGTGCCACCATATGGTGATTTGGTACGTCGCCATATCATAGATGTATTTTCCTCTACGAGCAATGCTTTACTGCAGAACTAGACACAGACAAATGGCAAAGAGCGGAGCAATGTCCCCTCCATACAGTGACAGGCCATCGATGTCATATTCCTTCATTTTCCCACTGAGAAGATTTCACCATATCGTTATATAATTGTTCTGGTCCTAACCGATACTGACACTTACATTGACTCACGGGGGTCAGTGTAGATCCCAGTAAGGACAGTGAAGAGTTAAAACTGCCAATTCTAGGTTCCTCTGTAGCTCTGGATGGCATTGATGACATTTTCCCCATAAAGATCTTATCTATTGCGTTTTCTTGCAGAATTTGTCCGTACAGTAATTTCCTCATATTTGCGTGAAACGTGACCCTTACATTAGCTCCTTGTCGGCGGCAGCACGCCCGACATGCCAGGTATTCAAGACAATTTCCTGGTTGTGACAAAGACGTAAGTAAACTTCTCTCTGTGTTATCTCAAGAATTCTGGAGTAACAAGA
Source organism: Rhinella marina (assembly GCA_900303285.1). Classification (NCBI taxonomy): domain Eukaryota; kingdom Metazoa; phylum Chordata; class Amphibia; order Anura; family Bufonidae; genus Rhinella; species Rhinella marina. The sequence continues at coordinate 450,762 of ONZH01011037.1, read as the reverse complement.
TTCTGTGTGGGAACAAGAGCCCTGCATCGGTAACAGCAGCGCAGGTCTAACCAGACTGGTTATCCACTAGGAGGATCTATGGCAGGGATGCTCAACCAGCGCCCCTCCAGCTGTTGTAAAACTACGACTCCCACCATGCCCTGCTGTAGGCTGATAGCTGTAGGTTGTCCGGGCATGCTGGGAGTTGTAATTTTGCAACATCTGGAGGGCTGCAGGTTGAGCATCCCTGATCTATGGAAAAAATGGAAGGTTTCCAGACACCATGTAATACTTAAATGCAAAGCAAGATGGCGCAAGAAGCAACTGGTTAAAGGGGTTTTCAGGGAGTACAATATTGATGGCCTGTCCTCAGGAGAGGTCATCAATATCTGATCGGTGGGGGTCCAACTCTCAGAACCCCCCACTGATCAGCTGTTTGAAGACGCTTCCAGTGAGCAATGAAGCAGCCAATGAGGTTACTTTCATCGGTCACATGGCCTGGGTTCAGCTCCATCCTGTTCAAGCGAATGGGGCTGAGCTGCAATACCAAACACAGCCACTATACAATTTACGGCACTGCGCTTGGTATGCAGTCAGAAGGCAGTCACAGACTTATGCCCCTTTCACACGAGCGGGAGACTCGCATGTCTCCTGCAACGCATCTACAGGGCTGGACTCCGGCACTGACAGGGATCGCATAGCATTATATGCGATCCCAGTCAGTGCCGGAGTCCAGCCCTGTAGATGCGTTGCGGGAGACATGCGAGTCTCCCGCTCGTGTGAAAGGGGCATTAAAGTGGTATTGCCATCATAGACAATGGGGGCATATTGCTAGGATATGCCCCCATTGTCTGATAGGTGCGGGTCCCAGAGGTGAATGGAGAATGGAGCGGGGAGAGCTGTGGCTGTGTCCATCCACCACCAAGCGCTGCTTCCATAGAAGTGAATGGGAGCACAATGATTGGCCCCTGCTCCCATTCATTTCTATGCGGCAGACGGAAATAGCCGAGCCAGCACTCGGCTATTTTCAACGGCCCCATAGAAATGAATGGACGGCGGCTGCGCATGCACATTGCTCCCTCCGTTGATTTTCCCGCTCCGTTTTCGTTGTAGATGCGGGTCCCAAAGGTGGGACCCACACCTAGCGATATGCCCCCATTGTCTATGATGGGACAACCCCTTTAAAGCTCGTCCAGAAAGCCGTATGCCATTCGCAAAAATGCGTATCCGTTTTTTTGCAGACTGGACTCTTTGGGGCCCTTTTCTTCCGTTCTGTGGCTCAGCAAAACAAATAAAACATGTCCTATTCTTGTCAGTGAAAATCAGCACGTGTCCCCCTTGAAGTCTATAGGTCTACAAAAATGAGGAATGCAATCCGTTCTTTTGCGGACAGCATACGGCCGTCTGAATGAGCCCTTAAAGTAGTTGTCCACTTTATTCATATTTATGACCTATCCTCAGATTAGATTATCAATCTCAAATTGGCAGGGGCCCGACTACCGACACCCCTGACGATCAGCTGGTTGAAAAGAAGGCCGCGAGGCTCCCTGTGAGTGCAGCCTTCTCTTCATTGTTTACCTGCTCGCCGTCAGCATCACAGAGGTGAGAAACAGTGTCATACATAGAGAAGTAAGGGCCCTATAGCAAGGATCACACCAGGCCCCCCACACAGGACAGAAGGGTTTCTGCCTAAACCCTTTTCAGTGACCCTTGGGCCATTTTTCCACTGCCTCATTTGCTAAAAGTAGTTCCTTTAGAGGGTAGAGTCCTGACCAAGTTTTCACCTCCAGTAGAAGAGGAGATAATCCCAACTAAGCCTGGGCCCCCTCTTGCCCTGGGCCCCATAGCAGTCACATGGTCTGCCGCTATGGTAGTTACGCCCCTGGTTAGAAGATGTAATTACAAGAAACTTCCCCAATCACTTCTATGGGATGGCTCCTTCCTATTCAAGTCTATACTACAGAGTCGTCCCATAGAAGTGAATGGGACGGCTTATAATTACACCTGTTCACTGCTGCGATTGCAACGGCCGGCAGGTAAACAATTAAAGGGGTATTCTCATCTTAGACAATGGGGGCATATCGCTAGGATATGCCCCCATTGTCTTATAGGTGCAGGTCCCACCGCTGGGACCCGCACCTATATCCAGAACGGAGCGGGGAGCGCTGCGCCTGGAGGACCCCAGGTTTCCGGGGGTCCGGCCACCACCAGGCGCAGCTCCCCGCGCCGCTCATAGAAATGAATGGGAGCCGGGCCGTGCATGCGCGGTGCGCTCCCATTCATTTCTATGGAGCCGACGGAAGTAGCCGAGCCAGCGCTCGGCTATTTTCGCCGGCCCCATAGAAATGAATGGAGGGCGGCTGCGCATGCACGGCCCGGCTCCCATTCATTTCTATGAGCGGCGCGGGGAGCTGCGCCTGGTGGTGGCCGGACCCCCGGAAACCTGGGGTCCTCCAGGCGCAGCGCTCCCCGCTCCGTTCTGGATATAGGTGCGGGTCCCAGCGGTGGGACCTGCACCTATAAGACAATGGGGGCATATCCTAGCGATATGCCCCCATTGTCTAAAATGAGAATAACCCTTTAAGGGAAGGCTGCTCTTGTACGAGCGCTGCTTTCTCTTCAAACATCGGATCGCTGGGGGTGCCGGGTGTCGGACCCCCACCGATCTAATATTGATGACCAACCCAGAGGAAAGGTCATCAATATAAATAAAGCAGACAACCCCTTTGAACCTTTGCCATCCGGAGGGTGAAATCTGTCAAATCCACAAACTTTCCACACCGAAAACCACAGCAAAATTTGCACGATTTGTGGTGGATTTTTACTGTAGCAGATCCAATGCACACTTTCTGCTGCGTAACATCCACAGTGGACTCGTTCCATATGGCGGTACTTTTAGCATGCGTCTACACGGAACGTACGTGCGGCAGATTCTGCGGTATTTTACAGTAGCAACACAGTGGACGGAATTTCCGCAGCCAAAATTTGCTATGTGTGATTATACCCTCTCTTCTCATTCACCCCTGCGCACCTCAGAGGTTTGAAATCAAGACTAATTTGGGCAAAAACAGTATTTTCGCAGCCACGCAGTAGTGTGATGCTTTCTGCTCTGCGGTGGGTGTATACGCAGCGCGCGGCGTGTCTGTGATGTGTTCCTTTGGCAAGAAAACCTAGCATTTTACAAGCTGCTCTGTGTATATATATAGCACAGAGCCCAAACGGAAGTAAACGGGGCCTGGACTGGAGATTCCCTCTGTCAATTGTATCATGAAAAGTTGTGCATTTCTTAACCCCTTAAAGTGATATCTGGGATTTTCATATTGATGGCCAATCTCCTGGTTAGATTGTAGGGGTCCCACACCCTGTACCCCTGCTGATCAGCTCTGGCGCTCGAAGGTGCCGTCGGAAATACAGCTCCATCTGTTGTGTAGTGAGCAGAGCTGGTTACTGCAGCGTTGCTCCCATTGAAGAGACTAGGAGCAGAACTGCAGTTACCAGCTCTGTCCACTACACAATGGATGGAGCTGTGGAGTTCCAGAGCTACAAGATGACATCTGATCGTTGGGGGTGCAGGGTGTCGGAACTTCATGATCTGATCCTAAGGATAGGCCATCAGAATTAAAATCCCTGAAAACCCCTTTAAGGAAACGGCCTGTTTGGGGATTCAGGACGCACTGATTTTGTTTTGGATTTTCTTCTATTTTGTCCTTTTTTTTACGACGGTTTGTAACAAAATCCTGACAGGCTTCCTAAGCTATGTCTTTCAAACATAGTTTAAAAAGGAGATGGGCACAGGAAGAAGAGTCTGCTGCGGCTTCACCCTGCCATGCTCAGCTTGATTGGCAGTTTTCTGCCTACACACATACAGGGAGAGATTTATCAATGAAGCTGGGCAGGTAGAAGTCACACAGCGGACTCTTCTCCTCGTGCTGGACTCTTCTTCTCGTGCTGGACTCTTCTCCTCGCGCTGGAATCTTCTTCCCATGCCTAGACTGTTTTTCCCATGCCCAGACTCTTCTTCCCATGCCCAGACTCTTCTTCCCATGCCCAGACATTTCTTCCCATGTCCAGACTCATCTTCGCATGTCCGGATTCTGCTTTCCATGCCGGGACTCTTCTACCTATGTTAGGCTCTTCTACCCATGAAATGAACTCTTCTACCGACGCCGGACTCTTCTACCTGTGCCCAGACTCTTCTTCCCATGCCTGGACGCTTCTCTTATCCCCATGCATTCTTCCCATGCCCGGACTCGTCTTCCCATGCCTGGACTCTCCTACCCATGCCCGGACTCATCTTCCCATTTCCGGACTCTTCTTCCCATGTCCATACTCTTCTACCCATGCTGGACTGTTCTTTCCGTGGTGGACTCTTCTTCCCATGCTCGCACTCTTCTTTCCATGCCCACACTCTTCAACCCATGTCCAGACTCTTCTTCCCATGCCCAGACTCTTCTTCCCTTGCCCGGATTCTTCTTCCCATGTCCATACTTTTCTACCCATGCTGGACTCTTCTTTCCATGCCTACACTCTTCAACCTGTGCCTGGATTCTTCAACCCAAGCCCAGACTTTTTTTCCCATGTCAGGACTCTTCTTCCTGTGCCCAGTAAACATAGCTATCTGTCATGCAAAGGAAGAACTGGCCATAGACCCTACAGACCAGGCCACCCGAGCCGTCCTAGGGCTGCTGACCGGGTACACTGTGATCTCAGCATTACTTCTACACCTGGCCAGCAGCCGCAGGAGCCCTCCTGAACTCAACTGTATCACTGTCCTCAGTATGGTGATAGGACAGTATTGTATGCTGCACTATGGTATTTGGTTGTACTGGGGCGGTACTTTGTGCTGCACTACGGCATTGCAGTGCACTATGGTACTTCAGTTGTCCCTGCCTACTTGTGTTGGTTCCATCTACTTGTGTTGCCCTGTCTTCTGGACCCTCCTACAACATGGGGCCACTTTAAGTTTCCACTGCGCCCCTGCAGACGGGACCCCGATTTTATTCTGTTCAGCACTTTACCTGACATAAAAAGGCATCTGCTCCCTGCTGCATTTTTTCAGCGCTGAGAGTACCGCCCATGCTCCTTGTGGACTGTCCATGTCCACGTCCATGTTCTACATATACTGGCCTTAGTACTAGCGTGCCCCCGATCAGCACGACCACAGAGACTCAGCCGTCAGTGTGCAGAGTAGCATCTTTGCCACAAAAACTCTGCCCTGGTAAACAGTAAGCCCATTGTTATCCCTTCAATATACACTAATACAGGCATGCTCAACCTATGGCCCTCCAGCTGTTGCAAAAATCCAACTCCCATCATTCCCGGAAAGCCTACAGCTATCAGCCTGCAGAAGGGCATGGTGGGAGTTTTCCAACAGTTGGGGGGGTGTAGGTTGAGCATCCCTGCACTCAGGCTCGGACTGGCCCACAGGGGAACAGGTGAATCCCCCGGTGGGCCCCTGAGCTAGGTAGGCCTCTAGTCCTCCACCTCCTGCAGAAATGACACATGGCACAGTAGACTGACCTATATATAGGCTGCCTAAGATGCTATGCAGTACATTGCCTATGTCCATATAAAAGACTGGATAGTGTGGGCAGGTAGCATATGCATGTGGGCCCCCAGAGTGAGCTTTACAGTGGGCCCCCAGAGGGAATTTTACTGGTGGGCCCTAGACACCCCAGTCCGACCCTGCCTGCACTAATAAATATAAAACCTGCTCCAGTATTTTGATTATTCCTCTATTGTACCACACATACCAGCCCTCGCCACTAGAGGGCTCCTAACATGAATAACATAGGATCTTCCTACTTGCTGTTCCCTACTAGGCCACTAGGGGCATAAGTGAAGAAGGGGAATGTTGATGTTTTGCTTTGCGTCATGACGTCAGTCAGGAAACCATCTTTGTGCTCCAGGACCGAAACACGGCCGACATGTTTGTACTCTCTTGCCACCGCGATACCCTTCCCCACAGGAAGTTGAGAATTGCACAAGAGGTTCCGGGGTCGGACATATTGAAGGATTATGGCCGGCAGGTGGAGCGGGTCAAGATTTATTTCCCCGGTGGGGTTGATGGTCACCGTATTGGGGCAGCTCCTGGCGGCACAGGCTCACCAGCTCCGTTTCGTCACTGTGGTGAGTAAGGGAGTGGCCGGCTGGCGGCCATTACCGGTGTATTGTAGAGAACCCGGAAGTGAGTCCGGGATTAGGGGGGTCTGTGGCTGGTAATAGTCATGGCAAGCGGCTGAGGACATTCCTGTAATAAGTCACTTCTAGGAAGCATTGGGCTGGGCTGTGGCCATAGCTTACAATTAAAACGTGCAGTGCACTGATTTGTTGTCACTTCCTATAGAAGTCAATAGAAAGATTACAAAACCGACCAACATATGTTTGCACAGGGGTAAAACTAAAGGTTTATGGGTGCTGGTGCCACATTTCCCAGACCGACTGTGCCCCCTGACCTGAACTGTCAGTCTCTATGTATAGCCATGTACTGGTATAATCATAAGCACAATACAATAGATAGGAGCTGACTGTATCATAAATTACCGCCATACAGTTGGGAAAGTGGAGCCGCGATCAGCCCAGGAGATGCAGCCGACACACGGACCCTTGTTCCTGAGCAGATCACAGTTGTGTGCATGGACCCTTGCCAATACTATATACCGCCACTCCGTTCCCAGCTGGCCTTGCAGCCGTTCATTGTTCGCGAGACCATTGCAGCCAGTCACTGGCCTTGGCTGTCATGTGCCGTTCATATAAGCGGGACGGCTGAGGTCTATAATTGGCGAGATAGGGAATGATGAAAAGTGCCAGCCTTAGGTTACATGCCACCCTGTGCAAAAAGTGTTTTTGGCAACTGCGGTCACCGCTGCAGCGCAGATAGGTGGGGACTGGAGCTGCTGTGCATGCGTCCCTATGTGCGCTCCAACTGTTCTGACCACCAGAGAGGCCAGCACATTTTCTATAGTGTGCAAGCACGTGCAATGGGACAGAGACGCTCCTAGGCCATGTGACCGGTGTATGGTGATGTCACACATGGCTTAGGAAGAGTTGTCTGACCCCCACCGATCCGATATTGATGACCTATCCTAAGGATATTTATTACTGGATAACCCCTTTAAAGAGGACCTTTCACTGCTCCTGAGATGCATGTTTTAATAACTTCATGTATTCCCCATGTAATAACAATTCTGGAGCATCTATTCTTATGTCTGTATGTTGTGCCATTCATTTATTATTAATACTAGAAGTTATGAATGAATTGCTAGCAGTCTGCAGTAAGGGTACAGAGGGGGAGGTAACCAGTGTGTGTGGGGGGGTGTACCTGCACAGTCTGAACATAACAGCATTGATTGGATAGAGTGAGTCTGTGCAGGTACACACCCCCAACTGGTTACCTCCCCTCTGTACCCTTACTGCAGACTGCTAGCAATTAATTCATCCATCTAGTAGAAATAATAAAGGAATGGCACAACATAGAGACATAACAATTCTGGAACATCTATTCTTATCACGTGGGGAATTATACATGAAGTATTTAAAACAGGCTTGTCAGGAGCTGGGAGAGGTCCTCTTTAAAGGGAACCTGTCATCACCTTTATGCTACCCATACTAACGGCAGAATAAAGTAGAGACAGGCGAGTTGATTTCAGCGGTCTGTCATTTATAAGTTAAAAGTAAGTGGTTGCTGAGAACCAACATCACAAACATTGCAGATTAGGCCTGGAAAAGAGTCAAATCTTCATGAGAAGAGTCATGGTTATTCATGAATTCCTGCTTTCCCTGCCCACCTGATGATGACTGACAGGCTTCTACCTAGTTTTCTCCCATTCTCTCTAGGAGAGAACTGCCAGTCATCAGCAGATTAGGAATAACCATGACTCTTCTCAGGTAGATATGACTCTTTTCCAGGCGCAATCTGCAATGTTTGTGATGTTGGTTCTCAGCAACCACTCACTTTTAGCTCAAGAGAGACACATCACTGAAATCAGCATTTCTGTCACTATTTTATGCTGCCCTCAGTGCAGTCAGCATAAAGTTGATGACAGGTTCCCTTTAAGTCTATGGTCAGTTCAAGTCAGCTCAGACCCGCTAGATGAAAATTGTCTGAAGTGACCAATTCCAACAATTTAGGCTGCTAAATGTTATAATTTTATAGGCATACTTCCTCTATCTGCACGGTGTGATCGGCGGATCAGTTTAGGTGGTTTATACGATGGTTTGTCCTGCAGGTGTATCGGCACGGTGACCGGTCTCCGGTGAGGGCTTATCCTACAGATGTACATCAGGAGAGTGCCTGGCCGCAAGGATTTGGGCAGCTTACACAGGTAAGAGTGGTTCTTATCACGTTAGAGAATCTTTATAGTGAGTTTTCACTTTTTAACATCATGTCATGTTGAGATCCAAAATTCTGGGCTGACTAATCTATCTTCATAGCGTCCGGAGACCATATTTTTCTCTTACAGAGCCACCACTAGAGGGAGCTCTCTGCATACTGCTTTATTAATAAGAGCTGTTTGTCAGTCTGCATTGAACTCCCTCTAGTGGCGGCTGCAGATAGATATTAGCGTCTAGGTTTATGCACTTTCTAGGGTCACTTCTCATGTAATATGCATTTTTTTTTTTTTTTTTTAGATTGGGATGAAACAGCAGTGGGACTTGGGACAGGCTCTGAAAGCACGTTACAAAGGATTCCTCAATGAGTCTTACGACAGGCATGAGGTAAGTGCCCATATCATGGCTTATAGAAGGCTACCTGCTCTCTAAGTCTGAGCATGATGTCACAGTATCACGGCTCCTTATAATTGTCTCCTGTTCCTTCCCAGATCTATGTAAGGAGCACAGATGTGGATCGCACACTCATGAGCGCGGAGGCAAACCTGGCTGGCCTATACCCGCCTGAAGGTTCTCAGATCTTTAACCCCAATATCACCTGGCAGCCAATCCCAGTGCACACAGTACCAGATTCTGAGGACCGGGTAAGTACCGTAGTGGTGTCACAGTTCTCAGTTATGTAATGATGTAGGTGTTTCTCCTGTAGTTTTGGCATAGATCCAGCTAGGATGTAACTATGCAGTCCTGGCATGCCAAGTTGTTTTTAGGTCCTAAATTCTGCACCGATTGATTTCTTAATATATCTTTACAGCGGACGGAGACCTGCTTTTCTGATTCAGTGCACTAAATGTAATCCATAAACATAGATTTAGGGCTCATGCACACGACCGTATGTATTTTGCAGTCCGCAAAAAAACGTATACGGGAAAAATATGGATGACGTCCATGTGCATTCCTTATTTTGCGGAACGGAACAGCTGGCCCCTAATAGAACAGTCCTATCTTTGTCCGTAATGCCGACAGTAATAGGACATGTTCTATTATTTTGCAGAACGGACATACAGAAATGGAATGCACTTCCGTTTTTTTATGGACCTATTGAAATGAATGGTCCAAAAAAAAAAAAAACAGACACGAAAAGAAAATACTTTTATGTGCATGAGCCTTTAGGCTACATGCACACGACCATATGTATTTTGCGGTCTGCAAAAAATACGGATGACATCTGTGATGCGTACGTTTTGTTTTTTTCTTTTTGTTTTTTTTTTTTTTTGCAGATTCGTTGTAACAATGCCTATCCTTGTCCGCAAAATGGACAAGAATAGGACATGCTCTATATTTTTTGCGGGGCTACAGAACGGACATACGGATGCAGACATCACATCCTATCCACACAAAAAAAACTAAACGGAATAGACATTGAAACAAAATATGTTTGTGTGAATGAGGCATTCACAGCAGAAAAAAATCATATTAACTGGGGAACAAACAATTACCTGGTGCCCTCCGTTTTATCATTTTAGCTGCAGATCTGTACAATCTTCGGGCTCCTGTTTTGTCATCCAAGATGGCCGCACCGCTTCTACTGTACATTTGGTCCAAGATACTTCCTGTTGCCTTTCTATTGGCCAGCACCACTCACGTGAGCAGTGCAGGCAAATCCAGGAGCAGGGTTGGGCAAGCAGGAAATGTTTTGGGCTACTGAATGCATAGTAGGCGTCAGGTAATCTGAGAAACTGTGCGGCCATCTTAGATGGCCGACGAGGAGCCTGAGAATTAGCAGACCTGCAGCCAAAAAAAGTAAAAAAGGAGGACTCCAGGTAAGTGCTCTGCTCCTTGCCCAGTTAATGTGATTTTTTTTTCTCACTTTAAAAGATTTCATGCTGGAAACCTGCAGTCACCACTAGAGGGAGCTCACTGCATATGTATCACTAAGTTCAATGTGTAAATAGTGTACAGTGAAAAACCGACTGTAACCACTAGAGGGAGCTCACTGCATACTTCTCGCTAAGTTCAATGTGTAAGTAGTGTGCAATGAAAATCCTGCAGCCACCACTAGAGGGAGCTCACTGCATACTTATCACTAAGTTCAATGTGTAATTAGTGTGCAGTGAAAATCCTGCAGCCACCACTAGAGGGAGCTCACTGCATACTTATCACTAAGTTCAATGTGTAAGTAGTGTGCAGTGAAAAACCTGCAGCCACCACTAGAGGGAGCTCACTGCATACTTATCACTAAGTTCAATGTATAAATAGTGTGCAGGGAGCTCTGCAGGAATCCAGCATGTCTATGGAGGGGCTTTGGAGCAGAAAAACAACGCTATTTCTCCTATAAAGGTATCGAAAATGAATCCGCACAGAATTTTGAACTTATTTAAATTACAAAAAAACGCAAGCGTTTTCTACAGGCTTTTTTGTGTTCGTTTCAGCTGTTGACTCTATTTTTTTATTTCAGCTCTTAAAGTTTCCGATTCTCCCTTGTCCAAAATATCGCAAGTTGCAAGAAGAGACGCGGCGATCCCCTGAATATGTCAACAAGACCAGAGACAATATGGTAAAGGGAACAGTATGGGTTCATGCACACGTTGAATAAACCATCATTGTGTTATTCAGGGGACAGACAATCCACCGCTTTATTCTTACATAGCTTCTGTGTTCACTAGGAATTTCTGCACATGGTCGCCAATAAAACCGGACTGAAAGATTGTTCACTCGAATCTGTATGGACCATCTCTGACGTCTTGTTCTGTGAGGTCAGTCATTTCCTTCAGGAGATCACATTTATCACTGTAGGCTTTCTGTTGTTCCTTGGTAATTCCATGTATTTGCTTGGGGGGGGATGTCATTTTTTAAAAAAATTTTTATTTTATTTCATGGATAGCCTAATAATTCGTTCAGTGAAAAACATGTAATTGTCCGCTGAGGGACCGCTCTTCTCTCCTTGTCTTGTGGCGGTTTTGAGTCACATTGACAGTGTGGTTGCAGTGGACTCACTATATACCACATATACTCACTATATACCACTATGCCAAAGACTTTACATTTGGTTGTCAGATAAGGCTACTTTCGCACTAGTGTTTTTACTGGATCCGGCAGGGCTCAGCAAAAACGCTTCCGTTACTGATAATACAACCACCTGCATCCGTTATGAACAGATCCGGTTGTATTATCTATAACATAGCCAAGACAGATCCATTTTAACTCCATTGAAAGTCAATGGGGGATGGATCTGTTTTCGATTGTGTCAGAGAAAATGGATCTGTCCCATTGACTTGCATTGTGGGTCATGACGGATCCATCTTGTTCCGCATTCCATGACGGAATGCAAAACGCAGCAGGGGGTGTGCAGGTAAGCCCAGGCGTCAGCAGCATCCAGGACTCCAGCTGCCGTGAAACTACAATTCCCAACACAGCCAAGCCAGTGTGCATGCTGGGAGCTGTAGTTTCACAGCACCTGGAGTCCTGAAGGTTGCCAACGCCTGCCATAGCCCGTACATGGTTAACCGTTTCTCTCCCACAATAGTCCCCTCTGCCCCTTTCGTTCCAGCGTTAGGTGGGCTCCTCTGCATCTGCACCCCTCCAGTTTTATTCACCATGACATTACAAGTCTTTTTTTTTTTTTTTTTTTCCTTAGTCCAAACACAACCTGAGCCTTCCGTCCTGGGCGACGACAGAAGTTTTGGAACGACTGAGCGATTTAAAGGATTTCAGCTTCAGGTTCCTCTTTGGGATAATTGAACAGGAGCAGAAAGCGCGTTTGCAAGGAGGTAAGAGAGGAAGAAGTGTACAGCAGCAGGCATCAAACTAAGTGGTCATTTCAGACGCTGTTTGTGGCAGCTTAAGGGATCATGTACACGACCGTATGTACTTTGCGGTCCGCAAATCTGAAATCTGTGTGACGTCCGTGCTGCATCCGTATTTTTTGCGGATCCATTGTAGCAATGCCTGTCCTTGTCCGCAAAACAGACAAGAATAGGACAAGGTGCTTTTTTTTTTTTTTGTGGAACAGACTTGCGGATAGACGGATACGGAAGTCATTTTAGGTTTTTTTGTGGCCCCATTGAAATGAATGGTTCCGCATACAGCCGGTAAAAATGGAATGGACACGGACAAAAAATAAGTTTGTGTGCATGAATCCTAAAGGTGCATCTAGGCTAGGGCTACACAGCGACATGTGTCGCCGGAAATTCGCACAACATTTTTTATAATGATAGTCAATGTTGTCGCATTGTGACATGACAGTCGCCAAAAATCTATCCAAGTTGGATTTTAGTGCAGCTGTTGAGTCGCAGTTGCAGCATGTTGCATGTCACAGTGCAACACCATTGACTATCATTATAAAAAATGGTGCGCGACATAAATGTCGTGTGACACATGTGTGACCGTGCATTGGGGACCGCAAATTACGGTCCCCAATGCATGCAATGGCCGTGTGCATGAGGCCTAAGGTTGGATTCACAAATTTGTTTGTTTTTTTTTATTTTGAAACATGGGACACATATATATATATTTTTTTTTTTTAATTTTTTTTTTTGTGCATTTGGGTGTTTTTCCATTCGCTTTTCTTTTATGTGGGGGGAAAAAAATGCAATTCAAACGTGAAGATAAAATCTGCACTAAAAAAACTTGTGACGTGAAAAAAAACACTTTTTCTTATTAGTGGCAATAAAAAGGGTCAAAGCAAATCATGTGTGGAGGGGGCCTAATAGAGGCATAAGGCTACTTTCACACTTGCGTTTGTAGGATCCTTTTGTGAGATCCGTCCAGGCTCTCACAAACGGATCCGTCATGATAATACAACCGTCTGCATCCGTTCAGAACGGATCCGTTTGTATTATCTTTTACACAGCCAAGACGGATCCGTCATGAACTCCACTGAAAGTCAATGGAGGACGGATCCGTTTTCTGTTGTGTCAGACAAAACAGATCCGTCCCCCATTGACTTACAATGTGAGTCACGACGGATCCGTTTGGATCAGTTTCCATCAAGCGGACACCAAAACGCTGCAGGCAGCGTTTGTGTCCGCCTCCAAAACGGAATGGAGACTGAACTGAAGCAAAAACTGATGCATTCTGAACGGATCCTTTTCCATTCAGGGAAAAACTGATCAGTTCAGGACCGTTTGTGAGAGCCTGTGACGGATCTCACAAACGGATCCTGCAAACGTAAGTGTGAAAGTAGCCTTAGTAGTTGGGGTGCGGAGTGACCCTCTGTAACCACAACTGTCTTTGGAAGTTACAGCTTGCAGCAATTTGGCTTTCCCCTGTGAATTGATGGTCCTACGTGCAGCTTGATATTAATTAATAAAATAGGACAAAAAAGGGTTAAATGGCATGTCATCCGCACTGGCTCTTGTCACGTTGATCGGTAAAGTCCCTTGTTTTTTGCAGGTGTTTTGGTGGCTCAGATCCTGAAGAACATAACAGCGGCCGCACAGAATGCCTCCAACAGCCTGAAGTTCATTGCATACTCTACCGTAAGTGATGATGAATGGACCACAATCACTGCAGGTTTTTAGGAAACTACACCCTTATTGATAAATGCTGACGATTCCTCCACTAGGAATATAGTTTTTTGTTTCCTATGGTGTGTATAGATATATATATAGATGGATCCGTTAAACTGATGCAGAATTTAAATACTGTTGGATGCAATCTGCTTTTTGGATCCTCCTATTCCTTTTGATGGATTTTTTTTCTGCGCCAGAAAGTTCCATGTCCGTGTTTTGTTTTTTTCAGGATGGAATAGCAAAGACTGTGTTTTTCCATCCAGGCTTTCAAAAACACATGACTTTCTTGTTTTCATCTTGTACTTGACTTGCTGTTTGAAGTTTTGTTTCTCATATTGAAAAATCAATAAAACATCATTAACTTAAAAAAACACAGGAACGCAAAATATAACAAACACGCGCTTTTGGCATACTTTGTATTTCTATGAAAGCCTCTCTGTCTGTTGAAGAGGTTGAGATGGGAATAACCTAAGTGCTGACCTCGGTTACGGAAACATCCGCGCCAGCTGCGCTCCTCTGATTCCGTAAACCCCCCCCATAGCAGTTTTTGGTAACTTAGGAATTATGGAAACTGCGTGGTTTGCTTTTCTGTGCAGTTTGCATGATACGGGTATTACGGAAACAGCGAAGCACAGGCCTCTCAGCCATTTCTGTAACCCATCTGCCCCTGACCGCTACTTACTGTGGTCATTTTCCATCTTGGCAATGAAAGGGATGAGATGGGAATAACCCTTTAGGCGCATCCGTTTTTCTAAAATGTCTGAATAAAAACCAATGCGGTTAAAGGGGTTGTGAGGTTTACTCATATTGATGACCTATCCTCAGGATAAGTCATTAAAGGGGTTATCCAGGAAAAGATATTGATGACTTATCCTCGGGATAAGTCATCAATATCAGAATGGCAGGGGCCCAACTCTGGGGACCCCCCGGTGATCAGCTGTTAGTAGAGGCCAAGTGCTAAGGGTCATAGGTTGGAATCAGACCCAGGAGGACATCTGTGTGTTTGCATGGGTTTCCTCCCACACTCCAAAGACATACTGATATTTAGATTGTCAGCTCCACTGGAGACAGAAAGCAATGCTAATGTCTGTAAAGCACTGCAGAATAGGTCAGCACTATAGAAGTGCGAACAATGATAATCAGTATGGGAAAACCGGAAACTGAAAACAAAAATGCGAAAAATGTCGGGTGATATAAAGTAATAGCTCCTAAGGTAACCTCCCCTTTGGCAATAAATTTTCCTTAACCGGTATATGGCAGGGATTTGGGGGCCTATATAGGGGCAGTGCACTGGTGGAGTTGTTACCAGGAGAGGGGCCGATCACAGTCCCATCTCCTCTTTGTAGCACCGCAGTAGTGATTACTCCATATAATGTCTCTTACCTCATTCCTCTTTAGCACGACACCACACTGGGCGCTCTGCAGATGGCACTGGACGTCTACAATGGAAAACAGGCTCCTTATGCTTCCTGCCATATATTCGAGCTGTATGAAGAGTCTCCTGGGTATGACTTTATCATGAATCATAATCTGCTTATAATATGTGTATGGAGGGGGGGGAGAGCGCGATATGGAGGGAGAGAGAGACGGGGGAGAGAGAGCGCGATATGGAGGGGGAGAGAGAGCGCAATACGGAGAGAGATTGAGAGGTCAATACGGAGGGAGAGACGCAGAGAGAGAGACGCAGAGAGAGAGACGCAGAGAGAGAGACGCAGAGAGAGAGACGCAGAGAGAGAGACGCAGAGAGAGAGACGCAGAGAGAGAGACGCAGAGAGAGAGACGGATATGAGAGAGATGTTTATATAAGGAATACAACCAGACCTTCAGCGGAGACGTTTGCTCACCGTTCACACTTGTCTGTTTCTTCTTGCCTCATCACCATTTCTATCATTGACATTTTTGTCTCTTACCAGAAACTTCACAGTCGAGATGTATTTTAGAAACGATAGCACACAGCAGCCCTTCCCCCTGACCGTACCTGGCTGCGTGCACAGATGCCCCCTGGAGAGGTTCCAGAGCTTGTTGGATCGAGTCATCGCTAAAGACTGGGAGAAAGAGTGTCAGCTCTCCAACCCAGTCAATGACACAGGTGAGGCAGAGCTGCAGATTCTAACTGGGAATGTGCTGTAAACTCCTTTTATTCTTCTCCCTGGACACATAATTAATTACATTAATTTCAGACCAGTGAGAAGAAGGTCTGTACTGTACAGCCTGTCATATTCAAAATGATGTGCCTGCATCCTTGTCGTGGCTGATGTCAAATGTGCGCATATTTAAGGGCTCATTCACACCTGTATATTTGGGTGCTGATGAGATGGAGAACAATCCTTACCCAACCGGTAAATATATCATATTTTTTGCCCTATAAGACACACCTAGGACATAGAGGAGGAAAAATAACCAAAAAAATATATTTAATAAGACCCCAATCAGACCTCAGATCAGGCCCCCAATGTTAAAAAGACACCCCCCCCCCATTCAGACCTCAGATCAGATCCCCAGCTTTAATAAGACCCCCAATCAGACCTCAGATCAGACCCTCAATATTAAGACCCCAATCAGACCTCAGATCAGACCACTGAATATTAAGACCCGCCAATCAGACCTCAGATCAGGACCCCCCCCCCCCCCCCCAAATGTTAATAAGACCCCTAATCAGACCTCCGATTCAGACCGCAATGTTAATAAGACCCCTAATCAGACCTCAGATCAGACCCCCATGTTAATAAGACCCCCCAATCAGACCTCAGATCAGCTCACCTCTCCTGCTCAGGATGCTGCAGCTCTCTTCCTGCCATGTTGTGCTATGACCTGATGTCGCACCAACGTCCTCACACTGCGCACAGGTCACTACACAGCAGACAGCGCCGGAAGATGAAGACCAGTAAGCGGTGAGTACAGATCCAGCACAGGGAGCGCTGCATTCGATAATGTAAGTGCTCATTAGTATTCACCCCATAAGACGCACTGACATTTTTTCCCCCACTTTGTGCGTCTTATAGGGCGAAAAATACGATAAGTTTTGTTCAACTGTTTCACATGTACATTTGTTTTTGGTAATCGGGTGACAAACAATATGGCATCTGTTCCAGATCTCACAAGGGTTGTCACTCAGTTTTCCTAGAGACCGGAGTGGCAGACCCATAGAAATGAACGGGTTAGCGCGCAATCTGCAAAAAAAATGCGGATCGGACCAAAACTGCGGTCGTGTGCATGAGGCCTTGATCTAATACCTCCAGGTTTCTGACTTTTATCTCTTTCCTTGATTGCACAGAAGTCATCGTGGGTCTGGTCGCCTGCGGCTGCATCCTCTTCCTCCTCATCGTCCTGCTGCTCACAGTGCTCTTCCGACAGAAGTCTCAGACTATCGGCTACCAGCACGTCTCAGATATGGGGGAGGAACAGAGCTGATCGACCGGACTCTGCCCCTGTACCTGTGGCCTTGATGCGTCTCAACTCATGACATCCCTGGAAGAGGAAAATAGGAATTTGATTTTTACCAAAATTTTAAACCTTTTTATTCTTTTAAAGTTCCACATCTCAACAAAAGACGGTAATTTTTTGACTTAACGTAAAAGGGTTATAATAGGAACAAACCAATGCAAGCAATCACATGGACATAGAAAACCTGAGGAAGCAAAATCACGTGTCTTCGGAGTTTGCAGTAACCGTCTGATTCCCAAGCTGTATGCTGGGGGGTCTTTATCAAGTAACCACATGCTCTAGGACTATTGCGACTCCGTCACAGGGCTGCGGGTCAGTCCGTGGCTTTCCATACACCGTCTGTGTTCAATGGACGCGTATAGATTCATGGTTTCCCATTATAATCTGTGCTGGCCATAGATATGGAACGAGAGAGGCAGAGTCCAGCATGTCCTTTACTTCCCTCAGCGATCAGTGATGCCATTCATTGGGTTTTCTATAGGAAAATGTTGTCATTCGTTCTCTCTGTCTTCAGTGCTTACTGGACAATAGGATTTAAAGGGAACCTGTCATCAACTTTATGGTGACCTCACTGAGGGCAGCATAAATTAGGGACAGAAATGCTGATTTCAGCGGTGTGTCTCTCTTGAGCTAAAAGTGAGTGGTTGCTGAGAACCAACATCACAAACATTGCAGCCCAGGCCTTGAAAAGAGTCAAATCTAACTGAGAAAAGTCATGGTTATTCCTAATCTCCTGCTCTCCCCACCCATCTGCTGATGATTGGCAGTTCTCTCCTAGAGAGAAAGGGAGAAAACTAGGTAGAAGCCTGTCAATCATCATCAGGTGGGCAGGGAGAGCAGGAATTCATGAATAACCATGACTCTTCTCATGAAGATTTGACTCTTTTCCAGGCCTAATCTGCAATGATTGTGATGTTGGTTCTCGGCAACCACTTACTTTTAACTTATAAATGACAGACCGCTGAAATCAACTCACCTGTCTGTACTTTATTCTGCCGCTAGTATGGGTAGCATAAAGGGGATGACAGGTTCCCTTTAAATGGTTTTTTAGGGATCATCATATTGACGGCTTGTCTGTAGGATAGATTGTTGGAGGTCTGACTCTCTGCTCCCCCTCGCTGTTTGAAGGACCATGTGATTGCAGCAGCCTCTTTCATGGTTTACCTCAGCCCGTCTACCTGCACATTGTCTGAATTGGTCGAATGGGCCGAAACTGTACTACCCTGCGTTGTCCCACTATATGTGTACAGTGCGCCAGCTGATGGACCCAGGTAGACTATGAAGAGGCTGCAGCACTTCCATAAGATCTAATCAGCAGGGGAGCAAGAGTTGGACCCCCAACAATGTAATATCGATAGCTTGTCCTAACACTAGACCAGGAATGGCCAACCTGTGGCTTTACAGCTGTTGTTAAACTACAACTCCCAACATGCCCTGCTGTAGGCTGGTAGCTGTAGGCAGTCTGGGTATGCTGGGAGTTGTACTTATGCAACAGCTGGAGAGCCGCAGGTTGGCCATCCCTGCAATAGACCATCATGGAAAACAACATGCTATATATCTGTAGTGTTGCCCATTTTACCTGTAGGGGGCAGCACATTCTATTAACACACAAATTACTCTCTTTTTAAAGGGCATCTGTCAGCAGTTTTGTCCCTATGACACTGGCTGACCTGTTACATGTGCACTTGGCAGCTGAAGACATCTGTGTTGGTCCCATGTTCATATGTGTCCGCATTGCTGAGAGAAATTATTTACCATATGCAAATGAGCCTCTAGGAGCAATGGGGGCGTTGCCATTACACTTAGAGGCTCTGCTCTCTCTGCATCTGCCGCATCCTCTCAACTTTCATTGACAGGGCCGGGCGTTATGATGTTTTCACTGTCTGGCCCTGTCAATCAAAGTGCAGAGAGCTCGGCAGTTGTAGAGAGAGCTGATCCTCTAGGTGTAATGGTAACGCCCCCGTTGCTCTTAGAGGCTCATTTGCATATATCAAAACATCATTTTTCTCAGCAATGCCAGTACATATGAACACGGGACCAACACAGATGTCTTCAGCTGCCAAGTGCACATGTAACAGGTCAGCCAGTGTCATAGGGACAAAACTGCTGACAGATGCCCTTTAAACGTGCATTTATAATATACAACACAATCCAGGCTTTGTATCTGGAGACTGTAGCAGTAATACGTTCTATAGGAATACATTATTTTATTAACAGACATGATTGCACTGTTTATATTGACTGGAAAAAAATGTTTTACGTTTTTATGGGGGGTTTTTTTGTCCACCCCTCCCCCTAACACACACAGACATTTTTGGGTTGTACTTGATTGTGTTATGTCTTATGAAGAAGCTCACTTTTCTTCTCTTTCTATTTGCCCTATTAGAACATATAGACATCATAGAGAGGGGTCTCTGCTCACATAGGAGGACGCTGAGTATCGGCAGTTGTGGCCCGTCCACGTATTATATTGATAGCCATTCATCTGATTGGCCGTTGTGCAATACTTATAATATATGTGAGAGCAACTGGACTTGTTGTATTTTATTTCTTAAAGCCGTTTTGCTAGTTCTCTGACTGGCTTGTACGAGAAATCTCCGGCATTAAATACTGGTGCTGTTCTAACACCTCTCCAGAGGCAGTTTAATCACACCTGACCTGCTTCAGTCATGCAAATGCAATTAACATCTTGCCTATATGAACGAAGCTTAAAGGGTTATTCCTATCTTAGACAATGGGGGGGCATATCACTAGGATAAGCTACCATTGTCTTATAGGTGCGGGTCCCACCGCTGGAACCTACACCTATATCTAGAACGGAGCCCCAGAAGTGAAGGAAGGCACACTGCGCAGCCGCCCTCCATTCATTTCTATGGGGCGGCCGAAAATAGCCGTCAGCTACATAGAAATTAATGGGAGCGGTGGCCGCGCATGCACGATGCGCTCCCATTCATTTCTATGGGAGCATCGCCTGATGCTCCAGGCACAGCGCTCCCCGCTCCATTCTCAATATAGAGTGGGACCCGCACCTATCAGACAATGGGGCATATCCTAACGATATGCCCCCATTGTCTAAGATGGGAATACCCCTTTAAGTCACCAGTATTTAATGCTGGAGATTTCTTGTACAGGCAGTTCTAATAGAGAATAGAAAATCGTCAAATCGTCTTCAAGAGAAAATACAAGATGTCCAGTTGCTCTGACTTATTACTGCTGATATACCATGTCCTGGATGAATGAGATCCTTCACAGACATAATTCTAACATGACTTATGCAGATTCTATCGCGTTGAAAGGAATCTGCCTGAATCCTCGCCACGTATCCTCTTGTGGCGGCTGCCATCTTTTTTTATGTAGTTTGTGTACTTTGTTCTGTATCGCTGTCCTTGTCACTTTAATTTGCTGTCGTCTGTACATCGAGTAGTCACCGGTTTGGTTCCTGTAAGCGGTACGCTGACTACATCACTATTACGGACCTCATACATGTGAGATTTTAAAGCCGCCGGACTGATCCTTTTGCACAATGATTTTAATGTATGTGATGTTTCTGTTCGTTTCTTGATCTGTCTAAAGGAGATAAATGTGACTTTTATCAAATAAAAACTGGAAGGATTGGGAGAGAGTACTTGATTTGTGAAGCTTCGCGTCTGAGCTCGGGGGGGGGGGGCGTGTCCTTTCTGCAGCCGCTCGGGGGGGGCGTGTCCTTTCTGCAGCCGCTCGGGGGGGGGGTGTCCTTTCTGCAGCCGCTCGAGGGGGGGCGTGTCCTTTCTGGCAGCCGCTCGAGGGGGGCGTGTCCTTTCTGCAGCCGCTCGACGGGGGGCGTGTCCTTTCTGCAGCTGCTCGAGGGGGCGTGTCCTTTTCTGCAGCCGCTCGAGGGGGGGCGTGTCCTTTCTGCAGCCGCTCGGGGGGCGTGTCCTTTCTGCAGCCGCTGCGGGGGGGGGGGGTCCTTCTGCAGCCGCTCGGGGGGCGTGTCCTTTCTGCAGCCGCTCAGGGGGGCGTGTCCTTTCTGCAGCAGCTGGTGGCAGTTTAACTGAGCGTGTATGTCAACCTCGGTGAGCTGGACAGAGAATTTAGAAAAAGGGCAAACAGCAGGTGGCGCTATACAGATAGATTTCAGTGAATAACTCAGTGGCTATACTAAATTGTTAATGCAAAAGTATTCAGATCCAGGTGCTAGTTTGAAAAATGTGGAATTTTTAATTTATTTTTTTAATGATACAACCCTTCTCTGAATGTAGAAAGTGGACCAGAAGAATAGACAGCAGGGGGCGCTATGAGAGAGGAAAATGTAATGTACATTAAAGAAAATCTGTATATTACAATGACACTTCATTTCAAATGCCCTATTCATTACATAATAATAATACTTTTCATGGGAAAATCCCATCAAACCAGTTTATCCCCGTGAGCTTGTATTATGTTTCCATTTGATCTGATCTGGGACTTTGAGGATCCATATTGAATAGTATACAATAACTATTCGATCCCTGGATACCCAACTACCTGAGGATAACCATCACCTGGTGACTGTATAGGTGGTGGGCCTATTTGATGGTGCAAATCCTCCAAATTGGAGTTTACTAGGTGATTAGGACAGTCATAGGTTTAAGGCCTCATGTACACGACTGTGACCATGCTGCGGACTGCAAATTGCGGTCGTGTGCGTGAGCCCTAAAGGGGTTGTCCACATGCAATTTTTTTATTATGTGAAAGGCAGGGAAGCTTTTAAAATAATCAAAAATTCCCTCCACTCCAGCGCAGCATCTCTCATCCTTCCCGTTTCTGCAGCCATGGCAACAATGACATACCTGTATATTGCACGTCCCATGCGGGGAGGGATGGCGCTGGAGCTGTATAATAATAGCTTCTATGCCCATTAAAGGGGTATTAACATCTTAGACAATAGGGGTATATCGCTAGGATATGCCCCCATTGTCTCATAGGTGCGGGTCCTACGCCTGGAGAAACCCAGGGTCTGGCCACCACCAGGCACAGCTCCCCGCTGCTCCCATAGAAATGAATGGGAGCGCACTGCGCATGTGCGGCCCCCGCTCCCATTCATTTCTATGGGGCAGATGGAAATAGTCAAGCCAGCGCTCAGCTATTTTCGGCGGCTCCATAGAAACGAATGGAGGTCGGCTGCGCATGCGCAGTGCGCCCTCCTCAACCTTCCCTGCTCCATTCTAGGTGGGACCCGCACCTATCAGACGATGGGGGGTGTATCCTAGCGATATGCCCCCATTGTCTATGACGGGACAAACCCTTTAAACATAAAAAGAGACCCTTGAGAACCTCTGCTATTCAAGAAAACTGAGTGCCCTGCAGAGGATGTACCCTGATGTATTACATATTCTCGGCCTCTAGGGGCGCCTTCACACGCAGCAGATTTTGTTGCAGAAATCAATATGCTTGATGACATTTACATGAATGGAGCTGACAAACTCTGCTGCATGTGAAGGCGCTCTCTAAGGCCTCATGCAAACAACCTTATCGGTTTTGCGATCCACAAAATACGGATGCAGCCTGTGTGCGCTTTTTTTTTTTTTTTTTTTTTTTTGTGGGGTCCTCTGAATAGGTCTTCAGCATATGATTGGTAGGGGTCCGACACCCAGGAACCCTGACAGTCAGCGTTTTAGAAGGCACCATTGCTCACAGTAGCATCGCAGACATCTAGCTTTCCCTAGGCCGGTGACGTCACGTTCATCAGTCCCATGACCTAGGAGCGGCTCAGCCCCATAGAAGTGAATGGGGCTGAGCTGCAATACCAAACACAGCCACTATCCAATGTACGGCGCTGTGCTTGATAAGCTGAGAGAAAGGGGTCCTGGGTGTCAGAACCCCACCAATGACCTAGAAAACCCTTTTAAAGGGACCGCTTCAAACTCTGATTAAAATTTTTCAGTCTTTTCTGGAGTGCACAGACTGCAACAGAAAGTCTGTGCGTGACCCCATCCTACAAAGCGAAGGTATTCTACCTTCACTAGTGATAGTGCCAGATCACACAACGCTATAGATTCATCCACACAAACTGTAAAAAAATAAAAATGTCACGTTTATTCCGACATGACAGAATATATACATAGCTGGGCCTGCAATGTATGTAAACCCAATACAGAATATACTGGACATGGCTCTTCTTCACAGGTGAATGTCATACATGATTTTATATCCTGATCCCCTGGACGGGTCGCAGACGTGGATTCATGATTCTATTTGTAAAACCATTTTCTTTAATCTAAAAAGAATAAAGTCCCTTGGCGTTTACCCCCTCAGATCCCTTGTCACCAAGCTGTTAATGACGTCATCGTGACCAATGCGTGTGATGGACACCGTATCTGTGGTCACTTGGAGAAGGGGGTTATCCTGGGGAAATGATGACAGATCTGCTCCATCGTCATGGCTGTGTCCTTGTAGAGGACGGATATCTCCTGCACGGCCAAGTCCTGCCCACGGCTGAATCTTTCATTTTTTTTGTCCAGACTTTGACGACTGTATTTACATAAGGACTGAGGTTTTTCTTGCTGATAAAATCCTACACATGACGTCATCACTTATTCCAATAACCAATACAGACAATTATAAACGTCAGTCTCTACAGCGATCACGTCTCTTATGATGCATATAAAAAAAATATTAAAAAATATGGCTGTGTACAGATCCACACGGACAAACTAGACAAACTTTACCCGTGTAAATCAGAGCGTGGTAAGGTGCTGCCCGCTGTAACTCCAAACCCCCCCCCGAGTCTTTTAAGCCAATAACATGAGAACATACCATGTATAATACACCACAACCTTAAAAGCACCTGCTGAATATCACATAGGTCCCTTGTGCCACCATCACCGCTCTGCTCCGTTGACCCATGGGCTCCACAAAACATCTGAAGGTGTCCTATGGTACTTCTTACCATAATAAATCCTGGGGCTATCTGTTCCGAGGCACAGACACGCAGCCCTACATAATTTAAAACCCAAGCATCAGGAACTGAATGAAATGCAAGTTTTTCTGGAGGTCCTATGGCAGCACAGTCACGAATGCTGTGCTGCCTACGGACTATAGGAAATTAAAATTTCAGGTAAATAAATTTTCATGGTCCTGGACGTGCTTTCGTGACTGCGCTGCCTACGGACTACAGGAAATGAAAATTTCAGGTAAATACATTTTCGTAGTCCTATGCTGCCCAGTTTTCATGACTGCACTGCCTACGGACTATGGGAAATGAAAAATTTCAGGTAAATACATTTTCGTAGTCCTGGGCGTCCTACAGCAACGTAGCTTTCGTGACTGTGCTGCCTATGGACTACAGGAAATGAAAATTTCAGGTAAATAAATTTTCATAGTTCTGGACGTCCTATGGCAGCAAAGCTTTAGTGACTGTGCTCTCTATGGACTGCAGGGAATAAAAATTTCAGGTAAATAAATTTACATAGTCCTGGACGTCCTACGGCAGCATAGCTTTCGTGACTGTGCTGCCTATGGACTACAGTAAATGAAAATTTCGGGTAAATAAATTTTCATTATACAGAATCTTTTCCTAATAAAACTATACCCCAGCCTGCTCAGCTCCTCCTGTGTTAAGCATGGTGCTGGCAGATTATACTTCGTTTTCATGGCGACAGGTTCCCTTTAATGTAATGGCTTATCAGTGCACACAGGGACTGGTGCGGTACTTCTGAATGGATTTAAGGGGAACCTGTCAGCAGGAAATATTCCTTGGGAAGCAGAGTGTATGAATGTTTCATTAATCTGCAGCGCACACTGTACTTTGTGCTGGTAATCATGGCGAGGAGTCCAATGTATTCAGGAGATGCGTCTCTGGCCACAGAAGAGACTAAAATGATTAAATTCTGCAGCCCTATACTCAGCATCTCTATAGCGTCCGCAGATCAGGCACCATTTTTCTGAAAAGCAAGCTTAGGTTAGACCAGGGAGGGGAAAAAGAGCAAGAGGAGAGTTGTATAGTCGGCCAACTCACATCTCGTGGGTGCAAATGTCTCAGGTGGCCACCTCCACAGACTGGCACTATGGAACAGAATCACTTGGCGGACACGTTTCATAGCATGAATGAGGACTGTAGTGGTCAAAAATGCGTCAGCCGATCCTGCTTTGCTACTAAAATGCAGTTTGGATGCTTTTATATAGATGTTTTTTAGAAGCTATATGGAGCCCAACTCCTTTTTAGGAGGTTTCTTAGGCTACATTATTAGGGCTCATTCACACGACAGTAAAAAAAAAAAAAAAAACACATCCGTTTTCAGAACCAGGGCTATTCACATGGCCCTTTTTTCAAGGTCAGTGACCCCACTGAAATCAAATGGGCCATTCTTAATGGCTGCTTAGACAGGAGTGCACCCATCTAAATGGCTGTTGAAAACAAAAAAGTACAAAAAAGGGCCTTTTAGGAGTTACAATGAAAAAAATTAATAATAATAATTATACTCATCTCATCCATTTGCATGCATGGGAACACTCGCTCCGCACTGGAGGCAGCAGGACCTGGCGTTCCCAGCATGGTGATGTCACATTGGGGGTCAGCCTTATAATGAGGTGGTAAATTATATATCCTGAGAGCACAATAGGGTCCATTCTTTATACTGGGGGCACTATGGGGGCCACTGGATGTCCAGGGGCATCATGTATACTGAGGGCACTGCAGGAGTTGAGATATGGGGGGGGGGGACGACTATGAAATTTAGCCACAATGGGCATTAAAAACTGATGCAAAACGACCATTAAAAACAGATAAATGGGCAGAAAATGGATGCACAGAGTGGCCATGAAAAACTGACAGTTTATCCGCTTTTATTGGCCATTTTTTTCCGCTGTTGTGTGAATTCAGCCTAAAGCTAAATCGTGGGAGGCTCTGCACAAACGTAACTGCCTATCCAGACAAGGCCATATCTGTCTATATTCCATCCCAGGAAAGTATGCAGAACATCTGAGGGCCACCAATATGATCCTGTGTATAGACAACACACTAGACTGCCACTGCAGCTGGGTGCCAGCTCTACCCATACAAGTGCCTAAGCATTGGCCGCCATAAACATTCCTAACCATCACGCGCCGTGCAGGAGCCTGGGGGCTTTCTCCAGGATATGACTGTGACCTCTTAGATGATCAACTCTCTCCTGTCAGCAGAAAAACACAGGAATGTTTTTGCCTTTTGCAAAAAATTACCGCCTGACTTAACCAATCGTACTCGGCTTAGTACAACCAGCGCGATAAGGCAGTGGTGGAATCAGGTGCAGCAGTCAGAGGGGGTGCAGAAGCTATGGAGACAGGCCGGACCTTCTCACTTGTCCTTCCTTTTGCCTCGTGTGCTTGTTGTTTCTTTCACCAGGCTCTTCCCCGGCTTTGTCTTGCTCGTCTTGTCTTTCGGAGTGGGATGCGTTTTGGGTTCTTGTTTCCTCCCCACTGGAATACCTTTTTCTCTCAAAGCCTTCATCATCTCCTCTTGCTTCATCATTAGAAGGATCTCTCGGCTCCAGATCAATATGTTAAAACCTGAAAACAAATATCAAAAATGACGAGTCACAATTACATGCAAAACCAGTGTGTGACAAAGATTCACTGGTCAAAATGGCAGCCAGCACAGATGCCCAGACCAGTACAGCACAGTTATCAGAGACGTGTCTTGTAATGAGGACTGCACCTTAACGTGACCAGCAACGCTCCCTCTAAACCTTTGTAGCTACTCAGTGGGGCAGTTTGGGACCTGCGTCCTGTAATCCAGGTGCTAATAATTTGCTAGCACAGTGAAGGTCATTGCCTGCATCCATGGTGGCCTAGGGCAGTGAAGGAGGTAATGTATGTATCCTTAGTGGTCTATTGCAAAGATGTTAGGGCCAGCATCATCAGTGATAAAGGGCAGTTACATGGTTAATGCCAGAATCCCTGGTGGTCTAGGGCAAAAAGGGAGTTATTTGCAGTATCCCTGGTAGTCCAGAGCAGTTTATTCCAGTATCCCTGTTGGTCTGGGGCAGTGAAGGGCTCATTCCAGTATCCCTGGTGCTCTAGGACAGTGAAAGGTTGAGTCCAGTATCCCCGGTGGTCTAGGGCAGTTAATTCCAGTGTGTCTGGAGGTCTGGGGCAGTGAAGGGCTCATTCCAGTATCCACAGCGGTCTAGGGCAGTGAAGGTTTGATTCCAGTATCCCTGGTGCTCTAGGACAGTGAAAGGTTGAGTCCAGTATCCCCAGTGGTCTAGGGCAGTTAATTCCAGTGTGTCTGGAGGTCTGGGGCAGTGAAGGGTTCATTCCAGCATCCATGGCAGTCTAGGGCAGTGAAGGGTTGATTCCAGTATCCCTGGCGGACTAGGGCAGTGAAGGGTTGATTCCAGTATCCCTGGCGGACTAGGGCAGTGAAGGGTTGATTCCAGTATCCCTGGCGGTCTAGGGCAGTGAAGGGATTAACTTAAGGATCCCTGGTGGTCTAGGGCAGTGAAGGATTAATGCTGCAAACCTGCAGTGTAGTGGGTTATTCCCCTTTCCAGGCTGCAGAGTTGTCAAAGCTATAACAGGAGACCAAACACTGATGTTCAGCTTCCAAATTCCTCCCTGCACTGATCACACAGACGAGTACAGAAAAGGCTAAAGAGAAGCTGTAAGTACTCTCTAAGATCAGGCAGATCAATTCAGAAGTGCTCTGCCCGATCAGTAAGGGCAGAGCTCAGGGTGTCTGTGCAGGAAAGGGCTGTGATAGAGGGCTTACCCATTCCTGATGCCAAGAGGTCTCCCATAGGGTTGAACTTGTTGAGCTATAAAACAAAGGATCAAATGTAAATAATAAAGTATATGGTTATATAAAATTACATTTCACTATATTTCCTATTAGATACAAGTAATTCGGAAGACAAATCATCACTAAATGGTAACAGTAGTTCTACAGGAGATCGATGCCTCACCGAGACAATACCGGATGCATAGGGGTCGTACAGCTGACACACTATATTGCCGTTCTGCCCATCAAACACGTCAACCGTGCGCAACTCATCTGCTGTGTACCCCGGGAACTGAGGGTCCGGGTACCGTCCGGCCACAATTAAGTCGTAACGTGGATGCCATGTGGCCTGCCCAAGAAAAAAAAAATATAACGTATGTTGTTATTAATAAGGAGGAGGCCTGAGTATATCCAGAACCAACGACACGACCACAACAAAACCTTGATGGCAGTCAGGTGCTGGAACTGGCGGTGCGGGTGCGGGATAATGCGCTGGGGCTGTGACCAATCGCACGCAGAGTAAACACGGATTTCGCTGTGCTGGTCGGTGGTGAGAAGCTTGGCGCCATCCCAAGGACTGAAGTAAGCTGCAGCAAGAAAAACGCCATAAAGGGTCCCTCCCGTAAAAGCGTGAATACGGGAGGGCGGGGAGGAAAGGAGAGACGCGACCTTACCAGAGTTCACACCGCGGGCATGCGGCAACGTGTACAGACAACTGGATTTATCCTTGATGTTCCTCAAGTCCCATAACTTCACCGTCTGATCCACGGAGGCGGTGGCCAGAAGCCAGTCACACCGAGGGTGAAATTCCACGTGCGTTACTTTTTTCTTGTGTAGCCGGACCTTAAAGATCTTTCATTAAAAGAACAAAAAATAAATAAATAAAAAAAACATCACAACTCCCATACTCCTCAGGACCTGACTAGTCGCTGGTATATGCCCACCTCTTTTCCGCCAGTCTCCAGCAGCACCACGTTTCCCACGTTATCTCCCGTCACCACACACCGCTGGCTGGCGGACACGTCCAGGCTGCAGTACCACATACTAGAAAATCAACAGCAGGGTTATTGTTTGACCTCGCCGTCAGGGCATGCTGAGAGTTATAGTTGTACAAGAGACGCTGGAGAGCCACCAGTTGCACGGCATCACAGGATTTTATCTAAAAGTGTTTAGCTGTAATTTAAAGGCTATGGACATCTTCAGAGAAATTTGTTTTTTCATGACGGCATTTTACTAATTTTGGGCTAAAAATCATTTTTTCAATTGGTTTTATTTAAAAATTGTCAACCGTTTTCAAGCTACAGGGGTTAATAATCAGTCTGATTGTAGAGTATCAATTCTCAGTCCCCTCAGCTGATGGCTCTCATCTCTGATCTCTTGACCTCAAACACTCATTCAGGGCTCATGCACACGGCCATGCCCGCATTGCGGCCCGCAAACAACGGTTCTGCAATACCCATTCACTTGAATGGGTCCGCAATCCGGAAGGTCCGGTGCGGAACAGAGGCACGGAACCACTCCGTAGTTCTATTTTTTTGCGGACCACGGATCCATTCAAATTGATTCAAATTCAACGGAATTCGCACAGATGCATTGGGGGTAAATTGCGGTCCCCAATGCACGGATCAGCCGACCAAGGTAGTCCTTAAGCCATACTCTTATCAGTTTCATATCAGTTTATCTATAATGAGTGTTTATGAGGTCAGGAGATCAGAGACAAGAGCGACACCAATTGAAAAAATGATTTTTAGCCCAAAATGAGTAAAATGCAATCAATGGAAAAAATTGCCCTGAAGGTGTCCATATTCTTTAAGGTCTCGGCTTTGAATTGTAAAGGGAATCTTATTTACATCTGGAGGCTGTAAACACTTCATCTTTCTCATAGCTGACAGTTTGCTACAATGTATCCATGTAACTAATCCTCTGAGAACACGATACACTTCTTGCTCCCACTTCCCCTAATTAATTAATAAATCGGCTCTTACGCCCAGTCTTCAGTGTTGGTGTATGTCTGTACGGTCCGTCCGGTGAAGTCCTGCAGGACGGTGCTGCCTGCGACCGAAGATGTATACAGCTGGTTAGGGTTGAATGGATCAAATTTCATCCCAGTGATACAACCTCCAGCTCCAATCTGCAAGACAGGGGGAAAGGCGATGAAACAGCAGCCATACGCTGTACCGCCACTGCTGCTGCCGCACTACTTCATCATACTTACGCCAGGGATCATGGTGTTGTTTAGCTGCTCGTAGTCCCACAGTATGATGTCCCCGCCTTTGGACCCTACGGCCACCGTGTTGGGGTGGGTCGGATGCCATTCTAGAGTGGTGACTCTTCTGTCAAAGGGACTGTTGGTTCGATAGAGAATGTAGGATGCCAAAGACCGCAGGAAAGGAGTCTGCAGGCACTGGGAAGAGACACGCTCCTACTGACACATCTGTAGACTGGATGCAACATGTACACCGACGGACAGGCGTGCAGGTCGCACTTGTAACTTACCTTTGCCCTGACGTTCCCCCCAACCGTGCTCCGGTACAGGTAATGCACAATGCTGGTCTGTCTGTCCTCCGGCTTGTGGTATTTTTTCCTATCTTGTAAGCCTGCAGGGGTAACAGTTACAGTTTTAGGATTCATGGATAGAAGAAAAAAAAAAAAAAAACACTAAGGTGCACACCTTGAATAGATTAAGGATAGGTCATAGAGAAAGACCTCTTCAAGTGGAGGTGGCAGCTTCGGACAGGGGACCGTAACCTCCACTTCCGGGTGTACCTAGACGTCAGAGGTGCATGCAGCAGCAGATCCACCGTGCTTGCACCAATACTCAGAGCAACGGCGCAGGAGCGTGATAGACAAGGCCATGTCTGGCTCTGTCAATCAAGGAGGTTGGGGTGGAGGTCTCTAGAGCAGCCCCTCGGTTCTCCAGGTGGATTTTGAACAAATTCGATTAGTTAGAATCTATTTACTCATCTCTGGTCAGGACAGACCTCTGTCGGCTAAACATTAGGCCAACTTAAAGGGTTTGTCCCATCACATACAATGGAGGCATATCGCTAGGATGTGCCCCCATTGTCTGATAGCTGTGGGTCCCACCTCTGGGACCTGCACCAGCAAGGAGAACGGAGCAGGGAGCACTGTGACCGGAGAACCCCGGGTTTCCCGGGGTCCGGCCACCACCAGGAGCTGCTCCCCACTGCTCCCATAGAAGTGAACGGGAGCGCAACGCGCATGCGCGGCCACTGCTCCCACTCATTTCTATGGGGCAGACGGAAAAAGCAGAGCCAGCGCTCCATTCTAGATGTTGGTGCTGGGATCCGCACCTATCAGACAATGGGGGCATATCCTAGCGATATGCCCCCATTGTATGTGATGGAACAACCCCTTTAAAGTAGCATAAATTATGCAAGAAAAAATTAAGTTAGGTAGAGTAATTCAACACGGCCCTCTAACAAAAACGTTATGCCACCCTGAATCATTGAGTCCATTAAGGGTGCATCACACGACCATATGTATTTTGTGGGCCGCAAAACTCATAGCAACCAATGACACCGTGCGCTCCTGCCCTCAGAAGGAGCACGGTCCAGGTTTTCGCGGACCATCCCAGACCGCGTTCCACGGTCGTGTGAATGGGCCCTTAGAAAACGGCACACGCTGTCTTTGACCAAATTGGTTCATGCAGAGACTTTACACAGCTGTGAATGGAAGCTTTAGGGATGTGGCGATACTACATTACATTTCTTGTACTCCCCCATGTGGCGGCATTACCTTTGCTGCACTCTGGGGCATCCTGTGTAACATTTTTCTTCCGACCAGATTTTTTGCTCCCTTTATCAACTCCAGGATCCGGCTCTCGTTTTCTCTTCCCGGGCGGCTCTTCTTCCGGCTCGTTCTTCTGGGAGGACGCCTCTGAAGTGTTCTTTCCTTGAGCTGACCTTTTGGGACGCATCTACAGGGGGACAGAGAAAGAATTCGGTTTTGCCACTTGTGTACGGCACAGCCAGCACTGAACAAGTCACTGCCGATGATTGCTATGGTTAAGAGAGGCAGGCAAGATTGATCGGTGGGCATCTGACTGTACGGCTGGCAGTGCCAAGGGTTTGGGCTCTGGGCACAGGGGCACCTGAGGAGTTGGGCTCTGGGCACAAGGGCACCTGAGGAGTTGGGCTCTGGGCACAAGGGCACCTGAGGAGTTGGGCACAGGGGCACCTGAGTACTTGGGCTCCGGGCACCTGAGTACTTGGGCTCCGGGCACCTGAGTACTTGGGCTCCGGGCACCTGAGTACTTGGGCTCCGGGCACCTGAGTACTTGGGCTCCGGGCACCTGAGTACTTGGGCTCCGGGCACAGGGGCACCTAAGTACTTGGGCTCCGGGCACAGGGGCACCTAAGTACTTGGGCTCCGGGCACAGGGGCACCTGAGTATTTGAGCTCTGGGCACAGGGGGACCTCAGTATTTGGGCTATGGGCACATGTTACTGTTACATAACATCAGCTATTAGCTTTGTGCATATTGTTATGAAAGCTCCATACAAGAAGTATGTCCAGAGAAGAGCGGCCGCCGCTTACATCACTGTCCCGGGACACGCACCATCCTCTCTCCGGGCAGCATCCGCCTACTCCCTCCTCCTCACCTGTCAATCCCGGTGTCGGCTACTCTAATGTCCGTTCACTGCTGCGGTGTAACCAAGATGTCGCTCCAGGTCTGCGCAGGCGCCTGCGACTCGTTAGAGAGGGGGGACGACAAACCCTTATTGCCCCGCCCCAATATTTGCATAGCTTTCTTTCATTGGCTGCAGATATTAGGCATTCGGAGCAGGGAGGGAGCCTGCTCTCTAAATCACGTGACGTCTCTACGCTCAGGACGGCAATTGGACGGCCGATCTAATCGTACGAAACTGTAACTGCCTTGCTCATGTATAGTAAATACTGTATAAGGATTGATGCTTATTTCCTTATGGTAAACACTTTGTAATTCAGGAATATTATAGAGATATTGATATTACAGGAATACTATAGAGGTATTATTATTACAGGAATATTATAGAGCTATTAGTACAGGAATATTATAGAGGTATTATTTTTACAGGAATATTATAGAGGTATTATTATTACAGATCTATTATAGAGGTATTATTTTTACAGAAATAATATAGAGGTATTATTATTACAGGACTATTATAGAGGTATTATTATTACAGGGATATTATAGAGGTATTATTATTACAGGAATATTATAGAGCTATTATTACAGGACTATTATAGAGGTATTATTATTACAGGACTATTATAGAGGTATTATTTTTACAGGAATATTATAGAGGTATTATTATTACAGATCTATTATAGAGGTATTATTTTTACAGGAATATTATAGAGGTATTATTATTACAGGACTATTATAGAGGTATTATTTTTACAGGAATATTATAGAGGTATTATTATTACAGATCTATTATAGAGGTATTATTTTTACAGGAATATTATAGAGGTATTATTATTACAGGACTATTATAGAGGTATTATTATTACAGGAATATTATAGATGTATTATTTTTTTACAGGAATATTATATGGAGGCACTTTGGGTTCATTATTATTATTGAGGCACTATATAAGGTATTATTATGGAGACACATAACGGGGCGTTATTATAAGGGAGGCACTAGAGGGACATTATAACTATGGAGGCACTACATGGGGCATTATTATTATTATTGTCGGCGGGGGCGTGGCCTGAACGCTGATGGTGTCGGCCGCAAGTTAGAGTAGCTCCGGGCAAGTACTTTTCAAAGCGGCTCACAGCGTGCAACCTAGAGGCTATAAAGCACATCAGTCGGATCCTAACCCAGCAGAGAAGATGGGGAAGTTGAGAAAACGGCAGCCACCTGCAAAACTCACCGAGTTTTTCAGCAAAACTACCGCCGCTGAGATGGGCCTGAGAGGCGCTGCCTCGCCTACGCACTATCCCTCCTCTGTTCCCGCCACGCCAGCGGCTTCTCCTCAGGCTCCCCAGGTGGGGAGAGCGGAGGCTTCTCCACAACTGGCTTCCCCGCTGACCGCAGATGGCATGCGGTCCTTGCTTGATTCCCTGCGATCCTCCATGAAGGAGGACATGGTGAACCTGCTGCAAGACCTTAAAAAAGATATCCAGGGTATCGGGGAGCGCACCGCACATATGGAAACGAAGATGGCGGAATTTGCATCTTCCCACAACTCCCTTATCGACGCCCATGAGGCACTTGAGGAGGACTTTATGAGGCTCTCTGCCAAAGTCAGCGATCTGGAAGACCGCCATCGCCGCAACAACGTCAGGATCAGAGGAGTTTCAGAAACGGTGGAGCCTGGTGAGCTGGATCAACTACTAAAAGATATGCTTAAAGCGGCCTTACCGTCTCTAACAGACAGAGACCTTATAATTGATCGGGTCCACCGCCTACCTAAACCTAGGGGCTTGGATCCTGCTCTCCCTCGGGATGTAATAGCCAGAATCCATTTTTACACAGTCAAGGAGGAATTCCTGCGTGCGCTGCGACTGAACCCTACGCCATCCGCCATCTTCGACAAGATCTCAGTATATCCTGACCTGTCAGCGGCAACTATGGCCAGGCGAAAAGAATTCTCGAGTGTCACCAAACTCCTCAGGGAGCAGCAAGTTAAGTATCGGTGGGGGTTCCCTGTAAAACTCCTGGTCTCCCGCAATGGAACTCTGACCGTATTTCACTCGCCGCAGGAGGCTGCCAGCAAGTTGTTGGATTGGGGCCTAATTACCAAGCCGGATCAAGCACTGGAAGACGTGCCATCGAGACCTGGAAGGATCCTGGCTGATTGGAGCACCGCCTGATGCACTAGACTCTGTTCTAGCCTCAAGGTTTTTTGCAGTTTTCCTTCTGCCATTGAAGTATTTGTCTGGGCGAGGACTTTCCTAGTTAGCCCTTTTGTTCACTCACCTCCGACCACGATGGTCGCGAGCCCTGTGAGGGGCACTATGTTTACTTGTGACTGTATTTTTGAGGCAGTCTGTTTGCTAATTTGGTTTTCCTTTTACCAGTTTTATTTTTTCTGTTTCTTTTTTGGTCTTTTTCTGAGCAAGGTCATTTCACTGATATTCCCACTGTTCCATCTTGACGCATATGTAGGGGTCTCAGTGCACACAGGGGGTGTACGTCTTAAAGCAGGAGAGTGGTTTTGGTCACAGCATATCCCTGAGTTGTCAATATGGGTCTGAAAGTAATTTCACTGAATGTGCGGGGATTAAACTCCCCCTACCGCAGATCTCAGCTATGGAAGGATTTGCACAAATCCAAATGTGATATTGCATTCATTCAGGAGTCTCATCTGTTAGAGGTAGACACTCAGCGATGTGCGAACCGCAGATTCCCTGTTATTTACCACTCCCCTGCTATCAAAAAGAGAAAAGGAGGGGTGTTTATTTGCATTAAAAGTACAGTAGACTTTTCTTTCACTAAATGCATTACAGATTCAGCTGGCCGCTATGTTATTCTGGTGGGGCGTGTGGGCGGGCACTCTTATACTCTGGTCTCCCTGTATGCTCCCAATGTCCGACAGGTGGCATTTTGCAGGCGCCTATTTTCCAAAATTCAGAAAGAAGCTGAGGGAGAGGTTATTATTGGTGGTGATTTCAACATGCCAGTGGATTCAGACCTGGACTACCGATCCGCTCACCGAGCGCACAGGCCAGATCTGCGTCAAACTTTGTATGAGTCGCCATATCACGATGTGTGGAGATACCAGCACGGCTCAGAAAGGGATTACTCGTTCATCTCGATGGCTCACATGTCACAATCTAGAATTGATTATATCTTAGTTTCCCGTCAATTGCTCCACAGGGTGACCAGGTCGGACATTGGGAGCGCAGAGTGGTCGGATCATGCCCCGGTTAGCATAGTAATTGATGATGGTATCCCCATGTTGCCTCCGCCATTGTGGAGATTGAACTCGTATCTCCTTAAATGTGCTAGCCGTGTTGGGAAATATGCCGATACTCTCTCAGAATTCTTTTCCATTAATGATACTCCAGAGGTGCCTTTCACCTCAGTTTGGCTTGCGCACAAAGCATATATGAGAGGCATATTTCTGCAGGCGGCTGCGCGCCTGAAAAGAGCCAGGGATGAAGAAATGAGGAAGGCACTGGATAATCTCAGGAAGGCTGAGGCTCTTCATAAAACCAGTCCGTCTACCACCTCCTTAAAGTCGCTTCGAGACTGTAGACAAGCTCTGAGCTCTCTATTACTGTATTCTCATGAACGCAACTCT
The DNA here is from genome assembly GCA_900303285.1 of Rhinella marina. NCBI lineage: Eukaryota > Metazoa > Chordata > Amphibia > Anura > Bufonidae > Rhinella > Rhinella marina. Next base: position 414,514 of record ONZH01011037.1, on the reverse strand, counting down.
CGGAGGTTCAACTCCCAATTCTATCATATGGGAGATAAAGCTGGTGCCCTGCTGGCCCGTAGAGTGAACAGAAAAAAGGCGGAGGCCAGAATAGTGAGTTTGACTTATGGTGGCGATACGTATACACATCCCCAGCAAATAGCAGACGCCTTTGCTGCATATTATTCTAAATTGTACAACTTGAGGGAGGATAGTGGCACACCGCAGCCTTCTGAGTCAGTGATATCTTCTTTCCTTGACACATTAGCGCTACCTGTCTTAAATGAGGAAGCACTGGAGGTGCTTAATGGGCCGATCACTGACAAGGAAATTCTGCAAGCCCTCAAAACGTCCCCTGCTCATAAAGCTCCTGGCCCTGACGGCTTCCCTGTAGAATACTATAAAACATTCCAGGCCTCTCTTACCCCATACTTGTCTCGTTTATTCAACGGGTTCATGTCCACAGGTGCCATCCCCCCTGATATGCTTTCGGCCACAATTGTCACCTTGCCCAAGCCAGGGAAACCCCCCAATGCCCCAGAAAATTTCAGGCCCATTTCTCTGCTCAATGCAGATTTAAAACTATATGCCAAAATTTAGCTAGCCGAATAAATACATACCTCCCGTTATTAGTTAACCCGGATCAAGTAGGGTTTGTTCCTCAAAAACAGTGTAGAGACGGTACTAGACGGATGATTAATCTGATCCAGCTTGCTGAAAGATCCAGGTCCCCCACTCTTTTTATCTCCTTAGACGCGGAGAAAGCGTTTGATAGGGTACACTGGGGGTTCCTGGATCTTACCCTCGGGAAGTTTGGATTCTCGGGGGCTATTCTTTCAGCGATAAAGGCTCTTTACTCGTGCCCATCGGCTAAGGTCCTTGCCTCTGGTTTTCTGTCGCAACCCTTCAAAATAACAAATGGTACACGGCAAGGGTGTCCCCTGTCACCCTTGATATTTGCCTTGGTTATGGAACCATTGGCAGAGAAACTCAGAATGTGCCCAGATATCTCGGGAATTAATGTAGGAGACTCCCTGCACTTGATAGGATTGTACGCGGATGATGTTATTCTTTCAGTAACAAACCCTGGGGTGTCCCTAGACGCTATCATGTCCATCCTAACTATGTATTCTGCAGCGTCTTATTATAAACTTAATGTCTCCAAAACTAATGTGCTTGCTATTAATGTTCCAGATGATGTCAGTGAGTCTCTAGGTCAGCGTTTTCACTTCAAAATAGCGCAGACCTCGATTTCTTACCTTGGGATAGAACTCACAACTTCGGTTGAAAAATTGGTGGCTCACAATTGTAAACTCTTGCGAGCCCACTTGCAAAAGGAGTATGCTAGGTTATCCCAGTGTCATCTCTCTTGGATAGCCAGAATTCACTCGGTTAAAATGTTGATCCTTCCAAAGATACTGTATATGTTCCGCTGCATTCCCTTACGCATCCCCAAATCTATGATTGATCAGCTACAGAGTGATATGATGGGATTCATATGGCAAGGGGCTAAACCTAGGATAACCAGAGTAGCTTTATTCCCTCCACTACGCCTGGGCGGACTAGGGGTACCTGACTTATACAGCTACTATCTGGCCAATATTCTTGACCAAATAACCGAATGGTGGGCCCCAACCTCCCCACAACGCTGGCTACAAATTGAGGGACATCATGCTAAACGAGGTTCGCTGAAAGCTCTAGTGGCGGCAGGTAGACTGGGCAGCTATAACCCTAAGATGCCTCTGTATACTATGCAATTAGCGTTGTCCACTTGGTCTAGGTTCCTGAGCATGCAGGTCCCGGTTTCACTAGAGTTCGATTCCTTTCCGCTGGCTGTAGTAGAATTGTTCATACCTTCGCTCTCTCTTACTAAGTGGTTGGACTGTGGTATCACCACTTTTGGATGCTTGTATGAAAATGGTGTATTGCAAGACTTCGAATCCCTGCACACTAAGTTCCACCTGCCGAATGTACTATTTTACCAATACCTGCAGATAAGACACTTTCTGAAAGGGGCAAGAAGGGATTCCGCTCCTGAGGTTACTTCTTCTCTAGCAGGCTTATTCAGAGGGGTAGGGAGGGTAAGATCATCTATTTCACGTTGGTATGCAGCTCTGGTTGGTAGGAACTCTAGAGTCAAGTTCCCGTATATGGTCCAATGGGAGGGGGAGCTGGGTGAGGAATTCACTATGGACTCTTGGAGGGAAGCTTTTTATTGGTCCTTAAAGTGTTCCAAATGCATTAACCATGCTGAACAGAGTAGAAAAATGCAGCTACGATGGTACCTGACCCCCAACAGGATTGCACATATGGTACCTAACTACTCGCCACGGTGCTGGAGGAACTGTGGAGAGTTGGGAACTCCTTCCCACATGTGGTGGCAGTGTAGGTCGGTGTCCTCATTGTGGAAAGATATAAGCTATATTATCAGCAAGGTTACTGGCCTGCAGATTAATCTCACCCCTGCTCTGTGTATTTTGGGCGTCGGCTTGGTTGACATCCCAAGGGATTCGCGTTGGGTGGTGGCGCAGATTCTCACAGCTACTAGAAAAGTGATAGCCAGAAGATGGAAGCTCGCTATCTCCCCTCCCAAAGAGGAGGTTATCCATCTGGTTAACACCTACCTGAAGTATGAGGTGGTCTTTGCGCGGGATATGGGGGCAAGAGTTAAAGTTCTGAATAATTGGCTCATGTGGTTATCTAGCGAATATGCAACCCCGCTACCTGAGAGTCTCCTTTAACAAATGTGTTGCGATATATGCAGTACCTATTACATGCCTGTGTATTTGCACCCTATATGTGTGAGTTGCTTTTTCAAATGTGAAAACCATTGCTCATGTTATTTTTATTTTTATTTTACTGTTTCTTTATGTATTTTATTGTACTGGCTGATAATCTAATAAAAATCAATGTATAAAAAAAATTATTATTGTCGGCGCTATATAGGTATTATAGCCGTGCCTCTACATAACTTAGGCGCAGCCAGCACAAAGACTTATTAAGTCCGGCATCTAAAACTCCAGTCTTATTAAATGACCCCCTTTGTTCGTTTGCAGCTTTCTCACCATTATGTCTTTTATTTTATTACTACTCTTCTGTGCTATGTACTAGCACCTTGATGGATATGAGGACTGGGATCTGTAAACTTCTTGCAGCAAATTCCATGTCTTATCATTCAGGTTATAGGGCTTGTCCATTTTTATATACCCTAACCTGCGGCCCTGCAGCTGTTGCAAAACTACAACTCCCAGCATTCCCGGACTACCTACAGTTATCAGCCTACAGCAGGGCATGGTGGGAGTTGTAGTTTTACAACAGCTGGAGGGCCACAAGTTGAGCATCCCTGCCCTATTAGATCATGCTGAGCTGATAGAGGGGGTCCCCTGTTTAGGGTCCATCCAGGGTTGGGATTCGAATTTTTAACAACAGGCTCCTTACTCAATGGGAAACTGCAGACATGCAGTACAATAAAATACATATATACAAAGACACCACATGTACGCTACACAGATAAATACACATACAACATATAGGTGCTCTGTCGAGCTGTCAGTGTCCGCACCGGAATGGGATTCTGTGATCCAGGAGGGATTTTAAGAACTGTATTGGGAGAACTGGCTGAATCCTACTCTGGGATCCTTCACTTTCTGTAGGACTTGTGTGTCCCAACCTGCATTACGTAGACAGTCCATCGATTTGCATTGAGTAATGCTTAATTTCCCTCGTGGTGGTGCAGCAGGGACATAATGCACTTGATAATGGACCCATGGGACACATTGAGATCTGCTTAGTGTCAAGGAACCCTAACAGGTAGAGACTGATTATCCGAAGCAGAAAACCCCTTTAAGAAAGGACATCTAAAGCCTCATTCACACGTCAGTGTTCCACATACATGTGCTGTTGTGTTCTCCAAGGACACCACATGTCCCCATTTATTTCATTGTGTGTATTCACTCATCAGTGTTTTAGCACAGTATGTGGGTCAGTGTTTTTTTGTAGCACGGATGCACGCTCTATTTTGTCCTTGTTCATGGATCTATCACACCCAATATAGTCTATGGGTCAGTGAAAACCACAGATACCATCCGTGTTTCACAGATCATTAGGAAGAGATGCTTTGAAAATTATTTTTCAGCTGTGCAGTGTCAGTGAAAGGGCTCATTCACACGACCGTATTTTCTTTCCGTTTCCAATCCGTGTTTTTTGCGGACCGTATGCGGAACCATTCATTTCAATGGGTCCACAAAAAAAAAAAGGAAGGTACTCCGTGTGCATTCCGTTTCTGTATGTCCGTTTTTCTGTTCCGCAAAAAAATAGAACATGTCCTATTATTGTCCGCATTATGGAGAAGGATAGGACTGTTCTATTAGGGCCCAGCTGTTCTGTTCCGCAAAATACGGAATGTACACGGACGTCATCTGTATTTTTTGCGGATCCATTTTTGTGGATCGCAAAATACATACGGTCGTGTGAACAAGCCCAAACACAGATGACACAGACAGCAAAAAACAGACAAACAGACACAAAACGGATCTATCACGAAGGAATCACTGATCACCTTTTCACAGATTTAAGCATGGACACGGACGCGTGAATGAGGCTTAAAGGGGTTGTCCCACGAAAAATATTCTACAGTTTTCAAACCAGCACCTGGATCTGAATACTTTTGTAATTGCATGTCATTAAGAATTTTATATAGCTATTATTATATTTATTATATTTATTCAATAAAATGTATCTGTATAAGACCACTTAATTTCTTCGACCTATTCACTGAGAAGGCCGCACATGCTCAGTTTCAACTTTTAACTGCCTCCTGAGCTGTGATAGGCAGAGCGGAGACACGCCCCCTTATCTGCAGCAGAAAAGACACTCCCCTTGAGTTTTCAGCTTGATATAAATCTAGCAGAGCAATGAATGGGGAGATCTCTAGATCCATGCGAGGTACAGGACTGGTTCTAGCTTTGTTAAAAAGAAATAGTCATGTCCTATATGATGTCTGATTTTCATTTTTTACATTATTCGTGGGATAACCCCTTTAAGGTTGCCCCCTGAGAACAGCAGCTGCAAGTTTGTGTAGCATTTTTTGCAGGCTTTTGTTCCTCGAAGAAGAGGATGAAAAAAACACTTAAAAAACGGACATTGCTTCAACATGCTTCATTTTTGGCAAAACGCCAGAGACACAAAAAATGCCACCATAAAAAAAAGCTACCAGCAAAAACCACTTGTGTGTCTTACATTTCCCATAGACTTTCGGCTAACATCTGGAGTTGAAAAACATCATCGTGAGTGTACATTTTTTTGCAGAATGGACATACGGAAACGGAATGCACAGAGTAATTTCCAGTTTTTTTGCGGACCCATTGAAATGAATGGTTCAGCATATGGGCCGCAAGAAAAACAGAGTGAACACGTAAAAAAAAAAATACGTTCGTGTGCATAAGCCCTTAGCCTAGGCCTTGGCACAGTTCATCCACGTTGAAGTGAATTGGACTGAACAATCTCTGTACAATCTCTGTACAGCGCTGTGGTACAAGTTGACACTAGATAAAATACTAAAAATAATGAAACAAATAACTACGTAAATAAATAAACAAACACATAATTTAAAATACATAAATACATACATATTTAATTAGCTAAATAAATACACTTAGTCATGTCAATCTGCTGCACTTCCTCATGTCTGCCTGCAGGTGTCACTGTTGTCCTTGTATTGTGTTACTTGCTGATGCCATTCACATATACACAATTGTATTCTACCCATGTGTTCAGCAACTTCCAGCACTCCAAGCTGTTGTGCAACTACAACTCCCGGCATGCTCCATTCACTTATGTGGGCTTTCCAAGAGCAGTAAAGCAAGTGTGCATGCTAGGACTAGTAGTTTCACAACAGCTGGAGCGCTGACCCCTGGTTTAGACGATAGCATATGACGAGACCTTGGTATAATTTGTCCATACGACATCCTCCCGATAAAAAAACCGTAGAGTGCACAAATTGCAGAGAGATTGCACATTTTAACAACCAACACAGATGTAAGGCCTCATGCACACAAGTGTGCCATATTTTGTGGTCCGCGAATTGCGGATCCGCAAAACACAGATGCCGCCCGTGTGCGTTCCACAATTTGCAGAATGGAACGGTTCGGCCATTATAGAAATGCCTATTCTTGTACATTTTGTGGACAAGAATAGGACATGTCCTATTTTTTTTTTTTTTTGCGGTCCCATGGAACAGAACAACGGATGCGAACAGCACACGGAGTGCTGTCCGCATATTTTGCGGCCCCATTAAAGTGGATGGGTCCGCATCTGAGCCACAAAAAACGCGGCTCAGATGCCGAATCAAACCACGTTCAAATAGTTTCTGTTTTTCAAAATTGTATTTGTCTGTACCCATTGACGTAACTAGAAATGAGTGGTCCCCACAGGAAAATTAGGAACAGGCCCCCTCACCTCTAGCAACTTCTTTGCAAACTCCGCTCCTGAGGCTAGTCAAGATCTCTCTCTTAGACCAGGCCCAGCAGCTGCTCCATCTGTTTCCTACACTGTATGACATGTCACTGTATATAATGTCAATGTATAATACTGTTGAGGGAGCCCTGATAATAAAATCTTTCAGTCCTCCTACCGAGGAGAACCCCGTAGCAGCCGCTTCCCCTGCTTCCACTATAGCTACACCTCAGTCTGTACCCTTTTGACCCTTTTGACTCTTCTGACCTCATACGTTTTCTGCACTTTGGACACTATTTTTTTTAGCGATGGAATCTGAATAATTTCTGGTGACTTCACTGTGATGCCTCTTCCTCCATTCCACCCCGATAAAGAGCAAGGAGCAGAAAACTAGAAAGTCCACATTACATTGTAGAGTAGAATTGTACAATGTTCCTGAAGCGGAAAAAAAAATGAAAGAAAACATAGCATACTGTGTCTAGAGAATACCCAGGAGGCATCGCGGTGGTCCAAAGGGCAAATTTATTCTAGCGTATATGGAAGAACAAGCAGTTAGACCCCCCCCTCCCCCAATAAGCAGCAAATGACATCATGGTGTCTTAGTGGTTAGTACCGGTTCCTTCCAGCGCTGCGGTCCTGGGTTCGAATCAGACCAAAGACAACATCTTCATGGAGTTTGTACGTTTTCCCTGTGTTTGCCTGGGTTACCTCCCGGTTCTCTGGTTTCCTCCCACCCTCCAAAGATGTACTGATACGGAACTTAGATTATGAGCCCCATTGGGGACAGCGTGATGGTAACATAACTATTTGCCGAACAATCCCTTGGCTGACAGCTGTCTCTCCCGATACCCCTGTACACATGCATGCTTGGCCGAGCACACCTGTTGTGGAGGGGAGAAAGCTGCTGCCATACCCATACGGATGGTGGTTTATCTCTCAGAAAACAATAGGATTGAGCATGCTGAAATCCAACATCTCCATCCCAATGTGCCGTCAGCTGGTTTCACCTACATACTGGACTATATCTAATGTATACGAGCAGCTTACCTAAGACTGGAAAAACCCTTTCAAAGACCTGCACGCTGGGTCAGTGATCAGAACTGTCTTATAACTGGGGTCCTGGGTTTGAATCCAGGAGCGTATATATGAGTATGTGTGTATGCGCTACATTGACGACCATTCATGTCAATGGCCCCTACATACTAAGCTTTTGCGGGCGGGTCCCCGCTCTGTACCGGTCTGTTAATAGTTTATTGTATTTGTATTTTTTATATTATGTATGTGTAACCCTCTCGTGAGGTACTGCGCCATGGAATTGAGAATTTCAAATAATAATGTCGATTTTCCCTGCAGGGGAAAGGTATAATCAGATGCAACTTTCCCGGCAAAAATAGCTGATCACAAGGGTCAGTGAAGTCAGATCACCCCTTTAAGAGCCAATTCTAAGCCTATTATCTTACAACGCAGGCAGTGGAGGGGCTGTGCTCACATGCAGGCAGCAATCCCCACTGCACTGGATGCTAAATTGCTATTTATACTCCTGGGAAAGGTAATCTCATGGAGAGATGACTATATCCATGTATCATAATGTGTCCTGGTAACGGGCACCTCTAGGGAAGCCTAACCACTGCATCCTTTGACACAGCGCCCAAGTGTTGGAAAATGGGCCTAAACGCCCTGATAGGGGCCACATAAACCACTGGAAAGTGCATAGAAAATGTGCTTGGTTTATAGTAAAATACATTTGTCATCCTCAGGTTAGTATAGTCATAGCCCAATCAGGTGCAAGAATATTTTACCTTTTTGTGGAGAATAACAATTTGGCGGCTTTTTTTTTCTGTAATGTGGGTTTTCTGATATATGGCGCTACTATAAATTACTTGAATTATTACTACTTATGTTGCTGTTTTCATTTTCATATACTAGGTGGTGGGGGCCTCATGGCGGAGGGATACAGATTTATTTTTTTTATTGAAGAGACCCAGCAGTGTATGGATGCTTATTTTGCAGGCAGTGCTCCATGGGAAATAGTATGCCATGTATAAAGAGGTCACGGTGCTCCGTGAGCCCTTAGGCCTCTTCCTAGGTCATGGCGCTGAGCTGTAATACCAAGCACCCAGGGGTGCACCTATTGTAGCCTTTCTGCTGCCTGAGGCGAAAACTGAAACGGCACCCCACCCCCTTTGACACAACGAAAGCGCTCATTGCCCATGACCTTTCTGCTGCCCCCTCTTGCTCCTACCTGGTGCTGCCTGAGGCGATCACCTCACCTGGCCTCATTGGTGGTGCGTCCCTACAAGCACCTCCACTATGCAATGGAAGGTGTTTTGCTTGGTTAGCTGCAAGGAGGCCGCTGCATCCACCAGATCTCTGGCTTGGAGTCGGCCCCCCGCTGATCTCATGGTGATGACCTGTCCTGTGGATAGGCCATCATTACGGAAAAGCTGTTCTCTAGGGATCTTCGCTAGGATATGCCCCCATTGTCCACCGCTGGAACCCGCACCTATATCGAGAACGGGGCCCCGAAAGTGAAGGAGGGCGCACCACGCATGCGCGGCTCCCTCCATTCATTTGTATGGGGCCGCCGAAAATAGCCGAGCACTGGCTCGGCTATTTCCATCGGCTCTATACAAATGAATAGGAGCCGGGCAGTGCATGCGCGGTGCACCCTCCTTCACTTTCGGGGCCCTGTTCTCGATAAAGGTGCGGGTTCCAGCGGTGGACAATGGGGGCATATCCTAGCGATATGACCCCATTGTCCAAGATGGGAATAACCCTTTAAGGGTTATTAGACACCATGATCATGCAGACGATTGTCGGGAAGGAAGCCTTCCCTGCGAGCAATCGCCTGCACGCTAGCGGAGGAGACCACTGCTATTACATGCAGCGATCTCCTCCGCAACATGGGGAGGAGCGATCGCTATGCCATCGCTCGTCCCCATGCTGTATAGTGGTTTGTTGGTGATCATAACTAGACAGCATGATGAAATATCTGGGTTGCCCGATGAATGAGCGCTTGCTCGTTCATCGTGCAATCGGCGGCAGTATTACACTGCCAGATGATCACTAACGAGCGATCACTGTGCAGAAAATTCTACCATCTAATACTCCCTTTATGCTAGGGTCTGCGCGCCCGTCTGCAGGCAGCGTTACCCCAGGTGTTCTGGAATGAAGAAAATCCAGAATTTAAAGAATTCAACCCGGCGTCTGACATGTAGGTTATGCTTTAACCCCTTTTTTATTGCACAAGAAGTCGCTACCCGGCTAGGATTACTGCAATCTCTGAACGCTTTGCAGTTTACAGTGCAGTCAGTGGGTTTTTAGTTCTTAGCCAGTTAAATACATTCACAAATCCCTGCTCGGGCTGTAATCCGGATTAGAGATTGAATCTACCACAATAAACAAACAAAAGAAAAAAATAACCGGATAAAAGTAGGGCATGTACATTTTAGCCCCAGCTGAAGGGTTAAAAAAAAGGACCTATCATCACCTGTCCTTGCATGGGTCTCCCCCAACCTGTACTTTAAGGGATTTTCCAGGACTTAGATATTGCGGGCATATGGCGGGTCTGCAATACACGGGCACTGGCCGTGTGCATCACGTATCGCGGACCCATTCACTTGAATGGGTCCGCAATTCCAGAGATGCGGTGCGGAATGGAGGCACGTATTGGGACCACACGGAAGCACTACAAAGTGCTTCCATGGTGTTTCTCTCCATGCCTCCGCACCGCAAAAAAATAGAACTTGTTGTGGACAGTCGGATGCGGATTGCGGACCCCATTGAAGTGAATGGGTCCGCAATGCGCATGTGGAAGCCCCATGGTCGGTGCCCGTGTATTGTGGACTGCAATTTGTAGTCCGCAGAACGGGCACGGCCAGCACATGGTCGTGTGCATGAGGCCTCATCCTCAGGATGAGTCATCGATATCCGATCAGCCAGGGGCGGATTGGCCATAGACCTTACAGGGAAATTTTCCGGTGGGCCGAGGCTCAGGGGGCTGCCTGGGCCCTCCTCAGGACTGGCCAGTGGAGGTTTTTGGGGATGTATTTTGTGATGGACTGTGGTATTTGGCTCTGTTGGGATAGTATAATATGCCACAATATGGTATTGCTGGCCCTGCCTTACATCAATTTGGACCTGACTACAAAATTGGGCCACTTTTAGTATTTTTTCCAGGGCCACTTTAAAGAGGACCTTTCACGGATTTTAATAACTGGAGATAAATACCTTGTGTCCTGGGGTACCCCCCGCTGATGCTGCCACCCTGCCTAGTTTTCTAAAATAGCGCTCCTGCGCTCCGCTGTGCCCCCCTGTAGTTTTCGCTCTCAGGGAGAAAGCTGTGACGCTCTCCGCTGTGATTGGATCGCGGCACAGCCAGGGAGAAGGAGACGCCCATTGAGAAATGCCGGCGTCTCCTCCTCCCTGTACCGATGCTCAGTATTTACATACTGAGCGCGAAAACTACAGGGGGGCACAGCGGAGCGCAGGAGCGCTATTTTAGAAAACTAGGCAGGGTGGCAGCATCAGCGGGTGGGGGACCCCAGGACACAAGGTATTTATCTTCAGTTATTAAAATCCGTGAAAGGTCCTCTTTAAGTTCCCAGTCTGCCCCTGCGATCAGCCACTGGCAACTATACGGTGTATGGCTCAGAACACTGTGACCAGTACACAGTGGTTGGAACCTTCTGCTTCCAGCTCCATACATTCGATAGTTTCCGGAACCAGCGGCTGCCCATATCAGTTGATTGGTGGGGCTACACTGATCTGATATCGATGACCTATCCTGAAAACCCCATTTAAAAAAAGTTTTCTGGGATTGGAAATAGGAAAAAGGGAAGGAATGGCATAAATTCTAGCACTGATCCAAAAGAGCCTCTACGGTCGCCCCCAGCCGTCTTGGGACCACCGAGGCTAGTGTTTGACTGAAGTGGTTCTTATGACGTAAAGCACGTCACCAGTTCAGGATAATCAACAAAGACCATTGGGAAACAGCGGAGCTGGAGTGTTTCTGATTTATCAAGTGAATAGCGTTTTTCTAATCCTAATTTTCTCCGACCCCCAAAAAACCCTTTTAAATGGGTTCTCCCATGATTAATGTGAACAATGAAAATCAGATGTCATATAGGACATGACAATCTCTTTCTAACAAAGCCAAAACCAGCCCTGTACCTCCCATGGATCCAGAGATCTCCTCGTTCATTGCTCCAGGCTCGGTTTATTTCAAGCTGGCAGCTCAGGGGGCGTGCCATTTCATACGGGGCGTGTCTGCTGCAGTTGGGGGCAGTTGAGCATGTGCGTCCACCTTAGTGAGGTTAACTGAGAAATTATAAAAAGAGCAAACGGCAGGTGGTGCTATACAGATAGATTTCATTGAATACTACATTTTTTAATACACACAATTGCAACAGTATTCAGATGGTTTGGAAACTGTAGAATATTTTTCGTGAGACAACCCCTTTAATGAAGGGGCCTGGTTTAATAAGAGGGAAGCATTCATTTCAAAGAAACGGATTATTCTGTCCCCAAAAAATGTCCAGTGTGGGTATGAAAAGATGCTTTCAGATCATATTAAAGGGGTTTTCCAGGATTTCACTACTGATGACCTATCCTCCTCAGGATAGCTCAACAGTATCTGATTGGTGGGGATCCGACACCCTGTTGAGAAGATACCAGCTCTCCTGTGAGCACCGCTACCTTCTCCCCGCTCACCAAGCACAGCGCTGTACATTGTATAGCGGTTGTGGTTGGTTTCACGCTCATTTACTTGAATGGGGCTGAGCTGCTCCTAGGCCATGTGACCGATGAACGTGACATCGCTGGCCTAGGAAAATCTAAGAGAAGGTCGCGGAGCTCACAGGAACGCCGATGCCTTCTCAAACAGCTGATCGGCGGAGGTCCCGGGTGTCGGACCCACCACTGATCAGATACTGATTGTTTTTTTATTTTAGACCATTTACAGGGGCTGATCCAGGGCTGTTTTTACAGCTTACGCTGCCCTAGGCACATTTAATGCTCACAACCCCTATTAGTTCAGCTATAGCTGCCTATTGACCTGAGGGTATACAGTAACTACATAAAATTATTTTGACCGTTCGGCAAAAAAACTCTCTTTGTTTTCAGCATGACTGCTGTGGTTTTGTGATGTGGTTACTCACCATGGAGTTTATACTCGTAAAATACTTTTATGTTACGTTTTTTACATTTTTAACCCGAAAAAAATACATGGCAAATAATCACAGCACAAAACTGGTCCCTGTGTTTTTTTTTGTTTGTTTTTGTTATAGAGAGGAGCTTTACTACTTTGGTGCCAGTGTGTGGATTATGGAATGGTCTGCTGTGTGACAGGCAGAGGCCTCCTCTCTGCTGGGTGGCAATGTACATACGGGTCATGTCCTGACCTCATCTTACTCCTCATCTGACTGCTCTGATGTCTCCTTATCACTTACTTTTGCTAAAGGGCTTGTCTCACCTCAAACACTGATGGCATATTGTTAGGATATGCCACTAATGTCAGACAGTACCCACTTCTGGGACCCACACCTATCTCTAGAATGGAGTGCTCAAAGGGAAGGAGAGTGCATGCCGCATGCTTGGCCGCTCTCCATTCATTTCTGTGTGAGTGCCAGAGGTGGGACCCGCACCTGTCTGACATCAGAGGGCATATCCTAATGATAGTTTGAGGTGAGACGACTCCTTTAACCGCAGCAACAAGTCAGGGGATTTAACGCTTCCTGAAGAGATAACTGTGACTGTTAAGTAAGCAGTGTGAGGGTTAAAGCCCTGACTTGTAGCTGCAGTAAGCAAAAACATGGTCCATAACACGGGCACGGTGGCCATACGGTCATGTGAATGGGCCCTTATGCTGAGGCTTTTCCGCACCTCAAAACCCCCCCCCCCCCCCCCCCCGAAACAACCAGCTGTTACCTTGTGGCTTTGGCACCAGCACTACACAGCCCCATGCCATGGACAGTGCTGGTTCCTGCAGCGCTTCTCCCATTTACTTGTGATATATGTGCAGTGCACGCGTACAGAGTAAACATCCAGAACATCCCCGCAGGGTCATAGGACATGTTTGCCTAAGTAGCTCATGACTCCATAACCCAAGCATACAAACAGTATTTAGCCGGGCATTACCTGGCATTGCTGAGTCTCCCGGCGGGCACATGGTGTGGGCCAAAACTTGCGTGCCTCATTTTCACACGTGGCTCTTCTTCATCTTGATTCCTCTTCATGCAAAACACACAAAGACTGATGGCGGTCCAGTATAAATGCCGAACCAGTGGCCGTAGATCGGGGACTAAACATTTAGAAGCATACCAGCTGCACCAGTATACACCACTGAGAGCTAATTAAACCTTGTATTCTGTACATCCTTGTCTGAAAGTCCAGGACGAGTAATAGGATCAAGGGATGCCCAGGGCGTGACCCTGACCTTAAAGGGGTTATCCAGGATTAGAGAAACATGGCTGTTTTTTTTTCGAGAAACAGCACCACTCCTGCCCTCAGGTTGTGCCTGGTATTGCAGCTTAGCTACATGCAATGGAATGAAGCTGAGCTGCAATGCCAGACACAACCTATGGGGGGCGTGCAGCTGCTTTTAGAAGAAAACAACCATCCTAATCCTGGAGGAGCCCTTTAACAGATGAGCAAATCTTACAAATTACCACTCAGGCTGCAGATTTGAAGGAGTTATCTGACAACTTGTAATTGATGACCCCACAGGTCCAGCTGGATGTTACCATTTGGGGGTGTTTCCCTTCACAGCTTGACATTATCCGATCAGCACTGCTAGTGTATCGACCACCCCCCACCCCAACTGGTAACACCCATCTAGACCCTCATTGCAGACTGCTAGCAATTAATCCATAACTTCTAGTAGGAATAATGGAGAAACAGCACAACATAGAGTCATAACAATTGATGTTCCAGAATTTTTATTACATGAGGAATGCAAGAAGTCACTGAAACAGACAGACAAGTCAGGAGAGGCGACCGGTCCTCTTTAGGGGAAGAGCCTTACTTTTGTCGGACGACACCCATCAATCCGGGAAATGATGCGCAAGACCTCGAAGCGTGAATGCATGACGATCTATGTACACTTGTTATGTCATGTGACCCTATAGCCAGGAACGTATTTATAACAAGGCACATAAGGACACATGCCTAGGACACAGGAAGGGCGGTGCTTCACATAGAAAACTATGTAAAACTTATGTTGATTCTTTCGCCTTATTGTCTGTTTCTTATGTCTCCTTATCACTAACTTTCATTTATAGCCACAAGCAGGGCTGCCCCACCAAAGAGGCCAGGTGAGGTGATCACCTCAGGCAGCACCAGGAAGGGGCAAGAGGAGGGCAGCGAAAGGGCCATGGGCAATGAGTACTTTCATTGTGGCAAAGGGGTTAGATTAAGAAATTGGCATTGGGGGGGAGGTCTGCCATTTCAGTTTTCGCCTCAGGTAGCAGTAAGGCAAGGTACACCCCTGGCAACAAGGAGAGTTAGCCCTCACACTGCTTACCTACAGCCAATGTCACAGTAATGTCTTCAGGAAGGCAGTGTAAGCTACAGTAAAGAAAAGTAAGTGATGAGGAGACATCAGAGCAGTCAGATAAGGAGCAAGGTGAAGCCAGTATATGACCCGTATATACTGTATAACTGGAATAAAAACACACACAGGGGCCACAGAGTAATGGTGGTCATACACCAAGCAAGAATTATGGCTCGTTCAGATAAGTTGTGCTTTGAGGTGCGACGTAATGAGGTGCGCCCACGATGTGTGGTCTGTGGGGCGACGTAATGAGGTGCGCCCACGATGTGTGGTCTGTGGGGCGACGTAATGAGGTGCGCCCACGATGTGTGGTCTGTGGGGCGACGTAATGAGGTGCGCCCACGATGTGTGGTCTGTGGGGCGACGTAATGAGGTGCGCCCACGATGTGTGGTCTGTGGGGCGACGTAATGAGGAGCGCCCACGATGTGTGGTCTGTGGGGCGACGTAATGAGGTGTGCACACTGTGTGGTCTGTGGGGTGACGATGTGTGGTCTATGGAGCGACGTAATGAGGTGCCCCCACGATGCGTGGTCTATGGGGCGACGTAATGAGGTGCGCCCGCCCCACAATGTGTGGTCTGAGGTGTGCCCATGATGTGTCGTCTATGGGGGCCACATAATGAGGTGCGCCCACGATGCATGGTCTATGGGGCGATGTAATGAGGTGCGCCCACGATCTGTGGTTTAGGGGGGTCCGGTTGGACTTGCTTCATGCCTTTGTGGTAGATGAGCGTCCTGTGAAGAGTCCGGCAGCAGCTTATCCCTCTGTCGTTGACAAAAAACCCGCTTATGTGGTGGCAAGGCTTCATATCCCAGCCTGGCTCAGCTGTCCACGTGTGAACATGGAGGCATTTTTATTCGGACCACTCACAGATAATGTCCGCGTCCTGTCTGTTTTTCTCGCAGACCTTGAGTGAATGAATCGGAGCTGGATGGTTCATGCTATCATCTTTCCAATCATAGCAAGCACCGTCCATTGATGGAGATGCCCACAACTATATCTTGAACGGGGCCCCCAAAGCAAAGGACAGTGCACTGCCCACGATCGGCGTGCTCTCCATTCACTGTATGAAAGTTCCGAAAAGAGCCGAGCGAGCGTGCTCAGCTATTTCTGGGACTCCCACAGAAGTGAATGGCGGGCGCACTTGCGCGTTGTCACTTTGGGGGCCCCGTTCTGGAGACAGGTGCTGGTCCTAGAGGTGGGACCGGCACCTATCTGACATTGGTGACATAGCCTAGCGATATGCATCCACGTGTGAGATGGGCCAACCCCTTTAGGGTGCATTCACACGACTGCGGATCTGCAAAAAATACGGATAATGTCCGTGATGCATCCGTTGTTTTTTGGTCTGTCTTTTTTGCGGGACTGCGGAAAAGACGCGCAGACCCATAGAAATTAAGGAGTCGTGTACGAAAAATATGCGGACCAAAGATACGGTCGTGTGACGTGTAAACGTAAACATACATGTGCTGTAATCGTGTGCTTTCATGGTCAGGGATGACGTACAGTACAACATGTTATGCGATATCATGCATATCGGTGCGCCATACGCTATATGTCAGGGGTCACAGCAACCGCTGTGAAACTACAACTCCCAGCATGCACTGCTGCTCAACCGTTCTCCAAACATTCCTAGAAGAGAACACAGCATGCTGGGAATTGTAGTTTCACAACATATGCGATAGTAATCGGTGCGTCAGGGGTCCACGGTCACTCATAAAAATGTGAACATTTATTGTAATATGACATGTAACGTATTTCTATGGGATTGTGTGTGTAAAATGTGATAATTTGCTGAGGGGACCCCAAAATTGATGGGTAATTACCACAGGCTTCAGGATACCTGTGAGGATATCTGGTGCTCAGGTGAGGGGGGGGGACACAAGATGGCGGCAAATATTACATAATAACCCCTGATATTACACACTGCCTCTTCTCAGGTACAATTAATAGGAGGCTGAGGGAAGAGCTCCACAGGGAGGCGGGCGGAGGGGGAGCTTATTAATTACCGGGCGGGGGAGGCGTCCCTGCAGATTGGGCACTGGGGGAAGGACGGGGACAGGGGCAGACACTGCGGGGAGAGGACGGACACGGTAGTGTTCACACACGGAGGACACAGGGCCGAGCACCCGCAGCAGCCACAGGTGAGTGACAGGCGCGACAGTGTGCGACATGACGCATCCGGGGCCCGGCGGCTGATGGAAGCCGTTCATTATGGGGGTCTGCAGTGGAGAACGGGCAGGTTAGTGATATAATGGGGTCTGTACGGGGGAGGCGGGTGTTATAAGCCCCCCACAAGTGTCTGCTGTGTGTCCCTGTTGCGTGCAGTTAGTCATAGACTACAAGGGGAGAATCAAGTTGCTATTTATTTCCAAGGGATAGCAAAATGCAATGTGGGTTTTGCAATATTTTCTGTGGGGAGTTGCATTGGGGCGAGTGCCATGCTTTGAGAAGGGATGGTGGGGTCTGAGTTGGTGGCACTTTCAGGTGGAAGTAATGAGGTGCGCCAGCCGCCCACAATGCACGGTTTATGGAGCGACATAATGAGGTGTGCCCACGATGTGTGGTCTACGGGAGTGACAAAATGTGGTGCCCCCCACGATGTGTGGTCTATGGAGCGACGTAATGAGGAGTGCCCACGATGTGTGGTCTGTGGGGCGACGTAATGAGGAGCGCCCACGATGTGTGGTCTGTGGGGCGACGTAATGAGGAGCGCCCACGATGTGTGGTCTGTGGGGCGACGTAATGAGGCGCGCCCACGATGTGTGGTCTGTGGGGCGACGTAATGAGGAGCGCCCACGATGTGTGGTCTGTGGGGCGACGTAATGAGGAGCGCCCACGATGTGTGGTCTGTGGGGCGACGTAATGAGGAGCGCCACGATGTGATGGTCTGTGGGGCGACGTAATGAGGAGCGCCCACGGATGTGTGGTCTGTGGGCGACGTAATGAGGAGCGCCACGATGTGTGGTCTGTGGGGCGACGTAATGAGGAGCGCCCACGATGTGTGGTCTGTGGGGGCGACGTAATGAGGAGCGCCCACGATGTGTGGTCTGTGGGGCGACGTAATGAGGAGCGCCCACGATGTGTGGTCTGTGGGGCGACGTAATGAGGAGCGCCCACGATGTGTGGTCTGTGGGGCGACGTAATGAGGAGCGCCCACGATGTGTGGTCTGTGGGGCGACGTAATGAGGAGCGCCCACGATGTGTGGTCTGTGGGGCGACGTAATGAGGAGCGCCCACGATGTGTGGTCTGTGGGGCGACGTAATGAGGAGCGCCCACGATGTGTGGTCTGTGGGGCGACGTAATGAGGAGCGCCCACGATGTGTGGTCTGTGGGGCGACGTAATGAGGAGCGCCCACGATGTGTGGTCTGTGGGGCGACGTAATGAGGAGCGCCCACGATGTGAGGTCTGTGGGGCGACGTAATGAGGAGCGCCCACGATGTGTGGTCTGTGGGGCGACGTAATGAGGAGCGCCCACGATGTGTGGTCTGTGGGGCGACGTAATGAGGAGCGCCCACGATGTGTGGTCTGTGGGGCGACGTAATGAGGAGCGCCCACGATGTGTGGTCTGTGGGGCGACGTAATGAGGAGCGCCCACGATGTGTGGTCTGTGGGGCGACGTAATGAGGAGCGCCCACGATGTGTGGTCTGTGGGGCGACGTAATGAGGGAGCGCCCACGATGTGTGGTCTGTGGGGCGACGTAATGAGGAGCGCCCACGATGTGTGGTCTGTGGGGCGACGTAATGAGGAGCGCCCACGATGTGTGGTCTGTGGGGCGACGTAATGAGGAGCGCCCACGATGTGTGGTCTGTGGGGCGACGTAATGAGGAGCGCCCACGATGTGTGGTCTGTGGGGCGACGTAATGAGGAGCGCCCACGATGTGTGGTCTGTGGGGCGACGTAATGAGGAGCGCCCACGATGTGTGGTCTGTGGGGCGACGTAATGAGGAGCGCCCACGATGTGTGGTCTGTGGGCGACGTAATGAGGAGCGCCCACGATGTGTGGTCTGTGGGGCGACGAAATGTGGTGCCCCCACGATGTGTGGTCTGTGGGGCGACGAAATGTGGTGCCCCCCACGATGTGTGGTCTGTGGGGCGACGAAATGTGGTGCCCCCCACGATGTGTGGTCTGTGGGGCGACGAAATGTGGTGCCCCCACGATGTGTGGTCTGTGGGGCGACGAAATGTGGTGCCCCCCACGATGTGTGGTCTATGGAGCGACCTAATGAGGAGCGCCCACAATGCGTGGTCTACGGGAGTGACAAAATGTGGTGCCCCCTATGATCTGTGGACTACGGGAGCGACCTAATGAGGTGCCCCCACGATGCGTGGTCTATGGGGCGACGTAATGAGGAGTGCCCACAATGTGCGGTCTATGGGGCGACGTAATGAGGTGTGCCCACAATGTCTGGTCTATGGGGCAACATAAAGAGGTGCGCCCACAATGTGTCGTCTGAGGTGTGCCCATGATGTGTCGTCTATGGGGGCCACATAATGAGGTGCGCCCGCGATGCATGGTCTATGGGGCGACGTAATGAGGTGCGCCCACGATCTGTGGTTTAGGGGGGTCCGGTTGGACTTGCTTCATGCCTTCGTGGTAGATGAGCGTCCTGTGAAGAGTCCGGCAGCAGCTTATCCCTCTGTCGTTGACAAAAAACCCGCTTATGTGGTGCATTTGCACCTGTGATACGCTTGTGTAGAACTTCAGTGCTTAAAGGAATACTCTAGGCAAAACTGCTAATCTGTTATGTCTAGTGCAGGGCCCGTGTGGGTGGGGCATGACACAGTTTCCCCTTGATGTCATGCTTTGCCCCCTCAGGTTGTCACTGACATAACGCAGAAGCCGGAGTGCCCCTTTAAACTGTGTATGATCTGAAAAATGCATTTCTTCACATCTGAGGAGATCAGGGTGTTGTTGAAGAGCAGATGGCTGTCCTCGGGTGCGGTAAGCCAATATTTCGGTGTTCCTTGTAGGCCATGACATGTATTATCATTGACAGGAGTTGTTAATGAGGACCTGATGGCGTCCATCGCATCACTTCAGTAGCTGAGTGTGGGAATAATTTTGCACAGGGTCATGAAAAATGAAGTATTGTGGGATTATGTATCTTTTTTTTAACAAATATTTTTGAAGCTTTTACATTGGGAGTCGGCAGGAGTCGATATATGGCAGGGGCGATCGGACTGACTGCGATTTGCTCGCCGCTATCAGCGGCACGTATTGATTTACAGCCGTTGTGTAAGTTTATGGCCCTTTTTATCTAATTGTTATAGCTGCCGTATAATGTGTGTGTACAGATGACTTCACGTGGTTGCGTACGCTGAGAACGCATGTAAATTCTGAAACGTGTCAAAGAGTGGGTCGACCGTCGTGGAGCCGAGCTGAAGTAGCGGGCACCACCCGTGGACATGGTTTTTGGAAGGAAGCAGCCTTGGGAAAAGTGGTGGTGTTACCCATAGTGAGCAGTTTAGATGGCAGCTCGAGTGGATGTGGTCGGGCTGTGGCGGGCGGCCGCGGGCGCCCCTGTGCAAGAAAAATCAGGACTTTATGCACGTGACCACATCCGTATTTTGGTTTACACACCACGGGTGTAAAGTATGTAGAGAATGCAGAGATTTTTTTTAGGATGAGTGCGGTGTTGCACAGCAGGTTTACCCGGTGATCTGCTTAGTTTGGTGCCGAAGGGGCAGAGCGCCCTGAGCAGCTCTTCTGCCCCTTCATTTCTTCACCACCTTTCAAGAGCTGTTCACACTAGTGCGACACATTGTCGGGTTTTTCGCCCCTTTTTGAAGACTATAAGGGCACAGCCTGTGGCGGTATGCCTGATGGTGAAATGATGGAAACCTTGAAGGACCCTATTAACCCCCTAACTGTTTTGTTTTGTAGCGGAGCTCCAGCAGTGGGAAAAGTAGCTGGAGGGGGGGGAGGGCTGCTTTAGATGGTGATACCTCTTGATTGGTAGCAGTTAGAAACATGCAACTGATCCTGTTTGAAAGCAGACATTCCAAGCTTTCAGAAAACACCAAAATGACAGCAATATGTTCAGGACAGAGAAAGATATCACTGATAGAAATCGGGATGCTGTGAATGCAGATGAAAATGTAAAAGTAAAAACAGGTTTTACTTGCGATTATTCCATACTTGATGTCTAACAGTGATTTCTCCTCTGTTGCTTGGATGTTAGCTTGTACGAAAGCCTGGACTGACAGCTTTCATACAAGACAGTTGCATGTTTCTAGCTGCTACCATTGAGGAGATATCACCATCTAAAGCAGCCCTCCCCCATCCATTTAGCTACTTTTCACACTGCCCGAGCTGGACTCGGGCAAAACAGGTGGTTAAGTCAAGGTTAGGCCACGGGTCAACGTTTGGATCTCGTCAGATGGAACCGGCAATGTGCCACGGCTTCCATAGGAATAAACCTATTCGTAAAGAGGTTCTCCGGGTCTGTACGTAAAGTGCCTCTTTCAACCATCCTGTGGAGAGAAGACACTTTGTGCAGAATTGATAACTTCTCCGATTCCTCGATCCCTTCCAAGATCATGTGATCACCAGGCGGGTTCTTCCTCTGATGTCGCGACCAGATGTGCTCCTCTTTCTTCCTGTTCAGCTGTACAAGGCCTCATGCACACGGCCGTTGTGCGACCATTGCGTACATTGGGGACTGCAATTTGCGGTCCCCAATACACGGGCACCATCTGTGCGGCTGCCGCAGATGGATCCAGACCCATGGATCCATGATCCGTCTGCACTGCAAAAAAAAAAAATAGAACATGTTCTATTTTTTTTTTTTTTTTTTTTTTTTTTGCGGTGCGGAGGCACAGAGAGAAACCCCGCGGAAGCACTCTGTACTACTTTCGTGGGGTTCCGTGCCTCCCCTCTGCACCGCTCCTTCCGGATTGTGGACCCGTTCAAGTGAAAGGATCTGCATCTATGATATGATGTTCACACAGCCGGTGCCTA
Organism: Rhinella marina; assembly: GCA_900303285.1. Lineage (NCBI taxonomy): Eukaryota > Metazoa > Chordata > Amphibia > Anura > Bufonidae > Rhinella > Rhinella marina. The sequence goes on along the minus strand of ONZH01011037.1, from coordinate 392,563 downwards.
TATATTGCGGAACCCCTGTTTGCGGGCCGCAATACATGCCACCGCCATGTGCGTGAGGCTAAATGTATATACGGTTGAGCAGGAAGAAAGAGAAGCACATTCGGGGGTGACGTCAGAAGAAGAGCTTGCAGTCGGTCGGGTGATAAAGTTTTAACGTTTTCCCGTTGAGGAATCGGCATAGCGGCAGAAGTGCTGTTCAGTGTCTTCTGCCCATAGGTTGTCTGAGAGAGGCGTTGTAGGTACAGGCCCAGGGAACCCCTTTAAAGGGGGTTGTCCGACCGCAGCTCAGAGTTAACAGCAGGAGTATGGCCTAAAATACGGGGGGGGGGGGGAACCCCTCTGTGTGACATCCCATGCATGGTCTTGTGCACCGCTGCAGCCATTCACTGGCCTCAGAGCTTCTTCCAAACTGCTCTGTGCTAGCGCCAGGGGTCCCCGCTGCTTTCAGTGTCCTGCCGACTGTGTGACATCTTGTGCACCACTGCAGCCGTTCACTGGCCTCAGCACCTCTCGCAAGCAGCTCTTTTCCAGTGCCAGGGGTCCCCGCTGCTTTCAATGTCCTGCGGGCTGTGTGACATCCCCTCCGTGGTCTTGTGCACCACTGCAGTGACTTGGCACGTGACCACTGAGGCCAGTGATGAGGGACAGGACGTCACACTTCTGGCCCACTACTGTCACATAATTCACTCCAGCACCTGTTTGTATTGGATTGAATTTTACAGAATTTATTTTCTTGTTGCTTCTTCTTGCTTGTGTTCACTTTGATGTTTTTAGCTGCTTGTTTGACCTGCCGTGCTTGTCTGTGACTTCAGGTATGTGACTTTACTCTTATCTGGCCTAAAAACATCAGGAAACTTGACCTTTGCCAAAAAAAGTGTTCTTTATCCACAGTTTCCTATGTCATGTTGTACCAGGGGTAACCTACGTGTCCCCTCCGCCATGTGATTTTTTTTTTTTTTTTAATTTTTTTAAAGCGTACCTAGTGTCAGAGGATCCATAGGGCCATATGATCGTCTTCCTGGGCAACCCCATGAATATGGCGGTGGGATCGTCACCAGCTTCTTATGACCGGCATCTTGTCCTTAAGAAATCATTACCCAGTGACCTGACTTTTTGGCGACGGTCGCACCAGGTAGTTGTGATTCGCCCGCTGTTAATAATTTTCTGATAATATCACGCTCTTATTTGATTTTCTCTGACTCACCGGAGTGCAGTATTTATGGCCGTTCCACAGGACTTCACCAAGGACACTCGTAAATTTTAGCCACTCGCCTGAAATCGTCACTTTTGGTGCCGAACAGTAAATTCTCCCCTAAGAAGTCCGATATTTTCCTGGACCACGTTGCAGGACTTTTTCTGATTACCGTAGGGCGATATTCAGACACAATGCTTATCCTCCTTTGTTTTGTATTGGCCGGATGGAACAAAACGGGTGAAGAACGGACGTTGAGTCCTTGACCAAAGTTTTAGTCCTTGTCCACACGGAGGCGTTTGCAGAATTTGGCGCAGTTTCCGTGCCATGGCATCTCGGGAAAATGATCTCTGGGACCCGCACCTACAAGGAGAACGGAGCGGGGAGCGCTGTGGCTGGAGGACCCCGGGGTCCGGCCACCACCAGGCGCAGCTCCCCACTGCTCCCATAGAAGTGAACTGGAGCACACAGCGCATGCGCTGCCCCTGCACCCATTCATTTCTATGGGGCAGACGTCAGCCCCATTGAAATGAATGGAGGGCGGCTGCGCATGCGCAGTGCGCCCTCCATTCATTTCCCTGCTCCGTTCTCGATGTAGGTGCGGCACCCACACCTATCGGACAATGGGGGCATATCCTAGCGATATGTCCCCATTACCTGAGATGGGACAACCCCCTTTAATGAGTCACTACATCTTTGATCGTTTATCGTGATCTGTCGGTGTGATAATACCTTAAGATTTGGTAAAATCGAATCCGATTTGTGGCTTCTGTAACGAGCTACGGATTTTCTGTGCGACCCTAGCCTTAAAATAGGCTTTCACATAAAGGCAACTCCCGTCGGATGCCGCAAGAGCCGAAACATAGCGCCAATGTATGAAAACGGCCCCCGTTTCTGTCGGACCGCGAATGGGTGTTCATCTGAGTGGCCCCATGTGATACTACTTTCCCCGTGCCCGGTTCTAGTCCTGTTGTGTGCAGAAGTGCTACGGCCGGGCTCCTTGTCGTCGTGCATGTCCTATGACAACTACTATTGTACTCCAGGCCAAGAATCGGATTTGCGACATGTAGTAAGTGCTAGAATCTGCCGCGGTCCTGTAGTCCGTGTCCACGGAAGTCTATTCAGTTCAAGTCGTGTGCACAGTACGCCAGGACGGGCACATCGCTCCCACCGCACCCCCTCCCATCGATCCCATTTTTTTTTTTCCCTTTTCCTCCAGAACAAAGCTCGTTCTGTCCAGCGATGCCTTAACCAATTCAGAGGGGGGCTCCTCCGCTGTATGCGGTCTGCGGACGCTCTGGCATATCCCCGCGTTACGTAGATTAATTCAATCCATGTCTGAATACAGCTCCCTCACACGGCGTCGCTGCCAAGACAGATTGAAATTTTCCAACCTACTTGTTTGCCAGGCGGACCAAAGGCAGTGTTTACCCTCGTCCTCCCCGTCTGGCTGCACATTCCGCTTCTCAGGCCAGGTAAGTCTTTGTAATGGGGGGTGGGCTTGTACATTTAAAGGGCATATCCATAGCAGCTCCTAGCCCTTTGTATAGGGTGCAGGGGGGTGGAGGAAGGGGCACTGGGACTTGTAAATGCTTCTGCAGTGATGTGACCTGTTTAGCCGCAGGATATTTCTACCCAAAGTGAACGACGGCTTTTAGGGGAGGGAGGGGGGGGGGCGTGTGTCCACAGTCCAGAGAGCGGACGAAAGGAGGATTCTGTAAATCGTTAAAACGCGTTAAACAAAAAAAAAAAAAGAACGCAAGGCTGGTAATGCATTAACTATTTATTTGCTGGAGCAGCTGATGCCCGGTGTAATGCAAAACGCTCCCGTCTTGCAGTCCTGTCCAATATATCCTGTCAGATTTTGGAACGGTCGCTGTATCCTGCAGAGGCACAACCGGCTTCTGACAGTAGCGCCATTTAGGGATGAGCCAAGAAAATGTGTATTTTTCTGAGCAATTTGAAACCGTATGGAGTTTTGGCAGATTTTTCTGTTTTTTTTTTTTTTGTTTTTTTTTAGAGAGAGAGAGAAAGGGGTCTTCTTTAGCCAACGCGCTCGTCGTTTCCGTACGGTTTGGGCTAGGGGAGGGGGGTGCGGGGGATACGGTCATTTCTGTGGGAAGAGACGCATAGTAATTCCCGGCTTGTGCTGTGTGGGTACAAGGAAGGCCCTTGCAGCCGGCTCCATGCCCTTTTAAAACTCGTCGGGGCAGTTCATGTGCCAGCTCGGAAGATCTCGCAACGGGAGGCACTTTGTATAATTTTGACGACAAAGGTGAGCAACTCCCGAGCCCCGGTACCGTCCTGGCGACATTTCTGTACTGACTTGAGGGTGAGGAGCAAGAAAAATGATTGCATCCACTTATATGTTTTAGCAAGCTCAGCGTACTAGGAACTGGGCATCCAGGGCCTAACGGGTAAACTATGGTGCCCATGCAGGCCCCTGGGTTATCCTCATCCAAAAACAGCTGGTCCCACGGACACAAGGTAAATATAATCTGTCTGTGGTGGGAAATGAAGCCCCGTCTTTAAGAATTGTGTTTTTGGATACAAAGGGGTTAATGGGTTTTTTTTTCCCATGGTGTGTTTATTTCGAGGGGGTTTCCATGTGGAGCGGACCCCAAATTCTGTTTTCAAGATGGGGTTGGGTTTTCTTTCTCCGGTTAAGAGAGCTCCAGTTGCGTGTGGAGGAGGGGAAGTGACAACTAGTGCAGGGGGTGGTGGGGTGGACTACAACTCCCAGCGTGCATACTCTCTGCTGTTCTCAGAACTCTCATAGAAATAAATGGAGCATGCTGGGAATTGTAGTTGAACAGATGGAGTGCCGCAGGTTGCCCACCCCTATTTTAGCGCATGGCTTATTCCTTATTCCTCCCCATAGCTCCTGTCTTAAAGGGGTGGTTCAGCTGAGCTTTTATTAAAAAAATTATAATAAAAAAAAAATAATCAGAATGGTATAAAATAAGTCATCCTCCATCGCTCCCCAGAAAATAACCGCTTAGCCAGTCACTGGTAGCAGTAGCGTTCGGCCTCACCCAGTGATTGTCTGAGTGGTTGTAAATCTGAGCCAAAAGGAGACACTGGCAGAGGACTGAGAAGCATAGGAACGGAGCGGTAAGATGAGCATGGTAGGGTGTTTGTTTTTTTTGTTTTTTTGTTTTCCTCCATAATTTTACACCTTAAAATGCACATGACATTAACAATGGCTCAACCCATCAATTTAGACAGGACTTTCTGAGTCTGCGCTATGGAAGCCACGGTGCAGGCGGATATATGTTGAACTGCCCGCGGTGGAGGCGGATATATGTTGAACTGCCCGCGGTGGAGGCGGATATATGTTGAACTGCTAGATCAGGGATGCTCGACCTGTGGCCCTCCAGCTGCTGCAAAACTACAACTCCCAGCATGCCTGTACAGCTAATAGCCTACAGCAGGGCATGATGGGAGTTGTAGTTTTACAACTTTTTTTTTTTTTTTTTTTTTGTGCTAGATCATATTCTAAGGGGTTAGCTATCTGTTGTAAAATGGATGGCCATCGATCTAGGATTGGAGAGGGTCTGACTCCCGGCACCCGCAATCAGCTGTTTGAAGGGGGGAGGGACTTATGCAGGTGCTTCAGCCTCTTCATATTTACATGGAGTTTCACGCTGGTCCATCCTCCATATAACGTACAGCATTAGGAGTGCTGGGGCTTTGTCTCTTTGTTCTTACAATCTCCTACAGTATATTATCCACTTCTTATCAGTCAGATCGGTTGTCCCATTAAAGTGGTATTCCCATCTCACAAATGTAGTTTGTATAGTTAGATATAACCATACCAGTATTATTACTAATAGAATGTATTTATATAAAATGTACCGTTTAGAAGATTTCCCTATTTGTATATCCATTGTCCCACACACATCAGTCAGGCCGTTGCCCCTGGTTACGGCCACTGCGGCCATGTAGCAGTGCTGGCCGGCTTGCTCTTGTTCCAACCCGCTCTGAGGTAACTGCTGTATTGTGAACGCACATTGCATGAACATGTGGAGACACATCTTAGGGTACTTTCACATCCACAACACAATGGTCAGGATCCATCCAAAACACAGACTTTATAAACGGATCCTGCTCCGTAGAGATGAATTTGTCTTGGAACAGGATCTGTTTCCTAAGATGTGTCTCCACATGCTCATGCAATGTGCGTTCACAATACAGCAGTTACCTTAGAGCGGGTTTGAACAGGAGCAAGCCGACTACCACTACTACATGGCCGCGGTGGTCGTAACCAGGGGCAACGGCCTGACTGATGTGTGTGGTACAATGGAAATACAAATAGGAAAACCTTCTAAACTGTACATTTTATATAAATACATTCTATTAGTAATAATATTGGTATGGCTATATCTAACTATACAAACTACATTTGTGAGATGGGAATACCCCTTTAAGGGGAAGGTCTTAAAATAAAATGACACAATTTTTTTCTAATTTTCCAAGATCCTGAAATCTTGCACTTTTCACACTGAGCCTCATAAGCTGAGACTTCCTGTTCTTCGCAGCAGTCATCTCATTCTCTTCACGGGTAGGATTACAATGACTGGTAACACCTCCATATATGGGTATAACACAGGGATCCACCATTTACAGTAGGTGATATCCCAGCTCACCTCCTCCCCCTCCCTGCACAATGACCTCTGAACTGGTCACCGAGCATGACCACAACACTTTCCCATGGACATAAGTAAGTCCCCTCCAGGTGGGTTCGGCCCACTTTACTCTAATGTATATGTGGGCCTTTATGGCATAACAGACGTCTTACAGAAGAGAAATTCATTCTTCAGGAAATCTTCAAGACGAGCCGTGGTCTTACATCTTGCACCTTCTTCAAAATATAGAATTTTAGAATTTTTTTTTATATTTTTTTTTTTACGGCAAGGTGAGCCTTGCTGCCTGAACGCTGCGTCCTTAAGGATTACACGACTGTAAGTAGCTTAAACGTACGTTTGATTAACCCTTGATGAATCGCTTATTTTCCTCCTTGGTTTAGAGGCTAAGAGCCAAATATGAATATAGATGTTCCCAGATTATCCTCCTGATTGATCTGAGAGGGTCTCTTACATCTTCTCCCCTTTATGTACGCGCCGCCATGAAATTAGCACTTCACAGGGACCTCATAAAGGAGCCTTCAAAGTAATAAAGGACGGATCGTGTATCCCGATCCCTGCAGTAACATCTGAGAATTCACATCTAAAGGGTTGCTCGCAGTATTAGAATTATTAATAATAAAGTATAATATTTACTATTTTTTATTTATTATAGTTATTGTATTTATTTATTTTTTTTTTTGCCGGGTTTGACAGATGGGTGGTTACATTTTGGGGGATGTTGAACAAGTCACATGAAGGGGTGGGCGTTAAGATTTGTAGCATATGGCTAGTATATGCCACCAGTGTCAGGACGGGTACAGGACCAACCTCTGGTACCCGCTCCTGTCTCTACAATGGGGCCCCCGAAATGATGGAGATCGTCATGCACAGCGTCCTCTCCATTCACTGCTATGGGACAACAGCCAAGCGGGCTTGTTCCGCCATCTTCAGATTTCCAAAAGCAGTGAATGGAGAGCGAGCGGAGCAACTGTAACCAGGTCTCTGTACACCGCCATGGGACTGCCGGAAACGGCCAAGCTTGCAATCTGCTCTTTTTGAAACTCCCAAAGCGATGAATGGGGGATGGGTGCAACCTGTGGGACCCTCACTTACCTGACATTTTCTTGAGATGGGTGCAACTTGTGCGACCCGCACTTACCTGACATTTTCTTGAGATGGGTGCAACCTGTGGGACCCTCACTTATCTGACATTTTCTTGAGATGGGTGCAACCTGTGGGACCCGCACTTACCTGACATTTTCTTGAGATGGGTGCAACCTGTGGGACCCTCACTTACCTGACATTTTCTTGAGATGGGTGCAACCTCTTGGACCCTCACTTATCTGACATTTACTTGAGACGAGTGTGGGTACAACCTCTGGGACCTGTACTTGGCTGACTTTTTCTTGAGGCAGGTGCAGATGCAACTATAGGGACCCGCACTAACCGTACATTTCTTGAGATAGGTGCGGGTGCAACCTCTGGGACCTGCACTTGCCTAACATTTTCTTGATGGGTGCGGATGCAACCTCTGGGACCTTAACTTACCTGACGTTTTCTTGAGATGGGCAAAGCTCCTTTAAGGTTGGCTGGGCTATTTGCGGATGAGCGGCTGACCTTCATTACCAAGTCTAATTTCGTCCCGGACCTCAGTAACTCAGTAACCGCTCTGCACCTTTTGTGCACGTCTTGTATGAAAGATTTGTTGTGTTCAGAAGCGCGAGCCTGAAATCCTGGGCTCGGGGACTTTGATCTCCACTCCATATGCTGAGTCTCCGTATAGGAGCCGGTGAATGAGGAGCTCTGTTCTCGTCCCGTTGTGTGGGTGCACTTACTGAGTGCCACATTTACATTCTTTTAATTCCCTGTCCCATCTCTTTGCTGACTGCTCCTCTGTCAAGGGGATTAAAGGGGACGTTCCTTTAAGGCTCGACTTCGAAAGTGAAAGTAACGTATAGATCCCTCTGCTCCCTGATTGTTGGTTCTCTCAAAACTTTCCATAACTTGACTGAAGCAGAGTCAGAAATGCAGCCGCGGTCACTGACTCTACTGTTGTCTTTTGAAGTCTGAGGTTCTGGATGCTGCTTGCGTTTCCCTCATCCTTTATACTGCTACTCTGCTTGTTCCAGAAAAAAAAAAAAAATCACATATTAACCATCTATATGTGTTTTTTTTTTTTTTTTTTTTTTTTAAGTAAAGCATAGGCCGTCACTATCAGATTGGTGGGGGTTTGATACATCAGCTATTTAAAGGGGTTTTCCAGGATTCATCAGTATCTGATCAGTGGGGGTCCGACACCAGGGACCCCCACGGATCAGCTGTTTGAGAAGGTACTGGCGCTCTTGTGAGTGCCGCTACCTTCTCCCCGCTCCCCAATCACAGCGCCGTACATTGTACAGCGGCCGTGCTTAGTATTGTGCTCAGTCCCATTCACTTGAATGGGGCTGAGCCGCTCCTAGGCCACGTGACCGATGAACGTGACGTCACTGGTCTAGGAAAAGCTAAGAGAAGGCCGTGGCGCTCACAGGAGTTCCAGTACCTTCTCAAACAGCTGATCGGCGGAAGTCCCGGGTGTCGGACCTCCAGCGATCAGATACTGATGACCTATCCTGAGGAAAAATCCCGGAAAACCCCATTAAAGAGTCTGTGGCTTCTTTACGGCATATCAAGCACAGCGCCATTCGTTGTATAGTGGATGCGTTTGGTATTGCGGCCAAGGCCCATTCACTGCCCTATCACAAGAGTCAGCAACCTCCGGCCCTCCAGCTGTTGTGCAACTACAGTTCCCAGCATGCTCCGTTCACTTCACTTCTACACATGCATGCTCCGACGAGCCCAGTAGGCAGATACATAGGGGATGTCTGTAGCTTTAAACATTGAAGGCATTGTCCCATTTGGCAAAACCATTCTTCCTGAAGGTTCCTGGTGTTGAGATCTAATTGAAACCAGTGGGTCATGTATTTTTAGAGCACTCCTTATAGTAACGCTTGCTTCTTAAAGGGGACTTTTCTACTAGAAGTTATGAATGAATTACTAGCAGTCTGCAGTAAGGGCACAGAGGGGCGGTAACCAGTTGGGGGGGTGTCCCTTCACAGACTCACTCTATCCAATCAGTGCTGCCATTATCAGACTGTGCAGGGACACACTCCCAACTGGTTACCTTCCCTCTGTACCCTTACTGCAGACTGCTAGCAATTCATCCGTAACTTCTAGTAGATATAATAAAGGAATGGCACAACATAGAGACATAAGAATAGAGGTTCCAGAATTATTACATGGGGAATGCATGAAACTATTAAATCAGGCCTGTCAGGAGCGGTGAGGGGTCCTCTTTAAAGATTTTTTTCTTTTTTCCCTTTTTCACTGGGAATTCTTCTTCCTTGTACCTGTGATAAAATGTGACACCTGAAGGCGTATCGCAGTGACAGTCTGCAGCTATGTAATTACCCTCGTCAGATCTCCCGGTACGCTGTGTATAGTAATGTGCGGTGCGGCTGGTGAGATGACTCACGTTGTTTCTATAGCTACAATCCATTATAACCCACAGTGAGGAGCCTCCGCACGCCATCCACTTTCACTCCCAGTATGACTCGTCGCACCTATACTGGTCCCAGGTAGAGCTGGCTCTGGTTTCCGCTTGCTCATTGTGGAGATGGGCAGACGCTCTGATTCTGTCTGCTTTACCATACAGCCCATTGTCTAGTGGGCATGCTTTTCTCACGACTCCGACAATTGTTTTCTAAGGTGCGGCGCTGCCAACTTTGTGCCCATTCTGGAGCCATAGACTGTAGCCAGCCGACGTACAGCATACGTCCTGGAATTCCTGATAATGTTTACAGTATTAAAGGGGTCATCTCACCTCAGTAAATGACATTTATCATGTAGAGAAAGTGAATACAAGACACTTACTAATGTATTGTGATTGTCCATATTGCTTCCTTTGCTGGCTGGATTCACTTTTCCATCACATTATACACTGCTTGTTTCCATGGTTACAACCACCCTACAATCCAGCAATCCTGTCTGGTGGTCTGGACCGTGACGTGAGTCACACATGTAGCAGTAACCGTTCCAGCCACCTAGTATTCTGCGCTGCAGCAGTGGTCGTAACCATGGAAATGAGCCTGTATAATGTGATGGAAAAATGAATGAAGTCGGTAAAGGAGGCAATATGGACAATCGCAGGAAAAGGCAGCAACCAATCACAGCGCAGCTTTCATTCCTTTTAGTGCTCTTAAAAAATGAAAGCTGCTCTGTGATTGGTTGCCACAGTCCACAGTGTTTTCTATGAGGCTATGGCGTTCTGTTCCACACTCGCTGTGATGGTTTGTTCTGACCTTTTTGGACGTCTCATTAAGCACAAGTATAACCGCAGCCATCTGCAGCGTTAGCCTGTTACCCCCTGGGGCACCCTGCAAAATCTGCAGATTACAGCGCCGCGCCGGCACTAATGACGGATACGGGAGAGAAGCTGGCGTTCTGGCTGGTCCTGTTATGTGCCATCACCTTGTATGTTAAAGGACTTCGACATTTATTCTGCTCCAGGGACAGAACAGTAATGATTATAGAGGGTCCCTCCTCCCCGCCACATTGACCATCTACCCCCGCCTCTATAGCGGTATAGGTCATACATATTTATGTATGTAATCCTGGAAAACCGCTCCAGGGTATATTCACGCGGTGCAGAAAATCCAGTGTAATACAGTACCAGCAAAGTGACATTTGCCAAATTTCACGCACACACGGAAATAAACCTGCGGTGCGGCTTTTAAAATCCAACGCCTATCGAATTTGGCTTTTGTGGATCTGCAGATGAAGCCATGTGAATAGCCCAGTTGACTTTAATCGGTTCCGAAAATGGACATGTGAATGAGCCCTTAGGGTCTATGCGGATTTTCAGTGCAGGTTTCATCCTTTTCAAAGCAAAGACTGAGATCTGGGGAAAATCTGCGTCAAAATCCGCAAACGTCTGAAGTCTGCACATACTACACTGCTATAGATCCTTAAAGGGGATGTCTCACTTCAGTACACTGCATTTATCATGTAGAGGAAGTTATTACAAGCCACTTACTAATGTATTGTGATTGTCCATATTGCTTCCTTTGCTGGCTGGATTCATTTTTCCATCACATTATACACTGCTCGTTTCCATGGTTACAGACCACCCTGCAATCCATCAGTGGTGGTCGTGTTGCACACTATAAGAAAAAGCACCGGCCTATGTGCGCTCCCATGGTCCCGGCCACCAGAGAGGCTGACGCTTTTTCCTATATTGTACAAGCACGACCACCACTGATGGATTGCAGGGTGGTCTGTAACCATGGAAACAAGCAGTGTATAATGTGATGGAAAATTGAATCCAGCCAGCAAAGGAGGCAATATGGACAATCACAATACATTAGTAAGTGCCTTGTATTCACTTTCTCTACATAATAAATGCAGGTGTACTGAAGTGAGACAACCCCTTTAAGGCCCCCATTAGTCTGCTGGCCAAACCTGACGTTTTCTTCAAGACTGTCCCCCAACAGATGATATTGGAGAAAGAAGGATTGGTCCCATTGTGTTTTTTTTTTTTCACCCGATACTTTTGTTTTTCCGGGTTTGTCTGCCAGCATCTTTCTCCTCCTTCCCCATTGAAAACACCTATACTATACATTCCCCTGTAACTTACCCCCTCATAGTCTTGTGTGACCATAACCTGCACACTACTGTATGGCCAGAAGCAACTTTCTGCAACTTTCACACCAGCACCTGGGTGTGAATACTTTTGTAATTGCATGTAATTAAAAATGTATTATGGCTCCTGAGTTATTCAATAAAATGTATCTGTATAGCGCCACCTGCTGTTTGTTTTCTCTTATTTTTATTATTAGAGATGAGTGAGCATGCTCAAGTGCCATTTTTGCGTATTTGCGTACGCATTTTAAAATTCCTACGCTATTCATACGCATATTTTAATCTATACGCATATGCGTACGAATTGCGTACAAATTCAATTTGTACGCTATTCGGACGCATTTGCGTATAGATTAAAATATGCGTATGAATAGTGTAGGAATTTTAAAATGCATACGCAAAAATGGCACTTGAGCATGCTCGCTCATCTCTAATTATTATTATTTCTCTGTCCGCCTCACTGAGATGGCCGCACATGCTCCGTTTCATTCTTCAGCTGCCTCCTAAGCTGTGATAAGGAGAGAGCTTCAATGGGATGGACATGCGCCCCTGAGCTGTTATAGGGAGAGAGCTGCAGCAGAAAGGATACCATCCCCGGAGCTGTGATGGGGTTAAGGGTTAACCTAGAAGAGCATCGACCCTCCCTCACATGCACGCAGAACAGGACCACCGGACATTAAAGGGTGTCCTGTACAAGAAAAACTGCAGTTACTATAAAGTTCCAAGCAATAAAAATTCTGAAACATATTTTCTTAGAACTTTGCTGTTCCTCTGTTATTCCTCCTAGAAATATATGAATAAATATACAGCACATAACAGTCACAGCACGATCTGACCCTCTCTTATGAGAGCTGTTTGTAGGGACACCCCCCCCCCCCCCCCCCTTTCATACAGGGAATGACAACACCCTTGCTTTCAATTTATTAAAGGATTTCCAGGAGGAATATTAGAGGATCCTCAAAGTCCATTGTTTTAAAAAGATGAAGTAATGGGGATAGCTGACGGTCCTCCCTATGAACGATATGTCATCACAAAGTATTAAGATGGAGCAGTGGGAGGCACCGCGAACTGACAGCGTGAGTCCATAAGGTAGGTATATTGATATATTGAGCCTGATCCCCAGCAATAGTCCCTGCGCCAGAACCGGGATACAGCATTGAGCGTCTATGTACGTGGTGACCCGAGCCGAGCCGCACTAGCTGCCACCAGGGTGGGGACTGTAATCGATCTGACGCCTCTTGACCGTGACGAATTGACAGCTTGTGGCTAAAGGGGACATTCAGCAATACGTGAAGTTGGTGCTCGGCTTTAATTTTAGGTGTTGGAGACGGGTCGTTAACAGCTGTACCTCTAAATGGGACACTGCACGCTTAGTCAACCCGACGGCTAAAAATACCGCTGGTCTCTGAGCGTGCGGGGATGGATTACCGCGTGGACATGCCTGAAATTAGAGCTTTATGCTGGAGGTTTTTGTTGTTGCATTTGCAAGCATGGTTTTCCCTCCCCCTGTAAGAACCGGTTCCCCACAATATATAAAAAAAAAATAAAAAATCCTCAGATTCTCGTCCAGTTTTCCAACCTCGTGATATATGAAAATTTTTTATTTTTTTATTTTTTACAAGCAGCTGGAAACAGTATAAAATGCTCAAAGGGGTAATGCTCCGCAATCCCCTGCTGCTTCCATATTGAAGCTTCGCTGGTCTTTGTTTTCTGGCGCTGAGGGGGTGGGCACTGCTGAGGTCCCTGTGGCGCTGAGGGGGTGGGCACTGCTGAGGTCCCTGTGGCGCTGAGGAGGTGGGCACCGCTGAGGTCCCTGTGGCGCTGAGGGGGTGGGCACCGCTGAGGTCCCTGTGGCGCTGAGGGGGTGGGCACCGCTGAGGTTCCTGTGGCGCTGAGGGGGTGGGCACCGCTGAGGTCCCTGTGGCGCTGAGGGGGTGGGCACTGCTGAGGTCCCTGTGGCGCTGAGGGGTGGGCACTGCTGAGGTCCCTGTGGCGCTGAGGGGTGGGCACCGCTGAGGTCCCTGTGGCGCTGAGGGGGTGGGCACCGCTGAGGTCCCTGTGGCGCTGAGGGGGTGGGCCACCGCTGAGGTCCCTGTGGCGCTGAGGGGGTGGGCACCGCTGAGGTCCCTGTTGGCGCTGAGGGGTGGGCACCGCTTGAGGTCCCTGTGGCGCTGAGGGGTGGGCACCGCTGAGGTCTCCTGGGCGCTGAGGGGGTGGCACCGCTGAGGTTCCTGTGGCGCTGAGGGGGTGGGCACCGCTGAGGTCCCTGTGGCGCTGAGGGGGTGGGCACCGCTGAGGTCCCTGTGGCGCTGAGGGGGTGGGCACCGCTGAGGTTCCTGTGGCGCTGAGGGGGTGGGCACCGCTGAGGTTCCTGTGGCGCTGAGGGGGTGGGCACCGGGGGGCTGAGGTCCCTGTGGCGCTGAGGGGGTGGGCCACCGCTGAGGTCCCTGTTGCAGCGATTTTATGAGGTTTGAAGGGTTCGTCCTCAGCTGTTCTTGTAACTTCCAAAGAAGTGAAAGGAGGATACTAGGAGTTGTAGTTTCAGAACAGCTGGAGTGCTGGAAGTTGCTGATCCCTGATCTAGAGGCTGTCATTTTGTATTACGCTTGATCTTGCTGTAAGGCCTCATGCACACGACCGGATGTATTTTGCGGTCCACAAAAAAACCTATCCGCAAAAATATATTTTGCAGAACAGAACAGCCGGCCCCTAATAGAACAGTGCTATCCTTGTCCATAATGCCGACAATAATAGGACATGTTCTATTTTTTTGCGGAACAGAAATCTGGACATATGGTTGCCTTCCGTGTTTTTTTTTGTTTGTTTGTTTTTTTCTAACTGAAGCTCCATTCACTTCTATGGAACCTGGAGGCTGCAAACGGCCACATGCAGTCCTTGTAGCACCACGTGCCGCCATACGGCGCCGCATTACAGAAAAAATCCTCATAGCGAACAGTATCTCTAGTCTGGCCTCTGATGGAACGCGCTGCAATGAATTATCCTTGATGGGTTCATAGGAAAGCTGACGGGTGACATAGGTAGAGGTCTACGGGTGACAGGGCTGTCCGTTATGGAGGGTGTACGGAGCCGTGACGCGCCCTTGTGCATGAAGCCTCGCTTTCTGATCCTTTCTCGTAATTGCTAATTCAGCGTTACTCATCTGTGTGTAGGATGAACCCATAAAAGATGATGGTGATGGAGCCCGATGAGGCGAATTTAAAAATAGAGCAAATTTAACGCGACGTACGTGGAGGCCGCAGCGACTGATGCGCCACAGATGTAAAGTAATTGTAAGGTGCGGGTGAGAGGCTTCGTGCAGAGTCGTCCTCTTAGGATTCCTCCCTGTATTTATCACAGGCGTCGTAACCGCGTTATTACACGTGACGTTTCTGTAATTTTTTGGTTACGGCGATTAGGCATCGATCGCTGCCTGCTGCTGGATTATAAAAGGTTCTTAAAGGGGTTGCGAATGCAATATAAAAGGTTCTTTAAAGGGGTTTTCCGGGAGTACAATATTGATGGCCTTTCCTCTGATTGGTGGGTCTGACGCAGAGGTTGCGGCGTTCCAGTGAGTGCAGTGACCTCCTCGCAGCTTACAGTGCACAGCGCCATCCATTGGACAGTGGCTGTGCTCAGTATTGCAGCCCAGGCCTATTCACTTGAATGGGAAGTGGGAAACCCCGTTAAGTCCACATTTGCACTTTATTTATTTATTTATTTATTTTATTGTTCCAATGCATATAAATAAAGAAATTAAGCAGCTTTTGAAATAGCTCCGTTTTCTGTATACAGCCTCTGTGCCGACCTATGTGTCTTCAAGTTATAGACCTCAAGAAAACCCTTTGTCCTTCTGTCCTACGCTTTTGGTCAACGTACTGTACATTCCTAGCAACCTGCGTTTCACTCCATTCACTGCCCTTTACACTGTGGACTGAGGTAGTTCGAAATCTGCATCCTGTCTCCTCACAAGCTGCTGCTGCTTCTCCCCCATGCTTTACACTACAGCTCTGATCATTTGAGATTGGCTGCAGTTTATAAGCATGTGTCCAAGAAAAAGAACCCAGTTAGTGGATTTCCACGGGGCAGCCCCCTTTGACGACGTCTGTGGCTGCAGTATTTGGGGTTCAATGACCTGCACTTAAAACGGGAAAACTTAAAGGAGTCGTTTGGTTTTGAGTCCCTTATTGATAGAAGGTAAAACCAACACCTGATGGTAAGAGAACAGATTGCTGCGCTCCTGGGATCTTCATCTGATGGGATTCCCAGCAATCTGTAGAGAAACCTGTTAGTGTTTCATTTCCCTGCAGCGCCTCCACAGGGCAACTGAAGCATTACACAACGTCCACAGATGTCCATCTCAGACATGAGACTCGTGTCCGTTAGATACGTGTCCTGATCTCCAGAAAGATGCAAGTCCCAGAGGTAGGACTGCATCTGTCCTATATTCATGGCCTATCCTGATAATACACCATACGTTTCTGAGATGGGAATACCCCTTTATTCCAGGGTGGGACCACCACTGATTGTAAATTATTGGCCTGTTTAAAGTCTAGGTCATGAATGAAAACCAGAATTTAATAAAAACGTTTACTGCACCTAGAACATCTGCCAAATTGACCACTAGGGGGCGCTTCAGTCAGTAATTATAATATATACATACTGTATAATATGAGATTTCAAGTATTGTCTTTGACGACTCTGATAAGCAAATAATTTTTTTTTATAGTGGGGATGACTGAATTGAAGGATATTCCACCTGGATGCGTCCGATTCCACCATAACTGTCTGAACGAAGTGCTGCTTTCTAGTTTGTGATGGTGGTGAGCTTGTATGTGATGTGTTATTACATCTAATGAATGAAAACGTCACCACCTACTGGCCACTGATGGAACTGTCACAGCTGCAATAAAAGTGCAGTGTGTGTGTATATGTATGTATATGTATGTGTGTATGTGTATATATATATAATATAAAATATCTCAAGCCCCATTATATTTTGCGCTGCTGCCGTTCCGGTTCTTGCTTTACTTGGCTGCAGTGATTAGCTGCAGCCGTCATATGTTGATGTAATCACATGACTCGGCGGTTTTCGACATGTCCTCACTACAGCCGAGTAAACAAGGCATCGGAGTCGTGGGAACCTGGAGAAACCCCTTTTAAGGAATACTCCAGGCTACGCTGATGGAGTCCAGTGTCTAGATCAGGGCCAGGGGGTGGTGCAAGAAGTGAGGCCAAAAACAGAAGTTCTGCATCTTCTTCTTATGTTCTGTTAGTGCTCCTAGGGAACGACCTATATATGGGTGTTGTATGTATGTATTTTTTACAAGACAGTAGATAGATCTAACTGTAAGTCTCTCCATGTGTTCTAGCTCCTGTCTTTAACTTCCTGTTTGTCTGGACTTTTAGCACGGCAGAGAATCTCGCTTAACACTCTGTCAGACCAAGAGGGATTGAGGGGCGGTGATTGCATTAGAGAATCACACCTCTCCCACACACCTCTCTCTCTCTCATTCTCTCTCTCTCTCTCTCTTTCTCTAGTGGGAGGGGGTGTGATCTGACTGGGTCGGGGGCGTGGCTTAGCAGGACCTTGGGGGGTTGCTTTTAAGTCCTTCTTTAGGGGGAATCTTGAATTACAGGTCGATGCCATGGTAATTTATGAGGACACGCAATGGGTAGCAGTAGAAGAAAACCTCTTTCATTACTTCTGAAGGGTCTTAGTCTAAAATTAAAGCAGGGAATAGAAATGGCTGAGCTCCTCAGCTGGCTGCTAATTACCTGGCTAGGTTGTTATGGAAACCTGTGTGCATCTGGAGAAAATGGCAGTTGGAATTTGAAGTGAAATGCTCCCAGACTAATATTGGCTAATGGAGATCATATTTGGGAAAATCTCGGGAACGGTATGTTCTAGAGCGCTGAGACTGGTCTAAAACCTTCCTGGACAGCTGATGTACCTGTGTGCCAAATTTGGTGAAAATCGGTCCAGTAGTTTGGTCGCGCATAGAGAACAGACAGACAGAAACTCATTTTTATAATATTAAGAGAGAGCTCTTGCTCTCTAGATCTCGCGCTCTCTTGATCTTTTTTTTTTTTTTTTTCCCTCTCCCATCGAGGAGCATGTTTGTCGGCTATACACGGTACGCTGTGTTTGAGATTCTGTCTCTTGACGGAAGTCGGCCCTTGAGTTCTCTAGATGTATTTCCTATATTTATCATTTTGCTTGGTTTTCAACTTTGACCATTTTTTTGCCTTTGTCTTTAATGGTGCCTTTGGGATTTTAGAGTAAATAAAACTTTTGTAATCTTCTGCCCTCTCAGATTGAGGACTGCCTGTCTCCGTCCTTGTATAATTATTACTTCCTGTTTGTGTGATTGGCGGATTACCAAAAAACCTCCTCCTGCCGGTGAACTGTGGAGGTTAGCGGGAGGTAAGACGGCTGACGTTCCAGAAGTTATTGCACAGGGTGGGGCAGCAGCCTGGGTACATCCAGTATCCCTTGCACATCCATGAAATTACATGAAAGAGGGCATTTACTCATGTTCCTGCCAGAGACGCGGCCGCTGATGGGCAAAGACGAAACCTTTAATTGGCGTTGCTTAAGAAAGCGTTGCACGTCTACTTTTTGGTGCCAGCTCAATTATCAAACTGTGGGCACTAACAAGCTTACATGGGTGGTCTAATGCTGAAAATCCAGAAAAAATTCTGAATTAAAGGGGATGTCTTGTGACACTTTATTTGCTTGGGAATTGGAGTATTACGGTAAATGGCAGCCATTCCAAGAGCATGAAGCTTGTGACATGTGGGGGCCTCTCCCAGGGGTGTAGCTATAGGGGGTGCAGAGGCAGAAGTCGCTACCGGGCCCAGGAGCCTGAGGGGGCCCAAAGACCCTTGTGCCACATAAAAAGACACATAAAGCACTAAGACAAGGGGGGCCCAAGATGAACTCTTGCACCAGGGCCCATAAGCCTTTAGCTACGCCGCTGGCCTCTCCTATTGTGTCTGTGGGGTAAATCTGAAATTTCTGGGCAGTATATACCGTACGTTCTAGTCCCCATAGGACCGTATCTTTCCTTGGTAATGATCGTGGATCTTCGCAGCCCATAAGTTATTTTGCAAATTGAACGTCCGTAATAAGACCTGCCCGTTGTCCCTGTAGTCTCCCTGGGTTTTCAGGCTTTATTTAGCTGTGAGCGGATGCCCCTATTTTTAATTTTTGCTGTATGGCTTGTATTCATTTTTGCCCCTTGTGGCAATCGGCGTGTCTGGCGATCTTGTGGATACGACACCCAGGAGCCGGCGTTATCGACATTTGTGAATGACTCACAGCTGAGGATGACGGAGCCGGGATCATGCGAGTCAGTGGCTTCCTCATTCCCAGCTGTCGGCCGTTCCCCATGTCATTTGCGGGACCGGAACCCAGTGGATTCGCTCCAACATCTGATTGTTCTGGGGGGGGGGGGTCTACGTGTCACGAAGTAAAATGACTAGTTGAGGAAAGTGACAGTAGGGTGAAGTACTTTTTATTTTTTTTTGGGTGAGACAACAACCTTAGGGCCAGTTCACACAACTGATTTTGAAAAACACGCTTTAAAAAAATTTGCATAAAAAGTGCGAAAGTGTGGTTTTTGATGTGGCGGCCCTACAGACATTGCCCGCGCATTGCGGACCAACGTTCGTGTGCATGAGCCCTTATGGCATTGCAGAGGGGTATGTTAAAGAGAATCTGTCAGCAGGGTTGGCCGTGCAGAACTGCTGATGGCACTAGGCTGGGAGAGCAGGACAATGATACCTTTTGCAGAGCTCTTATTAGGAGTAGTGGGATCGACGGCGGTCGACTGCTGCCATTTCCCCCCGATCACCAGCATCTAAGCATTACATAAGGTAGGGGATGACATTCTGAATGTATTTTGACTCCTCCAGTATAATTGCGATCTGTGACCTGCACCCTGTTTACATCCCAGCGCAAGACTTGCGGGAAGTCTCTGTAGCATCAGGTCTCTGCCTCTCCTTCCCCTCCCGACTAGAACTACACAGATCAAAGCAGGGTCGGGAGCCTCATAAGTATTCACTTCAATACAGTGAATACTAATGAAACTGTTATGGATATAGGTTGGGGGAGGGGCTCCCTTTCAGCACATAGGGGGAGATAAAAACTGGGGTTAAGGAAAACTGACTTATTTTCCCATAGCAATCATCAGACTACACCTTTCATTTTTCAGAGCCTCTTTGGAAAATGAAAGGTGAAATCTGATTGGTTACTATAGATGACTAAGCCAAGTTTCCTTAACACCAGTCTTGATCAATCTGCCCTATAGAGTTTTACCAAAGAAGTTATTTAACAGGTGTTCATCGGGATGTGAACCCCAGACCTTCTGTATGGCAGGCAGAAGAGTTACCATTACATTACAGACCTGCTCTGTTGGATTTTCGGTGCTTAAAGAGGACCTTTCATCACTCCTGACATGCCTGTTTTAATAGCTCCATGCATTCCCCATGTAATAACAATTCTGGAGCATCTATTCCTATGCCTCTATGTTGTGCCATTCCTTTATTATTTGCACTAGAAGTTATGAATGAATTGCTAGCAGTCTGCAGTAAGGGAACAGAGGGGAGTTAACAAGCTGGGGGTGTGTCCTTGCACAGTCTGAACATGGCAGCACTTATTGGATAGAGTCAGACTGTGCAGGTACACAACCCCAGCTTGCTACCTCCCCTCTGTACCCTTACTGCAGACTGCTAGCAATTCATCCATAACTTCTAGTAGAAATAATAAAGGAATGGCACAACATAGAGCCATAAGAATAGAGGCTCCTGAATTGTTATTACATTGGGAATGCATGAAGCTATTAAAACAGGCATGTCAGGAGAAGGGAGAGGTCCTCTTTAAAAGGCTATTTTCTTCACAAACATAACAATAAATAATGTATTACTGAAATGTAGGGAACCATTTACCAGTCACCATAAATAATGTATTGTGATATTTTGTACTAAGTATGTTACAGAAACTTTTTTGCTTTTTCTTTTTTTCAGTAACGATAACTTTGCATACAATTGTGACTTTTACCATAAAAGAAAAAAGCAAAAATTCTATTTTATTGACATAACAAACCCCTTTCTATCTCTAAAGCCTCATTCACGCGTCCGTGTTCCACGGATCTGTCCCGTACATGTTCTCCATGGACCGCACACGTCCCCATTCATTTTTATCACGGTCCATGGGTCTGTTTTTCTTTTCTTTTTTTTTTTTTCTTTTTAGCATGGATGTATGCTCTATTTTGTCCGTGTTCACGGATTCATCACGCCCATTATAGTCTATGGGTCCGTGAAAACCATGGATGCCATCCGTGTTTCACGGGGGTCATTAGGAAGAGATGTTTTGGAAATTATTTTTCAGGCGTGCAGTGTCGGTGAAACACTGATGACACATGGACATCAAAAAACGGACACAAGGATCCATCACGGACATCTTCACAGAGGCGTCACTGACCACCTTTTCACGGAGTTAAGCACGGACGTGTGAATGAGGCTTAAGGGAGGGTTTACGTGGCTGGTTTTACCGTGAAATTGGTCCTTGTATTAGGACCCTTAGAAACCTTGCCAAACCTCAGACCTAGACTTCATGTCCTCGGGATAGGGAACCAACACGTACCGAATGGACATAAAAAAACGGCAATGTGAAATACCGAAAAATCCTTTAAATCTGCTGTGACCTCTAACTTGGAAAAAGGAGCGTCTGGATTTGTAAAGGATTGTTCGAACGCTACGAGCCGGGAGTAGATCGCGGTCAGCATTTCGCCTTGGTTTAGAGCAGTAAGGACTATAGCA
This sequence comes from Rhinella marina, assembly GCA_900303285.1. Taxonomy (NCBI): domain Eukaryota; kingdom Metazoa; phylum Chordata; class Amphibia; order Anura; family Bufonidae; genus Rhinella; species Rhinella marina. Next base: position 371,245 of record ONZH01011037.1, on the reverse strand, counting down.
CTCTGGCGGCTGAAGTGCGTGGGTATATGGGAATCTGTCTTCTAAGCCTACAGGTGTCGACAGGACAATCCATCGGAGCACTCGAAAAGGTCACCACCAGCGAAATAGAGGATCCGACAACTGCTCGAAGAGCCACCTTCACTTTTCTCTTCTGTCGCCTTCATAATTCCAGTTTGCATTGCGTCATTACAGGGACACCACTATAGACAGTCCCTCGAAGGCAATATTTGAGGGGTTGGACACCCTTACATTTCGCACTGATGTCTGTTTTAGTAAACGACCTGTTCTCCATGACATAACCATTCTGCAGCACCTTTTCTTTTAACTCTTCATTGTGCCGTTCCCATGTTATTCCTCCTAGAAATGTATGACTAAACAGACAGATGAGAGTTGGGGGCGTGTCCCAATGCACTGATGCTGTCCAATCTGAGCTGCTACAGTCACTGTAGGATATGCTGCTTCGACAAGGAAATGTTAACACTCTTTTGTCTAGGAAGATTAACAGAGGAACAGCACAAAACGAGTTAAAAAAAAAAAAGTCCTCTAGAATTGTTACAAAAGGATAAAAGTACTTACTGACTCGTGTCCTCTTTAAACTGCATTTGCGGTGGTCCCACTAATTATATACCACGAAGCCCACATTCCAAAGTGGGCCTACCAGTCAAGATTACCCTTTTTAAAGAGATTTTAAAGAGATTTATATATTGATAACTTATTCTGATCAGTGGGGGTCCTGACACCCCCACTGATCAAGAAGAGGCCATGGCACTCAGGTGAGCGGTACAGCCTCTTCTTAGGCCAATTATGTCATGTTCATCAGTCACATGGCCTAGTGAATGGTCCTGGGCTGCAATACCAAGCACAGCCACTATACAGTGGATGGCGCTGTGCTTGGTGAACTGTAAGGAGACCAGAGCTCCAAGGCAGTGGTCTTGGCTGTTGGATCCCCACTGATCAGTAATTGATTACCTATCCTGAGGATAGGCCATCGATTATAGGAGTCCCGTATCTCACAATGAAGGACTGTAGTTGGAGCTTTTTCTTGTGCTCATTGCTGCCCCTTGATGCAGAGTTGGGGGGAGACAGGACTCGACAACCTTTTGCATATTTTTGGGTCAGGAAAGCGGTTGTCACCAGTACAATTAATATATATTACTTTTTAAAAAAAATTTTTGGGAAAATGGTCCGGATTACACAGGAGAGTATTTTGGACATTACACCCTTAGTAACTGGGATGTCGGCACCCTTCAGTCCTGTTCCCGGATAATTTGCTGCTTTTTCCGGCCTTTAAAGCACCAAAGCTTTTCATGAATAAGTCTCCCCATTATAGGCGACTCCTCAGATGTCTCGTCACAAGGTGTGACGTTTTTGGGAAGGGTCGATGCAATTTAATATCCCAATTGCCGGTCGCCCTCTAGGTCCTGTGCCCCGGCCCACTCCCTTTTTTTTCATGAGTCATTAAGCTGGTGTCAGGAGGAGGAGGAGGGGATATGTAACATCACTGGGTGGCATGGGCGTCAAATTGGACAGTGCTATATCGGGGTCTCCATATTTAGTAGAATGTCATGTGAATAGGAGTCTGCGTGCTTGGTGTGCAGCTGCCTCTGACTGCTCGTCTTCTCTCTGCAGATTTCGGAAGAGCACAGGTCTGAGCAGGTCCGCTCTCCCCTCCCTTTCCTGGAGCTTCTTCTGGCTGGAAGGTATGTGACATGAATACTGCATGCGGGGAGCTGGGGTGTCCTGGGGTCTGCGCCTTTACATATCAGATCCTGCTTCTCGGGTAAGACCGCACCGTGCCTCTATATACTGGGGGGGCTCCTTGTATACGGACATCTGTCTTCTGAAGTCCCATAAGGAGAGACTTTTTGGATGCGACGCCTGCACAGGAATACAGACCTGGGTACCCTGCGGTGGGAATCTTGAGATCATCAGGTTTCTTGCCTAGATCTTAATTATTATGCCAGCTTAAAGGAACAGACCCGAGAAATGATGTCTGATCTGTAACTGCAGGGTCCGGTAAGAATTGGTTTTATGGTTGGGGATCCTGTTTTATATTTATTTTAATATTATAATATATAAAATCTTTTTTTTTTTTTTTCTTTCTCGCTACCCATCCCCCCCGTATAGCATGGGGGGGGTGAGGAGCAATTCCCCTTCAAAATCACCTGCCCAATGGAAGTCCTTGAGTCGTCCTCCACTTCCAAGTCATAAAAGTTTACTTCTTCCTTAGGGCTTATGCACATGAACGTATTTTCTTTCCGGCTCCGTTCCGTTGTTTTTTGTTTTTTTTTTGCTGACTGTATGGAAGTTACTCCGTCCGAACATCCATCCGGCAAAAAAATAGAGCATCCCCTATTATTGTTCGCGTTACGGACAAGGATAGGACTGTTCTATTAGGGGCCGGCTGTTCCGTTCCGCAAAATACGGAATCATCCGAAACACAGACATCATCCGAATTTTTTGCGGATCCGTTTTTGCGGACCGCAAAATACATACGGTCGTGTACATGGGCCCTTAAATTTACTGAAAGCTGTGGAAACTCAGGGGACGTCCCTTATGGTGGGCTGTAATGGAAGCCATATTGGTTGTCATTGCAGAATGGCTGATTGGGGCTTCAGCAAAGTTGGGTGACCACCGCGACAGCAGCCATATTGATGGTCACCAACCTTGCAAGGAATGGCTGAATAGAAGTAAATGACCCGTATTGCCAGATGCCCCTGATTGAGGGGAGGGGGTCACTTTAAATATTACAGATTTAGGGGCCGTATTCTTGCTTGTATTAAAATATTGAGAACTTTTGTGGTTACGTTTCATTATTATGATGGGCATAAATTTTATAAATTTACCATAATGGTTATTTTTGGCATATTTCCTCATCTCGGGTGGATGAGTAACATCTTAAGTTCTGTATTAAATGGTTATACGGGCGTTATGTCAGCCGCCGCCCATCGCGATGCCCTCGGTTTTCTAATGCTTGGTTCACAGGGCAAAATCTGACCTTTTTGGATTTTTGTCCTGCGTGCTAGCCTTCCTCCATGTCCCCATGAGGCAAGTTAGACCCCTGTATGGGGAGGGTAGGAGGGGGCGCCTCTCGCTGCTGGCAGCAGGTGCTGATATTTTAGGCCTGCGTTCAATGTTTATTTTGGGAGCGAGAACAGTTTCCGTTCTTGGATTGTCTGCTCTTTTAATAAAGATGCTTGTTGGGATGGCAGGGGGGGCTGGCGAATTGGGTGAAAAGAGCTGGGAACGGTCTCTGCGATCCCGACCACCGGGGGGTTCTCTGATCGGCAGGGTACGATCATACCAGCGGGAGCCATCCGTAAACAAATCTCACGCTTGGGCCAAAGATTATAGAGTAAAGTGTGACTAATGTGACACTCAACGTAACGCACGCGATGCCATAGGGGGCCAAGTGTCATTTCCAGTCTTAAACACCAGCAGGGAAAAGAGATGGCGTGCCTATGCGTCTCCGAAGCACTAGGATGAAAAACGTTCCTCTGATCCTAACGTTTTTTTTAACCACCGATCGTTTCCTGGAGAGAGACTTACGGTTGATGTTTTTTCTCTTCCCACTACTCCTTATACTCAATTTATAGATATTTGCGGGATATGTCTGATGGGTGCAGGGGTCAGAGGCGGGACCCATATCCAGAACAGGGGTCCCTCGACCATCCCGCCATGGGAACGGAGAAGTGGTTGTGCATGTCCATGGCTTCACTTTAAAGGGGTTTTCCGGGATTTTACTACTGATGACCTATTCTCAGGATAGGTCATCGGTATCTGATCAGTGGGGATCCGACGTCCAGGACCCCGCCGATCAACTGTTTGAGAAGGCACCGGCGCTTCTGTGAACGCCACTCCTTCTCTTAGCTTTTCGTAGGCCAGTGATGTCACGTTCATCGGTCATGTGACCTAGGAGCGGCTCTGCCCCATTCAAGTGAATGGGGCTGAGCACGATACCGAGCACAGCCACTATACAATTTATGGCACTGTGCTTGGTGAGCTGCGAGAAGGTAGCTGCTCTTACAGGAGCGCCGGCACCTTCTCAAACAGCGGATCGTCGGATCCTGGGTGTCGGACCCTCACCGATCACCTGAGGATAGGTCATCAGTAGTAAAATTCTGGAAAACCCCTTTAATGGGTGTCGTGGTAAGAGCCATGCACACAGCCGTGTAACTTCCATAGAAGTGAATGGACATGGACACCTCTCTATTCGTTATCCACCCGAATGAGGGTCTTGAGACGTCACCCAAACCCCTATGCCCAGTAATCTAACAGGAGCGGAGGATCCCCCATATCGGGCTTCTTCAAACCCTAAGGATAGGCCATCAATATCAAAAACTCGGAGAACCCCCTTAAACCTGGTAGTAAGTGTTCAGTTTCACTGCAGCACCACCGCAGGCGAAATGAAGTATTACACAATGCCCATCCAAGTCAATGTGTTGTGTGTGTAATGCAGGACAGGACAAGTCCTCCAGAGTAGGAGACGCTCTCTAACTGCTCTTCACTCTGTCAAAGATCCAAAATGGAGGACCCCCCCCAATAACTCAGAATTCCTTAAATATTAAAGGATTATGATTTTTTATTTATTTTAAGTAGACACAACATAATCCGATGGATCAGCATTTAAATTGATTGTCATTTGTTTTGCAGTGTCCCTCTAATCTGCAAAAATTCTGTGCTGTAAGAAATCCGCGGTCATGACCGACGAGGGAGGAGGCCCCGCCGGGGGCAGCTTCTGGGAGGTGAGCGCCACGTGGACAACCGAAAAACTCTTTACCTTTTATACCATGTGAATGGCAGTAATGAGGAAAAAAGATGGACAGCGTCTTAGATCTGTACAGGTTTTCAGCATCTGGATGTATACAGGAATGTTCCGATTCGCCGACAGCAAGCAGAGATCTTATAAATTGTGAGGAATTGAAATGCAAAGCACATTGGCAGAATGCACCCAAGTTACCACAGTCCTAGGTGCATATGTATAAGGCTTTCACAGGTCTGTGATGACAAGATGGTCAGTGGGGTCATTAAGCCCTTCTGTGGGGTCATCATGGTCCACGGAAAACCCGGGTGTCGGACCCCCAGCAATCATATACTGATGACCTATCCTGAGGATAGTCCCGGAAAACCCCATGGAGCGATCAGTGGTGGCCATTAGCACACATCTATGATTCACTGACAAGAGGCCTGATACACTGTGCCAAAAGTTCTGCAAAGTGTGACCATATGGTAGAGTGAAAAGCATGGCCAGTGCGAACCTACAGGCAATCCAGAGTTGTTCTTTAAAATATAGATGGAACTATAGGTTATGCATGCCTGTTCTAGAATATATAGCTGATTTTACGTTTCACTCCTCGTTCTAGGCCGGCAACTACCGTCGCACCGTAAAGCGGATCGAGGACGGAAACCGGCTGTGTAACGACCTGGTCACTTGTTTCAGAGAGCGGGCCAAGATTGAGAAGAGCTATGCCCAGCAGCTCACAGACTGGAGTCGCAAGTGGAAGAGCAATCTGGAGAAGGGTAAGCGATCCAAAACCTAACAGGCACTTTCCCCAAAACCTACAGTCCATAGGATGGACTGTAAAACTTGATTGGTGGGAATATGATCGCCGGGACCTTTTAACGGGAAGATTTTAAAGCTACTGGTCAGTTGCGCTGCATGCAGAATGTCACTGAAACCAATGCCCACAGGCTGGAGAGTACTGCGCACGTGCCATCCCAGGGCATGTGTGAGATTTCAGCGCTGGAGAGGGTGACATCAGGTTGCAAAGGGGCCACCAATCAAGACAAAGATGGAGGAGTGGGGTAGGGATTTTGGAGAAGGGCACTTGCCACAATTGGGACCACCCACCGGACACTCATGACCGAATTTGCATATTCGTTTTCCTCCTAATTAGACCTCGCACCACATCAGTAAAGCTATGTTTGCAAATCTGTTTCACGCCCCCACTCGCGCTGTACCTGGTTACGGTGAGAGATTCTGACAGCATCCCTTTAATGGTATCTGAAATGAATGCGTTTGTATGTGTCTTTTTTTTTTTTTATTTTTTTTTTTTTTATATTCTAGCAATTAGTTGTGATATTATGTAATCTACTTGTGAAAATTAGGAGGAGCCACCATGGTAGGGACATTTGGGACTCAAATTCCTTATCAAAATACGTTTCTGGAGGATCATTGCGTTATTCCATTCCTCTGTTACTCTTCCTGGAAATTTATGGATATATTGACAATTGGGTATTCCCAATCCTCTTGTCAATTGGCTTCACTGGTGCACTGTGCATGTGCCGGATGTCGCCAGCCTGTCAGAGGAGTATTCCAGATTCAAGTATACCCAGCTTCACTGCGCATGCGCCAGAACTAAAAGGCAATGCCGAACACGCAGGATTTAAAACCGGCTCCAGTTGGCCCTTCCTCAGGTCAGTCAAGCCATATCCGGTGTGTTTAGGGCCTGGGCACCATTAGGGTACAGCCACATGGGGCGGACATGCTGTGATTGGGACACGTGCGGCTGTACAACCCACAGCAGGATCATATTAATTGCTTAGAACCCAAATATTTATTTGATTTTCATTGTTAATGGATGTGCAGTTTTACTTTTGGTTTTACTTGGTTGATTTGATCTTTCTGCGGCTTGTGCAGCGGTGCAATACTCAACCACAGCATGTCTGCGCGGTGTGGCCTTAACCTTAAAGGGGTATTCCCATCACATACAATGGGGGCATATCGCTAGGATGCTGGGACCCACACCTATATCAAGAACAGAGCGGGCAGCACTGTGGCCGGAGGACCCTGGGTTTCCCGGGGTCCCGTCCACCACCAATCGCTGCTCCCATAGAAGTGAATGGGAGCGCATGCGCGGCCCCACTCCCATTCATTTCTGTGGGGCAGACGGAAATAGACGAGTGCTCAGCTATTTTCGGCAGCCGCCCTCCATTCATTTCCCCGCTCCATTCTCTTTGTAGACCCGCACCTATCAGACAATGGGGGCACATCCTAGCGATATGCCCCCATTGTCTATGATGGGACAAACCCTTTAATGTACTTGTACATGGATGAAGGTGAACGCGCAGGAGATCCCATGTGGATTTCTGTGTGGTTCTGCACTCAAACCGCATCAAAAAACCCAATTTCAATATTCTTTTTTGCTGTGGAGTAGATGAAATCTGCAGCTAAAACCGCGCACATAATTGACGCGCTGATACATCCGTAAAGTGTACATAAGATTTGTTTAATCTCATTCTCTTTGCTGGTACTGTACTATGCCGCAGCTTTTACGCATGGGAATCCATGTAGAAAAAAACGGGCATATCACCGCCATGGTACCGTGCATACGGCGATTATACTTCTTATTGTACATGATATTATGTATAAGAGCTGCAGTGAAGGCATGGGGTGGCGTTTCAGCAATGATCAACCTACTGACGGGTTCCCATAAAACTGAAGTGTTATGCTTTTTTTTATTTTGTTTTTATGTCTGTAACGTTCACTATGCCATCAATGTCAATTGCTCCTGGAATGGCTATTTAACGATCTAAAGGTGGGGGCCAGGAGACTTATGCTCACGATAATGAAGGTCTATCACATACAGCGCAAGCGCAGCACTCCGTCACACTAGTTTGCGGGTTCTGCAACCAACCCCCTATACCCACAGGGCTAAAAATATCACTTTAATGCATATTAATTGCCACTAATTACCGTGACACGGTCGACAAGGAAAACACAATGTTCTTGGTTAAACATTGTTAATGTGTATACAGCCGGGACGATAAAGGAAGTTTCCTTCTCTCGTCACAACCAATGTTACCACATACAGAATCGAAGATGAACGGTTGCGTAAGGCTGAGGGCGTCCTTTTGATTCTGCACTTACCTATGGAGCAATGGCGTTTAGGGTAATTGCCTTATTTTACTACTATTATTAGAATTGCTCCCTTTAGAAGTGGGGATAATTTGAGTAATTGGGGAGGCCGGGAGTGGGGCGGTTAACAGCACCTGTATTCTCTGTGCGTTAGGCTACGTTCTCACTAGCGTTTTTGTTGGATCCGGCAGGGTTCAGCAAAAAACGCTTCCGTTACTGATAATACAACCGTCTGCATCTGTTATGAACGGATCCGGTTGTATTATCTATAACATAGCCAAGACGGATCCGTCATGAACTCTTTTGAAAGTCAATGGGGGACGGATCCGTTTTCTATTGTGTCAGAGAAAACGGATCCGTCCCATTGACTTGCATTGTGGGTCATGACGGATCCGTCTTGCTCCGCATCTCAGGACGGAAAGAAAACCGCAGCATGCTGCTCTCCAGTATGAAAACGGAATACATTTTGGAGCGCTCCGTTCTGTTCAGTTACGTTTCAGTTACGGAAGCGTTTTTTTCTGGTATTGAGCCCCTATGACGGAACTCAATACCTGAAAACTTAAACGCTACTGTGAAAGTAGCCTTAGGAGACGCCATTGTGGCTGCTGTCGTACAGCCCACCTCCCCTCTCTATTGACAGTACACAGGTGCCTGTATACTACATATGTCACTTGTTAGGGCAGCGATGGAAAGCCTACATTGATTTCCATTTGTAAAGGGGATGATTTGCCCATGAATACAATGCTAGCTAATGCAAAGTTAGATATTCGTCCAATAGGAATTAAATTTAAAAAAAAAAAATTTTTTTTAAAACCACTTCGTTTCTGAGTAATCCACATACATTATCCCTGTCGGGGATCCAGCCGTGATGCCGCCCTCTTTCTATGTTGGCTCATGTATAGATGGCCACCATAGATAGTGTTCCTACCTGTTGTCAACGTGTGTTGCACTTGCAGTCTCCCTGCTCCGCTGCAGCTGCCAGGTCTACAGGCGCATGTACAGTATAAGGGCTCATGCACACGACCGTATGTATTTTGCGATCCGCAAAAATATGGATGACGTCCGTGTGCATTCCGTATTTTGCAGAACAAAACAGCCGGACCCTAATAGAACAGTTCTGTCCTCGTACTTAATGCGGACAATCATAGGACATGTTCTAGACGAAATTACGGACGTACGGAAACTAAATGAACACAGTATAACTTCCTTTTTTTTTTTTTGTTTGTTTGTGGACCTGTTGAAATGAATGGTTCCGCATACGGTCTGCAAAAAAAAAACGGAATGGACACAAAATACATTCGAGTGCATGAGCCCTAAGGCCTCTTTCACACAAATGGGTTTTCCATCCGGATGTGATGCGTGTAGTGAACGCATAGCATCCGGACTGAATCCTGACCCATTCATTTCAATGGGTCTGTTGCACATGAGTGGTGTTGTTTTTTTACGCATCATCTCTGCATTCAGGAAAAATTGCAGCATCTTTTATATTGTACGTCTTCCTTGCAGACCGGGTTCCATAGAAGTAAATGGGGCTTGCATGAAAAACGGAAGGCATCCGGATACAATGCGCTTTTCATTGATGGTTGCTTGGAGATGTAGATTATTGTTCAGTTTCTCTTCATGTGTGTGTTAAAAAAAAAAAACGTATGCAATCCGGACGGAAAAACGCACACACTGAACGCATTCGCAGAGAAAACTGAACTTGCGTATAAAATCAGCAACTTTTCCATGAAGAGACCCCGATACAATCACTATCGCTCGTGTGAAAGAGGCTAAGGTTTGTTTCTAGAGATGAGCGAACGTGCTCGAAACGAGCACTGTACCGCTCGGCTCCCCTGCGCTCGCAGGGGCGCAGGCAGCCGCTTCCGTCCTCTGGAAGCGGCTGCCTGCGCCCATGCGAGCGCAGGGGAGCCGAGCGGTACAGTGCTCGTTTCGAGCACGTTCGCTCATCTCTATTTGTTTCCCATGAGCGATACAGAATGAGGGCTCATCTGCAAAGACCCATTGAAATGAATGGGCCAGGATTCAGTCCGGATGCTGTCCGTTCACAACAGGCATCACATCCAGACGGAAAACTCGCTTGTGTGAAAGAGGCCTAAAAAGTTATATTTTGGGATAGGACTTGATATAATGCAGCAAGCCGGAGAGCCAGGGACTGAAGAAGCATTGGACGTGTAGTCTGCATAGTGTCGTTGCAGTCATGGGACCACTCGCTCTGTCGGCCCCCTGAACGGGGAATGTGTTGCCGATTTAATAATGGAAAGTGTATGATATGGGGAGAAAAGATGTCCGATGATTACAGTATAAATGACGATATAATGGCCGATCTGCGCTCGTTATGGGTAATTCTGGACAGCCGGAAGTTATCCCTCAGGTTCAGAGGGGGATCCCATGTATTAGGGGATTGCTCAGTGAGAGTCCTGCATTAGAAAAGTTGATCTGGACTACACCAGGGGAAAATGTATTAGAACATTCCTTTATGCCACGTGTGATCTTTCCGTAATTGACTCCAGTAAGCGGACGATCCAGTTTCTCAGGTTATGTGCTTTGTAATTGTAACTCTATAAAATTGCTGTAAGCTGTTGGAAAGCCGGGGGGGGGTTGTCAGACGAAACCCTTCCAATAAAGGAATAAAATGTGCATCGTTTACAAACTTGCGTCATGTCAGGACTGGACAAATGTTAGCCACGTCTACGAGCCAGTACTGACACGCCGTAGGGAAGGATGCACACAAGATGGACAACTTCAAAAGGAGTATAGGGTTCAGCAGTTGGCAAAGTGCGAGGCTGACCCAAGCCATCTTACACTTTTCAGTGGGCTCAGCAGGCCACCCTCCTCTAAGGGGATGTTCACATGATCGTGTCGTCATACATGTGTGGCTCATCATTTATAATAGGAATCCGTGTTGCCATTCATACGGCTGTATTTTGAGATTTGAAATCTGCATCAGCAAGTGACATCACTTCTTCATGCAGTTTCCACACACACGAGTCTTCCTACTGAAAATGTATGCATGCTCAGCCAAGCATTTATGGTTATGGGAAATTCAAAGTGACAGCTGTCAGACGGGCTTATCGGTGCTGTGTGAGTAGCAGAGTCACTTGAAGGTCATTGTGGAGAGCAGGCAGTACTTACCGCTTTTGTTATTTTGTTGGCCACAGGTCCACAGTACGGTACCCTGGAGAAGGCCTGGCAAGCTTTTCTCACAGCAGCAGATGCCCTCAGCGAGATTCACACCGAGCTGCGGAATCAACTGTGGGACGAAGACAGTGGGAAGGTGCGGGACTGGCAAAAGGAAGCCTTTCACAAGCAGATGATTGGAGGCTTTCGAGAGACAAAGGAGGCAGAGGAGGGATTCAGTAAGGCTCAGAAGCCCTGGTTGAAGAAGCTCAAAGACGTAAGTGCTATCCAGCCGTGACTTACAGCTATGGGGATACTGTTACTCCTCGTCCTCACAAGCTGACCTGTAGGTGTTTTTCACTTGTGCCTTGTGTTCGTGTGTATGCAGTGTTGGATTTGAGTTGAGCTTGATGGGAAAAATGTTTGAATCTAGCAACGCAAAAACTAAAAATTCTGTCAAAATGGGCTCCGTAATGAAGGGGGTAGCAGGAAAATTATACACCACTGTGTATATACATAACTATTGCAAAACTGCATTTCGTATGGGGAAAAAAAAACACTAAGAAATTTGTTGTGCTACCTCAAATATACATTCAGAGTACATTTGCGGAGTACACTTTTATTAGTTAAATTACAACACGTTTCAGGTCCGGAACAGACCCTTCGTCAGGCATTATAATCTTGAAAATACAGCGCCTTATCAATTGGCAGGTTATGTGTCCATTAAAGGGACTGAGCCGCAGTACCAGACTGTACCCACAGACAGGTGTGGCGCTATAGAAATCAGTCGTGTTAATTTCATCCTGCACAACCGCTTTGAAGAGGTTTTCGTTCAGTGCTTAGTACGCCTAAGTGGCGGTAATTTTTGTAATATCATGCCCAAAAGTGTTTTTTTTTTGTTTCTTTTAATCAAAATATTTGTAGCAAGATTAATACGTCACACAATGGATTTACTGATTAAAACAGAGTGGTAGTTCCTGTCATGGGTTTTTTTTTTTACACCACCGCTGAATACAATGCTTTGTGACGGGGCGCGCTTCCTCCTTATAGGTAAATATTTGTGTAGAAGGGTTGAGTAAAGTTTTGAGTGTTTGGCCCGGGCTACACTGCAACTTTTTGCTTTTAACTATTGAACTACAGCTGCAATTCAAATGAATGCAATCTTGTGGACTGCCGCCGTCATTCAATAGTTAAAATTAATCGGTCGTGCTGCAAAAAGTCGCAGTGTAGCCCGGGCCAAACACTCCCCATAGGGAAAGAGGGGTTTTAAAAAAAAAAAAAAAAAAAATGCCTGTCAACTCGAAAAGCTTAACACTGGTGCAAATGATAAAGTCCATTTCCTGGAGAACTGCGCTAAAAGTATTCCCATTATGGGAAGCTCATGCATGTGACGACCACTGAGACCCATGACTAGCAGCAGCGGTTACAGGATGGCGGCACTTCCCGCCCCGCAGTGACCTGAAATGGCCAGGGCAGGAGACTTGAGCGCTAGAATTTTTTATTTTTTTTTGGGCTGTTCAGCTGCTTCTGTGGTCCTGGATAGGATACTCTGGAAATGGTTTGGACTGCCAGTTCAGCCAATCACTGGCCACAGGGGTGACACGCTTCAGCCAATGATTGGATGACCAGACAGTCCAAGCCATTTCTAGGGTGTCGTACCCAGGGCCAAGAAGTGGAAAGGGATGGGGACTGAAGTGCCGGGGATCGGTGAAGTGAGTAAAGATTGATGGTTATTGGACCCCACTCTGACCCAGTTTTCCATTAAAATTACTCCACCCAGAATACCCCTTTAAGGCCCACTTAAAGGGGTTGTCTTCACTATCATGTAGAGAAAGTTAATGCAAGACACTTACTAATGTATTGTGATTCTCCATATTGCTTCCTTTGCTGGCTGGATTCATTTTTCTATCACATTATACACTGCTCGTTTCCATGGTTACGGACCACCCAGCAATCCATCAGTGGTGGTCGTGCTTACACAATATAGGCAAAAACACCGGCCTATATGCGCTCCCAGAGAAGAACTGAAGCCGAAACTGATCCCATAGTTTTCTGTGGGATCGTTCATACATCTAGCACATAATGAAAGACATTTGGGTAACTATTCTTGAGTAGGGGCTCTCGTGCTTAATAAGTGTCCAAACAAATTGGATCGCTGTCAGATGAATTGGAACTGGCTGTGTCTCCTGATCCTTACATACACACGCATTCTCTTCTTTTTAGGTGGAAACCTCGAAAAAACGATACCACGCAGCTCGTAAGGATGAAAAGTCGGCCCAAGTACGAGAGGATCATTCAAAGGCCGACGCCTCTGTGTCCCAAGAGCAAATCCGTAAGCTGCAGGAACGTGTGGAGAGATGCAGCCAGGAAGCAGAGAAGGTCAGATGATTTAGAAGATCTTGTTTTCTTAAAGGGATTGTCTACTTTTTTTTTTTTTTTTTTTTTTTTTTTTATGTGGATGGGATGCAGCTAACCAGCTTCCCATCAGCTGTTGTAATGAGGGAATGTACTGTGCAGGACAAATCTGCAAATTGGACATGTTGTAAAAGAACATTGGATGAAGGATTATCCAAAAAGAAGAGCCACCTAGCTAAACTGCCTAAGTATCTAAATGGTGATGGTCTGATTGCTGGGGCCACCACCTATGAAGATAAAAAAATGAGTCACGCGTGCATGCTTCATTGATCATCTATAGGACTGCCAGAGTTAACGGAGTACAGTCCCATAAAGAATAGAGGGATCAGCAGTTGGCATGCAAAACCGTTGCTCCGTTCACCCCGGGGACTTGGGTACCTTGTTCTTATAATCATTCAGGGTCCCAGCGGTCAGCCCCCCACTGTTCAGACACTTGGCACCTAATCAGAGGATAGGTGCTAAGTTCTTATGGTGGGATGACCCCCTTCAACCACCTAACTGTTTTGCCTGAGTCCAGCTCGGCAGTGTGAAAAGTAGCGAACTGGAGGAGGGTGGGCTGCTTTAGATGGTGATATCTCCTTAATGGTAGCCACTGGTCTTGTATGAAAGCTTACAGTCCAGGCTTTCATACAAGACCAAATGACAGCTTAAGTCCAAGCAACAGAGGAGAAATCACTGTTAGAAATCAAGTCGGGAATAATCGCAAGTAAAACCTGTTTTTATTTTCATTTTCAGCTGCATTCACAGCATCCTGATTTCTATCAGTGATATCTTTCTCTGTCCTGAACATATTGCTGTTATTATGGTATTGTCTGAAAGCTTGGAATGTCTGCTTTCAAACAAGATCAAGTTAGCTACTTTTCCCTCTGCTGGAGCTGGGCTCTGGCAAAACGGGGTTAAAGGAGTATTCCGGTCGTGTAAAGGTATCTGCCGTCTACAGGTTAGGTGATAGTTATTAGATTGGTGGGGGTTCTACACAGATCACAAGAACAGGGACCCCGTACCCTGTGGAGTCCCCTGAAATGAGCAGATTAGCCGGTCGGGCATGTGTGCTGCCACTTGATTGATTTTTTTTTTTTTTTTTTTTTTCCGGGGATAGGCGAGTACAGCTCTCCCCTATCTCCAGAACTCCCATAGAAATGAATGAAGTGGCTGTGTGCATGCCCGCCTGGTCAATCATTTCAGGGGGCCCCTAGTTCTCTATCAGTGGGAGTTTTAGCAGGAGGACCCCCACAGATCTAACAAAACTGAAATACCCCTTTAAGTGTGGTGTGTACTGTGGTTTGGTGTATCCATGCCTCTCTCATATAGTTCTTCACTTTGGTTTGCTCTGACTGCATCACAGGAGAAAACTGCGTACGAGAAGGCGCTCGATGAGCTGAACCGATACAACCCCCGCTACATGGAGGACATGGAACAGCAGTTCGAGAGCTGCCAGGAGGCCGAGCAGAAGCGTCTGCGCTTCTTCAAGGAAATGCTGCTGGATTTTCATAAGCACCTTGATCTTTCCAGCAAGGACAGGTAACGACAGACTGCACAGGTTGTCCTCACCCAACACTACATGATGCGTCTGTAACACTGGAGGTGGACCGCCTTGTTCACTTTTAGGCCTCCTTGTACGTTTATTTTTTTTTAATTTAACAATGCCCTAGACTTTTCATTGTTATGGTGTTTTTTTTTTTGTTTGTTTGTTTTTTTTGTACTTTTGGAAAATGTTTTTGGGGCATTTTTATTTCCTAGAGAGAAGCTGATGGCGAAAGAGCTATTAAAAACACTTTACCTAGAACATACTGACCCCCAAAAAATGCAAAGCAAGCCGCCAAATGCCGCAAACATAGTGCTAAGTTTTGAAGCTATCTATCCACAGGAGGGAGGGAACTGTCCCGATAACGGGGGCCCTTTTTCTAATGGAGTGGCAGGCCGTGCATGTTCACTGCTGCTCCGTTAATTCTGTATGGGAGCGCCAGAGATAGCTGAGCACAGTGGTCTGACCCCCAGCGATCAGCTGGTTATCCCCTATCCTGTGGGTGTGGGATAACTTAAAAACTTGGCACAACCCCTTTAAATGCACTACAGTCAATGCCTTTGTGTTCTCTCCATATCTTCTTTGGGCAAAAAAAACCCAAACAAACAAACATGAAAAACAGCGGTGGCATTTTTTTGAAAAACTCTTCGGGTACGGCCGCACTTGGCTTAAATGTTGTGGACTTTCCACAGCACGTTAGCATGCTGAAAATCTGAAGCATTTACAGTAGTAACAGAGAGGATGAGTTGTGTTTTTTTTTTTTTTTTTTTTTTTTTTCCCCACATATCTCATCCACGCAGCCAGATGACGTGGTGCGGCTTTTAAAGGTACGGCGACACTGTAATCCTGGCTGCGACCGCCATCATGTGGCCAGACTAGCGGTGATCCTATAGAAATGTATGGGATTGCAGCGTGAGTCCCAAAAAAAAAAATCCAACACTGCTAGATTTTTTGTGACTCGTGCTGTGATTCCATACATTTCTCTAGGATTAAAGCTACTCTGCTATCCTGGCCGCGACCGGTATCACTGCGTAGCTGTACCCTAAATCCACAGCCACATGTCCGTCACGGATTTCTGCTGTGGGTTTCACTTTTGTGCGATGCAGAGGGTACAATATGCACATTTTAATGGGTACTTTCCCTGTTTCTGCAGTTTTATGCCTCCATTCACTTACTGCTGTCCATAGGGTTACATGCGTTGCGACGGTGGCCGTTACCACGTGACACGTGTGTAAATTTTTTACTTTTTTGCCCTCTTTCAGCTTCCATGCTTTGTACAGAGACCTGCATCAGGGTATCCAGACAGCTGACGATCAACAAGATCTGAAATGGTGGAGAAACACCCACGGGCCGGGCATGGCCATGAACTGGCCTCAGTTCGAGGTAACGCTTGGTCTGTACTGTTAGATGGGGGTATACTAGGCTTCCATATATCATGTTCCAGGATTCAATTGCCTTGTTTTTGGCATTGCTGCCATTAAGGTGAATGGGACTGTGCTGCAATACCACACACAACCTGTGGACAGGCGTGGCACTGTTTTTGGAAGAAAGGACCAATGCATATGTAACTTTTTGGAATTTTATTTTTTTTTTTGTCTGAGGTTTTCTGGCCACTAGAAGGTTCTTATCGTCTACAGTCATGTTACAAGCCGAGTTATCGTGGTTAGACGGATATTACTTGGTCGGGGTTCTGTTTTCCAAATGTGAAGTGTTCCTTCCTGACCTCACAAATAGTGGGTTTAGGATAAACATCCTCCGTTTCCTCCCGCGCTTTAAACCGGTGCTGACCCCTTTCTTGAAAGGAAGCTGTATGTCTGCAAATATGTGTTGGAATTAGCACATTAAAGAATGGGTCCCTTTCCTGCGGAAACTAAAAAATCCGTCAAATTTGGATGTAAGAAAATATATTGCTTGGGCTAAAGGTTTTTCCATTCGCCGCAGTAAAACTTGTCTGTCCAGAAGTTCTTGCCGTCTTGTGGGGAACTACATTTGAGGTGTTTGCTCTACGAAGACACGTTGTTTGTGTAGGGTGGAGGTTTCCCGTGGCCACTTGATATATCAACCTATATGTGGGTGGACATGATGAATGCTGTAATGGTGGCCCAAAGCCGTGTGTGTGCGACAGGTTCCATATTGAATCATTCGATGAACTGTAGATACCGGCGAGATGTTTGGCAGATGTTTACGGAATGTCCCTCTAAATGCAGGAGTGGTCTCCGGAGACGCAGAGGCCGATCAACAAGAAGGAACGCAGTGGTAAAAATGTAGAGGAGGTGACCCTCACTGGCATCGTGCCAGCCAAGGATGGGGTTTCAGCAGGGACCCCCACCCAACAGCTGAACCGAGGGTGAGTCAGACTTTCCTTTTTGTGACCTACTGCCTCAAGTCTATATTAAGGCCGCATTTGCACGACCGTGGGACGGCCATGCCCATTTTACAGACCGCAAAGCTCAGGCATCGGCCGCGTGCACTCTGCATCACAGTGCAGACCCTTTGACTTCAATAGGTCCGTGATGCCTAAGATGAGGCCGAAGATAGGACATGTCCTGTTTTTTTTATCCGGACCCAAGAAGGACATGGAAGAGCTCGTGTGTGCTTCCAGGTCCATACATGAAGATAAGACATTCTTCAGCCACATCTTACGGATTGTGGACCCATTGAAGTCAATGGATCCGCACCGCGATGCTGGGTACACACAGCCAGTGCCTGTGTGTTGCGGATCTGCGGTTTGTGATCTGCAGAATCGTTATCGCTGTCCCACGGTCAAGAGAATGCGGCCTTATACATATTAATTACCCGTTGAATGGAATAGACATTATATTACACTTTTTTTATAACCGTATGAGGGTATACGAAGCATATATTCATATTCACACTCTATGCCACACTCGCGTGCGTTAACTCGCTGCTCCCCAACCCGTAAAACTACTATTACCATAAGGGATGAGCGAATCGACTTCCGATGAAACATCCGAAGTCAATTCGCATAATACTTAGTTCTAAGGGCTCATGCACACGAACATATTTTCTTTCTGTGTCCGTTTTTTTTGCCGACCATATATGGAACCATTCCTTTCAATGGGTCTGCAAAAAAAAGGAAGTTAGGCCCCATTCACACGACAGTATGTACATTTCCGCATCTTATTCGCATTTTTGCAGATAAGATGCGGAACCATACGAACTCATTCATTTTTCCATAGGAGAAAAAAAAAGCGGAATGCACACTGTGTGCATTCAGCATCCGTATATTCCGGAAGTTCTCCCACAAAAAAAAATGAAACATGTTCTATACTTGGCCGCAAAATCACGTCCGTAGCCCCATTAAAGTCAATGGGTCCGCAAAAATGCGGAACACTACGGAAGACTTTCCGTATGTCTTCCGTTTTTATACGGATCACGGAATACATACGGTCGTGTGAATGGGGCCTTACTCTGTGTGCATTCCGTTTCCGTAAGTCCGTATGTCCGTTCCGCAAACAATAGAACATGTCCTATTATTGTCTGCATCACGGACAAGAATAAGACTGTTCTATTAGGGGCCAGCTGTTCCGTTCTGCAAAATACGGAATGCACACGGCCATCATCCGTATTTTTTGCGGACCGTGAAATACATACGGTTGTGTGCATGATTCCTTATACTGTACGGAGCCGGAGCTCTGTACAGTACTAGAATGTATTGGCTCCGATGAGCCAAAGTTATTACTTCATAATAACTTTCTAAATTAATTTATACTGGAAAAAAAACATTTCCCGAACTCAGGTTCGGTACCACTCGGAACCGAACTAGAGTTCGGAAAATGTATTATTTTTTTTTTTACAGTAAAAATGAATTTATGAAGTAATAACTTCGGCTCATCGGAGCCAATACATTCTAGTACTGTACAGAGCTCCCACTCCCTCCGTACAGTATTAGAACAAAGTATTATGCAAATCGACTTCGGATGAAAAAGCGAATCGCTCATCCCTAAGTACCATCGTGCCTGGACTGCCGCAGGCTGTCACGGGATGCTGGAGTTGTAGTTTTGCAGCATCCGGTTGATGAACACTACTTGAGACTCTACCAGTTTGCCCGCAATCTGATGTAGCTGCTGGGACTTGGGACACGGCGGGCCTAGTGTCGGTTCACAATCTGTTTGACGTCCTCCTCCCAGGTTTTCCTACGCAGATGAAGACCAGGATTTCTATGCCACCTTAACGGATATCCCACGTTCACAGTCAGTACAGACCCCACGTCGAGTTCTTCCAAAGACGTGGTGCCCTTGTCTATACTCCGCTCACATTCTCCCCCCATTAACTTCACTGTAGCTTATTATGGTGATGGGTTTTCTTTGGCTACCTTGTCCATCATGGACCTCTTCTAATTAGAGACTCCGCTCTACTTTCTCCTCACACATCTGTCTTCCGGGTGTTGGTGGTTATACGTTCACTCGGGAATCTATGGTGGTCGGCAAAACTTACATCTATTTATTATATATAATCTGTTGTAGATTTATAGCGTTTTATATACTGTGTTGGAAAAATAGTCCATTTTCATAGTTATTGCAGTCCACTTTTTGTATGTTTTTGGGTTTTCATTTGTCCTGTGAAGAGAATTTCCACCAGAATTAAAGGGTTTTTCCAGTATTTTACTACTGATGAGCTCTCCTCAGGTTAGGTCATCAGTATCTGATCGGTGGGGGTCCGACACTGGGGACCCCCGCCGATCAGCTGTTAGAGAAGGTACCGGCTCTCCTGTGAGTGCCGCTACCTTCTCCCCACTCGCCAAGCACAGCGCCGTACATTGTATAGTGGTTGTGCTTGGTATCGTGCTCAGCCCCATTCACTTCAATGGGGCTGAGCCGCTCCTAGGCCACGTGACTGATGAACGTGACATCACTGGCCTAGGAAAAGCTAAGAGAAGTCCGCGGAGCTCACGGGAGCGCTGGTGCCTTCTCAAACAGCTGATAGACAAGGGTCCTGGGTGTCGGACCCCCACCAATCAGATACTGATGAGTTGACCTATCCTAAGGATAGATAATCAGTAGTAAAATCCCGGAAAACCCCTTTAATATTTTACTGGTAGAGATAACAGCCTGGCAATCTTAAAGGAATTGTCCACTTTTTACTATTGATAACTTATTCTCAGGATAGATCATCAATATCAGATCAGTGGGGTCTAGCACCCGGGACCGCCGCCCATCAGCTGTTTGAAGAGAAGGCAGCGCTTTTATGCCGTAATTGCAGCAGCGAGCAGGTGTAATTACAAGTATGGCGCCCCCATTCACCTCTATGGGAAGGCTCCGTCCTATTCACTTAAACAGAAGGGAGCCGTCCCATAGAAGTGAATGGGGACGCCATACTTGTAATTACACCGTGCCCTGCTGTAGCCTGATAGCTACAGGTAGTCTGGGCATGCTGGGAGTTGTAGTTTTGTAACAGCTGGAGGGCTGCAGGTTGGGCATCCCTGAACTATATGATCTAGATCCTGGGGGTGGGGCCTCCACGAGTCTCGCACATTGATGGAATATCGCTAGGGTATGTTATCAATATCAGATAGGTGTGGATCCCACTTCTGGGGACCCGCTCCTATCTCCAGAACGGGCCCCTGAAGTGAAGGAGAGCACACGGTGCATGCCGTGCTCTCCGTTCATCACTATGCGAGTTCTGATCATGGCTGAGCGAGCATGCTTGGCTGTTTCTAGAAGTCCTATAGTGGTGAATTAAAAAGCACACCGTGCACGTGCCGCCCCCGCTCTCACTGCTATGGGGATGACGCATATTGCTGCAGAGGCCTTTAGGGTGGAGTTGCTCTTTATATCACAGTTTCGTCTCGTTCAGTGGTATTTAACCTGTGTGGTTCTTGCAGCACTGTGAAGGATGACGGCTCGGAGTGGTCAGAAGACGAAAGTCCTAAAAAGTCACTGGACAGTAATGGTCGGGAGGTATCACAGGTAGAGGGCGTGCGTGTGCGAGCTCTTTATGATTACTCTGGACAGGAGTCTGACGAGCTGAGCTTTTCAGCAGGTATACACCACTAACCTTCCCTTAACCACCCTTCATGTTTCCTATCCACAGGCACGTCACCCACCCCCACCCCCATTCCCATACCTTCCGCCCTCCATCCCGCATCAGGCCTAGTGCATGGATCCGGCAACGCACGCAGGCTGGCACCTGTGCATGATGCACGCGTCTTGCTACCACGTTTTCCACCCACCCAATCATCCACCGTTTAACACCGCACTAATTACAGCACTAACTTCAAGGGTTTAAGCCTTTGGTTAAAAACCCACACAATGCTGGAACTGAATGAAAGACTCTGCACCAGCGATCCAGCATTTGTGGTACTGGGAATGCAGTGACTACTGGTATAGGTTCAGAAGGTTATATCCTCTTAAAGGGAAACTCCACCTTTTTAGAGCCACAAGATGAAGTTATTTTAATCTTTCCCTGAAGCCATGGGAGTGTCCCTTGGGTTCCTCTACTTCAAGTGCATTTCCTTTAATATAACATTACAAGTGGCTTCCAAAAGTGTAGCTTCCCTTAAAGGGCATCTGTCAGCAGTTTTGTACCTATGACACTGGCTGACCTGTTACATGTGCACTTGGCAGCTAAAGACATCTGTGTAGGTCCCATGTTCATATGTGTCCACATTGCTGAGAAATATGATGTTTTATTATATGCAAATGAGCCTCTAGGAGCAACGGGGGCGTTACCATTACACCTACAGGCTCTGCTCTCTCTGCAACTACCGCACACTCTGTACTTTGACAGGGCTAGGCAGTGAAATCCTCATAACGCTTGGCACTGTCAAAGTGACGAGGGCGCAACAGTTGCAGAGAGAGCAGATCCTCTAGGTGTAACGGTAACGCCCCCATTGCTCCTAGAGGCTCATTTGCATAGTTTAAAACCTCATATTTCTCAACAATGCAGACACCTATGAACATGGGACCAACACAGATGTCTTCAGCTGCCAAGTGCACATATAACAGGTCAGCCAGTGTCATAGGTACAAAACTGCTGACAGATGCCCTTTAAAGTGGTATTCCCATCTTAAAAGTTTCTGACCTATACACAGGTCATAAAATATCTGGAGAATGGGGGTCTCTCATCCCAAATTCAGGAGATTGATTGAGGTGGCTGGCATTAATAAAGAGCTATGCTGTTGGCCATATCTGTGCCACCTCTGCATTCCCAGTTTGGAGACAGAACTGGGGGATCTCCATTCTTGAGATGGGACCTGCATCTGTCCTGTGCATTTACAGTGAATAATAGGAATACCCCTTTACTTTCTCAGTATTGTACCTGGGCAGTAATGACCACCACAGTATTTTGTTCAGAATCTGCCATTTCTGGCTAAAATTAAATTTTCTGCCGCTTCACTCACAAAGAATAGCAGCTTGTCAGCCGATAAAGGGTTTGTATGGAAATGTACTATATCGGAGAGAGTCTATAATTTTCTATACATTTTCAATTATTCATATATACAGTTTTTAAAACTGATCTGAAATGCTGGTATAGGGCAGGGATCTCAAACTCATGGCCCTCCAGATGTTGCAAAACTACAACTCCCAGCATGCCCTGGTAGCCGAAGAATGTCCAGGCATGATGGGAATTGTAGTTCTGTAACAGCTGGAGGGCCACGAGTTTGAGATCCCTGGTATAGGGAGAATATTGCAAATTTATCTCCAGAATGCCTTTAGGGGTTATCCAATCCTAAAAAATAAAGGGGCCCCCTCCCTGCGCCACTCCTGGTCCCCGCACTGCTGCTGCTTCTCACCATGCCCAGCTGAAAACATTGGGGGGGGTACAGCCAATGGCAGGTGGGGATGGGTACAAGCCTCCCTAGTGTCACCCGCGATGCTAGAGAGGCTCGTCATTGGCTGCCCCCCACCGGATGTTTTCATCCGCGCACGGGGAGAAGCAACAGCGGCGGAGCAGGGACCTGGGTAAGTATAGTCAGCATGGGGGGGGCTTTTTTTAGGATTGGATATCCCCTTTAAGACATTTTTCTTAATAAAAAGCATGTCACCTTTCTACAGGATACCCACCTGTGAGACCCCTGCAACCACTAGAAGTCCCACTCTTGTCAACAGGCGGTGTCTGGTATTAGCAGCTGTTCCCGGTTCCTGTGGATAATGAGCTGCAATACCAGACACAACCAGTGGTCAAGAGTGGAGCTGTTCTGTAGTGTAAATATGGTATTGATACAAAGTGAAACCTCCCAAGGTCCCTCCTGTGTATATATTGTACAGTAGGTTCATCTGCTCTGATAGAAACACAAGGTAAGTGACGCATCGCTCACATGTATGAGACGTCAAAATGAACCTACCGTATTTCCAGCACACACTCGAGACAACCTGATGACCTGAATTATTTCTATAGTGCCATAATTATGTGTATTTATGTAAAATATATATTGTGCATATACTGGTATTTTTTGCCCTATAAGACACACCTAGGTTTTAGAGGAGGGCAATAAGGAAAAAAAATGTTTTTTTTTTTTTTGTTCTTATTGTCCTCCCTATTGTTAATGAGACCTCAGCTGACAGCCCCAATCAGACTCCCATTGTTAATAAGACCCCCAATCAGACATCTGCTCAGACTCCAATGTGAATGACCCCCAATCAGACCTCAGATAAGAGCCCCAATATAAATGAGACCTCCATGCCTCATTTGATCAGCCTCAGATCACATAAAATAAAAAATTCGCTTACCGCTCCTCACCTTCAGCGCTCTCGCTCTCTCTTCTTCCTGCCGTCGGCTGTGCTGTGACCCGACGCTCACAGCGTGCAGAGGACTGGGGAGCGCTACCTCTGGTACTAATGAGCGCTTCCATAATGGAAGCACTTGTTAGTATTCGCCTCATAAGATGGAGTGATTTTATTTTTTTTTTACTTGGGGGGGGGGGGGGGAAGGTACGTCTTATGCAGAGGACCGGGGAGCACATTCAGTGCTTCCTGGTCCTCCGGTACTAATGAACACTTCCTTAATGGAAGCGCTCATTATTATTCGCCCCATAAGACCCAGTGACTTTTTTTTTGGGGGGGGAAGGTGCGTCTTATGGGGTGAAAAATACGGTATTTGCGTCTTTAATAGAAAATATATAAGGTATATTAAAAAAAATAAACTATATATAAAAAAATTTATCTTTTAAAACGTGGTGGTTTCAGCTGTAAGAGGACATATCACGTGGTGGAAGAGTCTGTATTATCTTTCACATATTGATATTTTTCATTGTGATGATATAATCCCGCCATATGATGTCACATTGCAACTCAGCATTATATATTCTACAGGAGAAGAGCTCATAAAACTGGGTCCTGAAGACGAACAGGGCTGGTGTCGGGGACGTCTGCCCTCTGGGAAAATTGGACTTTATCCGGCGAATTACGTGGAAGACGTGGAGTCCTGAGTGTCGACCAAGCCTTGAGCGTCCTCATCCGAGCCGTGTGCGTGCGCGCCCCCCGGATCCTCCTAAGGACAAAGGGGAGGGGCCAACCCATGAACATTGGATACTTCTAGTGAATCCATTGCTGCTTTTACCATATTATTTTAGACATGCAGTTACATATATATATATTTTTTTCTTAATAAAAATTACCCAAAAATATTATGCCTGGCTGCGCTCCTGCAGCGTTGTGAACCGAGGATGTGCATTGTAAAGTTTTGCATTGTGAAGAGTGCAGGTGAGCTAGCTTGAGTCACCCAAATGTATATAGCCAGAGTCAAAAACACATGAAAAGGGCTTCCTCTAAACCAAACCCACTTACGGTTGTCCACTATGGTATGGGGTCGGTATGTTGTCCCTCGGGATCAGCAGGCTAGGCCCTGCCTCCTCCGTTAATAGACGGGACAGCCTTAATTGGTCTATTTTTTTATTTTCCTGCCCACATTTGCACAGAACAAATACTCATGGACGAAGGTGTTTTTTTTTTTCTTCCAAAAATGATGTTAACACTTTGATGTCCAAGGGTCGGAATTGCGTAGCAGCTGGTCCCCGGGCCCCTTCTAGGTACCCGGGTGACTTGCATGCTTCCCTATTAGCAGGGTATGTTTTTAGGACTTTCTGCTGGACACAATGTTGGGATGTTTGATACTTTGTAATTTTCAGGTTTGAGGGTTTAGTTGAGATGTTGCCGGAGGTGGAGATCGCTTCCTATATCTTAGAACCCCCCCCTGCTCCGCCCGTGCTAGAATATTTAATCTTTTGAAGTCTCTCTCGGATTTCGTGAGGCCGACGGGTTCAGCATGAGACTTGTGAAGCACTATGGACAGAGAAGAGTTCAAAAATGTTGTGCCATCTCATCATGCAAGTGACCTTATTGTGAACAATGTATTTTCTATTTAAATGATAATAAAATCCACATCGTTTTTACCCGAGGTGTTTGTTGGTCTCTGTAAGTTCCGTTCATTTTGGCTCAGAAGGTATATTTTATGTGTAACTGGTAAAAGGACAAGTTGTGGCGCCTAATTGGCGTTTTATGAATTTTATTTATTAAAGTGGTTGTCCCAGATTTTGATAGTGATTGTCTATCCGCAGGATAGGTCATCAATATCAGATCAGTGGGGATCCGACTCCCGGCACCACCGCCGGTGAGCATTGTGGCCCGTCACCGCACACCAAGCACAGCGCCATACATTGTATGGTGGCCGTGCTTGGTATTGCAGCGCAGGCCCATTCACTTGTATGGGACTGAGCTGTGCCTATGCCATGTGAACATCACTACCCTAGGGAAGAGTCTACAGTGCTCAACGGAGAGCTGTGGCCTTTTTAAGCAGCTGATTGACGGGGTTGCCTGGAGTCGGACCGCCACCGATCACATATTGATGAACTGTCTTGAGTAGTGATGAGCGAAGCGAGCTGGTACCTCAGAACTGAAACCGAGCTCAGATCCAAATTTTAAAGTGGTTTTCAACACAGAAGTTATTCAACAAAGTCTTTGCTGGTTTCGTGAATAACTAACCGCCTCATTGGAGGCCGTACATTTTAATGCTGTATGGAGACAGATCTCCGTACATCATCATTAGAGATGAGCGAACACGCTCGTAACGAGCACTGTACCGCTCGGCTCCCCTGCGCTCGCATGGGCGCAGGCAGCTGCTTCCGTCCTCCTCACCCGATGGAAGCGGCTGCCTGTGCCCATGCGAGCGCAGCACGTTCGCTCATCTCTAATCATCATCACTAATCACTAGTGGTGTTTGCTTTTCACTAATCCTGAGGGTAGGACATCAGTATCAAAATCTAGGACAACTCCTTCCCCTTTAAAGAGGACCTCTCCTCGCTCCTGACATGCCTGTTTTAATAGCTACATGCATTCCCCATGTAATAACAATTCTGGAGCCTCTATTCTTATGTCTCTATGTTGTGCCATTCCTTTATTATTTCTACTAGAAGTTATGAATGAATTGCTAGCAGTCTGCAGTAAGGGTACAGAGGGGAGGTAACCAGTTGGGGGGTGTACCTGCACAGTCTGAAAATAGCAGCACTGATTGGATAGTGAGTCTGTGCAGGTACACACCCCCAACTGGTTACCTCCCCTCTGTACCCTTACTGCAGACTGCTAGCAATTCATTTATAACTTCTAGTAGAAATAATAAAGGAATGGCACAACATAGAGACATAAGAATAGATGTTCCAGAATAGTTATTACATGGGGGATGTGTGTACACAATGCAGTGCACGAGATTGACCGCTGTCTTCCTAATCAGCGGTGGGGGAATTGGGAGAGCCTGGAGGTCATGAACAGGAGGACTCCCGAGCTCATGCGCTGTATTGTGTGGACTCCTGTGCTCTGCTGAAGCTAAATAGTCATTTAGAACATTAGTCATAATTTATTACATTTGGTTTAGGCCCCATTCACACGTCCGTATGTGTGCACATCCTGGAAAACGGTCAGTTTTTTGCGGATCCGTTGTTCCGCAAAAAACTCAGTTTTTCCAGGACATCCGTTCCGTCTTTCCGTAAAAAACGGAAAGGATGTATCCATATGTCATCCGTTTTTTGAGGATCCGCAAAAAACGGAAGGATGAATAACATCTTTTTTTCACCCCTCCTGGAACGGAATCCGCAAATACGGATGACATGCGGATGGCTTTCCGCATGTCTTCCGCATTTACGGATGTCCCCATAGACTTGTATTGGGCTACGGACCGCAAAACAGGAGGAAAAGTAGGACAGGAGGATTTCTGATTGCGGATCCGCAAAACAGAACGGAACAGAGAAACGGATGCGGACAACATACGGTGCAATGTCCGCATTTTTTCGGGACCCATTGAAATGAATGGATCCGCATAATTGTCCGCAAATGCGGAAACGGATGCGGATGCAAAATACGGACGTGTGAATGGGGCCTTAGAGAGAGAAGTTTCTTTTGTGGCGATCATTTTTGACCGCCACCAATTTTGGTTGTGACAATCAATTTTACTATGGCTTGACCGTGCAGACAATGAGAAGTGGATAAAAAATTGATTGCAAATAGGCCTGAACATAGTGGGGTGGGAAGCAGGGTGTCCAGAAATTCCTAGACAGTCTGTAAAAATAGCAGTGTCTGTGAAAAAAAATAGATGCGTCCGTGATATTTTTTTTTTTTTTTAGGCAGGTGGTACTTGAGGAGGTCACTTTAATTGTAATTCTCAGCATTTTAGAGCTCACAGTAAATGCTAGTAATGTGTTCAGTATTATCTGACCTATAGACCTGTATTATGTGTAATCTTTATAATTTATTATAGTTATCCAATTTGCCTGTGAAACATGTTGGTCATCTGTTATTTTTGGATAAATTGTCCAGAAAAAAATTCAAATTTAGATTGGCAACCCTGGTGGAAAGGGTTAAAGGTATCGCTCAGTTTGCAAAATTCCTAGAAGGAGCTGGTCGGTGGGAACAGTGCCCCCTAGTGGAACAGCAGGATGTAGAGATTGTAGGCAGCCAGAGGATTGTCGCCCCTCACTACGGAACCAGAGCACCCCTGATAGTGAGGATTCGGGGGGGAATAAATGACTAGCGGGTACACTTTCCATCTGAAATCTTGGAATGCGGATAATAAAATTCAGAAAATGTATCTGGGGGGGCAGAGCTGTGTAGCTTGTGCCTGTCCTGTAAGCTGTTGGTAATCTTCTCAAGCATGCTACAAGTAGGGCAAGCAAAGATTACAAGCCCATTCTTGATCCAAATACGTCGTAGTTTATAACATGCTGCGGTCTGCAGTCCCTTTTTATTGCCTATGGAGCTTCTGTCTTGTCATTTAAAGGGACACTTTGTGTAGCGTCCCTGCTTAAAGGGATGGATAGGTGATAATTGCAAAATCAGTGGTGGCCCAAATGCTTGGACACCACTGATTGCCAGAACTGTGGGCTGAGGGGGTTCCATGTCCTGGGCTATGGTTGAGCATACGTGTAATGTTTCATTCAAAGTCCATGGGACTGATGAAGATAGCAGAGTGCTGTATACAATTATCAGTCAGTCCCATAGACTTTCAGTGGAGCACCAGTGTGCATGTCAATCTTCTTCCCTGAGGATAGGGGTTAAGTTTGTATTGTGGTAAAATCTTTTTAATGATCAGGGCGGAGCACTCCTTAATTGCTCTGCCTGATCGTAGAGAGAACTGTGCAGCCATACACTTAGAGTTGGCAGCTGTCTGCATTCAGCTTCTTCTTATATCCAAGACACCGTTGGAGCCTGGAGAGATGAGTAACCACTGGACCACAGGTAAGCTTTAACCCATCCATGGCCTTTAACCAGGGCTTAAATTTGACTGCTGTAGACCAAAAGAAATCCTTCATTGCCCTAGACCACAAGTTATACTGATATTAACCACTTCAGTGTCTTAACTCACCAGGGATCCTTACCTGAACCTGTTAAGGGCCCAAGACCCCTAGAGATACTGGAATTAACTCACTGTCCTAGACCGAGGTCTATGAACATTAACCCCTTTACTGTTAGAGATCACCAGGGATACGGACCTTAATGCCTTTACTGCACTAGATTCCCAGGAATGCTCCCCTATACCACCAGGGCAGCTCAAACTATCACAGACCATGAGGTATACAGACTTTAATCCCTTTTAGTGTTCTAGAGCACTAGGGATACAGATATCACCCCCTCACTGCTCTAGATCACCAGGGATACAGGTATTAAAGGGGACTTCTATGATTGGGGAAAAGTGGGGCACAGGCAGGAGATGGCTTAAAGGACATCTGTCAGCAGATTTGTACCTATGGCACTGGCTGACCTGTTACATGTGCACTTGGCAGCTGAAGGCATCCATGTTGGGCCCATGTTCATATTTGGTCACATTGCTGAGAACGGCCACTCCCTGTCCACTTTGACTTTAGGAGAAGTCAGGGCTAGGCGTGATGACCTTTCACATTGTAACTGTGATCACTGCCTTGTCCTGTCAATCAAAGTCAAGAGAATGTGGCAGTTGCAGAGAGAGCAGAGCCTCTAGGTGTAATGGTGACGCCCCCGTTGCTCCTAGAGGCTCATTTGCATATAATAAAATATCATTTTTCTCAGCAATGCGGACACATATGAACATGGGACCAACACAGATGTCTTCAGCTGCCAGTGTCATAGGTACAAATCTGCTGACAGATGCACACCTTTAAATCAACAAAGTAAGTACTTGCCTGTTGACTTGCTCACAGCTCCACTGTTGCTGTTCTAGTCTTCACCAATGGTCTTTATCTACAGGGCTGCAGCATTCACATCTCATCCATCTGCTACATGTAAGGCTCCATTCACACGTCCTGTTTTTCTTTCTCGATTCGATCCTGATTTTTTTCCGGACCCATTGAAATGAATGGATCCAGATCAGGATCAGGATCGAATCAGGAAAGAAAAACAGGACGTGTGAATGGAGCCTAACTGCTACAGCCAATTACGAACCTCAAAGGTGCACTGTTGAGCCCACTGATTGGCTGCAGTAATCGCATGTTGCCATCCTCGGCTTGTGCCCCCAACCCCTTTAGTGAGTGCCCTTTAGTAGATTGATGGGTGGACAAAGTCTGTAATATTATAAGAAATTATAATATCAATGTAATAATTTTGCTAGTTATTACATTTTATAATTTACTGTATATAACACCTCAACATTTTTAAAGTTTCAGCAGGAACCTGCATTGCGAATTCTGGCAATAATACAACCCTGCGTGTGAACCTTGCCTATTAAGGTATGTGTGTATCAATGGTACAGGTGTTTACGTGCCACAGTGGTGGTAGGGGCCGTTCACATCTCGTTTTTGCTTTATGTCGAGCGTATTAATTTGATTCCAGTAAAAACGTATCGACACATGTTCCACCACGTTTGTCCCTGTTTAAAGAGGACCTTTCATGGTTTTACATTATAGTAGGTAAATACCTTTACTTGCAGGGTGGCTGATGCTGCCACCCGCCCAGGTTTTTCAAAATATCGCTCCTGCGCCCCGCTCTGCCCCCCTGTATTTTTCGCGCTCAGTATGCCAATACTGAGCATCGGCACAGGGAGGAGGAGACGCCTGGGTTTCTCAATGGGCGTCTCCTTCTCCCTGGCTGTGCCGCGATCCAATCCCATCTGAGAGCGTCACAGCCAGAGAGAAAAAAAACTCCTTGGCTGTGACGTTGATACGGTCCACAGGTGCCCCTTCCTATCTATTTCAGTGCGCCTCCGTATTGCTGCTGCACAAATAATCATGCTGCAGCCTCTGACGGCCACACGTGTCTAGCTCACCGCTATAAGGCCGTACCCTGGACTATATTCCTGCCATGACCCATGCTGTAATTGTGAAATATTTTGGCCACGGTAGTATTGAGGAAAAATTGACCCATGTACTTAAGATTACACACTACCGACATGTGCCAAGTATCAAACTCAGCTCCACTACAGCAGCATTAAAGAACCCAATGGAACAGCGCCATCTGTCGGTTGTATGTGTAGAGAACACTCATTTACATAGGTGTAAATATAGTCATAGCACTTGCTATAGGGCTCAGAGGTTGAGGAGGGGGCGGGAAATCAGGTGCAATAACATTGTCCTTTTTTTGTGGGAAATAACAATATGGCGGCGTTTTGCTATAGTGTGAGATTTCTGATATATGGTGCTATAATTTCTGCTTCTTATGCTGCTAATTTTCTTACGCTAGGTAGTGGGGGCCCCATCTTATTCTGTTATAATTTATCCCTTCCTTCAAAACTTATATTTTTGATCTTCTGTATTTTACAGTATACACTTATTATGACAAAAAAAAACATCTTTCTACATCCACTGAAATACATAGTTGCACAGAACGCACACGGCGACATCTTCATTTTTTGCATCTGCACGGTTTGTGATTTTCCCCAGTCGTGTGAATACATCCTTAGATCCGTTTTTTTTGTGGCCTGTATATGCCAAAAAAAGAGAACAGAAATGTATGCATTTCGTGTCTGTTCCGCTAAAAAAAATAGAACCTGTCCTATTATTGTCTGTGTAGAAGGAAGTGTGGGCGCCGCCTACAATATATGCATATACCCATGTGTATATGCATATATGGGTGGCCCCAAATTGAGGGTCTGTGGCCCCATGGCCACGAAGGCCTGAAGCCCTGGTGGATGTGGTTATCCACCAGGGGCTCTAACTGTAGGAATATATATATATATATAGATATGTGTGCATGAGCCCCATTCGCATGCACCTATATTTATATATATTACCCCTTAATATACACTCACCGGCCACTTTATTAGGTACACCATGCTAGTAACGGGTTGGACCCCCTTTTGCCTTCAGAACTGCCTCAATTCTTCGTGGCATAGATTCAACAAGGTGCTGGAAGCATTCCTCAGAGATTTTGGTCCATATTGACATGATGGCATCACACAGTTGCCGCAGATTTGTCGGCTGCACATCCATGATGCGAATCTCCCGTTCCACCACATCCCAAAGATGCTCTATTGGATTGAGATCTGGTGACTGTGGAGGCCATTTGAGTACAGTGAACTCATTGTCATGTTCAAGAAACCAGTCTGAGATGATTCCAGCTTTATGACATGGTGCATTATCCTGCTGAAAGTAGCCATCAGATGTTGGGTACATTGTGGTCATAAAGGGATGGACATGGTCAGCAACAATACTCAGGTAGGCTGTGGCGTTGCAACGATGCTCAATTGGTACTAAGGGGCCCAAGAGTGCCAAGAAAATATTCCCCACACCATGACACCACCACCACCAGCTTGAACCATTGATACAAGGCAGGATGGATCCATGCTTTCATGTTGTTGACGCCAAATTCTGACCCTACCATCCGAATGTCGCAGCAGAAATCGAGACTCATCAGACCAGGCAACGTTTTTCCAATCTTCTACTGTCCAATTTCGATGAGCTTGTGCAAATTGTAGCCTCAGTTTCCTGTTCTTAGCTGAAAGGAGTGGTACCCCGGTGTGGTCTTCTGCTGCTGTAGCCCATCTGCCTCAAAGTTCGACGTACTGTGCGTTCAGAGATGCTCTTCTGCCTACCTTGGTTGTAACGGGTGGCAATTTGAGTCACTGTTGCCTTTCTATCAGCTCGAACCAGTCTGCCCATTCTCCTCTGACCTCTGGCATCAACAAGGCATTTCCGCCCACAGAACTGCCGCTCACTGGATGTTTTTTCTTTTTCGGACCATTCTCTGTAAACCCTAGAGATGGTTGTGCGTGAAAATCCCAGTAGATCAGCAGTTTCTGAAATACTCAGACCAGCCCTTCTGGCACCAACAACCATGCCACGTTCAAAGGCACTCAAATCACCTTTCTTCCCCATACTGATGCTCGGTTTGAACTGCAGGAGATTGTCTTGACCATGTCTACATGCCTAAATGCACTGAGTTGCCGCCATGTGATTGGCTGATTAGAAATTAAGTGTTAACAAGCAGTTGGACAGGTGTACCTAATAAAGTGGCCGGTGAGTGTATATATACTGTATATGCCCCCTGTTTATAATGCCCCCTTTCATATATTAATGCCCCTTTATGCCCCTTGTTACACATAATGCCCCATGTCTATCCCCTTTATATAATAAGGCCCCCTTTATCCTCCAGTAGTATATAGATGCATGTACATGATCCCCAGTTATGTACATGTATCTATATACATGTAATAGCCAGGGTGCCCCCCCATAGCCCCCAGCAGATGGACAATGGCCATCTGCTGGGGATAGCTGGAGACATGGGACTGGACTAATTAGTCCAGTCCCATTTACTTCAAAGGGACAGAAGATCGATATGATCTTCTGTCCCTTCTGTTAATTACCCTCAGCGCTGCTGGGGGCAATTAACAGGACAGGGAAACAATAGGTTTCCCTGTCCCTGTCCGGCGCGTACCTCCGGCGCTTGTAATTACAAGCGCCGGAGATACAAAGCGCTCCCCAGGCGGAGGATCAAAGAGATCCTCCGCCCGGGAAACAGCGCGTGTCGGCGCGGTGACGTCATAGCACCGCGCCGGTGCTCGTGCCCACAGCTGCCGGCGCGCTCGCTCGCCGGGAGCACGGGAGCGAGCGCGACCGGGTTTAAATAACCCAATCGCGCTGCGCTCTTCAGTTGAGCCGTGCAGCCCCCCCCAGCGAGGATCTCCCCTGAAGACAACGAGCGAGAATCAACCCCTAGAAGACGAGCCACACAAGCGAGGATCATCCCCTGGAACGAGCATCATCCCCTAGAGACGAGCATTAACCCCTAAGGACTGGCTGAGTAACCCTGACCCCCTGAACCACCAATGATTAACCCCTTCTTTCTCCTGCCCTGCCATTAACCCCTGGTGCTGCCCTGTATGTACCCCAGCTGCCCTACACCCCTGCTGTAACCCCTGAACTGCCCTGATTTAACCCTTGCTAGCCCTGCCAACCCCCCCTACTGTTCCTGAACCCCTGGACCCTACCACAGCCCTGCTGTAACCCCTGAACTGCCCTGATTTAACCCTTGCACCCCTGCCCTGTTATCCCTGCATTAACCCCTGGATCCCTTGCTGCCCTTAAATTAACCCCTACCCTACTGCACCCCCTGAACCTCCCTGTTCGTTACTGTAAATTAACCCCTTTGTTCCCAGGGACAGTGATTTAGAATAGGCTGGGGAGGGCTGCTTTATATAAGTGTGTGTGTGTATTGTTTAGTAAGTAACGTGGTTGGAGTTAAGCGGGATTGTATAGTGTAGTTAGGGTTTTTATTGTACTGTATTGTTGATAAATAATAAATATTGTTATTATTTATAATACAGTGTTCAGTGTTTATTGTTTTATAACGTGTACTTTGAGTCCCTTTTAGGTCGTGTGAAAGGCAATAGAGCAGCACTTAGGCATAAATAGGCAGAACTAGCGGAAGCGGGTTTTGTCTATTTATGAATATTAATTATTGGTACGTCCCAAAATACCAATAATTAATATCTCCTTTTACAGTCTGCATTACAGACATTAGAGCGTGGCCGTTCTGCACAAGGTCACTATCCATATTTTGCAGATGCGCAATTTGCGGACTCAAAATACCCAATGGTTGAGTGTAGTGTTGAGCAAACTTCTGTTTTCAAGCTTGGGGGTCGTAACTAGAAATATCCACTTAGAGCCTCACTGCAAACAGCTATTAACTCATTTTCCCCATAGTTGCCCCCTCTCCTGCACACAGACTGCTCCCCATAGTTGCCCCCTCTCCTGCACACAGACTGCTCCCCATAGTTCCCCCCCTCTCCTGCACACAGACTGCTCCCCATAGTTCCCCCCTCTCCTGCACACAGACTGCTCCCCATAGTTGCCCCCTCTCCTGCACACAGACTGCTCCCATAGTTGCCCCCTCTCCTGCACACAGACTGCTCCCCATAGTTGCCCCCTCTCCTGCACACAGACTGCTCCCCATAGTTGCCCCTCTCCTGCACACAGACTGCTCCCCATAGTTGCCCCCCTCTCCTGCACACAGACTGCTCCCCATAGTTGCCCCTCTCCTGCACACAGACTGCTCCCCATAGTTGCCCCCTCTCCTGCACACAGACTGCTCCCCATAGTTGCCCCCTCTCCTGCACACAGTCCGCTCCTCACTGTAACCCCCTCCCTCCTCAGCTTAGACCCCGCCCCAGCTCTAGTCACTTCCGGTATCCTCTTCAGCAAGCCCCTCCCCTTCCAGTGAGCTCACGTGACCGCTGACGTCACACCTCCTGCAAGCTACTCCAGGCCAGCATCTCCCGTGGTTGATGGGAGTGAGGAGACATGGCGGCTGAGCCGACTAAAGCGGAGATCCAAGCCGTGTTCAAGCGACTGCGGGCGGCTCCCACTAACAAGGTGAGGCGGGGAGGAGGCCGGGGACTGGTATCCAGCAGGGGGAGCTGTTTGCAGCGGCAGGCTCCTGTCAGTGACTAATGAGCCCAGTGGCTGTGGAACCACAAGTCCCAGCACCTCCTGTTGGCGCTATTCTGAGCCTTGTAGTTCCCCAGCAGGGCTTCCAATGTCCTTCCATCGCTGTCATGTCTAGAGGAGAAGTCAGAGGCTCCTTTATCATTGCCCTCAGTGGTCACCCAGCTTTCCCAGGCCCCAGCACTTCCCAGGCCTCTCTATAATAACCCCCTTTAAGATCTGGAGTAGAAGCCATATTGGTGGTCACTCAGCTTTCCCAGAAACATGTATCACTAAGAACTCAGTGAACCTCATATTTAAAGGGGTTGTTCTATTTTGCATAGGACCTCTGGGCCCCCAGCATATCATGAGAACGGAGCTGGCATGACTGCTACTCCATTTAGACGTTGTTGTGATGAGCGGCCGGACTCCCTGGAGATCAGGCGCTTCCCATTGGAGCCTGTGGATGGGAGATGAGTTGTCTTCATGGGAAAGCCCCTTTAAGGGGAGGTCTGCGATAAGTTGACCCCTTTAAGCGCGTATCACCTATACCAGGCATCCCCAAACTGCTGCCCTCTAGCTGTTGTAAAACTACAACTCCCACCATGCTCTGCTGTAGGCCATCCGGGCATGCTGGGAGTTGTAGTTTTGCAACATCTGGAGGGCTGCAGTTTGGGGATGCCTGACCTATACACTGGAAGTGTGGTAAATAACTGATTGCTGGGGGCCACACCCCAGGGACCCCGACCAGTGACCAGAATGGGAGGTCTAGAGCAGTTCCAGTGGAGGGATCTTCAGACATGAGTCCTGCTGCTTCAGGGTCCATGGGGCTGATGAGTGCTGTGCCCTGCTGTCTGCATCAGGACTTGCATGCTTGGCCACCACTCCATCAGTCATGCAGCCAGGAAGGATGGGGGCCCCGGATCCCTGTTATAGAGGTCAGTGGGGCCCCAACAATCAGACATCCCAATTCTGTAGATAGGGATACATGTCAGCTGTGGGAAATCTCTCTTAAAGGGAACGTGCCAATTCTAAATCTTATCCCTTCATAGGAAATAATTGTCTGATTTGTGGGAGTCGGACCCTCACAGGTGATAAAAATGGGTCTCCTGGTTCTTCTCTTGTACAAATGGAGCGGTGGGAGAGCATGCATGTACACTTCCCCTCCATATATCCCTATGGTACGGCTGAAGGTAACTGATACTAGCGCCATGGAGATGAATGGAGCAGCAGTGGACCCAGGACCCCACGTATCTCCTGTACTGAGGGTAGGGGATAACTTTCAATCTTGTCACAACCCCTTAAAATGCACAAAATTCTTCTCCGGGGTCCATTCATTCTATGTAGTGTGGCTGCAGTAAGGGGAATGATGAGAGTTGTAATAATGATCTGTAAGGACAACTCATCTGTGTCTGGCTGAGGTAGGTGCACTGCTCATCCCCTCCCCCTCCTGGGAGGACAGGTCACACAAAAGCTCCTATTGATTACAATTATCTCCAGGAAAGAATGGGAGCGGACCCCTGGAACAGATAAAGATAAGACCACTGTCTGACTGCCACCTGTGATCCAAAGACCTGTGTATGGGAGCAGAAGGGGGGAACTATGGGGAACAGACTGTTCAGGACTGGGGGAACTATGGGGAGCAGACTGTGTGCAGGAGGGGGGGACTATGGGGAACAGACTGTTCAGGACTGGGGGAACTATGGGGAGCAGACTGTGTGCAGGAGGGGGGGACTATGAGGAGCAGTCTGTGTGCAGGAGGGGGGGACTATGAGGAGCAGTCTGTGTGCAGGAGGGGGGAACTATGGGGAGCAGACTGCGTGCAGGAGGGGGGAACTATGGGGAGCAGACTGCGTGCAGGAGGGGGGAACTATGGGGAGCAGACTGCGTGCAGGAGGGGGGAACAGACTGTTCAGGACTGGGGGAACTATGGGGAGCAGACTGTGTGCAGAAGGGGGGAAACTATGGGGAGCAGTCTGTGTGCAGAAGGGGGGAACTATGGGGAGCAGACTGCGTGCAGAAGGGGGGAACTATGGGGAGCAGACTGCGTGCAGAAGGGGGGAACTATGGGGAGCAGACTGCGTGCAGAAGGGGGGAACTGTGGGGAGCAGACTGTGTGCGGGAGAGGGGGGGGACTATGGGGAGCAGTCTGTGTGCAGAAGGGGGGAAACTATGGGGAGCAGTCTGTGTGCAGAAGGGGGGAACTATGGGGAGCAGACTGCGTGCAGAAGGGGAACTGGGGAGCAGACTGTGTCGGGAGAGGGGGAACATGGGAGCAACCGTGTGCGGGGAGGGGGGGAACTTGGGGAGCAGACTGTGTGCGGGAGAGGGGGGAACTGTGGGGAGCAGACTGTGTGCGGGAGAGGGGGAACTGTGGGAGCAGACTGTGTGCGGGAGAGGGGGGAACTGTGGGAGGCAGACTGTGTGCGGGAGAGGGGGGAACTGTGGGGAGCAGACTGTGTGCGGGAGAGGGGGGAACTGTGGGGAGCAGATGTGTGCGGGAGAGGGGGGAACTGTGGGGAGCAGACTGTGTGCGGGGAGAGGGGGGAACTGTGGGGAGCAGGACTGTGTGCGGGAGAGGGGGGAACTGTGGGGACCAGACTGTGTGCGGGAGAGGGGGGAACTGTGGGGAGCAGACTGTGTGCGGGAGAGGGGGAACTGTGGGGAGCAGACTGTGTGCGGGAGAGGGGGGAACTGTGGGGAGCAGACTTGTGTGCGGGAGAGGGGGGAACTGTTGGGGAGCAGACTGTGTGCGGGAGAGGGGGGAACTGTGGGGAGCAGACTGTGTGCGGGAGAGGGGGGAACTGTGGGAGCAGACTGTGTGCGGGAGAGGGGGGAACTGTGGGGAGCAGGACTGTGTGCGGGAGAGGGGGGAACTGTGGGGGAGCAGACTGTGTGCGGGAGAGGGGGGAACTGTGGGGAGCAGACTGTGTTGCGGGAGAGGGGGGAACTGTGGGGAGCAGACTGTGTGCGGGAGAGGTGGGAACTATGGGAGCAGACTGTGTGCGGGAGAGGTGGGAACTATGGGGAGCAGACTGTGTGCGGGAGAGGGGGGAACTGTGGGGAGCAGACTGTGTGCGGGAGAGGGGGGAACTGTGGGGAGCAGACTGTGTGCGGGAGAGGGGGGAACTATGGGGAGCAGACTGTGTGCGGGAGAGGGGGAACTATGGGGAGCAGACTGTGTGCGGGAGAGGGGGGAACTGTGGGGAGCAGACTGTGTGCGGGAGAGGGGGGAACTATGGGGAGCAGACTGTGTGCGGGGAGAGGGGGGAACTATGGGGAGCAGACTGTGTGCGGGAGAGGGGGGAACTATGGGGAGCAGACTGTGTGCGGGAGAGGGGGGAACTATGGGGAGCAGACTGTGTTCAGGACGGGGGGAACTATGGGGAGCAGACTGCACTGTGTGACTAGATGCTTAGGGTTGATCCTTATTGCTGCACAATCTGTAAATTCCCAAAGCGTGCGCTCACCTGTTCCCATAAGTCTCCTGCTGACGGGGCACGGACTCTCCTGAAAGACCAGTAGTGCAGACTTATTGGCAGTGCTCCATGGGAAAATAATAGGCAAAGAGAGGAGGAACACCATCTGTCTAGCGCCACCTTGAGGAAGTGAATGTCTGAGACAAAATCCAACTTTTTATCAAGCCTTGGGATATGACAAGGAGATTTGGCTATTTGACAGAGGGAGCTTCTTCCAAAAAGTGGCGCTAGTGAGATGGTTCTCTTTCCCTGGGCGATTCCTCTTTGCATAAGGGCGCATTCACATGAACGTGTGACGGCCCTACAAACCGCGGATCTGTAAACCATGGGCATCGGCTGTGTGCACTCCGCATCGCGCTGCGGACCCTCTGACTTCAATAGATCTGCGAGAGGTGGCCAAAGTTAGGGCACGTCCTATCTTTTGTGGCGCAGAGCCACGGACCCAGAAGCACACATAAGGGCTTGCACGTGCTTCCGGGTCACTGCGTCCGCGATCGGTGGCGGCTTTTCACTGCGCCAATTATCAGGAATGTGCATTCCTAAGAAGTGCTTTTTTTTCCCCCCAATAAGTGGCCCCGTCCTTGGCTCATGTAAAAGGTCTGTTCAGACCGCCCCCGATCAGACACTGACCATCTATCCACAGGGACGGGGACAGGTTCTTGTATTGGGGCGTCCCAGAGTGCTCTCCTTGGCAGTGTTCACATTGTCGGGGCACCAGCATAGACTGTAGTGTCGTCATGCTCCTCACTGCGTAGATACATTAAATTTCCATTAGAAGGTGATGACAAGTGCTTTGCTTTTCCATGATTCTTCACCCTCGTGCCGTGGACGCCGCTGCTCCCTCATTAACTCTTTCACTCTCTTTCAGTCCTGCTTTGACTGTGGAGCCAAGAATCCCAGCTGGGCCAGTATTCCCTATGGAGTGTTTCTATGCATCGATTGCTCCGGCATCCACCGCTCTCTGGGAGTGCACCTCAGCTTCATCAGGTAAGGACCCACAGTCCTAAGGGGGGGGGTGGTGGGACTATCTACAATACACATTTGCCCGTGCAATGTAATGAGATTAACCCTTTCAGCTCCAGAGGATTTTACTTTTTTTCGTTACTCCCTGACTTCCCAGATCATTACTTTTTTTTTTAACCATGTGAGGGCTTGAATTTTGTGGGACAAGTTGTATTTTCTAACAGCACCATGTAACTACGATGTAGTGGAAAGCTGGAGAAAAATTCCAAATGGGTTAGAATTGGGGGGGGGGGGGGGGGGGGAACAATTCCGCCAGTAAATTTTTTTATGACGTTCCCTATGTGTTAAAATTCCCTGGTTCGGTACGATTACAGCAAATCAGCAGTTTTTATTTTTCCATTACGGCGTTCACCGTATTTTAATAGTTTGGGCGTTCCGGGATGTGCTGATGCCTGTGATGTTTATTTTATTTTTTGTTTTATTTTAATTATGGGGAAATGGTGGCGATTAGAATTTTTATATTTGTAAAGTCTTTATTTTTTACTTTGCTTCTCCCTTACGTTGCAGTGAATTTTCTTGCTATCTTTTGATGGTGCCCTGCCACCATAATAGCATGGGTTTCTTCACAGAGACCCATGCTATTGCAGATAACGAACGGCTTCCCCGATCGCCGCGCAGGGGAGCTGTTCAGGCTCTGGGAGCGCTTGTTCGCCTTAGATACCGTGATTACATTTGATCACGGCTTCTGAGAGGTTAAATGTCTGCGACTGGCGTTATTGCCGATCGCAAACATTAGCCCCGGCTGTCTGCTGTTTAAAACTGCAGAAACCCGGCAGCTATGGCGCCCGCTGTGCATGCGATTGGGTGCCATCCCATGTGCGGTGGCGTTCGGGAAGGGGCTAAGCAATATGGAAGTTGCACCCTCGCTAAGTGTTAGCATATCCTAGCTCTATTGCAGAGGACTGGGCTGCTCCTTGTCCTTCCCCCTAATCATTGTGTCCTTGTCAGGTCTACTGAACTGGATTCCAACTGGAGCTGGTTTCAGCTGAGATGTATGCAAGTGGGCGGCAACGCCAATGCTGTGAGTATCGTTACTCTTAGGTGACCCATATCTCGACAGTTCTTCTCTCCTGACGTTGTGTAAAAGGTCCTGTTCTTGTTTTTTTTTCTGCAGAACGCTTTCTTCCACCAGCATGGCTGCACCACCAATGACACCAACGCCAAGTACAACAGCCGCAGCGCTCAGATGTACCGGGAGAAGATCAGGCAGCTGGCCAGCTCGGCCATGTCTAAGCATGGCACCGATGTGAGTGCTCGTAAAGTATCAGAGGAGGTCTGCTTCCTGGCTGTTGCAGTTTAAAGTATACCTCCGACTGCTGAATATTTCTGAGGTTTTCCTCCATGGGCCGTGACCTGTTGCCCGTATACTGTAATGCAAATCGGTGTCACCTGCAAAATGGTACGGAAACATCTTTGTTCTTCTCATCGAAGGAGGTCATAGCATAAAGACCTTCAACGGCTAAGATCTTGAGGCAGAGGACAGAGGAGGGAAAATGAAAGGGTTCTTCCCATCACAGACATTTGTCATATCCACAGGATATGCCATGAAAGCCCAGTAGATTTGGGTCCCACCTCTGGGACTCTGATCTCTCTCGAGATCGGGGCTGCGGTGTTTGGAGAGGTGGTCAAGAATGTGCGGCTCTTTCGGTTCACTTCCATCTGAGGACAGCAGATAGATGTTTGCAGTGTAGTAATTGATTTATGTCTTTAAAGGGTTATACCAGTTGGTAAAAGTTATCCCCCTATCCACAGATAATAGATCATTGGGGGTCCTACTGCTGGGACCCCCTGATTTCGAGAACAGAGGCCCGTACCCCCTGCAGCTCCCCTGGAATGACCATTCATCTCTATGGGAGTTCTGGAGGTAGTGGAGCGCTGTATTCTATCTCTGGAACTCCCATAGAAATGAATGCATGTGTGACCGGCCGCTCTAGTCATTTCTGGGGAGTTGCACGGGGTACGTGGCCCCCATTTTCGGAATACCCCTTTAAGTGGGATATATATATATGTGGGATATTTTAACATTTTGTCCTTTCTTTTTCCAGCTT
Source organism: Rhinella marina (assembly GCA_900303285.1). Taxonomy (NCBI): domain Eukaryota; kingdom Metazoa; phylum Chordata; class Amphibia; order Anura; family Bufonidae; genus Rhinella; species Rhinella marina. The sequence goes on along the minus strand of ONZH01011037.1, from coordinate 329,499 downwards.
TGGGTAGAGGGGATGAATTGTCCTCTTGCAAACTCTCCGGAGAAGAAGGATTCTGACTTCTTTGCTGAACTGACCCAGGTATGCCGTGTATGAGGGACATTTATGTTTTCAGTCAGTGTAATCTGTATACACTGGAGACAGTCCGCTTAGGTTTGCCTGGACAGGTTTTCATGGGGGTGTGATCCACTAATGCATCGTGATTGCTCCAGCTTACACGGTAACTCTGCTTTGTATCTTATAGTCCTCCAACTCCTGGGAGGCCACACCAGTCATAGAACAAATACCAGAGACTATCCAGCCAGCGGCAAGACAGCCAACCAGTGCCCCCGGCAGCACCGAGCCCCAATGTGAGTGTTTCGTCGTCCTGGGGCTTATGATATTCTCCATTGCTCCCATTCAGGACTGACCGGTTTCTTCTTGCAGGTGCTGAGTCAGGTCCCAGCGTTGATATTCTGAGCACGTCACCCAAAGCTACAGTAGGTAGGTGATTCAGATATTTCCAGTCAGTACTTACTTTCTGGGTAGACTGCACCCCAAAGCATAACTGTTTACAGGGACATTTTGTGCACTCACTGCACAACCCCATTGAGGAAAAGTTCCAATGCATCGTCAGTCGAGCGCGCATACTACTGCTGCCTTCAAGGTCTGTTCGGTTCTCTGCACGTTCTGTCTATTTAAAGGGGTTTTCCAGAATTTTACTACTGATGACCTATCTTCAGGATAGGTCATTAGTATCTGATCGGTGGGGGTCCTACTCCCTGGACCCCCGCCAATCAGCTGTTTGAGAAGGTACCAGCGCTCCTGTGAGCACCGCTACCTTCTCCCCGCTCACCAAGCACAGCACCGTACGTTGTAGAGCGGCTGTGCTTGGTATCGTGCTCAGCCCCATTCACTTGAGGCTCCTAGGCCACATGACGTCACTGGCCTTGAAAAGGCTGAGAGAAGGCTGCAGTGCTCACGGGAGTGCCGGTGCTTTCTCAAACAGCTGATCGGCGGAGGTCCCGGGTGTCAGACCCCCACTGATCAAATACTGATGACCCATCCTGAAGGTAAGTCATCAGTAGTAAAATCCCGGAAAACCCCTTTAAATAGACTTTGAATGGAGCGGCAGCACACAAGCTCACACACCTCTCCGTACTCCAGCAGCATGGAGGAATGGTGTGTCCTCCCACGAGTTTGGATTTATCTTGTTGGTGGAAAGACCCCCCCCCCTCTTTTACAATGATTTTCCAGGAATTGGAAAAAAATGGCTGCTCCTTGTCCTATTGCAGCTCGAGTCCATTGAAGCAAAAGGGGCCGAGCTGCAAAACCACATGCAACTTGTGGACAGGCGTGGGGTTGTTTTTGGAAGAAAGCATCCATATTTTTACAATACTGGGCAACTCTATTAAGGGGAGTTTCTGGATGGAGAGAGGAGGTCCTATCACCTTTTAAAGGGGTTTTCCGGGATTTTACTACTGATGACCTATCTTCAGGATAGGTCATCAGTATCTGATCAGTGGGGATCCGACACCCTGGACCCCCACTGATCAGCTGTTTGAGAAGGCACCAGCACCACGGCCTTCTCTTAGCTTTTCCTAGGCCAGTGACGTCATGTTCATTGGTCACGTGGCCGAGGAGCGGCTCAGCCCCATAGAAGTGAATGGAGCCGAGCATGATACCAAGCACGGCCACTATACAATGTACAGCTTGGTAAGCTGCGAGAAGTTAGTGGCGCACACAGGAGCACCGGTGCCTTCTCAAACAGCTGATCGGCGGGGGTCCTGGGTGTCGGACCCCCACCGATCAGATCCTGATGACCTATCCTGAGAATAGTTAGTAGTTAATTCCTGGAAAACCCCTTTAAGAATTAAAATCTACATGGTAAGTGGAAATCTATAGATACATGCGACGTTATGTTAATACTGCAGCGTGGTAGTCATCATTCTTTTGGTTATCATGGGAAATGGTCAACATGCTTATTGACGGCAATGGTAAGTTTTTCCTATGCAGATGCTAGAGCCTGTTTTAGGGATAAAGCTTCAGGCATGGAGCCAACAAGGAATGTTGGAAGTGTTGCATCTTACCTGTGGATGAAACGGGTTTACATTTTAATGGTGTCTTCATCTTCCACAGATTGCACAGACAGAATCTAGACCAGGCCTCCGGCACTCCAGCTGTTCACAAACCACAACTCCCAGAATCCTCCTTTCTCTTCTATGGGAGTTACAAAACCAGCTGAGTAAATGTGCATGCTGGGAGTTGTAGTTTCATAGCAGCTGGAGTGCTGAAGGTTGCTCATCTCTGGTCTGGACTCTTCTCATGTTCAATATGTCCGTTGAATTGTCGTACATGTTCCTCTCTCCCTCAGATCTGGCCATGTGCCTCTCTGTTCAGGAGCCATCCCCCAGCACAGGTGACCAGATGTGACTGGCTCTGGCTGCTGTGTGCTTGGCATGTAGCCTGTTCCCGTGGAGGTGTCAGTGCAGACTGTGCTCTTACCCTCTGGCTTCACATTGGTGACTTTGCAGCTGCGGTATACGTACTGATTGATTTCCGTGGAATTCTAGCCATCCTTAGCCGCTGCATTCCTGTCGCTGGTGCAGAGCTGCCCGTGTCTGCCCATCTTGCTGGATACCTCACTGTGGACTTGTTCAGGGTCCAGTGGTTACTAACCATATCTAATGCCTGGCATGGGGTTCACTGCTGTGCTGTGCCACCTGTGCACTAACCACAAGCCCATGTATCTTTCAGTTTTTCTTACCATCTTTGCTGCTTTCTTGTAGAGGTGAAACCATCGCTCATCGGAAAGAAGAAACCTACAGCCGCCAAGAAAGGCGTAAGTACCGCTAGTGGGCGCGGATATGTAACATGGTGGCATGGTCCTCACACCTTCCTCTTTTACAGCTCGGGGCTAAGAAGGGCCTTGGTGCCCAAAAAGTGAGCAGCCAAAGTTTTAGTGAGATTGAGAAGAAGGCGCAGGTGGCAGAGAAGCTGCGGGAGCAGCAGGCGGCAGAGCTCAGGAAGGAAGCAGAAGAGTCTCTGTGAGTATTTGTGTGTAGCCTGCCATCATCTGCCTGTATGTGCGGGTCTGTAAGCTTCCCCGGCTCACCCTGATCCTTTATCTAGAGTCTCCTCCATGAGGCTGGCTTACCAAGAGCTCCAGATAGATCGCAAGAAGGAGGAGAAGAGGCTGCAGACCCTGGAGGGAAAGAAGAGAGAGCAGGCTGAGCGCCTGGGTATGGGCCTGGCCTCCCGCAGGTACGTGTGCCCCTTGTACTGTGCCAGAGCATGGGCATTTACTGAATCAAGATCTCTGGTTACAGTCAATGAACAGAAATATTCTTATTTACAGTTCAAGCAGACCTGTCAATTCATTGGAAGTGTCTGTTTTAGCGAATACATGTCCTTCCCATGAAATAACAATTCTCTTGATTTTTTTTTTTTTTTTTTTTTTCTTCCTTGTTTCTTTGTTATTCCTGATGGAAATGTATGAACACCTAGACCAGTGTTCCTCAACTCCAGTCTGCAGGGCCCACCTGCCGGTCAGGTTTTCAGGATTTCCTTAGTATTCCGCAGGGGATATAATTAGTTTGTGCATCAGGATTTACTACAGGCCTTCATTCTATGGGATATTCTCAAATCATGACCGGTAGGTGGACCCTGGGGACCGGAGTTGGGGAACACTGACCTAGACAACTGAGCCTTACCATTCCCTTTATCAGGAGGGTGTATCCTACACAGTCTGATGGTGTAGGGACACACAATGCTGGTGAGGAGAATGGTAGCTCCCAGGTAGTTGACCATTTATTTATACATTTCCAGGAGATATAACAGACGAACAGCAAAGTGCAGAAAATAGGGCTCACAATTAAGTGATACTTGCTATTTTCTGTGTGGCAGGATCGCCTATTAACTTTTTTTCTTGTTTCTCTCCAGCTCTGTCTCGCACTCTGTTCTGTCAGAAATGCATGTCATTGAACAAGAAACGCCCGTCGCTACTAAATCCTCCCGTTCCCAACTTGACCTCATGGAAGACTCCAGCTTCACCTCTGGTCCTCCCAAGTATGTTTTATTGTGTCTGACAGTTAAGTTTGTATTGTAGCCATTAAGGGCCCATTCAGACGGCCGTGTGTTTGCAGATCCGCAAAAACACGGATTCCTGCCGGTGTGTGTTCTGCAATTTGCAGAACACACGCGGCCGGCACCCCATACAAAATGCCTATTCTTGTCCGCAATTGCGCATAATAATAGAACATGTTCTATCTTTTTTCACGAAGCCGCGGCTGTCCGCGATCTAATTCTGCCCATTGAAATGAATGGGGCCGCATCTATTTTGCAAAATTGCGGAATAGATTTGTGGACCCATTCACGCGGTCGTGTGAACGGGCCCTTAGTTGGGAACACAAGAAATACTTGATGTGAAGATGTAATCGCTGCACATAATGAAGGATGGATTCTTCCCTTATCTCTCGTTAGATATAAAGATAACCCATTCTCACTGGGGGAAGGTTTTAGCCCACGATGGGAAACAGAAGTCTCAACGTGGGGCTCTACAGATAAGGCTGAGGACGAGCGAGAGGTCACCATCTCCAGTATTCAGCCAGCACGAGACCGGTGAGTTATCGTCCCTTTCTGTCAGCTGACATTAAAGGGAATCTGTCAGCAGTTTTGGACATGCTTAACTGCTGTCAGCCCAAAGTAGGGTCTGGGGAGAGCAGTACACACTTACCATTTGTGGAGCTATTATGATCGGGAATAGGGAGAATATGAAGTTTTATTCTCCAAGTGTCCAGGAGACGGATCTTCACTGTGATCTCTGCTCTGATTCACAAACCCTAATTGACATTTGAGGCATCTAACCACAAGACCAGTACAGCCATCACTTAGCAGAGGGGAGGAGCTGTGAAGCAGATCAATGCAGAGAGCACTTCACAGTGAATCTCCTCCTCTTGGGCACTTGGAGAATAAAAAGTTCATGTTCTGACTGTTCTTGATAATAAAAGCTCCACAAAATGTATGTCTGTCGTGCTCGCTGAAGCCCCTACCTAATGTTGTCTGCAGTTAGAGATGATCAAACCTGCTAACAGATTTCCTTTAATGTCAGGTGCTCTACCTGAAGTGATGGGTCTTCCCTACTCAGCTGCCTTACTGTCAGTGCCATTTTGGACCCATTGTATATTAAAGAAGTTATCCAGGTGTATATATAATGATGACTTATCCTCAGGATAGGTCATCATTATCACAGCAGCAGGGGTCCGAGCCACGTGAGCAAAGAACGTGCCTTCATATGGTCTAGGAACAGGCTACGGCACTCGCGCAGCCCCTCTTACAGCAGCTCCAAGGGGGTCCTGGGTGTCAGACCCCCACCAATCCAAACTTGATGACCTATCTTATCAGTATAAATTCCCACATAACCCCTTTAAAGTCTGATTGGTGTCGGACACCACTGATGCTAAGATTGAGTGCCCATCGACATTCCATTCATGAATAAAATCGACATGTACACAGTAATACTGTAGATTAATATTGATTTATTATAATGTCTTAGTATTTCCCATCGTCTTTTTCTATGTAAAGTTTATTCATCAGCAGAGATAATACAATGAGATTATACTGAAAAAACTCAGTTTTTGACTTCCCTGAACCCCAGATCTTCATGTGACGACGTCCGTACACTCAGCTGGTGTCTAAATGCTCTTTTGGCCAACAGCGATTCCTCTTGACTCTCCACACGTGCATGAAATTCTAGAGATTTGCATCTTGGAAGGATACTTCATTTATTAATGGCATCTTGTTTCTACCACAGGCCTGCAAATAGGAGAAAGCCAGAGAGCATCCCGGCTCCAGAGTCCAGTGAGGCACGCATGAAGTTTGCCAGCGCGAAAGCAATCTCCTCAGACATGTTCTTTGGGAGAGAGCAAGATGCCGAGGTACGGTCTCTGCCCTTCAGAAACTCTTGTGTGCCCAATAGGGAATTGTGTATTTGCACTTGAAGTCCTATACCAGGGGTCAGCAACCTTAAGCACTCCAGCTGTTGTGAAACTACAACTCCCAGCATACTCCATTTCTATGAAAGTTCTGAGAAAAACAGAGGAAGTATGCATGCTGGGAGGTTGCTTATCCTTGTCCTATAGTCTTGTGCTTTCTACCTTTTGCACATGCACACTAGAATGGGTCAGTCCTCAATCCCCCTACCGCCGACATATGTATGTGCTGCAGACATAGACATGTGATAGCTGTCAGTCTATGGCCGCCAGCTCTGACTCCTCTACAGTATATCCTTCCTCTGGATCGCTCCCACTCTCCCATCTCACACCGTTTGGTTTCCATGACATTGTTCCTGGTGAGCGAAGCGAGCTTCGGATGCTACATCCGAAGTCGCTTCGTTCAAAACTTCGGATTAATACTGTACGGAGATCCGTCTCCATACGGTATTAAAATGTATGGGCCCCCATGAGCTGAAGTAAGTTATTGGCGAAGTCGCGTATGACTTCGTTGAATAGCTTCGGTAGAAGTCGTTAGACCTTGAAACCAAACTCTGCTTCTGTTCTGAGGTCCCAGTTGGTACTGAAGCAGAGTTCGGTTTCAAGTTTTAAAGTAGTTTTCCACTTTAAAAATCAACTATTGAAGTTATTCAACGAAGTCACGCGCCACTTTGCGAATAACTTACTTCGGCTCATGCCGACATGCTGGACAGCCTACAGCATTAGGGCATTCTGGGAGTTGTAGTTTTGTAACAGCTGGAGGTTGACAGGTTGAGCCTCCCTGGTCTACAGTATATACCATTTGTATAGTGTGTTGATTGCAGTATTGACTTTGGGTGAGTTGATCATTTAATCGGCTGTATTTTTCCTTCGCTCTCATCTTTCACATTCTGCACAAAGCCCCATTTCTCCCCCAGGACATTGATTCATTGGTGTGGAAGTCACCAGTCTGATGTCCTTGCATGCACTGCCTCTGAACGTCTCCCCCCCCCCTTGCCTTCCTTTATACATCCACATTTGCTCTGCATGGCTGCACCAATGTTCTCTCAACTGTAACTCATTCCCTAACCTTTTTAGCTGCCACCAGACAGGAGCATTTATTAGGCGGTGACAGATTTACGACCGTCTCTTCCACCTCACAGGCCGTACACAAAGTGGGGAAACTAGGCTAAAGCTTTAGGGGGTGTGATGAGGAAACCAATCGGGCTTATGAAGCAGAGGGAGATCTGGTCAGCTGTTGCCCATGTACCCTCAAAAATGCATAGAGAGCACTGTAACATTACTTAGAGGACCTCTGCCCGCTCCTGACATGCCTATTTTAATAGCGTCATGCATTCCCCATGTAATAACAATTCTGGAGCATCTATTCTTATGTCTCTATGTTGTGCCATTCCTTTATTATTTCTACTAGAAGTTATGAATGAATTGCTAGCAGTCTGCAGTAAGGGTACAGAGGGGAGGTAACCAGTTGGTGGTGGTGGTGGTGGGGGGTCCCTGCACAATCTGAAAATGGCAGCACTGATTGGATAGTCAGTCTGTGCGGGGACACCGCCCCCCCCCCCCCCCAACTGGTTACCTCCCCTGTGTACCCTTACTGCAGACTGCTAACAATTTATTCATAACTTCTAATAGAAATAATAAAGGAATGGCACAACATAGAGACATAAGAATAGATGCTCCAGAATTATTACATGGGGAATGCATGAAGCTATTAAAACAGACATGTCAGGAGCAGTGAGAGGTTGTCTTTAAAGGTGTTGTCCAGGACCTAAATCTTGCTGAGCTATTCACAGGCTAGGGCATTAGTATCTGATCATTGGGGGGTCCACCTCTCAGCACCCCTGATGATGACCTGTTTGAAGTCCATTGGTCTCATGGCTGTTCTGCAACTAGGTACATTTCAGATAAATGGGATTGAGCTGCAATACCAAGCATAGCCACTTGTCCAAGTGCTGTGGTCCCTTCACACAGCTGGGGTGCTGGAAGTCAGACTCCATCCATCAGATATTGATGACCTAATCCTTAGTATACATCATCAGTATTTAAGTCTCGGACCCCCCCCCCCCTTTAAACTTATCCCTTATCTGCAGGAGTGCAGTATTTCCTGCAGTCTCATGGGAGAATGAATGGAGCAGTACCTTCATGCTCGACTGCCGCTCCATTCATACAGGGTGACACAGGACTGCCACCAATCATACACTTACTGCCTGTTCTGTGAAGAGAGGATGATTTTAATTCTTGAGGATCCATTTAATTACTAGCTCAGTAATCTGTACAGGGAATGTAGTCCTATCTGTACAAGACCATAGTACAGCATTACTTGGTGCAGTAAGCAAGTTAGTCCACTAGGTGGTGATATTTTATTGCAGGTTCTGGTGTGTGGTTAGGATAGAGGTCCAATTAGCATACGGCTACTATTGGGTTAATATTAGCTGTATGCCAATAACTTTGACGAGTAGAATACAAGTACTGCAGATATGAATCAATGACTTCAAGTTAAAAAGTAGGAAAATACACAATGTTAACTGTAGGATCTGTCTTCTAAGTTAAATGATTATTCCAATCGAACAAATGCTCCAGTAGACATGGGATAACTGTTAAATTGGTGGAGGTCCGACCGCTAGAACCCTCACTAATCATGAGAATGGGGAAGACTGGGTCACTTGTTCTAACCAGAATACTCCTTTTAAACATTATAATTGGTGGAAGAGATTAAAAAGTAACTACCGTGTAATGGACAGATGTCTCAGGTCCTCCAGAGTGAGACGCTGTTTGTAGCCGACCTCTGCTCTAGCTGATAGATGAGGGCCCTGAGTGATGCATATGATATAATAAGCGTTCATTCTGATGACAGTATGAAGCCCGATCCCGCCTGCAGCAGCTGTCCTCCAGTACTTCCATCAGCTCAGCTGATCTCTTTGGAGATTCTGATTCAGTAAATCCAGGAGGTAAGTGACGTTTGTTTTTTCCCCTTATAATTCTTGCTTAGACCTCATGCACACATCCGTGGTCCGTGAAAACCCATCGTGCTGAGTGCACGAGCACATGGCATCATTGGTTGCTATGACAGTGCGCGCTTCGTTTACACGGCAGGATGGGTTTTCTCGCACCGTGGTCCACGGCAGTCTGCACGAGGCCTTATTCATGGACGTATAGTGATCGGGTTCTGCATCTGTCCCCAGCTGGCGTTTCCCTGGGTAATGTGATCCCGTCTGCTGACATCACCCACTTTAAGCAGGGAGTAAAATCTGTTGCAGGCAAGATGGCGGTCCTGGCCAACGGCGTGATGAACTCTCTACAGGTACCAGATTTATTGAATGGATTGATTAATTCCGCCTATGCCTCCGTTGTGTTTCCTATTTACCCAGTCCGCTTTTCTTTCCCACAGGATCGATATAGCTCCTATTAAATAATCAGGAAAGAAGAGGTCGGATCCTTCTGTAGCAATTTCCCATGTTACCTATGTATAGGGGCGAGGGAAATGGAGGGGTCAGAAAGGGAGGGATTGATCTGCATCCCCCCCAGCTGCTGGCAAATGCCCCTTTATAGAAAAAGACCGCTTCAGTATTCCACGTCCACTACCGGAGCATTTCTCACCCCACCTACAGTGTCTGCTCGTGCCCATCGGCTGCTGCTGCTCCCCCTGCGAGGGACGCCCAGAGACTGCGTGCTTTTAACCGGTGTGTTAGTGTCAGATGACTATACGGGGGTCTGTCCGTATAGCATGTTATGACTGCGTTGTAGGCAGGATGAGACTGTGTCATGGAGGATACAAAGCCCCCCAGTCTAGGGAGTCAATGACTGTTACTGTCTGGATGATGAGACTATCATGTCCTGTATTAATCTGTGTGACTATTGTGGTTTTACTGTTTTAATCCTTTGCAAGTTTGGGGCGTTACTAGGACATGAGGGGCGTTCGCACCGTCCCTGCATGGCGGGGGAGCCTCCAGAGACAGGCTGCATGAGTATTTATTTTGCCGTCTCTTGGTGCACAGTTGCCGGTCGGGGGCAAAGCTGGGTGTGCAAATTGTACTTTGAACCACATGCCTCTCAGAATATTATTAGTGTTGACCAGGAAAAAGTGAATAAAGATACTGAGGCACGATGGCGATTCTGCGTGATTTCTCTTGTGTGTTAGAAGTGCTGACATTACAGAAAACCAACATTTTTGGCATGGCAGCAAGGTCCTTTGGGAGTGTAGAATTTATGCTTTTTTGGCTGTGCCACAGCCACACCCCTATAATACATAGACTACTTCCCCTAAGGCCCCTTTCACAGGTGTGTCAGCGAGAGCACCCGTCCTGATATTTATATGTAACCCTTAGAGGTCTGACAGCGTCATACAATACATTCCAGAACTGTAATTACATAGCATCATAAATTAATATAAAGCTATGCGACCCCAGCAGTGCTGGGAGGTTAGGACGGGTGCTCTCCCTGACTGCACTACAAGTCCAATGCGTGGAATTCGCTTGTCTGAAAGTGGCCTAAGGGTATGTTCACAAGACAACAAAATCTGCAGGAATATGAAAAAAAAAAAACATAGCATCCTTCTATACAAAACAGCGCCCCCGCCTGTCCATGCAAGCTGTTACAGCTCATCTGCATTGATGTTAGACGTAAGGTTTTTGTTTTGTTTTTTTTGTTTTTTTTTTAATTTAATTATTACAACTCAAGCATTTACTTTCTTATTTCACAGTGCATGTAATGAAAGCTTTAAAGCAGGGATGGCCAACCTGAGGCTCTCCAGCTGTTGCAAAACTACAACTCCCAGCATGCCCAGACTGCCTTCAGCTATCAGCCTACAGCAGGGCATGGTGGGAATTGTAGTTTTACAACAGCTGGAGAGCCGCAGGTTAGCCATGCCTGCTTTAAAGGGTTTTCCAGAAGACAACATTGATGCCCAAGCCTGGTACCACACCTCGGCCCCGTCATATGAATGGAGCTGCAGTACTGGGCACAACCGTCGTCAGATGGGCACTGCCGCACCAGCTACAGCAGAGGAGAGGTTGCAGGCTTTGCCGTCATACATTGAAGGCCAGGTCGTCAATGTTATATTCTGGAAATCCCACCACGAATGGTTGGTGAAGGCACAAGAGCCTGAAGGCTGTAACCCTGACAAAAAAAAAACATTTCATCATTTTCACACCTGCTAAAAACTGAGCAAATTGCCAGTCCGGGAAAATGTATGAATCCCAGTGCATATAACCCAGTGGGCCTCATATCAAAGCCCATAGCAGCTAAGTAGAGTGCAAGCTCCGTTTTCCAGAGGAATGCTGGTTGCTAGGGGCAACAAGGGCACTTTCTGAGCCGGCGTTGCTGTATCCTGCTCAGTGACTTTTAGACTCCCCAAATGGAATTGAAGGGGGTTGTCCAGGATTGGAAAAACATGACTACTTTCTTCCAAACATGGCACCACCCCTTGTCCATGGGTCGGGTCTTGTATTGCAGCTCGGCTCGGTATGCGTGAAGCTGCAATTTTACACAATTTTATGCCTCGTTCACACGTCCGTTTTGGTCAGTGATTGTGAGCCAAAACCAGGACTGGAGCGTCCACAGATATAAGGTATAAGAAAAAGATCTTCACCTGTTCTGTGTTTAGAGCCGCACCTGGTTTTGGCTCAAAATCACTGACCAAACACTGATGTGTGAATGAGGCATTAGTTTTACTTTTTGTTTCAGGTTTGACAGTCATGCAGTCTCAGTTTAGTTTAAGCAGAGACAGTTGTTTGCGGTTCTCCACCTGAAACGGACTTCTGCCAATAGCTATTTTGCCTAAGGATGCTGGCACACGGCGCTGTTCTGACATGCATTCAGGATGCAGAACACCAGGTTTTAATGAGGCTGCTAAGTTGGCTAAATTGAAAACTGCATCCTGAATGCATGTCAGAACTGCACTGTGTGCCAGCACCCTAAGGCCCCTTGCAGACGAGCGTGTGACACACACGTCTTCCGCAGCTCAGCCCCTGGCCTGAACTCCCGGCACTGACAGGGTCACATAGCATTATACTGATTTATGATGCTATGTAACCCTTAGGCCTAGTTCACACTTCAGTGTTTGGTCAGTGATTTCCATCAGTGAAAACCAGGTGCGGTTCAAAAACACAACAAATGTAGATCTTTCCATTGTACCTTATCTATGGAGGCTCCATTCCAGGTATTGGTTTAAAAATCACTGCTGTAAATCACTGAAGTGTGGACTAGGCCTTACAGTTCTGGAATGTGTTGGATAACACTAACATAATGCTATATGACCCCCGTCAGTGCCGGGAGTTCAGGCCAGGGGCTGCGATGCGGAAGACATGCGTGTCACGCGCTCGTCTGCAAGGGGCCTAGCAGCCACATTTTTGCCAATGTGGTTATCGGGCAGCATGTCCTTCACCAGTCTTAAATTCAGGGATGAATTGGTCATCAGCTGTGGGTAAAGACTCAAAGGACTTTCTTATTTGGAAACACAGTCATGGCCAAAAGTTTTGAGACGGACACAAATTTTGGTTTCCACAGTTTGCTGCTTCAGTGTTTTTGGATCTTTTTGTCAGATGTTTCTATGGTATACTGAAATACAATTATAAGCATTTCATAAGTTTAACTTGAGACAAATCCATCAAGTCTATGCAAAGACTCAATGTTTCCGGTGTTGATCCTTCTGTTCAGGAATTCTGCAGTTCGCCCTGGCATGTTGGATTTTGGGCCAAATGCTATACGTTAAAGTGTAACTGCCGTTTCACTACCATAAATGAAAATCCTAACATATGTGATGCTGAAGGGCAGATATTCATGAAGTTTTATTTTACAGTTACTTTTACCTTTCTGATGTCTGTATTCAGCCCTCAGCAACCCTATTGCTCCGTGCCTCCGTTCCTAAAATGGCATCTGCTGCTCTTCCTGTGGTGATGTTTGCCCTGTCCTTGAGGCCATCCTGTATTTGCCTCACTTCCCGTAAGCCTTTGCTCTCCTCACATGAACTAGCAGGACCAATCACAATGCCCCAGAGCAGTGTGTATATCCTCTCACATACAGATAACCAGAGACAGACAAGACCAATCAGATGCAGATAACTTCCCCCGCTACCCCAGAGCAGTGTGCGGGGGAGGGTTTGGGCTGCTTTAGCTGCTCATATCTCTGGTTTGGTACCAGCTAGAAATATGGGCTTTGTCTTAGAGCTGACATTCCGGGCTTTAAGACAATACCAAAATGACATAAATCTGTTAACTACAAGGGGAGATATCACTCATAGAAATTGGGATGCTGAAAATGAAAGTATAATCAGATTTTACTCACATTTATTCCCGACTCGTTTTCGAACAGTGATTTCTCCTCTGTTGCTTGGACTAGAGCTCTCAGCCTGGACTGTCCTCTTTCAAACAAGCCAAGTTGCATGTTTCTAGCTGGTACCGTTCAGGAGATACCAGCCTGTAAAACAGCCACACGCACACACCCATTTTCTGCCTCAGCCCAGCACCAGGCACTCAGGGTTAAGCTCCTCCCCCCAGTGCTAACCCGTCTTCTATTATGAGATAGAGAAGACGTTCTGCACCTGACAACGGCTTGAGAAGAGAGCAGCTGAATAGGAAAGTAGCATGCATCTGTGGGGGTTATTAGCAGGTAAAACTGAGAATGATCACATTTTAAAGCACAAAAGCAGTTATACAGCAGGGTGTACTATACCATTAGGGGATAAAAAAAAAAATGACCCGGCAGTTACACTTTAAATAGAAGACAAAAATGTCTTGTGAACCCAGCCTAACAGAAGACAATTATTTAAAGCACTACTCTCCCCACTTTTTATAGCAACCAGGCTGCTGTTCTAATTCAAATCAGCAGGACAGAGTAATATCGGCTGCCTTGTCCTTGTTAACTCTTTCACCTGTGCTAAGGAGAAGATCACTGACATGATGTCAGCAGGACATTTTGTGGCAGGGCCGAAATTCAGTGTAAATGGAGTTTTGTGATAGTTAATTTTCATGGCCAGGATTGACTGCGATTCATCTGATCACTCTTCATAATAATCAAGATTAATGCAAATTGCCGCTATAAAAACTGAAGAAGCAAACTTTGCAAAAACCAACATCTGTCTCAAAACGACCGTACATTTGAGTGGAGAACCTTAGCTGATCAGTTGATCCAGGCGTACTGAAACATATCATTCTTCTCCCACAGCGCACACTGAGCAGAGCGATAATCCTTCTCTACGCTCAGGGACGTGGATAACAGTGCGGTCCCATCCGGATATTCGGGCCACTCAGATGGCATGGTGCCTGTGCATAGGAAAGAGAGGGTGAGGGCACAGTGGAGACATCAGGGCACACATCCTGGTCTTTCTTCTCCATTTCTTACCTTCTTTGGCAAAGTGGATGTAGTATTTCCGCATCAGTCTCTGAAATGCGCGGTCCTCCTCTGAAGTCTCTCCCATAGCATAGTCCATTGTTCCAAAAAATCCCAGTATATCCAGTACATGGAAGGAGAACCAGCTCTCGTACAAGAAGAGGTTGTTGACTTTAGTTGGACGGGAAGGAGTATAGACGACCTGATAGCGGTAGACTGGGCTGTTCAGAGCCTCTGGAATTACAATGCAGATGTGAAGGATTTTGGAACATGAAAGGTGTAGATTACTAGGACATGGCATTACACCATATACATAGAATTACAGTGGACACGAATCAGCCATTGGTCTGATCGCCTCACCCGGCCTCATTGGTGGTGCAACCCTGGACCTGGGCATATGGGGGGACATTTCAGGGGTTGGGTAACCCCTTTAAGGACCAGGGAGTCAGTTTTTAGTTTTTTATTTTTCAACTGATTCCCCCAGTAGGCCATTTTAGGCTGGCGGGATTACGGTGTGGATGATCACTGCCATCATATGATTGGTAAGGGGCAATCTGCTTACCATGCTTCAAGCAGATACAGTAGTGCTGTAATTCTCTGCACAGCAGGTAGAGGGTAGTATTGCTGTGCAGGGAAAATCTGTTAATCTCTAACAGTGCTTAAAGGGAACCTGTCATCAACTTTATGCTGACTGAGGGCAGCATAAAATAGTGACAGAAATGCTGATTTCAGTGATGTGTCTCTCTTGAGCTAAAAGTGAGTGGTTGCTGAGAACCAACATCACAAAAATTGCATCCCAGGCCTTGAAAAGAGTCATATCTACCTGAGAAGAGTCATGGTTATTCCTAATCTCCTGCTCTCCCCACCCATCTACTGATGACTGGCAGTTCTCTCCTAGAGAGAAAGGGAGAAAACTAGGTAGAAGCCTGTCAGTCATCATCAGGTGGGCAGGGAGAGCAGGAATTCATGAATAACCATGACTCTTCTCATGAAGATTTGACTCTTCTCCAGGCCTAATCTGCAATGTTTGTGATGTTGGTTCTCGGCAACCACTTACTTTTAACTTATAAATGACAGACCGCTGAAATCAACTCACCTGTCTCTACTTTATTCTGCTGTTAGTATGGGTAGCATAAAGGTGATGACAGGTTCCCTTTAAATGGGTTCTCAAGGAATTAATAAAATTACTAAAAATACCTAAATATTACTTTCTTATAAGCATTCTCCCAAATAGCTTTCATTATTTATAATGGCTTGTTGGCAGGGGCAATCAGGGGAAATGAAATGGCCGCTGCTCTACTAGCACACACAAAAACCGTCTTAATAACACAGCTGGGACGGAAAAGCTTCAATGCAGAGCTCTCTCAGCCCTCCTAGCTATTCTTGCTGTCATAAATTATGATCTTACTGTAGTAATAGAGCAAAGTGGAAGGATGGACAGACGGGTAGGGGTGAGGCTAATGAGCAGCAGCGCTTGTATGTGGAGTCCACCACCACAGCCCCACTATAGACTACCTTGCCAGTCCTCTGTACTTTCACATTGTTCCCTTACCACACGCAGTTGCTTTCTTATCAGCTATACATAAGCTTTGAAGCTTCCCGTCCCAGCTGTGTTACTAGGATGGGTTCTGTGTGTGCTAGTAAAGCAGCGGCCATTTTATTTCATCTGATTGCCCCCTAGAAAAAACAAGTCATTCTAAGTAATGAAAGCTGTCTGGGAAAGGGTTTCTAATGAAGTAATATGTAGATATTTTCAGTAATTTTATTAATTCCCATAGAATCCCTTTAAAGAGGACCTTTCATCACTCCTGACAGGCCTGTTTTAATCGTTTCATGCATTTCCCACGTACTAACAATTCTGGAGCATCTATTCTTATGTCTCTATGTTGTGCCATTCCTTTATTATTTGCACTAGAAGTTATGGATGAATTGCTATTCGTCTTCAGTAAGGGAACAGAGGGAAGGTAACAAGTTGGAGGTGTGTATCTGCACAGACTGAACATGGCAGCACTGATTGGCTAGAGTCAGTCTGTGCAGGGACACACCCCCAACTGGTCACCTCCCCTCTGTACCCTTACTGAAGCCAAATAGCAATTCACTCATAACTTCTAGTGCAAATAATAAAGGAATGGAACATACAGGCATAAGAATAGATGTTCCAGAATTGTTAGTATTTGGGGAATGCATGGAGCTATTAAACCAGGCATGTCAGGAGAGGTGAAAGGTCCTCTTTAAAGAGGACCTGTCACCTCAAAATGCAATCTGCAGGCTCTAGAGCAGCAGGAGCTGAGCAGACTGATATATTAGTGGGTAAAGATTGAGTAACTTATGAAATTACACATTTATATCTTTGGTTAGTCCAGGGGCGGATTGGCCATAGACCTTACAGGGAAATTTCCCGGTGGGCCGATGCTCAGGGGGCCATCCGGGCCCTCCTAATTGCCAGCAAGTGGAAGTTTTTGGGGATGTATTTTGTGATGGACTGTGGTATTTGGCTCTGTTGGGGCGGTATAATGTGCCACAACATGGTATTACTGCCCCTGCCTTCCATCAATTTGGACCCAACTACAAAATGGGGCCACTTTTAGTATTTTTTCCAGGGCCACTTTAAGTACCCAGTCCGCCCCTGGGTTAGTCCAACTTAAAGGGGTTTTCTGAGACTTCTATATTGATGACTTCTGTACTGGAACAGCCTGCCATATTGATTTAGCACAATTGTGAAAATAGCCTCAATTTTGGACTTTTTTAAAAAAAAATTTATATAATCTCATCTACTCTTCCGTTCCATGATGTGTTGGCTGTGGAAATGTCTGTGCTATATGTGCTGCACCCCTGCAGTGTTTACTAGGCCTAATAGGTCGTCAATATACCTGCAGCTTGATGGGCAAGGACGTTGTTAGGACATGAAACTCTGAGGTCTGACACCATCGTCATGTAAGTCTTTTCCACGCATCGTTCAAGGTGGGAGCAGAACTCCGAGGTGGGATACAGAGCCAGGGCTTTAGCTGACAGATTTCCTCCAAATGTATTAAGATGTGCTACAAAACAGAACAGATAGAGGACGTTACGTCACTTTTACAGCCTGCTGGATGAACTGGGTCGCCATATAAATGTCACTTACAGTTCACAAACCACCGGTAGTTGTCTTCAGTCCACTTCGAGAGATTGCCATAATATGGACTGCAAAAGACGAGCACGGCCACAGTGGTTACAGAAGGAGGTAATATGCTAACTGTTAAACCCTTTTAAGTTACTGTCTGTGTTATAGTCCAGAGCTGCATTCACAATTCGCCAGGTTGTCTTTTTCCTACATCAGATGACTGTACAGTCCATGATGCAAAGGTAAGACTCCCAGAATGCAAACTTAGAAGCAGCATAGGAATGCTGGGAGATAAGGTCTGCAGAATTGTGAATGCAGCTCTGGAGCATAATATAACACGAAGTCTGGGGAAGGTTTTAGCTTTTTAAGGGGGTTTCCAGGATTATGCTGTTTTTTTTTTAATTAGCTTCTGTATTGCTTGGTAGCTAATGAAAGAATCATATTCACCTGCTCCCTGTGCACTGGAGTTCCGGCTCCATTCATGATCCTCTAGTCCAGGGATGGCCAACCTGCAGCTGTAAAAACGACAACTCCCACTGTTGTAGGCAGACTGGGCACGCTGGGAGTTATAGTTTTGCAACAGCTGGAGAGCTGCAGGTCTAGTCTATGGCTTCCAGCTGGTGTCATGTGCGCTGCTGCAGCCAATGACTGGCCTCAGCGGTGACGTATGCCCAAACAGCAAGTCACTGCTTCTACATGGAGACATGTCACTTCTACAGCTAGTAATTGGCTGCAGCGGCACTCATGACTCTGACTCTGTCTGTACCCCAGCCTGAAGATCGCCGAACCTATCAATGGGGAGCAGGCGAGTACGATTCTTTCATTAAGAACCACATGATAATTTAAAAAACAATCCTTAAAATCTGCATTTTTTTTTTTAAATGGAAACACGATAGGTTCCTTACCCATATTCGGTTTCTTGAAGGGTGGTACCAATCACATACGGCACATCGCTGTAACCCGGTAGCTTCTTCTTCCACATCTCTAGTGGAGGGGCTGGTACCACGTATCCATCCACCACAGGCAGCGGACCGATAAACTTTCCTTTCTGCGGTAGGTCACACAAGTCTTCTGCAGCCCAGTCTGGATATCCGAACCAAGGGATGGACTAGGAGAGGCACAGGATGTTATACACTGAAGTACTGCTATACACCTCTCTTGTTGGGCTGAACCTGTATACTGTAGGCAACGTACAAAAAGGGGCCCTTGGATTAGTGATATTTCCCAGTGCCGAGTCGGGGTTCCCCTTTAGGGTTCATGCATACTGCAGTGTCCATATTTTGGTCTGCAAAATACAGATATCTTGCGTGTACATTCTGGTTTTTCCCCACTCCCATCAATAGGAAGGTCTATTCTCGTTCACAAAATAGACCAGAGCAGGACAAAATGCTAAAATTTATATAAAAAAATAAAATCGAATGAGGCCTTAGGAGGTATAAAAAAAAATATACCCAGGGGGAATTCTAACTCTCAACATCCCCGTTTTAGATGCTGGCATTCCTTTTGGGCTAACTACCTCTTACCATAGAGCATTTTAGAGTTTGGACACTTTTACTGTAAGGAATCCTTTCCTGTAGTGATAGATGCACCGCTCCTTTACAAAGCCCTAATGTATTCATGGCTCCCACTACGTTTTCTGGATTTTGCGAATTGCAAAACACACGAGGCCTTACCTGAAGGATTTTAGCTATGCTGAGATTCCTCAAGCACTCGGCATCCTGGCAGCCGGTGCGGTTCAGGAATATGAGGTTGTCCTTCTCTGCCTCTAACATAGTGGCCTTAAATACGGACGATCCACTTATTTCTATGGCGCGATGAAACAGACCCTTGGCCAGGGGTGACACCATCATAGCCCACACCGAGGTGCCACCTGCAAGACAAAAAATTATTGGAAGATCTCATCACCTGATTAAATATACACTACTAAAGTTAGGGATATTTGGCTTTCGGGTGAAATTTATGGAAAATGTAAAAAGTTCCTGCTCCAGTGATATTATATCATAAAAAGTCGGGCAGTTAAGTAGAAGCAGCAATGGTCATTTCCTCATCTCCAACAATTTATTAACACAAAAGCCAACACCAGTGCTGGGTATACCGCCACAAAATGTCAGTGTCTCAGTAACTTCTCATGTGGCCTTCAGCATCAATTACTGCTTGACAACAATGTCTCCTGCTGTTCACAAGTCGACTTATTGTCTGCTGAGGCATGGCATCCCGGTCTTCTTGAAGGGCAGCCCTCAGGTCATTGATGTTCTGGGGTACAGAGTTATGATCCTCTACACAGCGACTCAGCTGATCTCATAGGTTTTCAGTGGAATGCAGGGCTGGAGAAAGTGCAGGCCACTCCATTTGAGGTCCCCCTGTCTCCAAATGATGTGACCTCGATGAGCTGGAGCATTGTCCTCTATGAAGATGACATTAGACCTGTGTTGTTCATGCAGAGGCACAATGACTGGATTAATGATGTTCTTCAGGTAGTGTGGGCTTGTCACTGGACCATTCACAAAGTGTATGGCAGTTCTGTACTGACAAGACATACCTGCCCACACTGTAACACCACCACCAAAGGCTCGTCTGGTGACAACAGTGGCTGATTCATAGCGCTCTCCTTGACGTCTACAACATCGTTGGTGGCCATCATTTCTGCTCAGCGTGAATAGACTTTCATCAGTGAACAGCACTGAGGCCCACTGGTCCTTGATCCAGCATAGATGCCCCCTGGCCCACGATGACGACTGTGGTCAGGTACCCTTGCACGCAGACCACTCTGATGTAAATGGTTTTGAATGGTCCCTGACACTTGGGTGCCTCTCACCTCCCTTAAACATGCCTGGAGGTGTGTGGCATTCATCATCTGGTTCCACAGAGCATTGTTCACAATGAAGCGGTCATCAGTGTGGGATGTGGTCAAAGGACGTCCACTTCTCTGCCTTTCTGTGACTCTTCCAGTCTCTGTATCTGATACAACCTGCTGATGACTCTCTAAGCTCAGTGGCCACTTCTGTCTGAGAACATCCTGCTTAAAGCCTGGTAATGGCGAGGTATTGTTCATCAATTGTTAGTGGTCGTCTGGGTCTCATGATGTCAAAATGTGAACAGCATGATGAGGAGGACTGTTTAAATACCAATTCTAATTGAACCAGGAAATGTATTGGGTGATTAATGGATCAAAAACACACAGACATCATTTAATATGAGGCCAGAAGATAATGGGGCATATTTGCTAATCCTGTAGATGGCTCTAGACCTGATCCAGATTTATCACAATGTCTGAAGCTAGATGATTAGTCCGGGGCAGGGTTAGACACTTCAGTGACTTCAATTTTTGGTTGTCTCACTTCGCCATTTTGGCGCAAATTGCAGCATTTTGGGCCCTGTCTTGTGAAGCCATGGCCCCTTTGTCAGGCCTACAGATTATTTTTTAAGCCTAGAAGAACATACTTTGACATGCCCCAGACTTTACCTCCGCACCACAGCTCAATTTTTGTAGATTTTTTTTCCCCCGCAATATGGGCATGAGAATTGCTAAAATCTCTCTCACTTTATTGGTACCATAGAAAACTGATGATCTGCCGCAGGTGAATCCACAGCATTTCAGTCACATGTGTACATATCTTTAGGGTATCTTCACACGTGGCTGATTTGCAGCGTTCTACAGTATCAGCAAAGTGAATTTCACCATTGCAATGCAGAGGGTGACATCCACAGTCAGTTCCTTGGCAGACGCGGTCTAGGTTTATCCGCAGTCTTTCCATCCAGTGTGGATGTGGACTTCCATGACCGTTTTGTATCCAGACAAGACTTTTTGGTACAGTGTGGGTTAGGTAGATGCAGATTAGAAGGAGATAACTATGGTGACCACTGTGATGACTCTGCATCCTAAGAGATGTAGAATGGTCTCACCTGAGCTCTGACCATAGATGGTCACTTTGTTTGGATCTCCACCAAAAGATCTGATGTTCTTCTGCACCCATTTTAGAGCAGCGATCTGATCCATAAACCCATAGTTACCTGGAGGATACAGAAGAAAGAAGTCATTTTTTCTGTGTGTGGAGTAAAATGAAGTAAAAACTACTCGGTCAGAGACATTAGAGGTTATCTGGATTAGAAAATAGATTTAAAATGCCGTATTAGTTAATTCTGAGCTGATAAATGGGGTCTTCTATCAGGACACTCTCCACCAGAGCAGAAAGCAACTACAAGGAGCTTCTCTTGTGTGGAGGACACAGGACATCCATACGGACAGACCATTAATTTCAATGTAAACTGTATAATGTTACATCCCGTCTGTGATGGTGCTGCAGGGGAACTAAACAGCTGCTGCCAGGTTGTCTTAGCCCCCCTCCCCTCAATAATTATGCTCCTTTCTGACACCTCCCTGCTTTACTACTGTATCTACACTTTGAGGACACAGATACAGCTGACATACGGCAGGCTTCCTGGGACAGTGCCCAAAATCCAAGACTTGTCGCACCGGCTCTCATACGGTAGGGAGGCATGTGTCTAGTACTGGGTCTGTGGGGTGGAGCACAACACACCACTAAGGACAGACTTCTAGTGTCATGCCCTGGAGTAGGCATAACACAATATCAGTTTGAGGACTCATACGCACGCCCGTTGCCCTGTGCACACTGTATCACGGATGCGGACCCATTCACTTGAATGGGTCCGCAATCTGGGAGGTGCGCTGTGGAACGGAGGCATGGAACCCCACGGAAGCAGTACGGAGCACTTCCGTGGGGTTTCTCTTGTTGCCTCCACACCGCAAAAAAAAGTAGAACATGTTCTATTTTTTTGCGGTACGGACGGATCATGGACCCATTCAAGTTGAATGTATCTGGATCCACCTGCGGCAGCTGCACGGATGGTGCCCGTGCGTTGGGGTCAACCAATGTACGGAATGGCCGCCACGAGGCGTTCAGTTAGGCTAGTTTCACATTAGCGCTAAAATCTTCCAGCAGGCTGTGCCGGTAAAGTTCATCATATCCGGCATAGCCTAAAATGGCCAGTGCACGGATGGGCCCCATTGACTATAACGGGATCCGGCCTGTTTCTGGTATTAGCACTCTGCTGGAAACATACATTTAAAGTGAAAATCAAATCTTAGCACCACAAGGTGGGAGTTGTAGTTACCGGAGGTATTGGTGGGGGATCCTTCTCTCAGCTGCGGCAAAGCCATGAATCCAAATGCGTTCAGACGGTAGTTGAAGCTGACGTGGACCATGTGACTATGCCTGGCTAGTTCCTCACTGGGACAATACCCAGGCTCTGATCCACTAAAGATGAGAAGATATCCACCGTGGATCCAGACCATAACGGGCAGGTTTGCATCATGGTCCAGCGAGGGAGTCCACACATTGACATACAGGCAATCTTCTGATCCCATCACTTCACCCGTTTCGCTCACAGGCCGCACCTGAGCGCACATGGATTTGAACTCCGTAGCGTCCAGCGTGTCCGTCCAGCAGGTCGGCTCCTTCGGGGGTCTCCACCGTAATGATCCACTGGGGGGACTCGCGTATGGGATCCCTTTAAACATGTAAATATTGTCACAGTGCGTACCACGTACTTTGCCACATGACGTAGCCACATCTACAAAGGTGCATGCCGAATTTCCAGATAGATACGCCAAACCGGCCACCACCAAGCACAGTACCACGACACCCCCGCACATGGCCGCCATAGTCTTGTAAGTGAGAGCGCTGCACGAAGGGTCTGAGGTATGTAATTCCTTGTCAAAAAATGTTTCCTCCTCCTCCTCCTCTTCTGAATTCACCAGTTGTTTAAATTCCGATTGGGAGCCCACCTCCCCCCGCGTCTTCACACGTCTGCCAGACAAAAGACAGGTTAACAGAGGAGCCACAAATATACGTATCTATGACAATCCTCACCATACCGTATACGACTGGGAAGGTTTGACCGTTATTAAACTGTGCATCAAATAAATTAAAGAGATTGTCCAGACTGATTTCTTTTGAAAATAGCGCCACTCCTGTCTGCAGGTTGCATGTAGTACTGCAGCTCAGCTCATTTCCCTTCAATGGAGCCAGTTTACCAAACCAGAGGTGTTTTTCTAATCCAGGACAGGCCCACCATCATCAGACATCAAACTGACACGGAAATGTCAATGGCGTCTCGCACATGCAGACTGTGCTCAAAATCTGCAGCTGGATTCATGCCAAATCCTCCGCACGTGAACCTGGCCCCAAAGCAAGTTCACATGGGTCAGATTTGCAGAAGATACTTTCTACAGATGAATCCCCACCAAATCGTGCAGATCTCCGTCCTGCTGGAATTGGTATAAATAATACGGCTGGACGAGAAGACTCAAACTTGGAACAAAAGGGTTAAACAGAATAGTAGACATGAAATGATAGCAAGCGTTACATACCATTCATACACGACAGGGCGCACAGAGGGATAAAGCCACCTGCAGGACAGCAATACGGTTATATAACTAATCCCTCTGTGGGCAGCACTGGCATCATGGGGGGTGTGGAAGGCCTCGGTGGCATTACTGGTCTGACGGCATTTCGTGTAATGTACGTTCCTGCTCTACCCTGTAGATGTATCCATGTACCCACACGTCTTATAGGATATCATATTCATAGAACTTTCCTAAAGTCCTCCAGCAGCAGAGGATGAGGTAGGACATTATTCTCTGAGGTACAATTAGAAACTGCAGACGAGAGAGTCATCAAACAATGGATCAATCTGCCAATGCTATAGGACAGAGATGGCTAACCTCCGGCACTCCAGCTGTGGTAAAACTACAACTCCCAAGATGCACACTTGCTTGGCTGTTCTCAGAACTCCACAGAAATGGATGGAGCATGCTGGGAGTTGTAGTTGCACCACAGCTGGAGTGCCGGAGGTTAGCCATCACTGTCTATAGGAGGTAGACACCATAAAAGCACCCAGAGAGGGAGATTATTGAAGGGGGTGGTCTGGGCTACAGCCTACAGACACTGATGACCTACCCTGAGGATCGGTCGTCAGTATCAGATCAGTGGGGTCCAATGCTGTTTCGGGCAGTGCCATATACTATACGGTGTCATACAGAGCCCTGACACACTGCAGCTCCCATTCCCTCAGGAGTGGAACGTTACCCCACCCCGGCACAGGCACTATATAACTTACCTTCCAGCCTTGCACAGTATCCAGCACCGTGGCTGCCTGAAACAGCTGACCAGTGGAGGTGCCGGGTGTCAGACTCCCACCATTCTGGTATTGATGACCTATCCTGATACTACCTGTAGTCTAGACTCCTCCTTGAATCATCCCCTAAAATAATTTCCACTGGTGGGCCTAAGGAACCCCAGTTTAACACTGGGACCAGCTCAAGAACAGCTAAAAGGGCATCAAAGCTGGGACCTTCTGCCGCTCATGCACACTTCACTCCTTCAGCAGTCAGGTAAGGCCGTGAGTCTGCAGGTAGTTGGTTTAGCAGCAAGGATGAAGAAAAGGACATAAAGAACGGTGCAATCAACGCTCTTTACTGTAGGACCACAATGCTACCATAGCTCTCCGCAGTTGTGAGTACGGCCGATGAGTTTCTCAGGGGGCGCCGTGGTCCCCATTCCTTCATTGTTCCCGAGTTTCCTGTACACAACTTCCAAAATCTTGGGAACCTAGAACGGCCAAACTGTATTGGCGGGAACAGTGTTGTTGACCTATGTGCGCTCTCAGGTGGATCGCATAGCTAAGCACAAATGTGACCATACTTCCAGCTGGGTCAGCACCCTTCCCTGACCCGTATGGTGCCATGCAACCTCCCCATTACCATGTTGGCCAGCTGAGGCTCAACTCCAGCACCTCTACTCCCAACAGCTAGAGTTACATATACAAAAATACCAGCAACACCCAAAACCATAAGGGCTCCTCCATACCCTTACAGTCATGCAGACTTCACGTGTTGCTGCACATGAAAGATAGGCTCCCTAACAGTGGGCAGCAGTATCTTCTGTTATTCTTGTATGGAATAAAAAAAAATAAAAAAAATAAAAAAAATAAACCTCTGGATAAAATCTGAGGCATATGGCGGGACACCCCATGCACAGCTCTGTACAAAACAAAGCTGTAATGCATCTGTGTTATTGAGCCCACGGAACGGGTGTTGTATATTGCAATAACCACAGGGGCAAATGTGAGATACATTATATATATATATATATATATATATATATATATATATATATATATATATATATTAGAGATGAGCGAGCAGTGCTCGTTACGAGCACTGTAACGCTCGGGTCCCGTGTGAAATGCCCGCAGGCATTGCGGATCCGTCCTCATCTGCATGTAAGTCAATGAGGACGGATCGTTTGGTATGAGTGTCATACCAAAGTAGATAAGGTAAGTAGAGGTAAGTAGATAATATTAGAGATCAGTGCAAAAACGTTGATTACAGTCCCTTAGACGTTTGTAAAACATTGGATTGGGTCAAAGCAATCCAGATATGGGTTGTTGTTGATCCAGGGAGTAATTCTGATTGCCTGATTGGAGTCGGGAAGGAATTTTTTCCCCTAAAGTGAGGAAAATTGGCTTCTACCGCACAGGGGTTTTTTGCCTTCCTCTGGATCAACTTGTAGGAAAACAGGTCCAACTGGATGGACAGAGGGCTTTTTTCGGCCTTATAAACTATGTTACTATGTTACTATGTTACTATAAAGCAGACCCAATCCAATGATTCGGAATACCCCTTTAAAAGGGGTTCTCCGGTAATTAAGAAAATGAAAATAGTTAAATATTAAGTTATTATAAATATATTCCCAAATATCTTTCATTAGTTATAATGACTTGTTTTGTCTAAGGAGCAATGATCAGTGGAAACAAAATGGCCGCCGTCCTATTAGTACACACAGAACCTGTCCTAATCACACAGTAGGACAAGTTACTTCACAACAGGTGAAGAGCTGCCTCATCCTCCTCTCTGCTTGTCAGGGGTTATGATCCTGAATACAGCTGATAAGATCTTCAGCCGAATCTCTGTAGGAATGGAGTTCATGAGCAGATGTGGCTCATGAGCAGCAGCTCTTGTATGCAGTCTCCATTACCACAGTCTGTCCTGTCCGTCCTCTTTGTGCTTCATGTCTCCTCATGAACGCCATTCCTACAGAGATTCAGCTGAAGATCTTATCATCTGTATTCAGGACCATAATCCCTGACAAGAAGAGCAGAGAGGAGGATGAGGCAGCTCATTAGCATAGTGTCCTGAAGTAACTTGTCCTCCTGTGTGATTAGGACAGGTTCTGTGTGTACTGATAGGACGGCGGCCATTTTATTTATCCTAATGATTGCTCCCTAGACAAATGAGCCATTATAACTAATGAATTGTATTTGGAAATTTATAGTAAAGTAATATTTATGGAGTAACAAGTGGAGTTGTTGCAGATTTTCCTGCTGATTTCAACTTATACATTGCAAAGGGCAGGTGTAAAATCCGCATAGCAAATCCATCAGTTTATGCTGTTTTTTTTTTTTTTTTTTTTTTTTTTTTTTTATGGTGCATGGATGAGATTTTTTAAAATCTCACCCACTTTGTCGATACTGTAAAACAGCAAATTGGCAGCATTTCAGACCAGCATGGACGTATACTCTCCCAGGTGTTTGTATTACCCTGGGAAATTCATGGTCAGATACCTTCATAATACGCTATTGTACGCCTTTTCTAAACCAGGTTTATTTACCAGCCAAGGACGCTAAGCCCAAGTGTAAAGAAGGGTGGATATTACATCATTAAATGCCAGCGGCTATTTATGTAAGGTGGCCCTAGACATGACCATTAAAGGGGTGTTCCCACCTCGTTGATCGGCGGCACATTTAGATGGCCAGATTGTCAGAGACGAGTGTTCGTAGGGACGTTCGTTCCCAATAAACAGCCTGAATGTCGGGCAGAGTAAAACCTTTACTCCCTCCTATCTCTATATAATCCCAATTTATCTCACTTCAGCAAATGACATTTATCACGTTTATAAAGTTAATACAAGGCACTTCCTAATGTACTGTGATTGTCCATATTGCCTCCTTTGCTGGCTGGATTCATTTTTCCATCACATTATACACTGCTCGTTTCCATGGTTATGACCACCCTGCAATCCATCAGTGGTGGTTGTGCTTGTACACTATAGGAAAAGGTGCCAGCCTCTCTGGTGGCCTGGACCACGGTAGTGTTCATAAGCCTCTGCTTTTTCCTATAGTGTGCAAGCACGACCACCGTTGCTGATTGCAGGGTGGTCTTTAACCATGGAAACGAGCAGTGTATAATGTGATGGAAAAATGAATCCAGCCAGCAAAGGAGGCAATATGGACAATTTCAATATGAAAACTTGATCCAGAGTGCTCTAGACCTCAGACTGGGCCGAAGGTTCACCTGACAAGACAATGCCCCAAAGACAATATAGGAGAGGCTTAGGGACAACTCTGTAAGAGTAGCAAGTGTCTTAGTCAGCAATGGCAGATACAATGACAAGATTTTCAGGGAAAATCTAAGTAATTTTTGTGTTTTAAAAATTTTCTGGAACAAATGCAAAGCCTGTGAAAGTCGAGAGAAATGCCCTGACACACCAGACATTACCAGACCTCCCAATGCTCCTGGATCCGACGGGATAGACCCAGATTTTGGATATAGGAAGGCTGCTGCATGTCCTGATTTCAACTCTATCTGCGTACCTAGGCCACAGATACAGATAAACACGGTCGTGAAGCAGAGAGCCGCCCACCCTTCCCCACCTGTGTGCAGACTGGCAGGAATGATGCAGTGATGTCATTGTGCCTGCTGGGCAGAGCAGGAGATGGCACAAGATGGGGACGATGAAGCTGCATGGGTTCCCTATTGTGATGGGGCACTATGGAAAGGGGGGGAAGCATTGTATCAGGGCACTACGGGGTCAGCACCATTGTATCGGGGCACTACGGGGTCAGCACCATTGTAACGGGGCACTACGGGGTCAGCACCATTGTATCGGGGCACTACGGGGTCAGCACCATTGTAACGGGGCACTACGGGGTCAGCACCATTGTATCGGGGCACTACGGGGTCAGCACCATTGTAACGGGGCACTACGGGGTCAGCACCATTGTATCGGGGCACTACGGGGTCAGCACCATTGTAACGGGGCACTACGGGCTCAGCACCATTGTAACGGGGCACTACGGGCTCAGCACCATTGTAACGGGGCACTACGGGGTCAGCACCATTGTAACGGGGCACTACGGGGTCAGCACCATTGTAACGGGGCACTACGGGGTCAGCACCATTGTATCGGGGCACTACGGGGTCAGCACCATTGTAAAGAGGCACTACGGGGTCAGCACCATTGTAACGAGGCACTATGGGGTTACTAGTATTGTAACTGGACGCTATGGGATCACTAGCATTGTAACAGGGCACTGGGTCAGCACCATTATGAGGGGAGCACTAAGGGGGCATTCTGTTGTGTCGGGCATTCTGTTGTGTCGGTATGGGGAGTAGTTTAAAAAAAATTGATGCGGTGCTGATATTGTCCCTCCTTTGGCTTTTCAAACGTTAAGAAGTATGTATTACAAGGTCCAATTTCTGAGTGTTGTGCTCCAAAGTCACTCCCAAATGGGGTTGTCTTCATCTGGTCCTTTGGGCCCATATTATATCTGAGCCTGGGCCTGCCCAGAGAATACTGGGAATAATAGTGCAGCAAGTATGAAAAGTGGAGCCTTGAGCTATGGGTTATGGTGCGACTCCACTGTGTGCAGTTTCTGGGATGGCCGCCAAAATGTTCTTGAGACT
Organism: Rhinella marina; assembly: GCA_900303285.1. NCBI lineage: Eukaryota > Metazoa > Chordata > Amphibia > Anura > Bufonidae > Rhinella > Rhinella marina. The sequence continues at coordinate 300,341 of ONZH01011037.1, read as the reverse complement.
CAGTCTCCCCGTACACGTGACGCTTGGCTTGTATAAATACGGAGTGTAGCAGGCAGATCAGGTGTCCGGGAAGGTTTTAGACCAGGTCTCAGCTCTCCTGGAAGTGCCGCTCTTGAGATATTCCCAAAAATATGCAAGCAGGTCTTTCACTCATATCCCAACTGCCATAAAAACAGTCACATGACCCTTATCAGCAAATAGAAGCTCACAGGTCTTTCAGTCTCGACATACACACAGTTTTACACCAGGTTTCCGTAACAACCCAGCAATTTTTCTTCACTGTCATCTTGAAAAGGGACAGGGCTCTGTGGATGACATTGTTAAGGGTGCAGAGTTTGGTGGAGGTCACAATTAAGGGGGCAGGCTGCTGTGGAGGTCAGTTAAAGTGACGGTCCGCTATGGAAGTCAGTGTTAAAGGATGGGATGCTGTAGAGGTCACTGTTAAGGGGGTGGGGTGTTGTGGAGGTCACATTTTAAGGGAACGGGCCACTGTGGAGGTCACTGTTAAGGGGGCAACTTAATGTGGAAATCACTGTTAAGGAGACGGGGTACTGGGAGGTCACTAAAGGGGGCGACTGCTGTGGAGGTTACTGTGAAGGGGTCAGGACACTATGGAGCTCACTGTTAAGGGGGTAGACTTCTGTTATGACGGAATGCCTCTTATAGACTTCCGTGGTGCATGCCGTCATAGAATTCCGTTATGGTCCGTGGTAGCAGAATCCATAACAGGATTCTTAGATAACCCGAACCCAAACCTGTACTCCAAACTTGAAAACATCCTCATCCCTACCCAGGAGGTCTCTACCACTAGACTCTCCAGCCTTCAGTCTACCAAGACCTTTTTTGCCATCTTGGGGCACCTGGATAACAGATGCTCTCTCCTCTTATTTTCTTCAGAACCCTGGGGATGAGACAAATAGGAGGAAAGGCATAGCCTAATTCCTGACCCCAGTTCAGAGTTGGGGCATTTATTGCTAGCTGGACATCCTGTGAACTCAGAGCAAAAAAAATCTGTCCATTTTTCTCTTTGCACTTGTGGCAAATAGATCTATAAGAGAGATGATCCCACTTCTAAACAATCTTTTGAAAGACAGCCTCGTTCAAGCACCCTTTTAGCTGTAGATAGCAATAACCCTTTCTCCTCTGACATCTGAAAGATCTCCCTGATTAGCTGTAAGATCAAGGAAACTCTGGTTCCTCCCTGATGGTTCAAATGAGAAGACTGCTGTCCTGTTGTCTGAATAAAAAAAATTACCATTTACCCTGGAGCTGCCACCTGCGGGGCATATTTTATTGCTTTTAAATGTCTGAAATTGGAGAATGTCTTGTTCTCAGAGCCCACAGCCCTGCCAGCAATTGACATCCGAATGAGGCCACCACCCCCAGAGTCTCGCATCCATCATGACTACCAATGGATTCTGCAGTGACCAAGGGGACCCCGAAGATAGATTCTCCTGGTTTGGTGCATAGGAACTTCAAGTTGGGATTGTTCTAAATAAGAAATTATGAGAAAGACGTCTAGATAAGGAATTAACGCGACTCCCTCCAGTCTGACGAAAGCCACCAGCTTGGTGAATACCGTTAGGACCTGAGATATCCCAAAAGCAAGGGCTCTGTACTGGAACTGCAACAGCGAACCCAAACTGAAGTTCTCCAAAACCTTTGGGAAGAGGGGTGGATTGGCACATGATAATAGGTGTCTTCTAGGTCTTCACTTGCCATAAAATAGTCCTAGAAGAGAAGATTCTATGATGGGATCTGTCCACTTCCTGGCATATGTGCCGAGATTTGGCCAGACAAAAAAAAAAACATTGTGTGCAGTAGTTTTTGTCTGGCCGATTCACGCCGTATTTGCTGGGTAGCATCCAGATCCAATTATAATCAATGGAGCCCGCAGGCATAGTGGTAACATCTGGCTACGCCGGATCCAGAGATACCCAGCAGGCTGTTCTCTGCCGGAACAGCCTCCCGAAGAGCTGTAACGCTAGTGTGAAACTAGCCTAACCAATATAAGCGCAAGTGCCCTCTAGTGGTCGTTTCACCTTAGTATCCAGATCTCCCTAACAATAAGCCAAGCACACCTCCGGCACTGTGCGCCATGCCAATTGAATTCTATTTTCATTCTGGCTTTATGTATGTTACTTCTTGATTTTGTCCCCTGATGGAACCATATTGGTAGAAACGCGTCGGGCAACTAGGGTGTGGTTTTGGGCAATTAGGGGTGGGTTCTGGAGCAGCGCACTTCCACCATCAGGAAGTGCACCCTACGGTTAGGAGTCATTAGGGTCATAGTAGGGACAGTTGCCCCTACGCTCTCTCCCCCTGTGCTGCCTCAGCAATCTGTATTATACGCTCCTCATTACTTCCACCCTATCTACATGGTTTTATTTGCCCTAATCGGGCAAATGATTTGTCACCAATGGATTGTACGTTTTTACTTTGATTAACTTGATTAAAAGTTAAGTTTTATATTCCAGGCTTTTCAGTGATTTATGTTTTTTATTTTTTTATGCAATTTTCGCTACCAGCGCATCGGTCGGGGCTTTTTCCCACACGGCAGAAACTGCATTCATTAAACAGATATTTCCTGAATGCCACCAGACTAGCCCAGAGCCACCTGGCACTGTCACAGCGACTCCCACCACAGGGCAAGGGACTAGGAGAACGGAGGACAAAGCCAGACTAGCAATGAAGCTCCTACAAGAAACCTACACCGCTACAGGAAAGGTCCCTTACAGTATAGTAGACCCAGACCTCAGGTGTGAACTTCTAAATAGCTGCTTATGGAGCCAAAGCTCCCTCAGGACATCCTATCCGGAGGACAGGAAACCTGAACTGAAGTGTGGTGGAGGTGTGAATGACCATATCTTAGATTTCCTATCCTGGATGGGAGGACCTACTCCCAAGGGTAGCCATGCTCAGGGGCATAGCTAAAGGCTCATGGGCCCTGGTGCAAGAGTTCAGCTTGAGCCCCCCTTCCCTTAGTGCTCTGTGTGTCTTCTCATGTGGTACAAGGGTCTTTGGGCCCCCTCAGGCTCCTGGGCCAGTAGCAACCGCTACCTCTGCACCCCCTATAGCTACACCCCTGGCCATGCTGTCATGGATGAAAGGGAAAAAAATATACAGTTTTTGGGGATTCAATCGTATCAACTGAGAGCTAAAATGTGATGTGAACAGCCCTATTAGATCCTAATCAGCTCATGTCCAGAGCAAACCTGGGACCATTTGTTAGGTCTCTGTCTGCCACAGCAACTTGGCGTACAATCACATTGCAGGAGTGCCAATGGGCTTATAGAGGGAGCTCCTCAAGGGATGCCACAGCTGCTACTGATTGTGGCATCTAAGGGAGTTACATGGTCATTGACAGACTATCAAAAGGTATAACAACACCTTCTAAAAGAAAAAAAACGAAACAAAAATAAAATGATTAAAAAAAAATTTCAATAATAAGCCTTTAGAGTGCACCCTTCTAAACAAGTGCAAAGCGTGTTCACAGGGTGCAGCATGTACTACCTCTGATCAGACCCAGATGTCGAAGTTTGGCGCCTTGCAGATGAGCGGCTGGAAACCCGCCCCCTTTTTCCAGCAGAAAGCATGGATGTGTCTTTAAACAGACCACAAATTATTGGAGTCCTCGTGTCTGTTTGTCCCACAGGTGAACTCATCTGAATGAATGACTCTTGCAGGAAAATAGGACAAAGTTCAGAACACGCTGCTAGCTCCTCTCCATGCGCCCATGTGAATATACCACTCACTTGAACGGGTCAGTGTCCAGTCTAAGCTTTGTCAGCATCCATCTTAAAAGTGGCCTAAACCATCCAGTGGTTTGTCCAGACGGACAACAGGCCACAATGGGCGAGATGAACTTCAGTCCCAGATTAGCCCATTGACTAAAGTATCTAAGAATAAATTCGAGCTTAGCTGTAGGACCGATAGGGGTCAGCAACCTCCGGCACTCCAGCTGTTGTGAAACTACAACTCCCAGCATGCTCTATTCACTTCTATGGGAGTTCTGAGAACATCCAAGCAAGTGTGCATGATGGGAGTCGTAGTTTCACCACACCTGCTGACCTATAGTATAGGCGTCAGTTTGGCATACAGAATCCTTAAGGCTTCGCAGCGTTCTCCATAATGTCCTACAAACATGTACAGTTCCACCCTTTCATTACGCTGGCTGTGAAGAGGTTAATCCTTTAGAACAAGTCACTGTATTCACTGCCTTATGTACCGCCATAACCCCCCCCCTTCCTTCAGAATAAAATACTCACTTGTTCACGGCCATGATGGAGTGTTGTATGAAGGCACAGCGTCGCTCTGCTCCTCCCTATGTCGTTGTCAGCATTGGGGCGAGACTCAACCTTTGTTCTGTACTTGCTGTGTTTCCTTGGACTTCCCTGCACGTCTGACCAGCTGGTTCAGTCCTAGCTGTTGTGACACGTGACGTGGCCTACTAACGTCACCTGACGCCGGAGGACGGCTTTTAAAAATATTTTTTAAAGACACATTTTTCTTGCATTTTGTTTTCCATGCTTTTTTTTTTCCTATAGGAGGGATCTATGGAGAAAACATCTACATGGCGATTTTTGGCATGACTCTTGTCACATGCCCAAGTATCAGTGTAGCAGGGCAGCCATAGGAATGAATGGGGTCACATGCGCCACTTGCACATTTGCTGCTACCCCAGGATTGCAAAAATCCAACATTAGTTAATTATGTTGGACCTAAAATAACTTATGTATTAGAGGGAGACATTTCCTTAAAGCGGTGTTCCCCTCTGTGACAATGGGGACATATTGCTAGGATATTCCCTCATTGTCTGATCGGTGCAGGTCCCACCTCTAGGACCCGCACCTACACCAAGAATGGAGCAGGGAAGGTGGTGGCTGGAGGACCCTGGGTTTTACTGCGTCCGGCCACCACCAAGCACTCTCCCCATAGTACTGAATGGGAGCACTCCGCGCTTGCGTGGCCACCGCTCCCATTCATTTCTATGGGGCCAACGCTCAACAGCACTCAACTATTTTCGGAGGCCCCATAGAAAAGAATGAAGGGCGACTGCGCATGCACAGTGTGCTCTCCACAAGCAATGGATCTCATAGGGAGAGAAAAAAAATTGTATTTTTACAGGGAATATATACCAGGTACCTTTCCTTTTGGATGGGTCCCAGAGAGAAAAGAAGAGCACTGTGGTGGGAATGGATCCCAGAAGAGGAGGAGGAAACAGTGTTGTTTAGACAATGGATCCCAGAGATGGAAGGATACAATGTTCCTCTTAGATGATGAATCCCACAGATGGAAGAATACAATGTTCCTCAGATGATGGTTCCCAAGGATAAAAAGATACAATGTTCCTCCTAGACAAAGGATCCCAGGGATGGAAGGATATAGTGTCCTCTTAGATAATGGATCCCACAGATGGAAGGATACAATGTTCCTCTTAGATGATGGATCCCCAGGGATGGAAAGATACAATGTTCCTCATAGATGATGGATCCCAGAGATGGAAGGATACAATGTTCCTCTTAGATGATGGATCCCAGAGAAGGAAGGATACAATGTTCCTCCTGGACAATGGATCTCATTGTAAACAGACTATTTTCTAACCTTAACTAATGAAAGCTGGAATCTGATTGCTATCGGTCTCCGCTCCATTGTGCCGATTGTGAAATACTACACACCTTTATCACTTATTCTGAGGATATATTTTATAAGAGGATTATCTTTACTGGTGCCAAGACACAAACTACCTGCACAAATAACAGGTGCTATGTAATAAAATGCTGAACGCAGCAAATAACATATTGTTACTTTTAATCATTTGAAACCTGTGGGATCCTGTTAGGATTTCGAAAACCCAATGTATGCAGCCACCTTTGAGAACTTTAGCAGTACTAGGATTCACTTGGTAAAGTACATGACAATCTAACAAAGCTAGAACCAGCCCTGTACCTCACATGGATCCAGAGATCTCCTCATTCATTGCTCTGCTAGATTTATATCAAGCTGACAGCTCAGGGGGAGTGTCTTGTCTGCTGCAGCTCAAGGGGAGTGTCTTGTCTGCTGCAGTTCAGGGGGCGTGTCTGAGCTCTGCCTATCACAGCTCAGGGGGCGTGTCTCAGCTCTGCCTATCACAGCTCAGGGGGCGTGTCTCAGCTCTCCCCATCACAGCTCAGGGGGCGTGTCCCAGCTCTGCCTATCAGTTCAGGGGGCGTGTCTCAGCTCTGCCTATCACAGCTCAGGAGGCGTGTCTCAGCTCTCCCTATCACAGCTCAGGGGACCTGTCTCAGCTCTCCCCATCACAGCTCAGGGGACCTGTCTCAGCTCTCCCTATCACAGCTCAGGAGGCTGCTGAAAGATGAAACTGAGCATGTGCGGCCATCTCAGTGAGCAGGTCAAAGAAATAAGAAAAAAGAACAAACAGCAGGTGGTGCTATACAGATACATTTTATTGAATAACTCAGCGGCTATGTTAAATTTGTAATTACATGCAATTACAAAAGTATTCAGATCCAGGTGCTGGTTAGAAAACTGTAGCATATTTTTCATGGGACAACCCCTTTATGCCATTTACTAATAACATGCTTGCTATCTTCACCATTTTAACAACCTGCAAAAACAATGGGACAGGCTCAGGTGTATACCATATGGCCACTGCCACCATACCTTCCCGTTTGTGCGAAAATATTTCACTCATGTGAAATAAACTAAAAAAAAACCTTATGTAAAATTGCATGACATGTCGAAAAAACCCCAAATCATTCGGGATAGGGGCCAACAGCTATTATCTTGGATACAGTCATGAACTTCTTAACCATTGCTTGTTTTGAACTAAAACTGAAAATCTGTTATAGGTCTCACTAGATGGGACCAGATGAAACCCAAGAATGAGGAGCTTCAGGTCTTAACGTTGAGGAGTCCTCACTAATTGGGTGGGATTTCCAGAAAACTAGTATAGAAGATAGGCTCCTGCTTTCATTGAGTAGTGATGCAACGTACAGGGTGAAGACTGGGGCTGGCTCATTCTTGGGATCCATTTCCCACTGACACAAGCAAAACCCAAAACCCAGTCAACTTCTATGAGACATTGCAATCTTTCACCCAGAGTGGAAACATCAGCAAGAAAAATGGCCGTAAGGGGACCCGGGATAACAGGCTGAACTGGATGGACGTCATTTCGCAACCCCATAAACTATGTTACTACGACGGTGATGAAAAAACTCCACCTCCACAAGGAAGTTAAAATATGTAGGGACACAGAGCCCAGTGCTCAGGTGGAGTACGTAAAGGGTTTGTACTTATTCCTATATACTCTACTATGGGTAAATTGGGGGGGAGGAGGGTGTCCTCTGTTTAGGATCCAATTTTCTTGGCTTGAGTAAAGAGTGGTTAAAAAGATGGTCTCTCGCTCTGGAGGACATGTCCTTTCCTAGTTACAAAGATGGCTCATTGATGTAAATGAGAAATGTGTAATTCTTCATTTCCCCTGTGGTGGCGCTGCAGAGAAACTGAATAGTTACAGTTTCCTGATCACTGATGGTCCAAACAGGTGGAGACTTTGGGGGAGATTTCTCAAACTGGTGTAAAGTAGAAGTGGCTTGGTTGCCCATAGCAACAAATCAGATTCCACCTTTCACTTTCCAAAAGGGGATAGGTCATCAATAAAAAAAAAAAAAAATATCTCGGAAAACCCCTTTAGAATTTGGTGTGTGCGTCCGTTTCTTTGCCCTGTACTCCATGAACACTGCTAGCCTGCTACCAATGGTCTGAGAAAGCCACAGACCAAACACAGACGCTATCCATGTTGTGCTGTGGTTTTCATGGACCCATAGACTAATGTGCGTGAGGGAGCCAGGCAAAATAAGGGCGTGCTTCCATGGGGCCGCCACAGACTCCCTATACTGTTAAACCACTGATGTGTGAATACAGACTTTAAAGTGGTTATCCAAGAGTATAAAAAGCCCCCCCCAATATGTCGGACCCCTGACATTGAATATACTTACCCCGCTTCCTGGTGCCCGCACCGCCACTGCTTCTCCCCGTGCGCAGATAAAAACATCCTGTGTCGTGAGGGAGCAGCCAATGACAGGCAGGGATGTGGACGAGGCAGGCTCATCCCCATCTGCCATTGGATCCCCCCTCTACACCGGATGTTTTAGGGAGAAGCAGAAGCGGCGGTGCAGGGACTACGAGAGGAACGGGTTAAGTATATTCAATGTCAGGGGCCTGGCATATTGGGGGGCGCTTTTTATATTCACGGATAACCCCTATGTGACCAACGTTTTGATTCCTTCCCCTCTGCAAGTCTTACCAGACGATTATCTCATTGTCATCATCTACAGGAAACTATACGAACTGCTGAATAACGCTGGGCATGGAACGCCCAACACCGGGACGTGAAACTAAAAATGAACATTCAAAAACATTTTCTTCTAAAAAAAATGTTTGAATTCGGGTCAATCCAAAATTCTGTTTTCAATATTCACGGGCCCAGATTGTGCTTGTAACCAAAGCATTTGATTTTACATTTTACAGGCGCGGACTGAGAACTTAAAGGGGCCCTGGAAAAAATACTAAAAGTGGCCCCGTTTTGTAGTTGGGTACAAATTGATTGAACGCAAGGCCAGCAGTACTATATTGCGGCACATTATACCACCTCAACAACAGAGCCAAATACCACAGTCCATCACAAAATACATCCCCAAAAACTTCCACTGGCCGGTCCCCTGGGCATCGGCTCACCAGGAAATTTCCCTGTAAGGTCTATGGCCAAACCGCCCGTTTCCTATATAGGTAGGTTTCCTACCAGGCTAGGACCTCTGTCCACCCCCTACCTTGGGTACACAAAGGAGGTGAGCACCATAGTTAAAGGGGTTGTCCGGGTTCAGAGCTGAGCCCGCCTGAACAGATGGATGCTCCGATGCCCTCCTTTGCCCTGTGCTAATTAGCGCAGGGCAAAGGAATTTAGCCTGGTTCCAGTGACGTACCGGGCTCTGCCAGGCGGAGGCTTCCGCCCGGCAGTGAGCCCGGTGAAGTCATCGGCGCTGATGGGCGGGCTTTAGCGCTGCCCTAGCCAAACAGCTAGGGCAGCGCTAAAGCCGGCCCATTACGGCCGGTGACGTCACCGAACTCACTGCTGGGTGGAAGCCTCCGCCCGGCAGTGAATGTTTACAAACAAAAGAGCCCTTGCCCTGCGCGATCCAGCAAAGGGCAAGGGAGGGCATTGGAGCATGAGATGCTCCGATGCCCTGTTCAGGAGGGCTGCCGGAGTGAGAACCTGGGTATGTCCGGGTTCAGCTCTGTATGGAAGGACGCAAAGCCCCACAAGCCACGGGCACTCAATGTGCCGTCACATGGTGCCTCAGTATACCACTGTATTGCACTGCTGTTCTGCCCTAGACACAACACATTCAGATTCTGACAAGAAATGTCATGATGCAGAGGTAGTCGGCCCCAGCTCCACACAGCTACAGACGCCACACTACAGAGTTACAATGCATTTGTTATAATATATATATACACACACACTAATATAACCATATCAAATCAAACTTTCCTGTAAGATTTCATAGAACGCTCTAGAATCAGACACATTTAAAAATGCATACATGCTTCATGACCAGTAGGTGGCAGCTTTGACTTGCTTTTCAAGCTCACGATAACTTTTGTTACTTTTTATAATTACATCTGATCACTGGATATGTGATCATTACACGACCTCCACTTATATCTAGAATAAACCTAGAAACTACACCCTGAATCACAAATATCAGTCTTAAACACTCCCCAAATCACAATACGCACTCCAAGAACAAATAAGGTGAAAGACAAAAAATTTTTACAAAAAAATGCAATCCTGAAAAAAACAAGTGTACAATAAGTTAATACAGCACAAGATATCATGGTACCAAGTGTACTGGAGCTCCATACACTTGGGGGGTCATTTACTATCCAGGAATAGGCCTGGTGCAGATTGCATCACAAAGGTTATTTGCGACGCAATCTGCGACTTTTCTCCGTTCACGCCAGGTCTTTAAAAAAGTGGGTGGGGTAAGGGGAGGGGCCAGCAGGCCCATCTCATTCATCATTTTCTACACCTGATTACTCCCACTGATCAGCTAGTGATGGCCGATCCTCACACTTAGTAAAAGCCGGACTTGTCTTACCACACTTTGGGCTCTTCTCCTCCAACAACCACCAACTCTGCGGACGTACTCTGGTCCCCTCATGGTCGCTGTCAGGCAGACTTCATCCCCTCAGTAACCTGCTGGCTTTCCTTTGGTCTCCTGGTTGAAGAACAATCAGGAACACACACTACCCTTGGACGCCATCACTACATCTCAGTCCATCCTTTCTTCTAGGACATGGCAAGACATTGCCATTGGACATCTCTCGTCTCACATGGTCGGTTGTCTTTGGCAGTAACACGCTTCTCCTTTTCCTTTGGAAGTCCAAATCCATCACAGCAGGCACCTCGGACCCTTTGGTCTCCTGTATGCAGTGCCAGCAGCCTTTGCACATCTTTGCTTCCACTTTCCATATCCCTCCTTTGCCTCTTCATGCCTCTGCCTTTACCTCCCCAACATTGGCACATAAAACTCCTGCCATTGCACATTTAACTGCACCTGTTATTTGAGGAGATCCTCGATTAGACTGCACCACAATTCATGGTCTCTCTCTGGCTTTCAGACAGACTCTCAGATTAGGGTAGGAGTCTCTTTTCCACAGCTCAGCCCTTCCTTCAGTGATCTCCAGCTGACTCCTAATGAGCCTCATTAACCCCCCTGAGGAAAGACCCAACCTTCCCACTCAGCTTTCCCTGGGTGAGAAACACCATTGGCACAAATCCTGTCCGTCACTGCGGCAGCCACACTGCCACTATATATATATCAGCTGTGAAATACACCTGATAGGACGTTACCTTTCAATTGTGACCCAGAAGAAACAAGATGGTGTATTGCAGTAGAGCTCATATACAAAGAATGCACTATATTTTTAGGGTACGTTGCAGGGGGCATCTCATAGTCTTCTGTGCAATGATCTGCAGTTCTCCACTGCAGTTATACCGGCCATGGAGAAGGCTTGTCACCTAATAATGAGCAGCACAGAGGGTCAGACGATGTGACAGATGGCCTTCTGCTCACCTTAAGGGTGCATTCACACGACCGTAGTTTTGGGTCCGCATCCGTTCCGCAATTTTGCGGAACAGGTGCGGACCCATTCATTTCAATGGAGCTGCAAAAGATGTGGACGGCACACAATGTGCTGTCCGCATCCGTAGGTCCGATCCGCGGCCCCGCAAAAAATATAGAGCATGTCCTATTCTTGTCCGCAATCGCGGACAAGAATAGGCAGTTCTATCATAGGGCCGGCTACATTCACACAGCCGGTATCCGTGTTTTGCGGATCCGCAATTTGCGGACCGCAAAACACATACGGTCGTGTGAATGTAGCCTAACTAGGTGTGCTGTTCGCATTTATTGTGGCACCGTTGAGATGAATGGATCCGCATCCAATCTGCATTTTTTGAATGGGGCCTTAGGTGTGGCCCCCCTCCCTTTGGCTTAATTCAGACATCCGTGGAGCACGGTCCGTGAAAACCCAGACCGTGCTCCTTCTGAGGGCAAGAGCGCACGGCGTCATTGGTTGCTATGACGTCATGCGCTTCCTGAGGCCGACGCTGTACAGTGATAGACTCTACACACTCATATCGAGTGCATCACTGTACAGCGGCGGCCTCACGAAGCGCACGGCATCAAAGCGACCAATGACGCCGTGCGCTCCTGTCCTCAGAAGGAGCACGGCCCAGGTTTTCACGGACCGTGGGCCACGGACGTCTGAATTAAGCCTTAGCTACTGGGCCTCGTAGCAGTCACAAGAGGTTGTAAATACCTTTATGTGACATAAGGCACAATCACCTGGAAGTGTAATAAATACTAATGCAGTGATTTCTTACCAACATGAACCTTTATTAGTGATTTAATCAGTCTTATTATAAAAAAAAAATACAAAAATAATAATAAATCAATAACTTAGGTATAATGTAATGATATGTACAAAGAACAGAACAGCAGGTAGTATGTGGGTAATAAGTACCGCATCCAATCTACATGCAGGTTCTTTCAAAGGGGCTATGCTGTAAATATCTAGCACTGTACGTGCAGGCTCCTCACCTCTGATCCACCAGGTAAGGCCCTATTCACACTGTCAGTGTTTGGTCAGTGATTTCCATCAGTCATTGTGAGGCAAAACCTAGAGTGAAGCCTCCAAGGAGATAAGGTATAAGGGCTCATACACACAGCCATGAGATGAACGGGTCTGCAATAAATGCAGATTGGATGCGGACCAAAACTACGGCTGTGTGCGTGAGGCCTTTATCAGTGAACATCCAGGTGACAGACTCCCTCTAAGGCTCCATTCACACGTCCTGTTTTTCTTTCCTGATTCGATCCTGATCCATTCATTTCAATGGGTCCTGAAAAAATCAGGATCGAATCAGGAAAGAAAAACAGGACGTGTGAATGGAGCTTAAGACTACCTGCACACTTTCTGGATAATATAGACATCAAGCCTCATAATCCTCCAGAAAACAAAAAAGAAACAACTATAACTTAATAATATTATAATAATTTTTGAAGAATGAACACCAGTAGTGCAGCGCTTTGAGGAGGACACGGTAGATTCTTCCTGGAAGGTTGCCGTTATAGGGATGGATTTCGGCACATCGGAAGGTCCTGCAGATGTGATGCTCTAGTTGTCGGAGGAGTCCTCCGTCTCTTCGGTGGAACCATCACTCTCCAGGTCTGGACGTCGGCGGATGGGTAGAGTCTTCTTAGGAGAAGCCACGCGAATAATATCTCGGGACGGAGGGAGAAGGTTGGTGGTGGGAGGGTGTGTAATGGAGCAGGCAGATAGCTGAGCAACACTGAAGTGAGAAGAGAAGATGTGAGCACAATACCACGGCAGGGGTTTGCAGGGTTAGAAAAAAAGGTCTGTTTTTTTTTCCCCCCAGAAACAGTGCCACGTCCGTCCATGCACTGAGTCTGGTATTGCATGCGGTCCCCAATGCACGGACATCGTCTGTATGGCTGGTACTGATGGATGCAGACTAGAGATGAGCGAGCAGTGCTCGTTACGAGCACTGTAACGCTCGGGTCCTGTGTGAAATGCCCGCAGGCATTGCGGATCCGTCCTCAGCTGCATGTAAGTCAATGAGGGCGGATCGTTTGGTATGACACTCATACCAAACGGTTCCATCGTCACCCGTCTTAAAGTCAGTGGGGACGGAACCGTTTGGTATGAGTGTCATACCAAACGATCCGCCCTCATTGACTTACATGCAGCTGAGGACGGATCCGCAATGCCTGCGGGCATTTCACACGGGACCCGAGCGTTACAGTGCTCGTAACGAGCACTGCTCGCTCATCTCTAATGCAGACCCATCCAACTTGAATGGGTCCGCGTTCCATCCGCACTGCAAAAAAAACAGAGCATGTTCTATTTTGTTTGGCACCCACTTCTATAGAGGGTTGATAGTATATCTTTCGGATACGCCATAAATGTCCAGATAGGAATACCCCTTTAATGCCCAGGAATCACAGGCCTCATCCACTTACATTCTGTCCAGCTCCTTATCCAGAACTTCATCAACTAATAAATCCACTTTATCTGGCAAAGCACCTGCAGAGACAACACAGGATAAATGATGGCAGAAAATGCAAGTACATAGCATGGGCATATAGAACACCTATAGAATTTTGGATACTTTCTGAAGTCCCATAGTAATGCATGGCAGGGTGGCTACTCTTGTGCGGCTTGCTCTCCATCTATAGGGCATCTAAAAAAAAATTGCAGAGCAAAGCCCTATAGACAGAATACAACTCTACGTCCAACTACGCCCCATTAATTTAGGGGGGGGGGGGGCATTCTAAATTTTGCTGTGTCGCCCTATGATTTATGTGTGCTGCAGATATAAGGTCTTTAACCCCCTCTAGCAGTGGGAAAAGTAGCTAACTGGAGGGGGGAGGGCTGCTTTAGACGCAACTGATCTTGTTTGAAAGAAGACATTCCAAGCTTTCAGACAATACCAAAATGACAGCAATATGTTCAGGATAGAGAAAGATATCACTGATAGAAATCGGGATGCTGTGAATGCAGCTTAAAATGAAAGTACTTGTGATTATTCCTGACTTGATTTCTAACAGTGATTTCTCCTCTGTTGCTTGGACTTTAGCTTGGTCTTGTATGAAAGCCTGGGTTGACAGCTTTCATACAAGACCAGTTGCATGTTTCTAGCTGCTACCATTGAGGAGATATCACCATCTAAAGCGGCCCTCCCCCCTCCAGTTAGCTACTTTTCACACTGCCCGAGCTGGATCGGGCAAAACAGGTGATTAAAGGGGTTCTCTCTTTTGGGACATTTATGGCACATTCACAGGATCCGCCATAAGATGTCTGATAGGTGTGGGTCCTCTTCTGGGTCCCACAATCTTCAGAATGGGGCCCTACTGCACCTCCCTCCATTAAATTCAGTGGCGCTTCCGAAAATAGCCGACAGCTCTCATTTGGCTATTTTCTGAAGGTGCTTTAGAAGTGAATGGATGGCCACCTCCTCTTTTTCGGCTGGGAGTGATGACGTCTCCATCTGGAGATAGCAGCAGGTCCTATGGACATGTCATAAATGTCCCACAGGGGAATACCCCTTTAACTTCAAAGCACTGACTGCACAGTCCTGGACACGCAAGTCGGCAGGAGGTATTAGGCTACTTTCACACTAGCGTTATGGAATTCCGGTATTGAGTTCCGTCATAGGGGCTCAATACCGGAATAAAACGCTTACGTTTTGTCCCCATTCATTGTCAATGGGGACAAAACTGAACTGAAGACAACGGAATGCTCCTGAAAGCATTCCGTTCAGTCTTCAGACCGGAGAGCAAACCGCAACATGTTGCGGTTTGCTCTCCGTACTAGTTATCCGCACCTAAACGGATCCGGAAAGACCCCCAATGCAAGTCAATGGGGATGGATCCGTTTGGTGTGGACACACTTGTAAACAGATCCGTCCTCCATTGACTTTCAATAGAGGTTATTCCGGATCCGTTTAAACGCTAATACAACCGGATCCGGAATTACGGATCCACAAGGTTGTATTACTCAGTACGGATCCGGCGGGTCCCTTCACCCGCCGGATCCGTACTAACGCTAGTGTGGAAGTAGCCTTACAGTGTTATATTAGCCTAGTAGACCCGCAGTCCTCTGTAGAAGTACAGTATGTGCTCAAAGTACTAAAAACACACAAAATAAGAACAAAGAAGCCGTCAACAGCAGCTTGCTGATTGTTTCCATTTGGTGATTGATTATTTGGTATTCTACAGAGCACAGAGTAAAAACGCATATAAAAATAGCTAAACTATAAGAGATGAAAAGATGCTGTATTTTAGATGTGCAGACCAATGTTCAGCAAAGATGCAGCTTGTGCGGTAAGTTTTACGTGGAGCCAGATGATGACGTCATCCTGTGTGTATGAATGTGCACTTGATGGGGGGCATTTATCATGCTCGCCTGTGATCCATCTTTGTATTCGTCAGGGCGCAGGTGGATCGCGTGCAATTAGACTACTCTTTGGTTGGCTCACTAATTAGGTGCAAAAGTCGCATATTAGATTAAAAAGTGGCGGCCATATATATATGTTTGGGAAAGGTTGCACGTCTACCCCCCGATGCAGCTATTTTAACAGAATTGTCGCACGGCCCAAAACAAAGCAAACAGAACTACACCGCCCCTGGAGTAGAGGAAAAATTAGAATTTTTTCAGGCCGAATTCATGTGTAAAACAGGGGCGCCTACATAAATAGGCCAAAAAAATGTGCAGAAAAAAAAAAAAGCCACCAGAATTAGTCTAAAACTGAAAATTTCTGAACGAGGCACAAATGCCTCCAAAACAGGCGCACTTTCATTGCAAATACAAAAAATACATTAAAAAAAGTGTCTAAAATGGTAAAAAATTTGACTAAAACAGGGGCGAAACACTATATTAAATGACCCCCCATGTGCCTCTCAAGTTCTTGGAAGAGACTTAGGGCTGTATTACACTGACAGATCATCGCTAGTGAGCTTTCAGAGCAAGGCCTCGTGCACACAACCATAGGTGGCCCGCAAACAGCACGTCCGCAATATACGGGAAACGGTTGCGTGCGCACAGTATAATGGATGCGGACCTATTCACTTGAATGGGTCTGCAATCCGGGAGATATGGTGTGGTGTGGTGCGGAACGGAGGCACCCATAGTACCCGTTCCGCAAAAAAGCAGTGCATGCACCGGACCGTCAGATGAAGATTGCGGATCCCATTCAAGTCAATCGGTCCGCGTCTGCAAAGGTTGGTGATCGTGCATTGTGGACTGCTATTTGCAGTCCACAGCATGGGCATGACCGGCCGTGTGCCTGAGCCCAAACCTCATTAGCGATGATCTGGCAGTGTAATACTGCCGCCAGGCAAAGGTGGGCAATCCAGCATGCTTATAAATCGTTTGGCGGCGGCAGATCGTTCTGCTGCCGGCAAATAATAATTCTGTATAGGGACTAGCGATGGCATAACGATGACTCCTCCCCATACTGTGGAGGAGATCGCTGCATGTAACAGTAGCAGTCTCCTCCACTAGTGAGCAGGCGATTGCTGGGAAGGAAGGCTTCCCTCCTGACAATCGTCTGCCTGATCTTTGAATGTAAGACAGTCCTTAGCATTGGTGAACAGGTGCTATAAGGGTGAAAGCAAGAAAGAGGAGATAAAACCTGAGACGTCTCCATGTAAAATCCCCCAAGCGGAGACGACTCAAAGCTAAAAATATGTTCTGCAGCATGGTGGCTAACATTACAGCCCGGCAGCCATCTGGAGTCTGTATGTTCTTATAGTGTTAGCCAAAGGTATCCTCAAGTTGTCTTAAAGGGCTTGTCCAGGATTAGGAGAAAGCTGCTTTGTTCTCCAGAAACAGCGCCCCTCTTGGCCACTGGTTGTGTCCGGTATAACACCTCAGCACTATTCACTTGAATGGTTGTGAGTTGCAATACGAGGCACCTCAGGTAGACCTCTCCCTGCTGTCCCAGGTTGTACATTTTACTTCAAGAACATTTTTCATCATCCCTGTAAGATATCAAACACTTAAAAAAGAGGAGCTGTCATAACAATTCTTGTGACTCTATGTCAGGCATCCCCAAACTGCGGCCCTCCAGCTGTTGTAAAACTACAACTCCCACCATGCCCTGCTGTAGGCTGATAGCTGTAGGCCGTCCGGGCATGCTGGGGGCTGTAGTTTTGCAACATCTGGAGGGCCGCAGTTTGGGGATGCCTGCTCTATGTTGTGCAATTCCTCTATTATACCTACTACAAGTTTAGGAATGAATTGCTAGCAGATTGCAGTGAAGGTCCAGGTGGGTGTTACCAGTTGGGGGTGTGTCCCTGCATTATATAATAAGTGCTGCCAGTTTCAGACTGTGCAGGGACACCCCCCCCTCAACTGGTTACACCCTTCTGGACCTTCACTGCAGACTGCTAGTAATTCAAATATAAAATTCTAGCAGGAATAATACAGGAATGGCACAAAATGGAGACATAAGAATAGATGCTCCAGAATTGTTATTACATGGGGGATGCAGACATGTCAGGAGAGGGAAGAGGTCCTCCATAATAATATACCGGGGGAAGGATTATCAGCCAGATCTCCATGTATATAAAACTGGCGCTGCCTCTGCATTGCCCCTTCCAAGTGGCAGAGGGCATGAGATTTTTTTTAATTCCAAAAGTTTTTTTGCCTCCCCTCATTTTCAGATATTACGAGCCCTCTCCTTGGCATCTCCCATTCCAATTCAAGCCTGGTCAAGCCCGGGAAATCTCTCTTTCACTACACAGGTGACATTCGTCTGAAAGCGATCTGCACAGACGGGTGACGCCGCTCGGCACAGCTGCGCTGACGCGAGCCGCACACTGCTACATCTGTTGCTGAGGGCTGTCAGGGAGATCTGTGCTGCTTCACATCTGACACATTAAACGTGCACAGAAAAGGGATTAAACGCGTTAGATTGTCAGAGATAAAATGAAAAAGTCCTTGACGTCTGGTTTAATGGGTTTACCGCACATTAGCGCACATCAAAGCCGCGCCGTCATCTGCTCACGCGGGATCCAGCTAAATGGAAACGGCTGCTACATGAAAGGACGGGTTTTGTCATAAAAAATATATAAATATGTTACTTCTCAGGAGGCTTTTCTGTACTAGTGTCGTGTACGACAAAATGGTGCCGTAACATACCAGCTGTAATCCAGCTGAAGGGGCTGAAAGGGTGTGGAGACTTTTGCAAACAGTTTCTTTTTTATGTCTCTTTATCTCTTCTTAGATAGGAGGGGGCAGACTAATGAGAGAAACACAGGACCCCGGGATCAGACTACACACAGGGCTGGTTTGTGGTCTGTAGCCTAGGAGATACATAGGTCTGCACAGGAGCTGTGCGCACTGAACGAGAGCAGGCTTCTAATAAAGAATATCTGCAAAGTTGCTTTCATTTTTATTTAGATAAATTGGGGCAAAAAATGCTGAAAATGTGTAAGTTCTTCAAATTGCCAATACACCTTACTGTATCTCAAGGGCCAGAGCAATATATTGTATCCCAGGTGCCAGTGTACCATACTGTATCCCAAGTGCCAGTGTACCATACTGTATCCCAAGTGCCAGTGTACCATACTGTATCCCAAGTGCCAGTGTACCATACTGTATCCCAGGTGCCAGTGTACCATACTGTATCCCAAGTGCCAGTGTACCATACTGTATCCCAAGTGCCAGTGTACCATACTGTATCCCAAGTGCCAGTGTACCATACTGTATCCCAAGTGCCAGTGTACCATACTGTATCCCAAGTGCCAGTGTACCATACTGTATCCCAAGTGCCAGTGCACCATACTGTATCCCAAGTGCCAGTGTACCATACTGTATCCCAAGTGCCAGTGTACCATAATGTATCCCAAGTGCCAGTGTACCATACTGTATCCCAAGTGCCAGTGTACCATACTGTATCCCAAGTGCCAGTGCACCATACTGTATCCCAAGTGCCAGTGTACCATACTGTATCCCAAGTGCCAGTGTACCATACTGTATCCCAAGTGCCAGTGTACCATACTGTATCCCAGGTGCCAGTGTACCATACTGTATCTCAAGTGCCAGTGTACCATACTGTATCCCAAGTGCCAGTGCACCATACTGTATCTCAAGTGCCAGTGTACCATACTGTATCCCAAGTGCCAGTGTACCATACTGTATCCCAAGTGCCAGTGTAACATACTCTAGCCTAGTTGCAAGTGTGCCATCCCAAGTCCCAGTGCAACATACTGTAGCCCAGTTGCCTATGCATCATACTGTATCTCAAGTGCCAATGCGCCATACTGTATCGCAGATGTCAGTGTTCCATACTGTACCCTAAGTGCCAGTGTACCTTACAGTATCCCTGCTGCCTATGCACTATACCTTATCCCTAGTGCAGCCTCCTGGCAGACTACTGGGTGCAGGAGATGTAAGTTTACTGAGAAACACAGCGTCAGTACAGCAACAAAATGTATTTGTCAAAACAATTCCCCCAAACCCAGACTCTGCCCCCCTCTCTGTACATACAGCCACTCACCGATGCTGTGGTTAATTCCGGCATTCTTTGACAGAGCCATGAGGAATCCATAGAAGGTCAGCCTGGGCGCAGTGCCGAGAATCTGTCCGATCAGTGGCAGAGGAGGAGTGCTACGAGAGAGAAGGAAATCACTGTGTGTAACATAATACCGCCATGATGTTCACCACTACGAAGTGCCAGGGGATGATGACAGTAGTAGTTCTAGTAGTTTTCACAGTGTAAGTACCAATGTACGGGCAGTATCAGACACACCCCAAGGAGAATGGTAATATCCAATTCTTATTTTCAGGAGGAATAACTGAAGAACAGCACAATGTAGAGCACAAATATGCTTCAGAATTTTTATTTCATTGGATATACAAGTTTTTACTAAAACAGAGTTGCTGGTTCTCTTCAGCTCTGGGATCTTAAAGGGGTTGTCCCACTGCAACAACTAATCCCCTATCCCACTGCCGGGGCCCCCAATGATCACATGAATGGGGCCCGTGTCCGCAGCTCCATTCAACTATATGGGACTGATGGAGACAGTGGAGTAAAAGTACTTGGTTACCTCTGACGGCTGCATAGAGCTGAATGGAGCACGGGGCGGACTGGACACTGGTGGGCTGATGACCAGGGGCCCGGCTGGGCCCCTCTCACGTCCACAGGACGGATACCTAATGGTCTGATGCTCTCAGCATTAATTAATGCTAGTGGCATCAGGTACTTATACACCTGGCCAACGACCGCAGGTCCCTCCTGAACTCAACTGTATCATCGTCATCAGGATGGTGATACAGTTGAATACTGTGGTGAAGGCATTATTTTGTGCTGCACAGTAGTGTCACCTACTTCTGTTGTCCCGCCTTCTGTCAAGTTATCCAAGACTATTAAAGCCACCCCATATGCCGGACCCCTCACAATGAATCTACTTACCTGCGCACCCCGGCACCCGTGCCGCTCCTGGTCCCCGCACCGCCACTTCTCCCCATGGTTGGATGAAAACATCCGGTGTCAGTGGGTAGGTGGCACCTGCGATGCTAGGGAGGCTCGTCCCCGTCACCACCTGCCATTGGCTGATGCCCCCGACACCGGATGTTTTCATCCGCGCAAGGGGAGAAAAAGCGACGGCGGTGCTGGGACCAGGAGCGGCACAGGGACCAAGGTAAGTATATTCATTGTGAGGGGCCCGGCCGTATGGGGGAGCATTTTATAGTCTTGGGTAACCCCTTTAAGTTCCCAGTATGCCCATGATGGAGTGGCAGATTGCATGTGCCCTCTGCTCCATACAAATGGGGGAACACGGGCTCCCATTCTGGTGATCAGCGGGGGCCACAGTGGGAGGACCTCCTTCAGACACTTATCTATCCTATGGATGGTGATGACCCCTTTAAGGAGTGTCTCCCTCAGCACACACAATGTAAAGTGAAGCACCTGTTGGATCCTTCGGCCGTGTCCTTTTTTACTGCACGTTTTTCGTTCACCCCATGGAGGCCCTACTGTTGTCTTCAGCTATCTGCCCTGATGATCAGATTTTGCATGCAGCCATATACCGCTCCCGGGCCTGAGTCCTCTTCACGGCTGCCTGTACAGATATACTCCAATGTGTAATGACATAAAACAGACCCTAAACGAGCCGGACCTAATTAACAATAGTCAGTGACCATAAGATTACATAATGTTGTGTGGCTGCTAAATCCGCTTTCAGACAAATGCATGAAGTAAAATGGGCGAGAAACCAGACCGCACTGACGTGGAGATTTTCACATAATTTCACATGAATCCACCTCAACTCTGAAGACTAAGATGTGAGGAAAATCAGAGGAGAATCTGTCATGGACGAACAGCTTCACTTTATATGGAATTCTGCTCTGCTGTAATGTGGTAGCCGTCCAGCAGAGGGCGCTGACAACAAGCAACTCTCCCTCCGGGATCCATTAGGGCTCATGCACACACACGTATCTTATAGCCTGTATGGAACCATTCATTTCCATGGGGCTGCAAAAAACGGAAATGATTTAGTGTGCGTTCTGTGTCCGCATGGACATTCTGTCATAAAATATAAAACGTCCTATTATTGTCTGCTTTATGGACAAGGATGGGACTTTTCTACTAGGGGCCAGCTGTTCCGTTCCGCAAAATGTGAAACGCACACGTGTGCATGAGCCCTTACAGGAACCAGCTACGTCGGGGATCTGGGCTGGGGTGGACTGGCCATAAACCCTACAGGAAAATTGCCTTGTGGGCCGATGCCCAGGGGGCTGCCACTTGCAGAGCTGCCTAGAAAAGTGAGGAGACGGGCCTCACTATACACTATTCTCCAGCACTTACATATCCTACGAGCGTTCCTGTCAGGCTGCTCAGCCATCGTAGGCAGGATCGTATCATTACCATCTACTGTAGAGGCCCCGCTCCCTCTCCTCCCCTAGGCAGATGTGGGGACTACCAGTCCTGCTCACATTCTAGGACAGGTTGCTTGCGGCCATTTTATATCATTCCCGGAGAAACCCCTTTAAAGGGGTTTTCTGGTAGTTAGCAATTGATGACTTAATGTGAAATTGGTGGGGGCCCGACACCCCGAACCCCTACCAATTAGCTGTCTCAGGCAGCCACCGATGCAGCGAATGGAGCAGGAAGCAGATGGCGCCGTCCAATGCGTAGTGGTCGTACTGGGGTACTGCAGCTCAGGCAAATGAGAGCTGAGCTGCTATATGCCGGAAACTACATGGTAAAAATTTAGTAGGAAGACTGACTACTGGCCTTCACCGCTGTACGGTACGAAACAAGTGACAACAACTGTAGGATTTTGTTGAGAAGAACGTGGAGTATGAATTCTATATTCCTGTAAAATTGTAAAATGAACTATAAATCCTTGAGAGAAACCTCACCACCCAATAAAACCAGTATACAGCTGTATCAGTGCACAGAACAAGTAGAGACAGGACGAAGGCGCACAGAAACCGGCTCGCCATAAAATCTGCCACAGCACAAACACTGCAACCGACAATACATAAAAGAGAAAGCAACCGAAGCAGAAAGAGCAGAGCAGCGCGCGGTGTAATCACTGATAATACAGAGACGGAGCAAAGAAAATGTCAGGAACAGGCGCAGAAATGATCTCCGATAACAGAAGTAACAATCCCTCTCTGCTGCCATGGCAACAAGATGTCAAAACAAATCCGCCACAGTCAGTGTAGCCAGGCAAGCCAATCCATGGGAGCAGAAATGTAGCAAGTTAGAAACCTGACACATACAAAGGCTACATAATAGCTGTCATGTCGGCGGGAGGAGACGGGCGGCACCTATGAATCATGGGTCACACACAATAGGAAATAAGTATGTGCCGGGCTTTGTACTGGGAACCGCGGCATTAGAAAGATTTATACCATTCAGCTTCTGGGGTTGTGGACTGTGCTGATCCAGCATGTATCTACTCAGATACAATGAAAGTCAATACAAAGACAGGACTGTGGCCCCCGCTGACCGTGGTAAGGGGTGCAGGCTGTCTACTACCAGGGGGATACAAATCTGTCTGCTGCTGGTATTAAGGCACAGTTCACACCAACCAGTCTTCCTTGAGATGGACTGATTTGTCAGTAACTAGGCTTTGTGTGCCTTTATTTAAAGGGCATCTGTCAGCAGTTTTGTCCCTATGACACTGGCTGACCTGTTACATGTGCACTTGGCAGCTGAAGGCATCTGTGTTGGTCCCATGTTCTTATGTGCCCACATTGATGAGTAAAATGATGTTTTATTATATGCAAATGAGCCTCTAGGAGCAACGGGGGCGTTACCATTACTCCTAGAGGCTCTGCTCTCTCTGCAACTGTCACATCCTCTGCACTTTGCGGCACCTGAGAAACATAAACATCCAATCTCATGTCCTTAAAGGGAGTGTGTCACCTCCAATGCACTCTAGCTCTGTGTACCATCATTAACACTATACCTTTGTTAGTGATATCCATCTTTCCGAACGGCATAGCCATTAGTTGAATACAGTGGAAGTAGGCGACTGACTCCCTTAGATTGAAGCAGCTTTTGCTAATTAAGCTCTTGGAGAAGTCGTTAAAGGGAAATCTGTCACCAGGAACTTCACTGGTAAAACAGGCACGATGTCTTGTAGTGCTAGCTCACCTAAATGCAATGATACTTTTCAGTTCATTATCTTCATTGCTTCATTCTGGAGAAAAAGCCCTTTTAGTCCCTATGCAAATAAGCAGTTAAGTGCACTGAGGGCCACTCTGTGCACCCTTGCTCCTCCCACTTCCTCTGCCAGCTCATCCCTCTCCTTCTTGATTGAAAGGAAAGACGAGATGACTATGCAGGAACATGACCCTGTCCATCAAGATGGATAGGAGGGAGCTGACAGCAGAAGTAGGAGAAGCAAGAGTGCACAGAGTGGCTTGGACCCACCCACTGTGCACTTAACTGCTCATTTGCATATGGATTAAAAGTAACAAATCACTAAGTGACAGGTATCATTACATTAAAGGCTATGTACACCTTAGGGGGCATTTTTTTTAAATGATTGCATTGTACTCATTTTGAGCTAAAATAATTTTTAAATTTTTTTAAACTGGTCTTTATTATAAATATGGCATCCTTTTTTTCTGTACAGAGCTGAGATGCTCTAGTAGCAGCCTTTGGATTTTCTGTCTTTTCCATCAGACCAGGAGCAGATGGGCTCCTTATCTCTGCTCTCTGACCTTACAAACACTCATTATAGCTCAGTTCTTATCTTACTGATTAAGAATGTGGCTTAAATATGTTTTTATGACCTCTTAGTAATTTAGAGATAAGGGTTATTAGATGACCGGCACAAAGTGAAAGTACTAGTCACACAGTTGGAAAAACTGTTAAACCTTTGTGACAGAAAGGCTCAATATTTTTAATAAAGGCAAATTGAAAAAATTATTTTTAGCCAAAAATGAGTAAAATGCAATCATAAAAAATAGCCTCCAAAGGTGTACATAGCCTTTAAGCTGAGCTAGCCCTGGAAGACATTGTGCCTGGTTGCCTGACTCTGAAGCCAACAACCCCTGGGGTCCTAACCTGTGACCCTAAACATAACAAACCCCACTCAACTGTCCATGGTCCCATTACTGTTCCGCTCCCACTGCTTCTGGTCCCCAAAGGACCAGGAAGTGGCTTGGTCCTGTAACAAATTGCAGGCCTCAGCGGTCACAGCGGCTTGAATGGTACATCACTGCTGTATGTGTAGGTGCTATATATGCAATGGGGAATAAATACATTGTTAATCTCTTCTTTCTTTTATCTGTAAGAAGACTGACTCACAACTGACACACATTTCATGCCTCCTACAAACGCTACATCATAAGCAGCCATCTTGTCCTCTCTCAACCCGAGACACCCCCAAGACAGATCCGATAGATAAGTGACCAGAAGTGGCTCGAGATTTACAGAACGAGCTCATACCTCTTGAGAACTAAGCAGCGTTAGGAATCTCTGCCCTAGAAATGGGTCCTTTCTTCATTCTCACCCCACCCCTCCCAGGTGCAGGGTTTACAAAGAGCACCTAAGGGAGGCCACAGATATGTGACCTAGGAATTTACTCAAGTAAGCTGAACACACCCATAGGAAGAATGTGCCATGCTCAAGACATTGCACAACAGGATCATGGAAGATGCAACCACCTGAAGGCAACGTCCACACAGGGCTGAAACAAGCGCAGCAAATCCGGTATCAGCAAAGTGGATGAGACTTTAAGAAATGTCACCGTGACTTCAGACAATTCCTACAATGTGCTCATGACTGAATTGAGTTGATGGACTCCATTTTGAAACTAGGAAATACTTTTCTACAATTTTTGATACATATCCTCGAATGGCGACTCCATACGATACATGGGGAACCAGGGGCGGACTGGGAATTTCACGTGCCCTGGAAAAAAAAATATAAAAATAGCCCTATTTTTAAGTGGGGTCCAAATTGACAGAAGGCAGGGTCAACAAAATTAGGCGGGGCCAGAAATACCATATTGTGGCACATTATACCACTGCAGCGGAACCTAATACAACAGTGCATTGCAAAATACTGGCCCTAAAACTGCCCCTCTGTAGTGGCCAGATCCAGCTACCCCGTTCTGTCCTCCTACTCCAGTTAACCTAGGATGGCAATACAGTTATATTCAGGAGTCAGGAGGAGAGCGTCAGATCATTACCTACCACGGCTGGTGCGAATGAGCCTCTTGGAGCAACGGGGGCGTGACTGTTACACCTAGAGGCTCTGCTCTCTCTGCAACTGCTGTACCCTCTGCACTTTGATTGACAGGGCCAGGCCTGATGACGTTTATACTGTCTAGTCCTGTCAATCAAAGTACAGAGGGCGCTGCAGTTGCAGAGAGAGCAGAGCCTCTAGGTGTAATGGTAACGCCCCTGTTGCTCCTAGAGGCTCATTTGCATATATTAAATCATCATATTTCTCAGTAATGCAGGCACATATGCGCACGCGCCGGCGCGATCACACTGCGCAGGCGCGGAATTTCAGCGCTACGCCAAGCGGTCTAGCGCTGTCAATCTTGTTGTAGAAGGGGCGTTACCCCCGGGGCCCGAGGCTCTCCTCCTTGTCTTTGGTGGTGGTGAAGAAGCGGTGGGCGGTGAAGAAGCGGTGCTCAGGAGGAAAGAGCCCCGGTGGAAGAAGCGGTGCTCCGAAGGCTCATTAGCATAATGTTTAAAGTTCTTTATTCAGCACAACCGCTGCGCTATACTCTGCAATACAGGTATGTTAAAAAAGTGCAATTTAAGGGGTTTTAACCTATGTATTAAAATACATAGGTTAAAACCTGGTGACAGAGCCTCTTTAACTCCTCCTCCAGAAGGCTGCAGGAGGAGAAGTTTTGGGAAATCTAGGGAGTTTCCAAAGTTGTGCCTAGTTACGCTCTTGGGTAAAGTACCACTTGCATATTACCCTGGTGTCAGTGGGTGGCTAAAATTAAATGGAGTCTACAATTTGGGCAACCCCTTCGTAATCACCAGTGTGGGTACAACACAAAAATACACATCTCACATACTGCAGACCTTCTTATAAGAAGGACGAGGCCTTATCCAAGCGATCAACAATGGTAAAAATCAATGTATTCTCGAAAACTGAAAATCTGCATCCATTAAACAAACACTATCCATATATCTTAGTTCATTAACACATGAGATGCTCTGGCCATTAATTGGTTAAAATAATCTGGCCTTCATCCTGTCAGAGTGTTGTGATGTCACCACATTTGCATAGAATGTTCTAGAACTGGACCTACAGCTGTGATGTCACTGGATGACATCACAATGAGGAGTTTGTGAAGGTATAACTCCATGTTGGATGCACACAACTTCAGAAAGAAGATTGGACGCCATCATGAGGATTCATAGGCGTCGGCGCTATGTTGATCGGCGGCTGCTGTTCAACACTCTCTCATCCTGCGTGTCCATTGGCTCACTCCTTCTGACCCGATTCAGGAAATTGAATCAAAAATGGAGAACTCTGATGAGGAACTCCAGCTTCCTGGCCAAGAAATCAACCATCATGACACGGGCCAGGAGCTTCTTCAGGTCAGTTGCCTTAAGACGTAAAAACCACGTCATCCGCCATGACACAGCTGAGAAGACACCAACCCCTTTCATTGCTGATCCAAAAATTGCACATGAGGGGCCCCTAATACCACAAGGCATGTCCCTGGGAGAAACACCAGAAAGTGGGGAACCCCCACAAAAAAGACCCCGGGACGCTGATGCTGTGGAGCCATTCCTTCTCCACAAAGCACCACCTGCTAAAAAAACACCAAAGAGCTGTAAGCGACGACGTGATAGAAAGAATCGTCAAAAGCAGGACAAGAAAATGGCTGAGTCTGCTGAAGACCTTCTGAAGGCATCTAGTGAAGCTTCCAAAGCCAGTCTTAAAAGGAAAGCACCAACCTCCAATGTCAGTCAGCCCGGGACATTTCCACCAGCCAAAAGAGCTGCGGCAGAAAACATGTCCGCTCCATCTACCAAAGATGTAGGAAGCCTGGAGCTGGGAACACCACAAGTGGAGAAGGCCTATACCTGGAGAGCACAGAACAACTTGTCTCCAGAGCACTTATCCATCCTGAAGGGCAGCGGCCAGGACGGCATGCTGGTTGATGACATCATTAACAAGGCCCAGGATCTCCTGCAGAATCAATTTGGAGACTTTGATGGGCTGCAGCCCGCCGCTGCTATTCTCTTTCCAGGGTACAATGTGCTACAGAAGGCCGTACAAATCCACTATGACATGGACAGGGTGCACTGGCTGACCACCTGCTTCAAAAATGGCCACATCCTAGTGGCCGACAGCATCAAGACCAGCAATTTGCCTTCATCTGTTTGCGAGCAGATTAATAACATCTACAGTGTTGTGGTCAATGAGCCCCTGAAACATCTCAAATTTCTCAACGTGGATCAGCAGAGAAACACCTATGACTGTGGGGTGTTCGCCATAGCATTTGCCTATGAGTTTCTGGCAGATGACGGTGAACCCACGGCGATCTTCCAGCACAACGTGATGAGAGACCATCTCATATCCTGCCTCCAGAATGGCAGGATCACAGGCTTTCCCAAAAAGGTCAATTAGCGACTCCATGTCTTTCATGACATGTGGAGTCTACGATGGGCCAAGAGATCGCCCTGACCAGAAGCCTGTAATTACCGAAACAGACCTGGATCCTCTATGTCACCAAAGCTGCAGTCTTCATCCAACCCCAGATTACAACCGCTGAGCCATGGTACAAGTCTACAACCCACAGACTTGTTGGCGTCGGTAAGTAACCAGTGACTTTTCTAAGATTGATCTTCACGCGCTGATTGTATTAATGTCTTCTCATGTGATAATATATGTATGTGTAGTAAGTACTTAGACAACTACCATAAGTTTGGGATAATCATACCCCACAAAGATTGACCTTTTAGCCTATGGGCGGCTCCGTCTATAGTTATACCTATTAATGAGGGGGGTTTCCTAATTTATTATTTTGACTCAGTCCTAGAGACCTGATCATCAGGCAGTTGTGTCCCAGGATCATGTGTCAGACTATCAGATGATAGGGACTGCATCCATGAGAATACCCTTCATTGGGTATATTGACGATTTGTGATTTTTCTGCTTCTTGATATTTATGGTGTTTTCTGTATAATTTGGACACAGCGGTATCCAAACAGCCTGGGGTTAAGAAGGCAATTGCAGCAGATCGGATCACCAGAGGTCTGAGACAAAACGAGGCGCAGAAGAAACCATCTCCTGATCTTCACCAGTGACCCCTGCTAGAAGGTACTGGCCTTAAGAACCAAAAAGAGCCCTAAATAAGGTAAGATCCTTGTTATAACATGTAACGCGATTTATGCAAAATGTTCAAAATTATTACGATGCCAAGTTCTGGAGACACCAGAGTGATGACACAGAGTAATTTAGGGTTTAGACTCTCCACGAAGATGAGCAGAGCCGTGGCCATTAGTGGAAAAATAATCCAAATCACCTGATAAAATTCTAACTGCTTGAAGTCACCACTAGGGGGAGCTCCCATTGACCTTGATATGTAGTTTGTAAGAAAGCGAGAGTTTTGGCATTTTGTATCAGGAAAACTGAGCTCCGAACTCCATAAAGATATATGAAAATAAACCAGCCCACGATTATAAGGTGTATTCTGTTTATGTTGGATACAGCAGTGGGTTCCAGAACAAGAGTAACAGCTATAACAGTCAATGACATTGATAAGCGTTGGTATCACTGTTAGAAATATGGGCCTAAGTTTAATGCAGTTAAATAGATTACAATGACCCACAGTGACCGGCAGTAAATTGTGTGTCACTTACATGTATTTTCCGCTGCTCCATATTCCAGCATAATTAGTTATATTTTTTGCATTTGCAGATCAAAGTACCACAGCGGGGGTCTCACTGTGTCTGTGCAATGAATATGGGATACAGCTGGAGGTGATGACTCTACTACAAGTCAGCGACATGGTGGCCACCGTGTCAGGATCAGATGACCTGCGCTTCAGCAAGAGGCAGATTCCGGGCTCGGTCTCTGCACTCACCCACCGGACTTTCTGCAGTCAGACGTATTCACTAAAAAAGTGAGTTTTCTGCTGCATCAAAGGCAGATTCCAGGCTTGGTCTCTGCAATAACCACTGGACATGACATACACCGGACTTTCCCGCAGACAGATGTATTCACCAAAGAAGTGAGTTTCCTGCTGCATTCAGAGGCAGATTCCGGGCTCGGTCTCTGCATTCACCGGACTTTCCCGCAGTCAGATGAATTCACCGAAGAAGTGAGTTTCCTGCTGCATCAAAAGGCAGATTCCAGGCTTGGTTTCTGCAGAAGTCAACGCACTTGACATTCACCAATGATTCAAGGAAAAATCTACGTCACGTGCGTCCACCGCCTAGGGGAAGGGCAGTCCTTCAGCCATGGTTCCCTGGAGGTTTCCACCACTGGGGGTTTTTCCTCTCCTGAGTGCTGAAGGCCCGACTCTTCATGAGTCAAAGGCCCATCATCAACAGGGCCACATTAAAGTCCAGTGCCCTGACTTCTAATGAGAACATCTACTGTACATTTGATACCTTGCAGTTAATAAAGAAGTCAGTGTATATTAAGTAGTGGTGTGTCTGAGCCTTTTTATGGATCTTCATAGTCAACTGGGTGGGGATGCAGAGTGCCGGACCACTGGTGATTAGATAGTGGTGGGCTTTCTTCATTTTACAGCTCAGCTTATGCTTTTTTTATTCCCTACCAACAGGATAGGGGATAAGTATCTGATCAATGGGGACTGATGGGTCCCCCATGATCATGAGAATGGGGACCTTGTGTCCCCAAAGAAATGGAATGGTAGGTCAACCATGTTCCCTTCATTCAATGTCTATGGGACTTCTGGAAATAGCGGAGCATTGTAAACAGCTATCTGCAGCAGTCTCATAGAGAGTGAACAGAGTAGCTATGTGCATGCTCGACCTGCCACTTCATTTATAAGGGGACACTGGATCCAGTTCTCGTGATCAGTGCACCACATAGCCATTGAAGTCTAAGGGTGCGCAAAAAATGTGGATGGAACATGGACCACATCCATATTTTTTGCGGATCTGCGATTTGAACACCGCAAAACGGAGATGGTTGTGTCCATGGGGTCTCATACAGATTCTACTGAAAAAAAAAATTAAAAAATTAAGAGGTACAGTCAGCTGTGTACCTCCAACGGTGCAGCTGCTATGGGGCCCATGGAGGAAGAGGGCCCGGTCTTGGACAAATAGCCCGCCTCCTGATTACAGTTCACGATCATCTTGCAGTGTAATACTGCAGCCGACTGCATCTCGTTCCTGAAAGATCAGGATCTGCTGGCGGCAGATCGTGCTGTGTAATAGCGATCTGCTGCCGGCAAACCACTGTACGTTATGGGGGCGAGCGATGGCATAGCAATCTCTCCTCCTCATGTTGCTGAGGAGATCGCTGCATGTAATAGCAGTGGTCTCCTCAGGAAGCAAGCAGGCAATTTGCCAGGCCTCCCTCCCGACAATCGTCTGTGTGATCGGGGTGTCTAATACACCCTTAAATGTCCGTGGCCAGTAACGATGAATGCACCATTCTCTATGTTACAAGTATCTGGACTGAGGTCAGGAGGGCAGTGGACCCTTTAAAGGATGTCCATGGCTCCAGGCTGTATGAAGCTCACTATTGTACTGATAAACATCTGCATCCTCAAGTATCACTGCTCTTAGACCCAAGGCCATCCTATCAGGCTGAGACCGCCTCTGACATCTAGTATTCCCAAGTCCAGAGAGAAGGACGTACCATGAAATATGAGATATAGGGTCACATAAAAGGAATGCACATAAAAAGGCAAAATGTAGACTGTCGGTGCAATAAACTGCTGCTATTCCAGAATAATATACATGTCTGTATCTCCATACCTACAAAACTAAGAAGATGCAAAAACTTCTGGGGTCTCTGTGTACCTCTCAGAAGCAGAAAATGGGACGTGTGCAACTTTCACTGACTACCCCCCCAATCCCCAACTACAGGGTTTGTAGCAGTGGAGGCAGAGAAGTACAAGAAAGGGTAGAAGCAGCGAAGGCCAGGTGTATACAGCTGACAGTGCCGAATGTAGCTGGTGACTACATGTCTCATGCAGATCTGAGGCACAGGAGAGGAGGCAGACTGTGCCTTGCGCAGCCGCATGCTACTCACAAGCAGTGCGCAAATTTCTGTCCACTGCAGGGAAGGACAGGGATAACTGGTTGGCAGTAGCCTTAAAGGGGTTTTCCAGGTGTTTAATACTGATGACCTTGGCCTAGGTCATCAACAGGGGTGGACTGGTAACTTAAAGTGGCCGTGGAAAAAAACTTTAAAAGAAGCCCCATGCTGTAGGCAGTTCAAAATGACAGAAGGCAGAACAACACAAGTAGGCGAGGACTACACAAGTAGATGGGACCAACAATACCGTAGTGCAGCACAAAATACTGCCACCCCTGATGCAGTATTCAACTGTGCTGAGAGCGTGAGACCATTATGTATCCAGCTGGAAGCCATGAGGAGGGCTCAGGTGGCCCCCTGGGCTTCGGCCCCCCAGGAAATTTCCTTTAAGGATCTATGGCCCTTGGTTATCAATATCAGATTGATGGCGGTCCAGCTCCAGGCACTATGGCCCTAGCTATTTGAAGAGGCCACAGCGCCCTAGTGAGCTCTGCAGTCTCTTCCTTGGCCAGTGACATGAGGGGCTGAGCTGCAGTACCAAGCACAGCCACTACCCAATGGACGGCGCTGTGCTTGGCATGCTGCAAGGAGGCTGTGGCCTTTTCAAACAGCTGATCGACAGTGTGTCAGACCCCCGCCTATCTGATATTGATAACCTATCCTGAGGATAGGTAATCAATATTAAACACCTGCAAAACCCCTTTAAATAATCTACAGGAAGCAACCTTAAAGGGCCAAGACGGCTTTTACTATTGATGACCTATCTCCCTTCTCTCTCCCTGTCCGTTGTTGCTGTCTATGGCAAAGACCATAGACGGCAGCGATGAACAGGAAGAGAGAAGGGAGACGGCATGTGCGCACTGCGTGCGCCGTTGCCTTGTGCAGCTGATCGTTGGGGGTGCCGGGTGTCAGACCCCCGCCGGTCTCATATTGATGACCTATAGGATAGGATAGGTCATCAATAGTAAAAGCCCGGACTACCCCATTAAGGAGATGATATGCGGGCGTCACCCAGGACATCTGCCTGCTATTTCACCATCTAGTACTCGTAAGTGACTGCAGTCCTACATACCTGTGCCTGTCCCGTTCACATAGGTTCTCCAAGCACTGATAGAACTGTGGAGCCTCTACTCCTTCCAGAGACGCGCTGTCGCTGCTCGGCTGCCGCTGGGACGGTGTCGCGGATCGGGACGTTGGCACAATAACGGTGTTTATGCTTTTACCGCTGAGCAGGTCTTGATAGATGGCAGCGGCGCTGTCCAGAAACTCTGCGTATATAAAATATCCAAGAATATAAAGGGGTTAAAATCATACATTATCTAGTACATGACGACAAAGCTAGAACCAGCGCTATACCGCACATGGAACCAAAGATCTCCCTGTTCATTGCTCCAAATGTTCTGGGGGCGTGTCCTTTCTACTGCAACTAGTGTCAGTTGAAGGATGGAACTGAGCATGTGCTTCCGTCTCTGTGAGTAGGACAGAGAAATTGGAAAAGGAGGAAACAGCAGGTGGCGCTATACAGTTAGATTTTATTGAATAACTCAAGTGGTCATAATATATTTTTAATTACATGCAATTACAAAAGTATTCCGATCCAGGATGGAGGTTTGAAAACGGAAGAATATTTTTTGCGAGACAACCCCTTTATTGTTTATATCAACACCAAGCAGTGCCAGGTGTGTTATAACTATAGGCGTGCTGGCCAAAGTAAACCAGTGGGCGTCCCAGTAAATCTCTTCCCCTACGTCAGGCAGGCACCGCAGTACAGACAATAGACACTTGTCAGCTGGTGCATTGTAATGATAGGCCCCGGGGACTTGTTTGATACTCACCAGAGTAATAAAACTGGATCTGGAAGGCGTACAGGAAGTCGGAGAATGACATGAGGCAGTCCATTGCGTCGTCCATCAGTACGATCCTGGCAAGAGAGAAACCCAGAGACTGAAAGCAGACACCGAGGGAAAAGATGGGGCTTCAACTATTACAAGCTGGGGAAGATGAAGCGTGAAAAACAAGTTACTGAGACCCAAAAAAAAATTACTAACCGACAGTAATGGAGGATCAGAACCGAGGGACCATGAGCGCTTACAGAGGACCCGTCCCCTCTCCTGACATGTCTGTTTTAGGAACTACCTGCATTCCCCATGTAATAACCATTCTGGAGCTTCTATTCTCATTACTCTATGTTGTGCTGTTCATCTATTATTCCTCCTAGAAATATATGAATGAATTGCCAGCAGTCTGCATTAAAGGCTCATCTGGGTGTTACCAGTTGGATAGTGTCAGGGACACATCCTCACCCTCATTCCCTCACTATTCACCTACAAATCAGCCATGAAATGCATGCCTACATAGTGGAGAGGACTCCTGTGCATGCCTACATACTCGAGAGGACTCCTGTGCATGCCCACATACTGGAGAGGACTCCTGTGCATGCCCACATACTGGAGAGGACTCCTGTGCATGCCCACATAATAGAGAGGTCTCCTGTGCATGCATACATAGTGGAGAGGACTCCTGTGCATGCACGCATAATAGAGAGGACTCCTGTGCATGCACGCATAATAGAGAGGACTCCTGTGCATGCCCACATAATGGAGAGGTCTCCTGTGCATGCATACATACATAGTGGAGAGGACTCCTGTGCATGCACGCATAATAGAGAGGACTCCTGTGCATGCCCGCATAATGGAGAGGACTCCTGTGCATGCCCACATAATGGAGAGGACTCCTGTGCATGCCCACATAATGGAGAGGACTCCTGTGCATGCCCACATAATGGAGAGGACTCCTGTGCATGCCCACATAATGGAGAGGACTCCTGTGCATGCCCACATAATGGAGAGGACTCCTGTGCATGCCCACATAATGGAGAGGACTCCTGTGCATGCCCACATAATGGAGAGGACTCCTGTGCATGCCCACATAATGGAGAGGACTCCTGTGCATGCCCACATAATGGAGAGGACTCCTGTGCATGTCCACATAATGGAGAGGACTCCTGTGCATGTCCACATAATGGAGAGGACTCCTGTGCATGTCCACATAATGGAGAGGACTCCTGTGCATGCGCACATAATAGAGAGGACTCCTGTGCATGCGCACATAATAGAGAGGACTCCTGTGCATGCCCACATAATAGAGAGGACTCCTGTGCATGCCCACATAATAGAGAGGACTCCTGTGCATGCCCACATAATAGAGAGGACTCCTGTGCATGTGCACATAATAGAGAGGACTCCTGTGCATGCCCGCATAATAGAGAGGACTCCTGTGCATGCACGCATAATGGAGAAGACTCCTGTGCACGCGCACATAATGGAGAGGACTCCTGTGCATGTCCACATAATGGAGAGGACTCCTGTGCATGCACACATAATGGAGTGGACTCCTGTGCATGCCCACATAATGGAGAGGACTCTTGTGCATGCCCACATAATGGAGAGGACTCTTGTGCATGCCCACATAATGGAGAGGACTCCTGTGCATGCACACATAATGCAGAGGACTCCTGTGCATGTCCACATAATGGAGAGGACTCCTGTGCATGCCCACATAATGGAGAGGACTCCTGTGCATGCCCACATAATGGAGAGGACTCCTGTGCATGCCCACATAATGGAGAGGACTCCTGTGCATGCCCACATAATGGAGAGGACTCCTGTGCATGCCCACATAATGGAGAGGACTCCTGTGCATGCCCACATAATGGAGAGGACTCCTGTGCATGCCCACATAATGGAGAGGACTCCTGTGCATGCCCACATAATGGACAGGACTCCTGTGCATGCCCACATAATGGAGAGGACTCCTGTGCATGCGCACATAATAGAGAGGACTCCTGTTTATGCGCACATAATGGAGAGGACTCCTGTGCATGCCCACATAATGCAGAGGACTCCTGTGCATGCCACATAATGGAGAAGACTCTTGAGCATGCCCACATAATGGAGAGGACTCCTGTGCATGCACACATAATGCAGAGGACTCCTGTGCATGTCCACATAATGGAGAGGACTCCTGTGCATGCCCACATAATGGAGAGGACTCCTGTGCATGCGCACATAATAGAGAGGACTCCTGTGCATGCGCACATAATGGAGAGGACTCCTGTGCATGCGCACATAATGGAGAGGACTCCTGTGCGTGCGCACATAATAGAGAGGTCTCCTGTGCGTGCGCACATAATAGAGGTCTCCTGTGCATGTCCGCATAATGGTGAGGACTCCTGTGCATGCGCACATAATGGTGAGGACTCCTGTGCATGCGCACATAATGGAGAGGACTCCTGTGCATGCACACATAATGCAGAGGACTCCTGTGCATGCCCACATAATAGAGAGGACTCCTGTGCATGCGTACATAATAGAGAGGGCTCCTGTTTATGCGCACATAATTCAGAGGACTCCTGTGCATGCCCACATAATAGAAAGGACTCCTGAGCATGTGCACATATTGGAGAGGACTCCTGTGCATGCTCACATAATGGAGCGGACTCTAGGAGAAGTAGTCCTCCTGGTTTGTGGTGCAATAGCGGAGGAATGGGGGTCAGTATTGACATACAAGGACTGATCTGCAGTCAGCGGCAGGTCTCCTACACATGTATTATTGCATTAAGCAGGGCTCCGGAGGTGACATTCCCTTTAACACATTACAGTAATGCAAGAAATCGCTTTAATGTGTCCATCCTGGTGCGGCTGGTGCCAAACGGACGCTGGCTGCCTCTATATATGTACACAGCTCCTCAACAGAGGTCAGTGGACGCCAAGGCCGCAATATGGCGGATACGTCTTTAATTGCTCCTATGGACTGGAAACAGCAAGAAAAAAAAAACATAGAGAATGAGATATCTGCGGCCTCTGGAGCAGACATCCCACTGACAGAGACACAGACGGGACTGACGAGGGCCCAGCTATAATGTCTTTATTGTTTATGAGCCCTATAAATGGGGGGATTGACGGAGACAGCTGGAAACACCAAGTCATTAACCTCGGAAGTTATGGAAGGTTACTACACTGTGTTATGTGTCGGGTTTCCTGGCTCCTGAAGATCACGTATGTTCTCCAAGTCACTTACAGTAAGGGAACTATCAAGGACGGCTTTAGGTCAGGGATAGGGAACATTCTGCACACCCACTTTCAGGACGACTCCTTTCCTGCCTTCCGTAAATTTAGAAATCCGATGTTCTAGAATCCCGTCCGACCAAGCAGCATCGATTTCTAGGCCTAACGGGCATACACAGAAGGGAGACTGGGGACCTTCAGACTTGGACACCCACCAGCACCCCGTAATCTCAGCACAGGGTTACCAATGGGTTGACAAAGGGTGCCCCTTCCTCTGTCTAACCACATAGCATTTGAGGGGTTAAGTGGCCAGAATATGAGCCATCTCTGAGCTCTATGGGAGCTCCGAAAATAGCCGAGCGGGTCGCTCTTCTATTTTTGGAAGTTCCAATTAAATGAATGGGAAACACACCGCACAATGGGCGGCCACTGCTCCATTCACTTCTATGGGGATTACGGAAATATCTGAGCCAGAACTTGGCGTATTCACGGTGTGTCACTTTGTGGAATCTGTTCTAAGAATATGTGCAGGTCCCAGAGGTGGGAATACCCCTTTAATTAAAGGGGTTTTCCAGGATTTTAGACACAGGTCATCAGCATCTGATCGGTGGGGGTCTGATACCTGGGACCCCTGCCGATCAGTTGTTTGAGAAGGTACTGGTGCTCCTGTGAGCGCTGCTACCTCCTCCCCGCTCACCAAACACAGCGCCGTACATTGTATAGTGGCTGTGCTTGGTATCGGGCTCAGCTCCATTCACTTGAATGGGGCTGAGCTGCTCCTAGGCCACGTGACTGATGAACGTGACGTCACTGGCCTAGGAAAAGCTAAGAGAAGGCCGCGGCGCTCACCGGAGCGTCGGTACCTTCTCAAACAGCTGATTGGCGGGGTTCCCGGGTGTCGGACCCCCACTGATCAGATACTGATGACCTATCCTGAGGATCATTACATGCACTATATGGCCAGATCATTAAAGGGGTTCTCGGGACTACAGATATTAATGACCTCATCAATATCAGATCGGCGTGTTTATGACACCAGGCACCCCCACTGATCAGTTGCTTTAGGCTGCCATGGCACCGATCGCCAATGGCATAGAGAGCAGAAGGTTCAGCTACAAGTCAAATGAATGCTGTACCCCAGCACGGTCAGTAGGAAGTGTATACGGAGCCTCCAGCTCTGTACATGGTATAGTTTTCAGTGCCACAGCTGATTGAGGGGATGCCAGGTGTCAATCTGATACTGATGAATTAAATTGAATTAGAACCGTGCAATACTTCATTTCACCTGTGGTGGCGCTGCAGGAGAACTGAACACTTGATGCAGCATTCTCTCATAGATTACAGCTGATCGCTGGAGGTTCTAGCACCCTGATCATATTATGTTCAGGAGCCTTCTTTAAAAAAAAAAAAGGTATTGTTCAAAGATGAGAACCCCTTTAAGCAAGCTAGAGCAGGAGTCAGCAACCTCAGGCACTCCAGGTGTTGTGAAACTACATCTCCCACCGGGCACACTTGCTTGGATGCTCTCTAAACTCCCTCACAAGAAAGAGCACGCTGAGAGTTGTAGTTTCACAACAGCTGGAGTGCTGAAGGTTGCTGATCCCTGACCTAGAGGAATACTGTCTGCAGTAAAGGGCTGCTGGCGATGACATCATTCACTGTAATGAGACGCCTGTAAAGCCATGAGGCGTGAGACCATTACGGGAAGAGCGTTTTGGTCCCTTATATCTCGCTCACAAACACGACCGCCAAAGCGTCGCATTCCCTCACACATCGCGTCTCCTGGCGTCTCTTTCATCTGTTTTTCCAAGGCTTTCTGCAGATCTGTTTGAAGTTTTGGTACCAAGTGTAAAAAAAAAAAAAAAAAAAAATCTGTTATCCCCCTTCGGCCCCCACAAGTCACGGTATGCGAGGAGTGACTACATTGGCGCTGTGTATCAGCATTAAAGCCTCGGCACCGCAGTCTGCTCCTCTGCGTGGGCGTACCTGGGATGTGTAGAATCTCCAGCTGGGCGCTGACCTAATGTCAATGATCCGTTATACACACTGCAAACGTGGAACAATATTGTCTTTCTTGTCTCGTGCTGGCCGCGCGTTTACTGACCGCCGTGCTAGTGAAACCTTCTGAGATAAAATCGGACATGTGCTTTTTGTCATTAAACGTTACAGCGAATCGCTAGGATAAGTAACGCCATCCTGACTGCTGAGGTCCAACTTCTGGGGCCCCCACCAAATCCAGGAACCAAGTGCCCTTTGCTAATTCTGCACACAGCAGAGCATCATCATCCAGCAAAAACTTGTGAGGGGGTGCAGCACTTAAAGGTGTTCTCCGGGATTTACGCATTGATAATATATCCTCAGGATAGGTCATTAATATGAGATTGGCGCGGGTCTGATTCCTGTTTGAGGACGGAGTGGCGCCCCCGTGAGTGCTGCGGCCTCCTCGGAGCTTACCAAGCACAGCGCCGTAGACTGTATAGTGGCTGTGCTCGGTATTGCAGCTCAGTCTGATTCACTGCGCCTAAGCCATGTGACTGATAAGCTTGACATCATAAGGCCTAGGAAGAGGCCTAAGTGCTCATGGAGCTGATCGGCGGAGGTCGTGGGTCACACCCCCGCCAATCTCATATTGATGACTTATCCTGAGGCTAGTTCATCAAAATGTAAATCCTGGAGAATCCCTTTAAGGAGGTTATCTGATCGGTGGAGTCTGACCTCTGGGACCCTCACTGATCACCAGACCGTGGTCCTCGAGTCCACAGAGTGAATAGAGCGACAGTCATGCATGTGAGCTGCCACTCCATTTCTTTGGGACTTAGGGGCCATTCAGACAGCCATAGTATTGCGGATCCCCAAAAATGCGGAACCACGGATGCCGCCCCGGCAAATTGCGGAACGCACAGCCAGGCGCCCCGTTCACAAATGCCTATTCTTGTCCGCTATTGCGGACAAGAATAGGACATGCTCTATATTTTCTTGTGGAGCCGCGGCTGCCCGCTCTAATAGAAGTGAATGGGGCCGCATCTATTCCGCAAAATTGTGAGCCCAGTCGTGTGAATGGGCTCTACGGCTACTTTCACATTAGCGTTATCAGGGGAACAGCCTGCCGGATCCGTACTAAGGCTAGCCCATGTGTGCTGCTGGAAGTCCGCTCTGGCCCCAACTATAATGGGGACGGCCGGGAGAAGCAGCCGCAGCATGGAAAACATGCCAGTCTATGGAGCTCCACAAAACTTTGGAAAGGAGGGTCTGTGTGCACTCACCTTGCTGCCTTCTGCGTCAGATCCATAGGGAAATCCGGACAAAGCATCTGGAGGAGGCACTGGTATTCCTTCATAGTCAAGAGATCTGCAAGAGAAGATGATTTGCATTAATTTGTATGTGTTCAATCCCCGCCTATGTCTGTGAGGGTTTCACACGAATGCAAAAAATGGCCGTGTAATGAGAAGGTCTACTGGCCTTCTCACATGGTGAAAAACGCCGCCATTTTTACGGACCGATGGTCCTGTACAATTGAAGGGGGACGTGAAAATAGCTAAGCCATATCTGCAGACATAGAGGGGGCAGTACCCCGCAAAAATGGATATATGGCTTGGATATTTTCCCTTGTTCAAAAGTCAAACACTGACTCATAGGGAGGCCCTTCCAATAGGTGGCGCTAGCGAGACGTACTCTTTCTCTGGGAGATACCTCTTTGGAGCATTGCCTCTAAATCTCCATCCATGGATGCTCTCCTTAAAGAGCATCTGTCAGCAGTTTTGTACCTATGACACTGGCTGACCTGTTACATGTGCACTTGGCAGCTGAAGGCATCTGTGTTGGTCCCGTGTTCATATGTGCCCGCATTGCTGAGAAATATGACGTTTTAATATATGCAAATGAGCCTCTAGGAGCAACGGGGGCGTCACCGTTACACCTAGAGGCTCTGCTCTCTCTGGAACTGCTGCGCCCTCTGTACTCTGATTGACAAAATATCATCACGGCAGGCCCTGTCAATCAAAGTGCAGAGAACAGAGCCTCTAGGTGTAACGGCGACGCCCCCGTTGCTCCTAGAGGCTCATTTGCATATATTAAAACTTCATATTTCTCAGTAATGCGGGCACATATGAACATGGGACCAACACAGATGTCTTCAGCTGCCAAGTGCACATGTAACAGGTCAGCCAGTGTCATAGGGACAAAACTGCTGACAGATGCCCTTTAAGAAGAGTTAGCTCCTCCCCTAAGCATAGACCTAAGAAAAAAGCTAGCCATAATGTGAGCTCATCGGGAAAAGGTCATTGATGAATGACCTGTGGCTGTCCAATGATATCCCTTCCAGATGCGATCAGTCCCCTATCATGGCTCGGAAATTCCCATGCAGACCATTTGTGTTGTGAAGCTTTAAATGGCTGCAAAATATCTGCGTCTACAACCGTGGTCTGATCGGGGGACATTTTTCTGCCTGTGGCTAGAGTTCCACATTATAATACTCACAAAGGCATCATAAAAAGACATTAGACCGCTGCAGGCTGAAGGCTGTACAGAGCAGGGACACGGGTGGTCAGGATGTAAATAATTGGGGGGGGGGGGGCGCGGTGAAAACCTCGCTGGTATTTACTTAGTGTATAAATATCTGCCGCACGGTATAATTTGCACAGTGGTTTCCCTCCCTAAAAAAATCTTCTCCTTCTGCCACAAAGCTCCAGGGAGCGACTCATGGAAGTCTTGGCAGCGGTTAAAGGAATTACAACCGACAATGATATTTCAACAAGGGGCAGGGAACAACCACCGGGGCCGCGCTGCCCTCCCTAATACAATGCCTACCACACATTACACTGGCCTTGGCTCCGGGAGGCGCACCGCAACTCGGGAATGCAAAAAAAATTAGTGGGATAAGGAAAAGCAAGGACGTAGTAGAAGCTGTGGTTACCCTGCGGAGGGTAGTGCGGAACAGGCCCTAAAAATAGAGGAGGACGTACACATTGGGGGTTATACTTCATACTGTTTCCTTACAGACTTTGTGTGCACCTTGTTATACACATGGTAATGGTCATTTTTGTGTGTTTTTTTAAAGGGATAACCCCCAATGTGTACGTTGTCCTTTATTTTTAGAGCCTGTTCAGACTTCACAGTCCCTCATGGACCCTCATTTGGACCATTTGGACCTAGTGCACATGGCAGTACTTGGATCTAGTTCATGCCAGCACTCCCTAGCACTAACTACAACTCTCAGCATACGTGCGGCTATGGCCGTGGTCTTGTCATCGCACACTCTCTACTACTACGATGTACACCGCTGATGGACGCTGCAAAATGCAATTTGAAAGCAAATTTCTGGCAGTAGGATATTGATGACCCATTCTCGGGATAGGCCAGCAGTCCGACTCCCGGCACCCCCGCAGATCAGCGGTTGGAAGAGGCAGCAGTGCTCCAGTGTCCTAGACTCCTTAAAGGGGTTGTCTCACTTCAGTAAGTGGCATTCATCATGTAGAGAAGGTTAATACAAGGCACTTACTAATGTATTGTGATTGTCCATATTGCTTCCTTTTGCTGGCTGGATTCATATTTCTATCACATTATACACTGCTTGTTTCCATGGTTACGACCACCCTGCAATCCATCAGTGGTGGTCGTGCTTTCACAATATAGGGAAAAGCACCAGCCTATGTGCGCTCCCATGGTCCTGGAATCCAGAGAGGCTGATGCTTTTGCCTATAGTGTGCAAGCACGACCACTGATGGATTGCAGGGTGGTCTGTAACCATGGAAACGAGCAGTGTATAATGTGATGGAAAAATGAATCCAGCCAGCAAAGGAAGCAATATAGTCAATCACAATACATTAGTAAGTGCCTTGTATTCACTTTCTCTACATGATAAATGCCCCTTACTGAAGTGAGACAACCCCTTTAAAGATTACCAAGCACAGCGCCATACACTGCATAGTAGCTGTGGTTGGTATTGCAGCCCAGTTCCATTCACTTGAATGTGTCTGAGCTGCAAATTGGCCATGTGTCAGATGACCGTGATGTCACTGGACTAGGAAGAGGCCGTGTTGCTCACTGTAGGGCTGCAGCCTCTTCAACTGATAGGAGGGGATGGCAGGAATCGGACCCCCAACCATCTGATATTGATGACCTACCCTAAGAGGATAGGCCATCAATACTGGAAAAAAAACTCTTAAAGGGGATGTCTCATCTTAAACACTGGGGGAATATTGCTAGTATATGCCCCTAATGTCTG
Organism: Rhinella marina; assembly: GCA_900303285.1. Classification (NCBI taxonomy): domain Eukaryota; kingdom Metazoa; phylum Chordata; class Amphibia; order Anura; family Bufonidae; genus Rhinella; species Rhinella marina. The sequence continues at coordinate 257,206 of ONZH01011037.1, read as the reverse complement.
ATAGGTACAGATCCCACCTCCTCTGGGACCCGCAACTATTCTTAGAACGGAGCCTGAAAAGTGACAGAGGGCATACTGCGCATGCGTGTCCATTGTCCACCCTCCATTTATTTCTATGGGAGCACCGAAAACAGTGGAGCACTGGCTCGGCTATTTCCGTAAGCCCCATAGATGTGGAGTGGTGGCAGTGTGCTTCTCATTCATTTCAATGGGACTTCTGAAAATAGCAGAGCGTTCCACACGGCTATTTTAGGATCTCCCATAGAAGTGAATGAAGGGCGGCAACCACTTTAAAACATAAGGTGATCTTTAAATATCTTTTTCCAGTTTATAATAGCTAACTAAGAAACTCTGTAAATGCACAGCATTAAATATTTTGTTCTGATCCCAAGACACAAACAGTCTTATACCCCAGAGCTGCATTCGCCATTCTGCTGCTTGTAAGAGGAAACAAGAGGTTAGCACAGCATCTATAACGCAAGGGCACAGCCTGTTCTTCTGGTATAAGGACCACATTTCCCAAGCTCTGTGCATTGGCAGCCATGAATGCTGGCGAGTTACAGCTCTGAAGTCTGCAAAATTGTTAATGCAGCTGTAGACTATAAATCATGGCTATTACAAGATGCATAATGCCATGTTATGTCTATATGAATGTACTGGATTTTTCATCTAGGTTTATTCTATATGTCTTCTAGTGTTTAAAGGGGGACCCATACCTTAAATAACATTCTATATACCTGATGGAGAGGATTTCCCACGTCTCGTATATCACTTCTGCGCAGCGGCCTAAAGAACGCGCGTACTCCCTGGGATTATTGTTTGGAGGCCAGATTTGAAGATTTTGTGAAGTCAGAGGAGTATATGTAATCTGAGCACAGTAAACTTTGTATAAGAACTAGCAGTACCTCGACAGGCCAGCAGGGGGAGTGTGAGCAGCAAATACCAGACTATCCCGCAGAGTAATGAGGATCAGCGGCGGTGGTAAATGCTGGCACGGCAGCAGCAGTGAAAACAATCCTGATGAAGGAAAACAGCTCCGTCATGACCCGGGCACAACAGAAACTGGAGCCAGTATCTAATGGCGTGCAATCTATCAAACGCGAGGACTGGAACCAGGATAATCATATAATAAGTTATAAAGACACATTTTCTGGGCTCATCGGTCTAGGGTGAAGATGATGATGATGCAGCAGGGGGTGTATGTGGTTTTGCACTAGGGCCCCATCCAGATTTTCATGCCAACCAATCAGGATGCAACTTTTTTTTTCTCCAGCTCTGGAATCTGATTGGTTCCTATGGGCAATCGCGACGCTTTCTGCTGCATCAGTTCCGATAAACCGTCCGCGACGTTTCCACGATCCTTATAACAGGCGCATTAGAGCTCATTCAGACGGCCGTATGCTTTTTTTGGTCCGCAAAATGCAGATCTGCAAATACGGATACCGTCCGCGTGCGTTCCGCAATTTGCAGACCGCACATGACCGCAGCTCTCATAGTAAATGCCTATTCTAGTCCGCAATTGTGAACAAGCTCTTTAAAGAGTACTTGCATCCCCCATCTATTCTTTTGACTCTATTCTTCTATTATTTCTGCTAGATGTTATGCATGAATTGCTAGCTGTTTGCAATGAAGGTCCAGAGGGGTGTTACCAGTTGGGGGGGGGCCTTGCACAGTCTGACACTGGCAGCACTGATTGGATAGTGTCAGACTGTGCAGAGACACTCCCAACTGGTAACACCCATCGGGAACTTCACTGCTAGCACAGGGGTAGGCAACCTCCGCAACTCCAGCTGTTGGGTAACTACAACTCCCATCATGCATACTTGCTCTGCTCTTCTAAGAACTCTCATCGAAATGAATGGAGCATGCTGGGAATTGTAGTTTCACAACAGCTGGAGTGACAAGGTTTGCTGACCCCTGTGCTAGCAGTTGATTCATAAACTTCTAGTAGGAATAATAGAGGAATGTCACAGAAAACAGATGAAAACTTGTTCCATTATTGTTAATATTATGGGGAATACAAGTGGTTACTAAAATAGACTTTCCCTGAGCCTTAGAAATTGGGTGGGTATTTGCAACCGAGGTAGCTAAAGTAGATTGCAAGCCCCCAAACAAGATCATATTTGTATCTTAGTCCCATTCACCTAAAGGGGTGTTCCAGTTATATCAAGCTATCCTCTATCCACAGGATAGGAAATAATTACATTGGTGGCGGTCCGACCACTGTGACCTCCAGCGATCATGAGAATGGGGACCCCCCTCACAGGACCCCCAGAAACGAATGCTCTGCTGCTCCATTCATGTCTATGGAACTGCCAGAAGCAGCCAAACACTGTCCCATTTCCCCCCTAGTGGAACAGCTGATCGGCCAGGAGTCAGACCCCCACTGATCTGATACTGAAGACCTATCCTAAGGATAGTTCATCAATATCTAGAACCTAGAGACAACCCCTTTAAATGTGTCTGAGCTGCAATACCAGATATCACCCATTGACAACAGTGGCGCTGTTTCTCGGAAATCTAGCTCTATCCATCTCATCATACAATCCACATGCGGCTCTCCAGCTGTTGCAAAACTACAACTCCCAGCATGCCTACAGCAGGGCACTGTGGGAATTGTAGTTTTACAACACCCGGAGAGCCGCACGATGGCCATCCCTGCTCTAGACCTCCGCGGTAGCGGATACGACCTTTGACCCGTCAGAAAGGTGCACCACGTGGTGAGGACTGGCAGCGAGGAAGAACTCCAACCCGAGCGCGCAGGGTTACATCCTTCCCAAACAACCTCTTCTTTCATGTATTCCAAATTGTTGGTGGGTGAAGTTCCCGTGTGGGTTTGGAGATGTCTCTAATGGTTGCAGATGAGAGGAGGACTCGGTTACCTCTACGACTGGGGTCCGTTTTAAGAAAATAAACTCCGCGCTCGCTCGCTTTGCTAATTTGCTGTTCCATGGGGCAGGAATAGAAGGAAAATAAACAAGCGGGAGGCCAAAGGGGACAGTCATCCTTACGGGACGAAGCCTTTAATTCCCGAGCAGTGAGGCCAGCACGCAGACTGCCCATGGAGCTCTGATCTTCCCAGAAGGAAGCAGAAAATGACAGAGCTAAACTGGAGCCAGCTGTTCTAACCACCGCAGGCCTGCTGTGACCATCTGGTCCCGATGTCCTCCATACCTCCCAGCGACTGAGCCCTCCCCGGCTATAGACCGCCACCCCGCGCATCTATGTGTGCCATGTGGTGAGAGTGAGAGCGGAGACCTGCGGAGGGCACCACGCCATACCAAATGGATGCTGGTGTCAACTCCGATAATGCTGTTTAGACCAAATGTTTAGCAAACAAATACGATCATATAAACTCTGTAGTATACAAGAACCAAGAGCAGGATGCAATATACCACAAGAGAACATAATGACGGAGCGGCTGTGCCTGGTGCAACCAAACCATGTGGACCACCGGGACTGTTATTAGTCAACCAAGTCCGCTCTGAAAACAGATGCAATAGTTGGAATAGGGTTGTCTCATAAAACAAGTGTATGCTAACTATAAAAGCAGTGCAAACGAGAGGGTCTTAAAGAGCATCTGTCAGCAGTTCTGTACCTATGACACTGGCTGACCTGTTACATGTGCACTTGGCAGCTGAAGACATCTGTGTTGGTCCCATGTTCATATGTGCCCGCATTGCTGAGAAAAATTAAGTTTTAATATATGCAAATGAACCTCTAGGAGCAATGGGGGCGTTGCCATTACACCTAGAGGCTCTGCTCTCTCTGCAAATGCAGCACACGCTCCAGTTTGATTGACAGGGCCAGGTGTGATGATGTTTTCACTGCCTGGCTCTGTCAATCAAAGTGTAGAGGGTGCAGCATTTGCACAGAGAGCTGAGCCTCTAAGTGCAATGGTAAAGCCCTCATCGCTCCCAGTGGCTCATTTGCATATATTAAAACTTCATTTTTCTCAGTAATGCGGACACATATGAACATGGGACCAACACAGATGCCTTCAGCTGCCAAGTGCACATGTCACAGGTCAGCCAGGGTCATAGGTACAAAACTGCTGACAGATGCACTGTAAGAAATATAGAAAAAGGATATACAAATAATTTTCCCAACCCTTTCTTTCGTAATCTTCTCCTCTCCTTTGATCCTATTTCGTCTGAAATTGCAATTAAAATTGAGAAATACATATATTTAAAAAAAAAAAAAGAAGTCTCAGATCAGCCATGTCCCCCCTCCTTCTCCTCACTGTCCTGTGTCTGGCTGTAAGACAAGTGGCTGCAGCAGCAGCAGCCTCCCACCCCTGCTCTGTTTGTATTAGGACAAAATAATTGGTAATTTCTGCCTCTTCAGTTGATTCCCCGGCTGAAAATGGAACAGATCAGCAGAAAATTAACCCGTGTTCTCTGAGGTGATTGCTTGCGGAATTTGGAATGAATTCCCCTCCAAAAACTGAGGACCATACGTTATCCGCCTCCCATTGAGGCGAAGCTGCAGTTCATGGGGCCATCATTTATCTATAGGCATGGCCGTCACTGGAAACCGCAACGAGTGTCCACCCACAGCAAAACTCCATTCAATGGGGCTAAACTACGAGCAGGTCCTCCGCATTCAAATTAGAAAACTGCAACAGAATATGCAGTGAATTTTTGAGGTCAAAGCCTCTGTGTGAACGAGCCCTACATATTTCAGGACCACCAGTGTGGCACAATGATTTTCTTTTTACTTCAAGGGATTTGCCATATACATGCAGTATATGGCAAATGTATTACATAGGACAACTTATATATTGTCGGGATCTGTCCTCGTGGGCGGGGTCGGCAGTGGCACAACACAAGGGCATCGATGGTTAGAATGAGGTTTATTTTCTTCATAAACACCACAGGCATCCAAGTTCAACATTCATTTGGGTGAATCCATGGGCACAAAAATAATACATAAACAAAATACCTGACCATCTGGGCGCTAACTAAACAGAAGGTTGCCTCACCTAGGTGCTTCAGAACAAACAGGGGGATCAGGCTTTACACAACCAGCACAGGTCATGTAGTCTCCAAGCCCTGACCAGGAATGGGCTTTTGTAGTTATCCCCACAGTAATGAGCCCAACCAATACACTTGGGTTAAAGGGCTTTTCTGGGATTGCACTACTGATGACCTATCCTCAGGATAGGTCATCAGTATCTGATCGGTGGGGGTCCGACACCCAGGACCCCCGTCAATCAGCTGTTTGAGAAGGCACCGGCGCTCCTGTGAGCGCTGCGGCCTCCTCTTAGCTTTTCCTAGGCCAGTGACGTCACGGTCATCAGTCACGTGGCCTAGGAGCGGCTCAGCCCCATTCAAGTGAATGGGGCTGAGCACGATACCAAGCACAACCGCTATACAATGCTTGGTAAGCTGCGAGATGGCAGCGGTGCTCACAGGAGCGCCGGTACCTTATCAAACCGCTGATCATCAGGGGTCCCCAGTGTCAGACCCCCACTGATCAGATACTGATGACCAGTCCTGAGGATAGGTCATCAGTAGTACAATCCCGGAAAACCCCTTTAATGTCAGGCTAGGGAGAAATGTTGTACTGGTGTGGGAGGGAATGGCTGTTCCCTCTACCAACCTACCCACCATTCCATGAAATCCAGGCCCATAAAACACTTTAAAGAACTGTGCCTGAGCAAACTAGTTTGCTAAAACAACCCTGATAGCGCCACGCTTGGTATCGCAGCTCAGCCCCATTCACCTCAGTGGGGCTGAGCTGCTCCTAGGCCACGCGACTGATGAATGTGACATCACATGGCCTATGGAGAGCTGCGAGAAGGCCACCGATCAGATACTGATGACCTATCCAGTGGACAATACATATACACATCGAACGATGTATCCGGATACTGTGCAGAATTATTACAAATAGGCTTCATTACAATTTCAGCAATGTAATCTCAGCTGATTGTGAAGAGTAGATTTCGGCACCTAGACAAGATCTGCAGATAACATTCCACTTCCACAAGGGTTTAATCAGGATCATCTGCATTTCTGCAAGTTACAAAGTCTATTGCGTGCGGTTCCTTCAAGGACTAACAGTTCTCCATAGAGCCAGCACAGACATCAGAGGGAGCCTGGCACCTGGGTTGGGACCACTAATCTACCAGAAGCCCATGTTCTAGAAATTGGTGGGGGGCGCAGCTCAGGGGGTACGTCCTTTCTGTTGCAGATTTCTCCCTATCCCACCTCTGGAGGCAGCAGGACCTGAACATGTACATCCACTCTAGCTAGAAGGGCAGAGAAATAAGAACAAGAACAAACAGCAGGTGGCGCTATACAGATAGATTTTAAGCAGCTGTTCCAAATTTTTTATTTCATGCAATTACAAAAGTATTCAGATCGAGGGGCTGGTTTGAAAACTGCGGAATATTTTTTTATTGGACAACCCCGTGCCCATACAACTTCAATAGCTGTTGACCTGTCAAGCATCGAAAGCTCCTCATACACATAAGATTATCAGTCCAACTAGAGATGGCAGATTTAGCCAACAATAGTCTAATGCATATTTGGGGGGGGGGGGGGGGCTTAAAGGGGTTTTCCTATGACTAATGTAAAACATTAAAATCAGACATCACATAGGACACGACAGTCTCCTTCTAACACAGCTAGAACCAGTCCTGTACTTCACATGGATCCAGAGATCTCTCCATTCATTGCTCTGCTAGATTTATATCAAGCTGAACGCTCAAGGGGAGTGTCCTTTCTGCTGCAGCTCAGGGGGCATGTCCATGCTCTCCCTATCACAGCTCAGGGGGCGTGTCTCAGCTCTCCCTATCACAGCTCAGAAGGCGTGTCTCAGCTCTCCCTATCACAGCTCAGAGGGCGTGTCTCAGCTCTCCCTATCACAGCTCAGAGGGTGTGTCTCAGCTCTCCCTATTACAGATCAGGGGGCGTGTCTCAGCTCTCCCTATCACAGCTCAGGAGGCGTGTCTCAGCTCTCCCTATCACAGCTCAGGAGGCAGCTGAAGGATGAAACTGAGCATGTGCGGCCATCTCAGTGAGCAGGACAAAGAAATAAGTGAAAAACAAACAGCAGGTGGCGCTATACAGATGTGTTGTATTGAATAACTCAGTAGCTATACAAAATTTTTAATTACATGCAATTACAAAAGTATTCAGATCCAGGTGACGGTTTGAAAACTGTAGAATATTTTTAGTGGGACAACCCCTTTAAAGAAGTCGTCCGGGGTACTGATTTTGCTGACCTATCCTCAAGATAGGGAAGGTTTAACACCCTGCACTCCCATTGATCAGCTGTTTCGGACAGCCAGTATGTCTACTATGTACGAAGACAGAGGCATAAGGCTCCGTGCACTAGTTAGTTTCTGCTGCTGGAGTACCGCAGAGTGTACGGTATACGGAGCTACCTGCTTCCAGTTCCATAAAGTGCATAGTTCCCGAAACAGCTGACCAGCGGCAGTGCTGGGCGTTGGACCCTACCGATCTGATATTAAGGATAGGTAAGCAATACCTGTAGCCCGGACAACCCCTTTAAGCCACTGCCAGATACCTCTGGTGGTGGCTCATCTTTCTGAGAACAAAAGAATTGGGCATGTTGATGTCTAACAGCCTGATCCTTATCTGGCAGATGTCTGGGTAGAGTCCGGAGTCCTGCGTGTACATCAGACTATTGCCGGGGAATGGCAAAAGGGTCAGGTTTACCTGACGAATAGGTTTTATTTTTGTTGCTAGGCGGCGGCTCAGCCCTCATACCCGTGGCACCACTCCGCTGAGGGCCACTGCAGCAGACCCAAACATAAAGCTCTGTATTTTTCAGAATGTCTACATTTTCGTGATGTTGCAATGTTGTTGGGTTTATAGATGTTTTCGATAGACGTTAACGCTTTGATGTAAGGACGTCGCTCGTTTGTCATTTACGCCAAGCGTCAGACGGGGTCAGCACCAGACGGGGGTCTGCATGTCCCTTCTCTGAAGATTTAATAACAGGTCGGGATTATTCGGGGTCGGCAGGTCCACGCAGCTTCATCATTTCTACTTGTTTTCTTTGAGCTCGCTTAAAAACATGTACCACAAACCCGAGCACTGAGTCAACCTCTGGCGGGCTGACAGTCCCTATAATTAAGATTTACCAAGATATGCAGCCTTTTTATATCCACGAGGAGCTCACTCTCACGGTAACTGTAGTGACGGAAATCTGGGAGAAATTTCCTGCTGTTGTCGAAGGGATTTTATGAAAAGTACTAGGAGCAGAACATCTTTTTTATCCGAGCGTTCTTCATCTTCCATATTCCAAAGCGATATTGACGGGGAAGGCGACATCTTACAGATCATCGGACCTGCAGAACAAGGTCTTTGGGCTCATTTTGTAGAATGAAGTTGATCAGCATGGACCCCAGAAATGAAGGCTTGAAATCAATAGCTTGACCCTCTAACTGTTTTGCCAGAGTGGAGCTCCAGCAGTGGGAATAGTAGCTAACTGGAGGGGGGGAGGGTTGCTTTAGATGCTGCTACCTCCTGAATGGAGGTCTAATCTTGTTTGAAAGCAGACATTCCAAGCTTTCAGCAGGACAGCAATATGTTTAGGACAAAGAAAGATATCACTGATAGAAATCGGATGCTGTGAATGCAGTTGAAAATTAAAGTAAAAACAGGTTTAAACTCGGGATTATTCCCCAATTGATTTCTAACAGTGATTTCTCCTTTGTTGCTTGAACTTTAGCTGTTATTTTGGTCTTGTATGAAAGCCTGGACTGTCAGCTTTCATACAAGACCAGTGCATGTTTCCAGTTGCTACCATTGACGAGATATCATCATCTAAAGAAGCCCTCTCTCCTTCAGTTAGCTACTTTTCACACTGCCCGAGCTGGACTCGGGCAAAACAGTTAGGTGGTTAATGAATGTTTTACGACACTTTTTACCGGCAGTAAATGACGGGTGAAAACTTGATGATCTTCAGCGGACTGGACCATATTAGCTAACAGCCATGTTCCTAGCTGTTCCGTAGACCGAGGCCGTGTCTTACTGGAAACGTCTATATACACTACGATATAATGACTCTTCTGGAATAGTAAACCTGCCGCACTCCTTACCCTCCCCTGCCATGTGCTGTTCTGCATACCTTCCATCTCCACTACCTTCTCAGCTACAAGTCCCAGCTCGGCGGGCTCCGCATCCTAATTACAGGGGAATTTTTGCAATATAAACTGAAAAATCGGAGCGCTGGTTTTATTTGTTCAACTGAAGGTATTCAGGCGAAGGAGGGGAGGAGACCGTTACGCATACCGAGAAGGACGACACCGGGGAAAAAGGGGGAAAAATAAAAAAGTTATGGCAAGTTTGGACGGCGGCACTGCTGTGACAGTTATAAGGAATGTTATTTCATGGTTCAGGACTTTCCAAGTCTTCATCTCCCATAATAGGTTATGTATATAGAGAAACCTTCACCGGTGATTAATTATGTTTAATAGAGGAACTTATCAAAGGAGAAATCACAGTAACTATATGGCTTCAGGCGACCATTATATAACCGCGGAATATGCATTGGTTGTATCACGAAAAGCATAAAACTTTCTACATTTCTAAAACCAGCACCTGGATCTGAAGACTTTTGTAATTACATGTCATTAAAAATGTTGTATCGCCAGTGAGTTATTCAATAAAATGTATCTGTATAGCGCCACCTGCTGTTTGCTGTTTTCCTTATTTTTTCTCCGTCTCACTGAGCTGGTCACACGCGCTCAGTTTAAATCTTCAACTGTCCCCAGCCATATGTGGCAGATACAGGGAAAGAGCTGCAGCAGAAAGGACACACCCCATGAGCTGCCAGCCTGAGATAAATCTAGCAGAACAATTGCAGAGATGAATGGGGAGATCTCTGGAGCTTTGTTCAATCAGGGCATAACCAATTTAAAGGGGTTTGCCACTTTCTGGCTGCTGTTGATCCATGCGTTTGTAAAATGATTATATAGCAAGCACTAATATAGCATTTCTTGATATTCTGTGCCATTCCCTATATTTCTTAAATAGGTATTACGGTTACCATAAATGTAACTTATGTTTTTGACTTATTCATCATCAATAATTACCGAATATAATGTCAATTTCACATATTTACTGTTCAGTAGTAATAAAAGTAGTTTCATCCTCTGCTACCCACTGTGTTTCCTCATGAGTTACCATGGCACCGACCTGTAGTTCTGAGCCTTTGTCAGGTCGAGCATGCTCAGTGTGTTGCTATCAATTCTCTAGCTAAATGTTAGTGTGCTGCTGATTACTGAGTAGAGGGGGCGTGTCTGTACTGTGATATCAGGGAGCCAATCAGTAATCATCAACACTCATGAACAAGCAGAAACTCACAGTAGGAAAGCTAGGGATTGTGGGGATTGTAGTCTTGTGAGGGAAGATCGGAAGCCATGATCGTGAAAGCACGACCACCACTGATGGATTGCAGGCTGGTCGTAACCATGGAAACGAGCAGTGTATAATGTGATGGGAAAACGAATCCAGCCAGCAAAGGAAGCAAAATGGACAATCACAATACATTAGTAAGTGCCTTGTATTAACTTTATCTACTGAGACAACCCCTTGGGAGCATGAATACGACACTGCTGATTTATATATGATTACTTGTTCCAATTTTCACAGCTTGACCCAACTAAGGGGGGGGGGGGGGGTCATTTATTAAGACCGGCATTTTAGACGCTGGTCTTAATAAGCCCCTGCACTGGTGGTGGACCCACCTAAGTTATGTAGAGGCGCTAGCCTCTACATAACTTCGGTGGATCTACCACCCGCTTCGAAATCTACGCCAGCTCCCTTGCTGGCCTAGATTTAGACCATTTTGTACGCCTAAAACAGGCGTAGAAAAAGACGAATGAGACGAGCCTGCCAGACTGTCCCCTTTCCATGCTGCACCCACTTTTTTAGACCTGGCGTGAGCGGGGAAAGTCTTTTGTGCCACAATGTGCGCAAGAAATACGCCTAATATAGATGTATTTCTATTAGTAAGTAACCCCCTAAGTGCCATATTCCAAAACTGACTGGTCCTTGTCTGACACGTGGGAAGTGCCTGGAGACGCCTGCTCAGCCAATCACTGGCTAAGGTGGCCGATGATTGGCTGACCAGGCGTCTCCGGCATGTCAAGCAGGGACCGGGATATGGAGAAACAGGGAATCTGTGAGGGTAAGTTTCGCTCTTTTTATACCCCTATGAGATGTTTCCAAAAGAACCCCCCTCCCCTGAGACAACCCCTTTAACACTAAATTCCGCAATTATACACACTAGAAGCAGCAGAAAATATATTATTAATTATCGGAATATCCCTCTATTCACCTGCATTGGTGAGCGCTCACGGACCGTAGTTGCCGACCTCAGACGAAGAAAACAACTCATTTACATTCCTGCTTTATGACGGTCTTAGATGTCCATATTTTCTCATTACAGGATGAAAAATTCATAAAATCCTTCTTAAGATGACAAAGCCGCAGATTACTCAGCCCCCCCACTGTGGGATTCTGAATGCAGATGGCACTCACATCAAAGCACGTCCTCCGCTGGCAATGCAGAAAAAGATAATAACCCCCCGCTGTCTGCTTTCTCTTACCCCCGTTCTTTGCGATTGTCCTGAAGCACCTCCAGAAGAGACGTAGAAAAGACGCTCGGTTGTGCGGTGTGCACTGAACAAAGGAGAACTCTCGGAACAGGACGTGGGTTCCCCGAGAAACGCTGGTGAAGCTGCCGGGGGAGAGAAGATGGCACAGGTTACTCAGCGGGCGCGTCTGAGACGACGGGGACCACAACAGTAATAATAACAAAGACAATGCATTAGAAATACCTCCAGTTCTCAGTGTCGCCCCCTAATGAGCAAGAGTCCTTTTACACTGCCATAAAGATGGATGGAAAGTGCACCAGGGATGAATGATCGTCAAAGGGATTTTCCAGGATTTAACTACTGATGACCTGTCCTCAGAATAGGTCATCAGTATCTGATCAGTGGGGGTCCGACACCTGTGGCCCCGATGATCAGCTGCTTGAGAAGGTACCGGCGCTCCTGTGAGCCCTGCGGCCTTCTCACAGCTCACCAAGCACAGCGCCGTACATTGTATAGTGGCTGTTCTTGGTATTGCGCTCAGCTCCATTCACATGATTGGGGCTGAGCCGCTCCTAGGCCACGTGACCGATGAACGTGACATCACTGGCCTAGGAAAAGCTAACAGAAGCCCGCAGCACTCACAGGAGCACAGGTGCCTTCTCAAACAGCTGATCGGGTGGGGGTCCAGGGTGTCGGACCCCCACCAATCAGATACTGATGACCTATCCTGAGGACAGGTCATCAGTAGTTAAATCCCGGAAAACCCCTTTAAAACCATTGTTGATCTCCCACATTACATCATGTTGGGAGGCCGTGTTATTTTGGGTACCCTTGTTATCCGTGATGCCGCGCGATCGTGTGCAGCCGGCACGTGATCCCAGCCTGGGATTAGAACCTGTGGTGCATATGTGACTCTGAAGTTCTCGCTAACGCGCTAACGAGAGATTCAGACTTCCGCATGCAATACGGGTTCTAATCCCAGGCTGGGATCACGTGCTGGATGTACGGCATATGATCCCAAATTGTGCCGGCCGCATGGACCGTGCGGCATCTCAGATATCCCATTTAGGCCCCATTCACACGACCGTAAGTACATTTCCACATCTTATCCGCATTTTTGCGAAAAAGATGCGGAACCATACGGACCCATTAATTTTTCCATAGGAGGAAAAAAATGCAGAATGCACACCGTGTGCATTCCGCATCCGTATCTTATGGAAGTTCCTCTGCAAAAAAAATAAAACATGTCCTATACTTGGCCGCAAATCACGTCCATAGCCCCACTAAAGTCAATGGGATCGCAAAATTGCGGAACACTACGGAAGACTTTCCGTATGTCTTCCGTTCCGTTTTTATACGGATCACGGAATACATACGGTCGTGTGAATGGGGCCTTAGTCAAAGGAAATCTTTCACCAGCCCTCCCCATTCAGCAGGTGGCACTGACGATTAAAATGGTGTTTTTCCGTTGTTGGTCTGAGACTCTGCTCCCAAGTTATGCAAATTAGGCCTTTGGTGCAATTAGGGCATCACCATTGCTCTTGTTGCACCCAAGCTCTACTTGTTTCTGTGGCCAACCGCTCCCTGGCTGCCTTCCTACTGCCTGGCCCTATCAATCAAAGCAGGGAGGAGCTGGCCACAGAAAGGAGTAGAGCTAGGGTGCAACAAGAGCAACGGTAACGCCCTTATTGCACCAAAGACCTCATCTGTATAATAAGAAAAAGTATAAGTCAGGAAGGAAGCCTTGGATCAGGTGAACCAGAGCTATGTGTCTATGCAGCTGGATAGGGAGGTCGCTGGGAACAGATTCCCTTTAAGAATAATTATAATTCTCAGGATAGGTCATCAGTATCTGATTGGTGGATGTCTGACACCCAGGACCCTTGCCGATCAGGTGTTTGAGAAGGCATCTGCGCTTGCAGTAGCATTGTGGCATTTTCCAGCTTTCCCTAGGCCAGTGACGTCACATTTATCGGTCACATGGTCTAGGAGCAGCTCAGCCCAATTCAAATGAATGGGGCTGGGGTGCAATACCAAGCACGGCCACTATACAATGTACGGCGCTGTGAGAATGCGGCTGCGCTACTACGACAATCGGTGCCTTCTCAAACAGCTGATCGGCAGCGGTCCCGATCGGACCCCCAACAATCAGATACTGATGATCTATCCAAAGGAAAAATCTGACAGATTTAAACTATTAGTGCGTCTCCTTTTTCCTTCTTAACCTTGGAAGACCCATCGTATTGACATAAATTGCAGCAGGAAGGTGACGCCGCGCTTGGACAGAAGGGATATCTATATTAGTGAGGACAGAATCTGGAGGCAGCAAATGTTTACAGAAATCCTTCAGCATCTGGAAGCGTCCACAGACTAAAAAGGTTGTTATGACATTCACGAAAAACATATAGACGAAACCGTGCCCAGAAATGGGAGGAAAATTACACATCCATATAATTTGTGTCTAGGAGTAGATTTTTTTTTTTGCCTAGGTTTGGGAGAAAAGATCCAGAAATAAGTATGATTCACCAGCCAATTCTCGTAAACACAATACGCTGCACCTAACGAAAAAAAACCTAAAATTGTAATTTACACCATTTACATATATTTGGGTAAAATTACATTAAATCTTACGCCTTGGTAGCCTTGATGGACATCTGGGGCTTTCAAAAAGTGACATGAGAATGTTTTATTCTTCTTTTCCCACAAAAAATATTCAAACCAGAACTCGGATCTAAATACTTTTGTATTTACATGTAATCAAAAATTTAGTAAAGCCACTGACTCCTGATTTAAGATCTGTCATGGGATCTCAAAACCACAGCAAAACGCATCCGTTATAATAACACAACCGGCTGCATCCGTTCCCGAAAGGATCCGGTTGTATTATATTGAAAATGAAGAAACCATGTCCAAAAAAACGGATCCGGCACCATTGACTTCCATGGTTTTTGGTGCTGGATCAGGCTTCTTCAGTTTCCCATGCCACACACAAAAACGCTACTTGCAGCGATTTTGAGTCCGGTATGGGAACGCAACAATGTCCCCATGACAATGAATGGGGACAAAACTGAAGCGTTGTACTGCGATTTTGAGACCCTGTGCGAATCAGACGGCACAATGTAGATGTGAAAGCAGCCTTATTCAATAAAATTTATCTGTATAGCGCCACATTTCTTTGTCCTGCTCACTGAGATGGTCGTACATGCTCAGTTTCATCTTTCAACTGCCTCCTGAGCTGTGATAGGCAGAGCTGAGACACGCCTCCTGAGCTGTGATAGGCAGAGCTGAGACACGCCTCCTGAGCTGTGATAGGCAGAGCTGAGACACGCCTCCTGAGCTGTGATAGGGAGAGCTGAGACACGCCTCCTGAGCTGTGATAGGGAGAGCTGAGACACGCCTCCTGAGCTGTGATAGGGAGAGCTGAGACACGCCTCCTGAGCTGTGATAGGGAGAGCTGAGACACGCCTCCTGAGCTGTGATAGGGAGAGCTGAGACACGCCTCCTGAGCTGTGATAGGGAGAGCTGAGACACGCCTCCTGAGCTGTGATAGGGAGAGCTGAGACACGCCTCCTGAGCTGTGATAGGGAGAGCTGAGACACGCCTCCTGAGCTGTGATAGGGAGAGCTAAGACACGCCTCCTGAGCTGTGAGAGGGAGAGCTGAGACACGCCCCCTGAGCTGCAGCAGAAAAGACACTCCCCTCAGCTGCCAGCTTGATATAAATCATATAGCAAAACAATGAATGTGGAGATCTCTGGATCCATGTGAGGTACAGGGCTGGTTCTAGCTTTGTTAGAAAGAGGTTGTCATGTCCTGTATGATGTCTGATTTTCATTTTTAAAATTTCTCATGTGATAACCCAATGACTGCTAACCTCCGGCACTCCAGCTGTGGTTTAACTACGACTCCCAGCATGCTCCATTCATTTCTATGGAGTTCTGAGAACAGCAAAAAACAAGTGTACATCTTGGGAGTCGTAGTTTTACCACAGCTAGAGTGCTGGAGGTCCGCCATCACAGGGATGACCCCTTTAAATTTAGAAGCAATGGTGACAATAGAGTGTCCTTGTCTGAAGTTGGCCATACAGTATAGAATTCAGATGTCCATTTTTTGGAAGGACTCGTCATCTGTGCAGGTCGTGGATATTGTAGATGACTGATTGTTGATAAGTCTCCACCTTGATCTCCTATTTATGGGGTTCACATCTGTCTCTTTCCAAGAACGACTTTCCAAGTAATGCCACTGTGTGTGCCGGACAAATTAGCTTGAGTTTTTCAAGACATTGGTCTCTGGTCGGTGTCTGACACTGTCTTTTGTGCCACAAAAAATGCCAACAGGTGACCTTGAGTGGTCTGGAATTACAAAACCTACAAATATATGGACGGCTTTACCCTTGGCTTGGACCCTATAGTTTTGCTGGGTTCTGCAAGTGGGGAAAAGGATCCCCAGGTTAGTATAATCTTCTCAGGACAAGATATATACCACATTCTTGGTTGAGATGGGCATCAAGAAGAGCAAGTCAACCATGTCCAATCATTTTAGAAAAATGGCTGCTCCAGACCGGTGAAAAAGACCTCTACTAAAGACGTCTACTAGGTGGGAAACTAATAAAACCTCCATCTAACTCTGAATCCACACAGTATGACTAAGATGACCGGCTTAAAGGTAATGCATTTGAGTTTTGGTGGAAACCACGTGCCAACGAGCAGCACCTAAGGTAGGGTATTAGGAAGTGGTTTACCGTGTGCCCTCGAGCGCTCTGCTCAGTATTCAGGTATGCGATATCAGATCTGAGCAGGCTTCAGGTATATGACTTTATAGACCTGCCAACACAGAAGCTCGCTGGTTAACGCTTAAGGTGCCTATCCGACGTGATTCCTAGACACCTGCACAGCTAAGTACGCAGGGATATACGGAACATTGTGATCGGGGCGGACGTGCAATACAAGCAGTGAATGTACAGAGTGGCCCATGTGGCTGCCGTGCCCCAGGTACTGAGACGTTCTTCAATGAGCTCTATTGTCTCTGGTTGTTTTAAAATTAGGTGCGGGCCCTCTGCCAGGGCAGGAGAAACGTTTAAGCAATCACAGAAACCTGTAGACAAGTAACATAAAAGGTCATAAGATGCCAGGTACCACCCCTCCTAAAAAAAAAAAAAACCTTTCTTCAGTTCTGTGCCAAGTCAACAAGTCTTGACTGACTCCTCGAGAAGAAAATCAACGTCCCAATGAGAGATTTCCCTCAAGGAGTAAGAAAATGAAAAGAAGTAAAAAAAAAAACAAAACAGAAGAGCAAATTATAACAAGACTGAAACAAGAGAGAAAAAAAATAAAAAAATCTGCAATAGTGAGACAACGGCACAGAAATGTAATGCTATAAACTACAAACGAGCTCCACTACAGAGGAGAAATCAGGAATAACGTCATATCCAGCAGAAGCTCCTGAAGTCGTCACACGGTGTAGAGGGAATTTTTGATAGATTGCTCCCTTCAAGGAAGCCAAAATTTAGACCTTTTGTGTAGAAAACCTGACAAACAATGAATTCTAATTGCAAGCAAATTTTTATGCCCAATTTAAATTTTGCCGGATTTGATCATCTTGGTTTTCAAGCAAATTTTTTTTTTTTTTTTTTATTTATTTCCAAGCAAATTTTTGATGACAGTTTCAGAGGTTGGAGCCTCACTTTTCAGCCATTTTCTATGCTGTAAATGTGTAAGTTGCCGTACCCCGGGTGGCCTCCTGAATTCAACTGTGTTGCTGTCCTCAGAACAAAGATACAGTTTCATCCTGAGCTGCAGACGGCAGGATTTTGTGCTGCACTGTGCTATTTGGCTCTTTTGGGGCGGTATTTTGCGCTGCACTACAGTATTGCTGGCCACGCCTACGTCTGTTTGCCTGCCTACATGTGTTGGTCCCGCCTACTTGTGTTCTGCCACGCCTTCTGTCAGTTTGGACCCACTTACAGAATGGGGCCATTTTTGGGTATTTTTCCAGGGCCACATTAAAGGGATTATCCAAGAATAGATAATGATGACTTATACTCAGGGATGCCAGGAGTCAGAACCCTACCATGGGGTCATCAGGAATTTGGAAATCGGGGTCATCAGCAATATTAAAGGAGTATTCCAGTTAGAACAAGTTATCCCCTATCACCAGTTAGATTGGTGGGGGGCCGACCACTGATGTGCTCTATCTGCTGCCGGCCCTGTCCGTGCTCAAAATCCCACGCCTGCGCAGTGCCTCCTTCATTCGGCGCAGGCGCAGTGAGTGAAGCAGGCAGCCGGCTTCCTCACTGCGCCTGCACTGAGTGAAGGACGCACGGCGCAAGCGCGGTATTTTGAGCACGGACAGGGCCGGCAGCAGACAGAGCGAGCTGCCTGGCCCTGTCAATCATCACAGAGGAGGTGTTATTGAAGGTGGGGAAACGGCGCCTCCAGAAGCAGGGTTACTGACCCCCCCCGCTCCTAGGAGGCTAATTTACATATTATAAAAGTTCAATTTTAACAAAAGCGGGGACAGTAGGAATAAAACCCCAAACATATTTGGCATCAGGTGACATTTGCACATAGCAAATGTCATCTTGTTGTATAGGGTAAAAATTGGTGACAGAAACCCTTTAATTCGGATTTTGAGAAAGGTTCCACAAACGAAACTCACACTTTTGATTTCTATTACACTGCTGTTTTTGTGTGGAAGGTCTGCGGTAGTTATTGTGTCCTCGACCTCAAGGACTTCCTATTTTCTACTACTGAAATGATTGCGGTATTATCAGTCTAAGTCAATAGCATTCTTCATGACCTCCGCCGTCAGGGAACGCCTGGTGCAATGGTTGTCATCGAGTGTGACCGGCCTGCTCTTCATGCAAAGCATGGGTTGTATAAAGCTGGTATTACGCAGAACCGGACATTTTCCTTACAGCCTATCTCTGGAAGCAATGTCTCCCTAGAACTCCATGCAGGATCCAGACGGTGCGTAACATACAATATTTCCGGTTTCTGAACCCTTCCACCTAACCGGTCATGGCATCCTAGTGGTACATGGTTCTTTGAGCATTTTTCTCATGTTACTTGCTGAATGTGTTGCAAGAACTTGAAAGGGGTTCTCCACTTCAGACAGGCCCTACTTGTTAAAAGGATCCCTTAAAGGGGTTACCCAGGAACTTGATGGCGTATCTTCAGGATGGATCATCAATGGGGGCAAACTATGGGGGGTGCAGAGGTAGCAGGGCCCAAAGACCCTTGTGCTACATAAGAAGACACCGTTCTTATAGAAAGTGCATGCAGGTCAAGTTACACCTCTGGTTGGGAGGAAATGGTTCGGTCAAGAATTTGGCACTGGAGGGGGGGGTTGCCGTTTCAATTTTAGCTTTAGGCAGCACGAAGCCTATGTTCTTCCCTGTCCCTGGCCACAAAGCACTGAGGGAAGGGGTCCCAAGCTGAACTCTTGCACCAGGGCCCATGAGCTACACCCCTGGTCATCAATATCATATAGGTGGGGGTCTGACTCCTGGCACCACAGTTGATAAGCTGTTTGAGGAAGCTGCAGCGCTCACTGGAACACCAGAGCACCGCTCCCTCCTCATGGCTCACCAAGCACAGAGTCATCCATTGGATGGTAAGAACTTTAAGGGGATCTCCACTTTAGGAAATCCCTACTTGTTAGAAGGGTCCCTTAAAGGGATTATCTTGGAATCTGATGGGCTATCCTCAGGATGGGACACCAATATCAGATAAATGGGGGTCCGACTCCTGGCAACAACAGTGATTAGCTGTTTGAGGACGTTGCGGAGCTCTGGCGAGCGCCGCGGCCTCCTCATGACTACCAAGCACAGCACCATCCATTGGATAGGGGCTGTGCTTGGTATCTCAGCTCAGCCCCACTCCCTTAAATGGAACTGAGCTGCGCCTAAGCCATGAGACAGATGAAGATGATAACACATGGAGAGCCACAGCCTCTTCGTACAGCTGATCTGCAAGGGTGCTGGGAGTCAGTACTCTTGCCGGAAGGGTGCAGAAACCGAAAATATTGTATGTTAAGCAACATCAGGATCCTGCAAGGAGTTTGGGGGGAGACAACCCCTTTAATGAATGTTCATAGTGTAAGGGTCATATCCTGTATTTCCTCAACAGAATTCTGAGGCTGTACCCTTGGCGTTCTGCTGCAGTATACTGTGGGTGCACAGTAGATCCACAGCAGATTTGCACAAGGATTAGTCGTACCGTCATTCAGTCGGGCTGTGGAGCAACCGCCAATCAGTGCAGAACATTTCTGATGCATATAAACGAAGTTGTTAAAAACCTATTCACATGCATGGTAAGTGTATCTATTGTATTCTACTCGTTTTGCGCTAAAATCACTTTTTCAATTGATCTTTATTAAAAATGTTGAGCCCCTTTCTCTGTACAGCCTTGAGATTCTCTAGTAGCAGGCTCTGTATTTTTACCGTATCTCCGTCAGGGAGCTCAGCTGAAGGCTCCTTATCTCTGACCTTATAAACATTCATTATAGCTCAATCATTATCTTACTGATAAGAATGTGGCTTAAATAAGTTTATGACCTTTTAGTCAGTTATAGATAAAGTTTATTAGAGGATCGGCACCAAGTGAAAGTACACAGCTAGTCAAACAGTTAACCCTTTGTGACAGAACGGCTAAATATTTTTAATAAAGACCCATTGAAAAACTGATTTTTAGCCAAAAAAAAGAGTAAAATGCAATCATAAAAAGGTGTACAAAGCTTTTAAACATTTAGTGGAATAAAACAACCAATACAGCTTGTCCTGAAAGACATCATACGATACGCCATCGCTATAGAATACCGCATGACAGTGTATGTGCGCAGTATGTGCTGAGACACACAAAACGTATAGAGCAGGACAATAGCTTGAAAATACTTTAGGCCGCAGTAAAAGTTAACCCCTTTTCAGCTGACGACGTGCGATCTCGCCGCTCCGTGATAACCCTCTCGGTGACAAAGGAGCCATTTAAAGCTCTTTATCCTGACCTTCTCCTGCTTTGTTTGGCCCAAAGAGGTCAGTAAGTTAAAAGCGTCTTTTTGTCATCTGCCTACAGGGTCTGCTGTCAAATAGAGAGGATCCCTTTGATCAGGGCGACACAGTGGGGTGTGCAGTAACTCAACCTTCTATTGTTGTGGGCAAAGCATGGGGCGTGTCCCCCTCCTCCGGGTCACACGCTATAAAGAAAGAAGAGCTTACTACTGATGGGTAGGAACCAGTGGAAAGGGTTGGAAGAAGAATAGATGGCAGGTTGGGTGTTGGGGGTGCAGGTTATTGAGGGTCTCATTGAGCCCAGGGACTCTTTCAGTACCGGTTTGGCAGGTGTATCCTGTCCCGGAGAATCCATGACAGCGGCTGGAAAATACTTGATCGAACAAACAGGAACGTACATACCTGCGAGTCGGTAATAAGGGACAGTACCCTGGCGGTGAACCGTAGAAGGTGAACATGTGAGAGCATGACAACCCACATGTTACTCATCATTCCTTCAGCTCCATAAGCTCGGCTGTGGAGAGAAACGTTCATCCTGCATTCTCAGGTATTTGTAGATCGCCACCTGTTGTGGCTGATAGGTTGTTCTGCCCGCCCCGGCCATCCAATGGTTAAATATTCTGCCACCACTATGGAAGTCCCATTCAAATGAATGGCAAGCGCGGCCACCGCTCCATTCACTTCTAGCTCGGCTATTTTCGGCACTTCCATAGAAATGAATGAAGGGCGGCCATGCCCTCCAGCACTTTGTGGGCTCCATTATAACGATGGGTGCAGGTCCCAGAGGTGGTCCTTGCGATATGGGCCCAACGTCTGAAGCGAGACAACCCCTTTAAGGAGCAGAATCTGACAGAATAAAAGTTTATATTCTCGCTACTCTTGATGTCTGTACTGCTCTCCCCAACCCTGTCTAGTGCTGTCAGCAGTTTATCATGGTCAAAACTGCTGACAGATTCCCTTTAAGACCTAACCCCTTAATGACCACCAATACACCTTTGCATGGTGGTCATTAAGGGGCTTCAGGCTTGTCCTGTATAAAAAAAAAAAAAAAATAAATAAAAAACAACAAGCCCTTATATGGCAACATCGAAGGTAAAAACAAAAAGTTATGTGACGATGAACAAATGAAGGCCCAAAACAGGCTGGTCACTAAGGGGTTAAAGAGGACATCTCTCTTTTATTGATCACTTGTATTTGACAGGGATTAAAGGGGTTATCCAAGACTATAAAAAGTTCCCCCATGTGCTGAGCCCCTCACACTGAATATACTCACCTGGCTCCCCGCGTTGCTCCTGGTCGCTGCACGGCCGCTGCTTCTTCTCCCCGTGCCCGGATGAAAACATTTGGTGTTTTTTTTGGGGGGGAGCAGCTAAAGGCAGACGGGGACAAGCCTTCCTAACATCGCTGGTGACGCTAGGGAGGATTGTCCCCATCTGCCATTGGCTGCTTCCACTGACACTGGATGTTTTCATCCATGAACACGGAGAAGCTGCAGCGGCGGTGTGGGGACCAGGAGCAACGCGAGGAGCCAGGTAAGTATATTCATTATGAGGGGCCATATGGGGGGCATTTTACAGTCTTGGATAATCTACTGGAGCATCTATTTTTTGGACCTCTGCGTTGTGCTCTTCTTCCTTCCTCTTCTCCTACCTAGTGCTGGCAGCAGTTTAGCATGGTCAAAACTGCTGACAGACCCCCTTTAAAAACCTGCAGCAATAGAACTGATAGAAAGAGAGAAGCATAAAGGTAGAACTAGTGAGGAGAACCGCAGCATTCATCTGCCTCTTCCTACCATGAGGTCCCCTGGGAATTGTGGGGTCTTTTGACTGATGTGGTCACGGGCTGGTGAGGATGAACAGACGGTATTAATACTCTGAACTTCTACACCACTTGAGGAAAAGATACAAGTTTCTCAGGAATGCGGCAGCAAAGTTATAACCAAACAGAGTAATTATTTTATAGCCTCGGCTGTAACAAATACTGTTTAAATAGCCTCGGGGACAGCATTATACACGGATTCTGATTTATAGAGAGGCACCTGCTAAAACGGCCGCCCTCCCCTGCAGTGCCCTCTCCGATAAGCTCTGAACACGAAGCCAAGGGGATATGTTTCTGCAGATACTGCCGCTGAGGGAGCGAGGTTGCATGCAGGTCACAAGAGGGCAGGTGAGCGGGGGAAACGGCTGGTTCGCATTATCAAACCGGGAAGGGGGGATGAGGAGCGGTGCACCTGCTAACAACCCTCGCTGCTCATCTACACCGCACAATAAGGACTCATGCCGTATGTGGAACCATTCATTTCAACGGGTCCGCAAAAAAAAAAAAACTGAAGTTACTCTGTGTTACTTCCGTTTCCGTATATCTGTTCCCCAAAAAAATAGAACTTGTCCTTTTATTGTCCACATTACGGACAAGGATAGGACTGTTCTATTAGGGGCCGGCTGTTCCATTCCGCAAAATACGGAATGCACACGGACGTCCTCCGTTTTTTTTTCTGACAGCAAAATACATAAATATGGTCGTGTGTATGAGCCTTAAACTGCACGTCCAATGTATCCTTCATATCAGTATGAAATTATTTTCTGGGACACTTTGCTCTAAGCTCGTCAGGAGCGATACCCTCTGAAAAATCAGGTGACGTTACCGAAGTTTATTGCCTCCATTTTTATTTATTTTGCTCACTTATATAGCGCTGACATATTCCGCAGCGCTTTACAGACATTAGCATCGCTCTGTCCCCAATGGGGCTCACAGTCTAAGGTCCCTATCGTGTTTGGAGTGTGCGAGGAAACCACAGAACCCGGAGGAAACCCAGGCAAACACAGGGAGGACCTAAAAACTCCATGCAGATGTTGTCTTTGGTCGGATTCAAACCCCAGGACCCCAGCGCTACAAGACACCAGTGCTAACCACTGAGCAACCATTTTTAAAAGGGTTGGCATTTACGTCGCTCTCTCTGGAGGACACGGCTTATTTGTGCACAACCTGGCCGATTATTTTAGCCAATAATTGCTAACGACTGTTCGTGCAGTGTAAAACTGCTGATGATTGCCCGATCATCGGGCAATTCTGAATTTTAAGCATGCTTAAAAATCAGCGCCTGCCGGCTGCAGATCATGCTGTCTAATTACGGTCTGCTGCCGGCAAACCACTAGACAGTATAGGGGCGAGCAATGGCATAACGATCGCTCCTCCCCATGTGGAGGAGATGGCGGCATGTAATAGCAGGGGTCTACTCTGCTAGCTAGCAAGCGAACGCTTCCCTCCCGGCAATCGCTTGCTCAATCAGCCTCAGGATTCACTCTCCTTACGCCAGGAACTCTGGGGGTCTGGTCTGCGGCTCGATTTATACAGCGGTCTGATTAGGGCTGTTTATTAATATAGGAGGTCGGTTGTTAGGTCTGATATTCACATAGGGGACTGTTTTGGGGTCTGAAAGTAATTTAGGGGTCTGGTTTGGAGGTATGATATAAAATAGGGGTTTGACATTAAAGGGGTTTTTCGGGATGTTACTACTGATGAGCTCTCCTCAGGATAGGTCATCAGTATCTGATCGGTGGGGGTCCGACACCTGAGACCCCCGCTGATCAGCTGTTAGAGAAGGCACCAGCGCTCCTGTGAGTGCCGCGGCCTTCTCTTAGCTTTTCCTAGGACGTCACGTTCGTCGGTCACGTGGCCTAGGAGCGGCTCAGCCCCATTCAAGTGAATGGAGCTGAGTGCAATACCAAGCACGGCCACTGTACAATGTACGGCGCTGTGCTTGGTGAGCTGTGAGAAGGTAGCGGCGCTCACCTCCTCCTCAAACAGCTGATCGGCGGGGGTCCCAAGTCCCTGAGGATAGGACATCAGCAGTAACATCCCGAAAAAAAACCTTTAATTTAGGGTCTAGTTTGGAGTCTGGTCTGGGGGTCTACTATTAAAGAGGTGTAAAATTAATTAAGGGGTCTGATGTCAAAAAAGAAGTCTTGTCTGGGGTCTGATATCATATACGGGTCTGAAATTAATTTTGCGGTCTGATTTCATCACAGACGTCTGGTCTGGGGTCTGATATAATATACGGGTCTGAAATTAATTTCGTTGTCTAGTTAGGGGTCTGATATAAATATAGGGGTCTAAACATACAGAAAATATTCCTCTGACTATTTGAAAAGAAAGTTATGCCCTTCTGAATCGCTGGTAATCAGAAATCGGGGCTCTTATGAAAAGCTATTTTTGAGGACAAGTAAATGAATTTACACAATCACTGACCTCAGTGGTGGTGGTGGCCCAAACCCATACCTGGGACATCGACTGAAAACATAGGGGCACATTTATTATTTGTTAATAACCCCTATACCTGGGGGTGGATCCAGCGGCGTTATGTAGAGGCACCGGCCTCTTCATCACTTCGGTGGATATACCGCCGCTTCTAGATGTAAGACAGCTTTCTAGATTTAGACCGGGCTGTCCCCTTTCCCGCCCATGCCACGCTTCCACAATTTTAGACCTGCCTTGAGCGGGGAGATGTCACAGATTACGGCGCAAATTACCTCTGTACCACAACCTGCACCAGAAATACGTCTAATTTAGGCGTATTTCTGTTTAATAAATGACCCCCATAATAGCTGTGAGAATTGCAGCAAATTCACTTCTTCATATCGGCCTTGTATAGAGCCTTTTAAAAGGATTTCATGAGCAGAATGCCAAGTATTAAGCCCCAGCTGCTCAGCCCTATGGCATCTCACACAAGCTGCTTTATCAGTTGCACAGATTAATATCCAAGATATTTTGGCTGTGGATATGTAGGAATCATTACTAAAGGGGGTCGTCATCATACTAAGAAAACATAGGACTACTCCTAAGGAGAAGTGAGAGGAGAGGCTTTCATAGATGGAGACCTAGGGGCCCAGTGTGCCCTACTGGGGTGCTGATTGGTGAACGGTACTCCTCATACATTGCCTATTTAATAACAATTCTGGAGTATTTTTTTTCCTATTACTCTATATTGTACCATTTCTTTATAATTCCTACTAGAAATGTATGAATGAATTCCCAGCAGTCTGCAGTGAAGGTCCAGGTGGGTGTTACCAGTTGGGGGTGCGTGCCTGCATAGTTTGACACTATCCAATCAGTGCTTCCAGAGTCAGACTGTGCAGGGACACCCCCCCCCCTCCAATTGGTTACACCCAGCTGGACCCTTACTGCAGACTGCTGGCAGTTTATTCATAAACTTTTAGAAGGAATAACAGAGGAAAAGAACAAGAGAGTAAAAAGAATAGCTGCTCCAGGATTGGTATTACATGGGGTATGCAAGTAGTTACCAGAACAGACATGTCAGGAGGGGAATAGGTTCTCTTTAAATGCCCCAATAACACTAACTGAGTGGGTCTGAGTGGATCTAGTGAAGTGGGAAAAGGGAGGTTTTGGGCAAAGAAAATGTCACCAAAGGCTAATTGCATGGACAGGGACATGTGCTACTTGGGAGCACGTCACCACCGAGACCAGTCATTGGTTGCAACGGTGCACATGATCCCAACCGCGCAGGAAGTTGATAGATGGGGACCGGAAGTTGATTGCAAACAGACCGTGAGAAAGGGAGTCGGAACCAAGCAGCGGGAACCATGAGTCTATAACTGACGGGAAAATTTAAAACCAAAACCCTGGACAGCCCCTTTAAGAGTTCCACAGTTATGGAAGTAATGTGGGAAGAAATGCCGTGTCAAATCTGTCTATTTTGGGTCTGTTCTTCCTGTGTCGGTTCTGTAAATGTTAGTTTTTTTCCCAGGCTGGCGAGTTCCTTTAGCTGCCCCCACCCCCTGCTGCTTCCCATCCCCACTTACTGCATGACTCTCACAAAGGTAGAGGCGCTGTGTCTGTCTCATCACCCCTTTCCCCTCTCACAGCATAAGTCTCACACAGACACTAAGGGAAAGATATTAATGCAGCTTCATCCCCCCCCCACCCTCTCCCTATCTGACATTGACCGTTTCATACTAGGTGGATTCAATGTCTTGGTTCCAAGCAAATTAATAGACATGAGGGGCGTACCGAATGTCTGCTCCCAACACTCCTGACTCTGTGCTCTGGGAGGCTGCCAGGGGTCAGCAGTTGAACGGTGACAGGATATTGCTTGTACCGTGGAAAAGGAAGGGTCAATCTTATTAACCTCTTAATTACCAGGTGCACTATGACATAAACCAAGTGTCTTTTTCAGGATTGCATCTACTTATGTAATAATTTGGATGAACATGATGAATTTAAAGGGACACTTCCATCAAAATAATCAGCCTATATGTGAATATTCTATGTCATTTTTTTTCTGGATAATATTTTGTTTCATGTATTCTACATCCTGCCCTTCCTGTCCAGGACTGTGGTGACAGATTCCCTTTAACTCTTTCATTCAGACCATCCCTGTGACCAGCGAGATCCCCGCTGTAGTGAGTCAGAGTATCACACCTTACATTGATCAATGCAATGCTCTTCTATGGGCATCTTTATCTAGGCCTATCAACAGAAGAACTGAGCTGTCATACTGTTATTCCAATTCTACACCTACTGTCATCATTGTGACTACCCTGCAGATAAGATCTTCCCTCACAGCAGCAGTAAACTGACTATGGATTACCTATCTATATAGGAAGTCTTATGTTTTGTGCTGACTGCTACAGAAGGAAGAGACTGATGTCCACCTTTATTAAGTGACGGCCTGTTCTACACCCCACACCTCCGCCGATCAGCTGGCTTGGTGGGCGTGCAAGGTGTCAGATGCCTGTAAATCAGCTAGTGATGGACTATCCTAAGGACAGGCCATCATCAAATAAAAGGTGGCCACCCTTTAATTTTCAATGGCGTTGTACTGCCAAAATAAAAAAGCCAAAAAATTCTAAAAGAAAATGGTGGTACTTAAATCCAGGGAAAAATGGATTAGACAAGTTAAAACCCAACCTGGGCTCCTCTCATGGCAAATATAGTGGATCTTCTCATACTGTAAAGAAGTTACTGCAAGGTAACAAACTTTTGGCCATCTTTAATTATATTTTGTTCACTTGTGTTTATGTCTGTCATATTAAAGGGGTTGTCTTACGAAAAATATTCTAACCAGCACCTGGATCTGAATACTTTTGTAATTGCAAGTAATTAAAAATTTAGAATAGCCACTGAGTTATTCAATAAAATCTATCTCTATAGCGCCACCTGATGTTTGTTTTTTTCTTATTTCTTTGACCTGCTCACTGTGAAGGCCGCACATGCTCAGTTTCATCCTTCAGCTGCCTCCTGAACTGTGATAGGGAGAGCTGAGACACACCTCCTGAGCTGTGATAGGGAGAGCTGAGACACGCCCCCTGAGCTGTGATAGGGAGAGCTGAGACACGCCCCCCCTGAGCTGTGATAGGTAGAGCTGAGACACGCCTCCTGAGCTGTGATAGGGAGAGCTGAGACACGCCTCCTGAGCTGTGATAGGAAGAGCTGAGACACGCCCCCTTAGCTCCAGCAGAGAAGACACTCCCCTTGAGCTGTCGGCTTGATATAAATCTAGCAGAGCAATGAATAAGGAGATCTCTGGATCCATGTGAGGTACAGGGCTGGTTCTAGCTTTGTTAAAAAGAGACTGTCATGTACTAGATTACTAGATAATGTCTGATTTTCATTTTTTACATTAGCCACGGGAGAACCCCTTTAATGTCTAATA
The DNA here is from genome assembly GCA_900303285.1 of Rhinella marina. Classification (NCBI taxonomy): domain Eukaryota; kingdom Metazoa; phylum Chordata; class Amphibia; order Anura; family Bufonidae; genus Rhinella; species Rhinella marina. The sequence continues at coordinate 228,947 of ONZH01011037.1, read as the reverse complement.
GCATTTTTCCACCATCTAAAGGATGCCATGGTGCTATGTGGCCTGTCCTGGGGACTGGTCAGCTATCTAATGTGAGCAGGGGTAGTCTGGGAACTTAAAGTGGTCCTGGAAAAAGCTAAAAGTGGCCCCATGTTGTAGGCGGGTTCAAACTGACAGAGGACGGGGCAACAGAAGTAGGCAGGGCCTGCAATAATATTTACAAAATACCGCCCCCGCAGAACCACATATCATAGTGCAGCACAAAATACCGCCCCAACAGAACCAAATACCACAGGGCAGCACAAAATACTGCCACCCTCATCACAGTATTAATTATATCACCGTCCTGAGGATGGTAATACAGTTGAATTCAGGATGGCACCTGCGGCCATTGAGCATCAGATCGTTATCAGGTCGGCGGCCGTGAGGAGGGCTTGGGTGGCCCCCTGGGCATTGTCCCACCGGGAAATCTCCCAGGAGGGGTCTATGTCCAGTGTGCACCTGAATGTGACTGGGGGTGTGCCCTAACGGCAGATGTCGGGGAAAAGAAGGATTGGGCATGCCGTTACTGCCAAAAATGTCATCCTTTCCCCTTTGACAACATATGCAAGAATTTCTTTATGTAAAGTAATGCACTGTGTGGATCGGTATACTGAAGTCTGCCAGTTCCTTAAAATCGGACATCAATGTCGAGGACCCGCCCACCGTTCTGAAAAGACCAGCCGTTTTAATTTCTTCCCAACTTCAAGAACTGAATAGAAAAAAAAAGGCGCTTTTTCTCTTGGTGTAGAGTGTAAACTACAGATCATTAAATGTTTCCAGTGCCCTCCAGGTGAATGCACGTACAAGGGAACATCAAACAAGTGACCTGGAATCCAGCCGTCACAAGCATGCGCTCAGAAGACGATGGGGGGGGAGAGCAAGCCCTAGGGGGAGACAGAAGCTTGGTTCAAGATGCTGAGCTTAGAGATGAGAGAAGGGATACAGAAGCTTAGAATAAGTTCCCAAGCAACGGTGCCAAATTATTAACTGGAACATGAAGAACAAATTTAATGCGCAGAAGGCTTGGACGGGAAATAAAGGCAAACAGACAAAAGCAAACGCATACCAATTTGGTGTGGAAACAAATCTGTGCAGGACATGGCAGGAGCGTTCAGATATGTACCTGTGTGTTATTTGTACAACCGGAGACTGTGCAAACCGCCTGCAGCTATCTGATCAAGGCTTAGGAGCAAGTCCATCTAAAAACCATCATTAGGTTCTTGAGATTTCTTCTTTTTCCTAGTTGGGTGACAATATAGCCAGATTTCTGCATAACTAAGTACATGGGGAGCAGTCTGTGCGATGGGCGTCATCTACAAGAGGGGGCATGGGAGTACTCTGTGTGAGAAAGGGGCATAGGGAGCAGCTTGTAAGAGGTGGGGGATGGAGAGAAGTCTGTGTTACAGAGGGGCGCATGGAGAGAAGTCTGTTACAGAGGGGGGCATGGAGAGAAGTCCGTGTTACAGAGGGGGGCATGGAGAGAAGTTTGTGTTACAGAGAGGGTCATGGAGAGAAGTCTGTGTTACAGAGGGGGGCATGGAGAGAAGTCTGTGTTACAGAGGGGGGCATGGAGAGAAGTCTGTGTTACAGAGAGGGTCATGGAGAGAAGTCTGTGTTACAGAGGGGGCATGGAGAGAAGTTTGTTACAGAGGAGGGCATGGAGAGAAGTCTGTGTTACAGACGGGGGAATGGAGAGAAGTCAGTGTTACAGAGGGGGCATGGAGAGAAGTCTGTGTTACAGAGAGGGTCATGGAGAGAAGTCTGTGTTAAAGAGGAGGGCATGGAGAGAAGTCCGTGTTACAGAGGGGGGCATGGAGAGAAGTCTGTGTTACAGAGGGGGGCATGGAGAGAAGTCTGTGTTACAGAGGGGGGCATGGAGAGAAGTCCGTGTTACAGAGGGGGCATGGAGAGAAGTCTGTGTTACAGAGGAGGGCATGGAGAGAAGTCTGTGTTAAAGAGGAGGGCATGGAGAGAAGTCTGTGTTAAAGAGGAGGGCATGAAGAGATGTCTGTGTTACAGAGGGGGGCACGGGGAGATGTCTGTGTTACAGAGGGGGGCATGGAGAGAAGTCTGTGTTACAGAGGGGGGCATGGAGAGAAGTCTGTGTTACAGAGAGGGTCATGGAGAGAAGTCTGTGTTACAGAGGGGGCATGGAGAGAAGTTTGTTACAGAGGAGGGCATGGAGAGAAGTTTGTTACAGAGGAGGGCATGGAGAGAAGTCTGTGTTACAGACGGGGGAATGGAGAGAAGTCAGTGTTACAGAGGGGGCATGGAGAGAAGTCTGTGTTACAGAGAGGGTCATGGAGAGAAGTCTGTGTTAAAGAGGAGGGCATGGAGAGAAGTCCGTGTTACAGAGGGGGGCATGGAGAGAAGTCTGTGTTACAGAGGGGGGCATGGAGAGAAGTCTGTGCTACAGAGGGGGGCATGGAGAGAAGTCTGTGTTACAGAGGGGGGCATGGAGAGAAGTCTGTGTTAAAGAGGAGGGCATGGAGAGAAGTCTGTGTTAAAGAGGAGGGCATGAAGAGATGTCTGTGTTACAGAGGGGGGCACGGGGAGATGTCTGTGTTACAGAGGGGGGCATGGAGAGAAGTCTGTGTTACAGAGGGGGGCATGGAGAGAAGTCTGTGTTACAGAGAGGGTCATGGAGAGAAGTCTGTGTTACAGAGGGGGCATGGAGAGAAGTTTGTTACAGAGGAGGGCATGGAGAGAAGTTTGTTACAGAGGAGGGCATGGAGAGAAGTCTGTGTTACAGACGGGGGAATGGAGAGAAGTCAGTGTTACAGAGGGGGCATGGAGAGAAGTCTGTGTTACAGAGAGGGTCATGGAGAGAAGTCTGTGTTAAAGAGGAGGGCATGGAGAGAAGTCCGTGTTACAGAGGGGGGCATGGAGAGAAGTCTGTGTTACAGAGGGGGGCATGGAGAGAAGTCTGTGTTACAGAGGGGGGCATGGAGAGATGTCTGTGTTACAGAGGGGGCATGGAGAGAAGTCTGTGCTACAGAGGGGGGCATGGAGAGAAGTCTGTGTTACAGAGGGGGGCATGGAGAGAAGTCTGTGTTAAAGAGGAGGGCATGGAGAGAAGTCTGTGTTAAAGAGGAGGGCATGAAGAGAAGTCCGTGTTACAGAGGGGGCATGGAGAGAAGTCTGTGTTACAGAGGGGGGCATGGAGAGAAGTCTGTGTTAAAGAGGAGGGCATGGAGAGAAGTCTGTGTTAAAGAGGAGGGCATGGAGAGAAGTCTGTGTTACAGAGGGGGGCATGGAGAGAAGTCTGTGTTAAAGAGGAGGGCATGGAGAGAAGTCTGTGTTACAGAGGGGGCATGAAGAGAAGTCTGTGTTACAGAGGGGGGCACGGAGAGATGTCTGTGTTACAGAGGGGGGCACGGGGAGATGTCTGTGTTACAGAGGGGGCACGGAGAGAAGTCTGTGTTACAGAGGGGGCATGGAGAGAAGTCTGTGTTACAGAGGGGACATGGAGAGAAGTCTGTGCTACAGAGGGGGCATGGAGAGAAGTCTGTGTTACAGAGGGGACATGGAGAGAAGTTTGTGTTACAGAGGGGGCATGGAGAGAAGTCTGTGCTACAGAGGGGGGCATGGAGAGAAGTCTGTGTTACAGAGGGGGGCATGGAGAGATGTCTGTGTTACAGAGGGGGCATGGAGAGAAGTCTGTGTTACAGAGGGGGCATGGAGAGAAGTCTGTGTTACAGAGGGAGGCATGGAGAGAAGTCTGTGTTACAGAGGGGGCATGGAGAGAAGTCAGTGTTACAGAAGGGGCATGGAGAGATGTCTGTGTTACAGAGGGCGCATGGAGAGAAGTCTGTTACAGAGGGGGGCATGGAGAGAAGTCTGTGTTACAGAGGGGGCATGGAGAGAAGTCTGTGTTACAGAGAAGTCTGTGTTACAGAGGGGGGCATGGAGAGAAGTCTGTGTTACAGAGGGGCATGGAGAGAAGTCTGTGTAACAGAGGGGGGCATGGAGAGAAGTCTGTGTTACAGAGGGGGGCATGGAGAGATGTCTGTGTTACAGAGAGGGTCATGGAGAGAAGTCTGTGTTAAAGAGGAGGGCATGGAGAGAAGTCCGTGTTACAGAGGGGGGCATGGAGAGAAGTCTGTGTTACAGAGGGGGGCATGGAGAGAAGTCTGTGTTACAGAGGGGGGCATGGAGAGATGTCTGTGTTACAGAGGGGGCATGGAGAGAAGTCTGTGCTACAGAGGGGGGCATGGAGAGAAGTCTGTGTTACAGAGGGGGGCATGGAGAGAAGTCTGTGTTAAAGAGGAGGGCATGGAGAGAAGTCTGTGTTAAAGAGGAGGGCATGAAGAGAAGTCCGTGTTACAGAGGGGGCATGGAGAGAAGTCTGTGTTACAGAGGGGGGCATGGAGAGAAGTCTGTGTTAAAGAGGAGGGCATGGAGAGAAGTCTGTGTTAAAGAGGAGGGCATGGAGAGAAGTCCGTGTTACAGAGGGGGCATGAAGAGAAGTCTGTGTTACAGAGGGGGGCACGGAGAGATGTCTGTGTTACAGAGGGGGGCACGGGGAGATGTCTGTGTTACAGAGGGGGGCACGGAGAGAAGTCTGTGTTACAGAGGGGGCATGGAGAGAAGTCTGTGTTACAGAGGGGGCATGGAGAGAAGTCTGTGTTACAGAGGGAGGCATGGAGAGAAGTCTGTGTTACAGAGGGGACATGGAGAGAAGTCAGTGTTACAGAAGGGGCATGGAGAGATGTCTGTGTTACAGAGGGCGCATGGAGAGAAGTCTGTTACAGAGGGGGGCATGGAGAGAAGTCTGTGTTACAGAGGGGGGCACGGAGAGATGTCTGTGTTACAGAGGGGGGCACGGGGAGATGTCTGTGTTACAGAGGGGGCACGGAGAGAAGTCTGTGTTACAGAGGGGGCATGGAGAGAAGTCTGTGTTACAGAGGGGGCATGGAGAGAAGTCTGTGTTACAGAGGGGGCATGGAGAGAAGTCTGTGTTACAGAGGGAGGCATGGAGAGAAGTCTGTGTTACAGAGGGGACATGGAGAGAAGTCAGTGTTACAGAAGGGGCATGGAGAGATGTCTGTGTTACAGAGGGCGCATGGAGAGAAGTCTGTTACAGAGGGGGGCATGGAGAGAAGTCTGTGTTACAGAGGGGGCATGGAGAGAAGTCTGTGTTACAGAGAAGTCTGTGTTACAGAGGGGGGCATGGAGAGAAGTCTGTGTTACAGAGGGGGCATGGAGAGAAGTTTGTGTAACAGAGGGGGGCATGGAGAGAAGTCTGTGTTACAGAGGGGGCATGAAGAGAAGACTTTGTGAAAGGAGGTATGGCAGTACTCTGTGCGAGAAAGGGACATAGGGAGCCGTTTTCCGAGGGGTGGGGCATGAAGAGAAGTCTGTAATACAGAGGGAGACATAGGGAGAAGTCTCTGAGAGAATAGGGCCATGGGGAGCAGTTTTTGTGATGGGGAGGCATGGTGGTACTCTGTGTGAGAAAGGGAAATAGGGAGCAGTTTATGAGAGGTGTAACAACGAGAGAAGTCTGTGTAATTGGGGGGGGAGTCATGAGGAGCTGTCTGTAGCAGAGTGGGGAATGGTGAACAACCTGTGTAAGCGCTTGGGGAGCAGACTGTGAGATGTGGGCACGGGGAGCAGTCTGTGAATGAGTTGGGGGCATACAGAGTCTGTGTGAGAAGGGGCATGAGTAGCAGTTTGTGTAATAAAAGGGAGCATAGGGAGTTGTCTGTGTAAAAAGGGGACACGGGGATAAGTCTGTTACAGAGTTAGGGAGATGAGAACAGTCTGCGTTAATGGGAAGCAGTCTGTATGAGGGGAGCCTGGAGGGGTGAGTAACTCATTGGACCCCAAGAATGCAACATTAAAGGCAATGTACATCTTCTGAGGCAATTTTTTTATGATTGGATTTTACTCATTTTGGGCTAAAAATAATTTTTTCAATTGGTCTTTTCATTATTAAAAATATTGAGCCGTTCTGTCACAAAGGTTTAACTGTTTTTCTAGCTGTGTGACTGGTACTTTTTACTTTCACTTTGTGCCGGTCAGCTAATAAACCTTATCTCTAATTTACTAATAGATCATAAACACATATTTAAGCCACATAGTTTTCAGTAAGATAAGGATTGAGCTATAATAAATGTTTATAAGGTCAGAGATCAGGAGCCGTCAGGTGAGCTGGCTGAGGGAGCAGAGGGAAAATTCAGATCCTGCTACTAGAGCATCTCAGTCCTGTACAGAAAAAAGGGCTCCATATTTTTAATAAAGATCAATTTAAAAAAAATATTTTTAGCCCAAAATGAGTAGAATGTAATAACCATAAAAAAGCCCCCAAATGTGTACATAGCGTTTAACCCTTTTTCTGCCCTAGACTACCAGGGAAACTGATGTTACCCGTTGTTTCTACCCTAGGCCATCATACCAGCTATTAACCCCATTATTGCCTCAGACCACGAAGAATGATGACAGTAACCACTTCTCTGTACTATTCCACCATGAGATAGAGATGTAGACCTTATCCCCTTCAAAGCCCTAGACCACCAAGGTTGCAGACATTTGTTCCCGCTCTGTCCTAGACCTAATGGATGTTGCCATAAACTCATTAAAGAGGTTTTATCAGACCTTTTAACTGATGATCTATCCTCTGGGCTGTAGATCCAGTCCAGAGGATAGCAATAGTTATTAGATACTGTGTTGAACAGACCAATCTAGAAAGAAAGGTGCTCAGTTCTCTAACTTTAACCCCTCACTAGCTACAATGGCTTAGAAGGAACACTAGTAACATGAAATGTCTTGCGCCAATTTCCATGTTTTGCATGGTATTAGTAAGAATATCTCAACAAGGTATTGATAAAGAAGAAGGAATACTCACTACTCGGAGAAAAACTTGGCAATGTTGCTGGGTTCAACCTCATCTTTATGCTCCAGGAGCTGAGTGAGCGCATCTTCCATGTAAGTCAGGACATGTCTCTGGGCTGCAGAAAATGGAGAGGACAAAACTGATTTACTTACAGGCCATTACTTCTATAGGACCAACACATTTCATAGTTCAGTACGTCAGACACTCTCCTTGTCAAGGTTACAAGATGTTCATAAGGACCCAGCAGGTCCATGCATTGTGTGGACTGGCCATCAATGGGCACCATCTTTCAGGGGTACTAAAGACCTCAGCTTGTATGGAGAGCGTTGAAGGCAATGCTTCATGGGATATGGTATGCAAATGAGCCCTTCTGGAGGAGGAGAAAGCTGCCCGATCCATTAAAGAGCCTAGAAACATGACTTGGAATATCAAACCATCGCGTAAAATGCTTTACGTCTCCTCCTGGACCTATAGGGGAACGTATGTGTAGGTTTGCCTAAAGATTACAGTGAATCCCCCGGGTTCCCAGCAGAGCTGTGCACGTGGAGATAGTATAGCACTGCATGGCGGCCATACAGCGCCTTAAAGGGATTTTCAGGAGTAAAATATTAATGGTCTACCCACAGGATAGCTCATCAATACCTGGTCGGTAGGGGTCTGACACCCGGCACCAGGGGCGGATTGGGAACTTAAAGTGGCCCTGGAAAAAATACTAAAAGTGGCCCCATTTTGTAGTTGGGTCCAAATTGATGGAAGGCAGGGCCAGAAATAGCATATTGTGGCACATTATACCACCTCAACAGAGCCAAATACCACAGTCCATCACAAAATACTGCCAGCAGCACAAAATACATCCCCAAAAACTTCCACTTGCTGGCAATTAGGAGGGCCCAGATGGCCCCCCCAGGCATCGGCCCACCGGGAAATTTCCCTGTAAGGTCTATGGCCAATCCGCCCCTGCCCGGCACCCCCACCGATCAGCTGTTTAAAGAAGCTCCAGCGAGCACTGTGTAAATGATGATAAATGTGCTGGGGCCGATAGCCCTGCCCTCTTTTCGGAAGGTGGGGAGGGCGGCATAGAAACGCCACTTGTGCCTATATTTAGGTGCAATGGCGTTTTAAGGGGTATTCCCACCTCAGACATTGATGGCCTATCGCTAGGATATCCTATCTCCAGAAGAGGCTCCCCTATGTCAAGGAGAGCGCAGTGCGCAAGCATGACCACCCTCCATTCACCACTAGGGGAGTTCTGGCTCAACTATTTACGGCAGTCGTATAAACGGCCATTTTTGGAACTCCCATAGCAGAGAATGGAGAGCACGCCACATGTACAAGGTTTGCTCTCTCATTCACTTAAGGGTAATGTCGGTCGCAGACTTTTAACTCTTCAGATGCTGTGGTCAAACATGACCCCGGCATCTGTACTCACTAAAACCCAGAAGCACGCGCTTCTGGGTGTACTCTGGCTCCCCCGGCGGGGATTGGGGGAGCTGAGTGCAGCAGCCCCTGTCCTCCTGTGTGACAGAAGGCTGCTGCACACTAGTTGCCTGTGGCAAGGCTTCATAGGAACACAGTATAATTCCCATAGACTGCAGTTCTAATACATTGGAGTCTATGAGAATAGCAATGTAATGATTGCTTGTTATAGTTTGCTATGGGAACTATAAAAAAGCGTAAAACAAAAAAATAAATACGTTTTTAAAAATAAAATGAAATTAAAAAATATATAAACATTCAAATCACCCCCCTTTCCCCAGAATTAAAACAGTGGGCATCACTGAGTGTAAAAACGCCCGTACTATTAAAATATAAAAATATTTATCCTATATGGTTAACGGCGAAACAGAAAACAAATCAAAATGGCCGTTAAAGTGTTTTTTGGTTGCCTCTCCTCCCACAAAAAATTAAATAAAAAGTGACTTAAAAGTCATACACACCCCAAAATGGTATCAATGAAAAGTACAGATCACCCAGCAAAAAATGAGCCCTCATACAGCTCCATACACATAACTACAAAAAAGTTATAGGGGTCAGAATATGATAATGAAAATAATTTTTTATTTTTTTTTTTTTAGTATAAAAACGCAAGAAAAACTATACATATGTGGTATCGTATCATATTGACCTGGAGAATGAAAGTAACTGGTCATTTTTACCGCATAGGGAACGCCGTAAAAACAAAACCCATAAAACTGTTGCTGAATTGCATTTTGTTTTTTCAATTTCACCCCATTTGGAATTTTTTTCCAGCTCCCCATCGTATGCAATATTAAATGGTGGAATTAGAAAGTGCAACTTGTCCTGTAAAAAAAAAGCCCTCCCACGGCACTGTGAATGGGAAAATTAAAAAAGTTATGGCCCCAGAAAGGCAGGGAGTGAAAAACATAAACACAAAACCCCCCAGGGCTGAAAGGGTTTAAATGCCTTCACATAAAATAGAGACCGGAACGACACTCCACTTTATGGCTCTGTACAAAGCATACCCCCTTATTTTTCGGAGCCCATTCTAACAAAATGGGGTTGTCAACAGCAGATGGCTCCTTTAAAAAATGTTTAAAAAAATGTCACATAAAACCACTATCCACCAATTCGCAGAGTGCGTTCCCCTCCCAAATTTAGCTTTGGGGGCTGTATGGTGCTGTTCACCACTATACCAGTTTATGCAGGGGCGGATTGGCCATAGACTTTACAGGGAAATTTCCCGGTGGGCCGATGCCCAGGGGGCTGCCTGAGCCCTCCTCACAGCCGCCAGTGGAAGTTTTTGGGGATGTATTTTGTGATGGACTGTGGTATTGGGCTCTGTCGGGGCCGTATAATGTGCCGCAGCATGCCTTCCATCAATTCGGACCCAACTATAAAAACGGGGCCACTTTTAGTATTTTTTCCAGGGCCACTTTAAGTTCCCAGTCCGCCCCAGGTTCTTATGGAAATAATTAGTTAAACTATCTATTATAATCTATAATAATCTATTATTTCTAAATCTGTTTCTTCTGTGACAGCAGTGTGCAATGCATTATAAAATTACCAAATAAAATGCTCTAAAAGCAATAATTAAAGAAAAGAAATCCATCTGATCAACCCTAGATATAGCGCTTATTGGGCAATTAGACCGCGGTCTGGCAATGTGTTATTTTTGCTATTCTATATCGGTCCCTTGGTCTCTAGTCATTGCCCCCTGGCGATTCAACCACGTGTGCCACAAGGTACTGTCAAGTATCAGTTACTCAGCTAAGTGACCTACATATTTGCATGACCTCCAAACCTTCCTCTTCTGTAATAAATTACAGGGGTCGGCCAAATCCCTCGTAGCCAACTGTGCCATTAAATCAAATGCAGTCACTTAGAGGAAAAATAATATTTGCACTTTCCTTTCTGAGCGCTTTGCCCTTTAAAGCTTTAATTATATGGTATTAACCCTGTAAAGTTGTCCGTTTAAAGCCCATCACCTGAATACAATCAGGGCAGTCACAAGCACTGCATGCAGAAGGCATTTCTCATGACGTGAGAGCATCTGACAGCAGAATCAACCCTATTTACCCCCTAACTGTTTTGCCAGAGTGGAGCTCCATCAGTGGGAAAAGTAGTTAACTGGAGGAGGGAGGGCTGCTTTACATGCTACTACCTCCTGAATGGTAGCAGCTAGAAACATGCAACTGGTCTTGTTTGAAAGCAGACATTCCAATCTTTCAGACAATACCAAAATGACAGCATGTTCAGGACAGGGGAAAATATCACTGATAGAAATCGGGATGCTGTTAATGCAGCTTAAAGTGAAAGTAAAAACAGGTTTTACCCGTGATTATTCCCGACATGATTTCTAACAGTGATTTCTACTCTGTTGCTTGGACTTTAGCTGTCATTGTATGAAAGTCTGCTTTCAAACAAGACCAGTTGCACATTTCTAGCTGCTACCATTCAGGAGATAGCAGCATCTAAAGCAGCCCTCCCCCATCCAGTTAGCTACTTTTCACACTGCCCGAGCTGGACTCGGGCAAAACAGTTAGGTGGTTAAATGGGCATAATGTCTGGTGTGGTTGACTCTCCTGATGGAAAGCATACCTTTGTACGGCAGATTCGTTGCTTTGTTCTGTAGAAAAGTACTTTTAACTCATATGCAAATGAGCAGGTAAGTGCACTGGGTCCATGACACTCTGTGCACCCTTGATCTTCTTACTTCATCTGCCAGTGCCTCCCTCTCCTTGATTGGCAGGGACAGGTTCCTCATAGTCATCTGTGCATCAAGAAGTAGAGCGATGGGCTGGCAAAAGAAGGAGGAGGAGCAAGGGTGCACAGAAAAGCTTGGACCCACCATCAGCGCACTTAACTTGCAGCCAATAGCAGGCCGTGACAGTGACTTGCCCCCTTGCGTCACACCTGGGCAGTGTGGGTGGGGTTTCAGGTTCAGGTAGAAATGGACAGGACGGCATCTTTTAAAGGGGTTTTCAGGTTTGGATAACCCCTTTAAAAGATGCCGTCCTGTCAATTCCTACCCTCCGCTCTGGGACAAATACCAACAGTTGCGTTTTTTTTTAAGCATCACAGCCCAGTATCCCAAGTGCCACAAAACCTGGCTCACCCTTAATTTACACATCTTATTGATTTCGATGGGAACCAAGTAATGGTTGGATTTCCAAGTGATGGCACTGCAAAGACATTAAAGACTTGCTTCCATATTCCCTCCCAGTATATCTTTGGGGATCACTGCCGCAGAACAACCTGTGCTCAACGCCTTTCAGTTAAAGGGGTTGTGCCATAAAGGTCTTTTCACTGTAAAGTGTATTTTCAACAATTACGCTAGCTCTCAATCCTCCTTGGACAGTTTTTTTTTCAGATATACTTCATTTACACTTTTCTCTTATCCCCCATGCGTGAATCCTATTTCCTGGTTTGTCATGTGTCTGCTGTCCCATCATGCCTTAGGACAGTGAGATGTGTCCTGACATCAGCGGATCAATTACCCTAGCTCTCAATTCTCCTTGGATATTTTTTCTTGTTTTCCCACATTTACCTTATTTGCACTTTTCTCTTATCCCCCATGCTTTAATCCTATTTCTTGATTTTTCATGTGTCTGCAGTCCCATCATGCCTTAGGGCAGTGAGATGCATCCTGACATCAGCAGATCAATTACCCTAGCTCTCAATTCTCCTTGAATATTTTTCTTGTTTTCCCACATTTACCTAATTTGCACTTTTCTCTTATCCACCATGCTTTGATCCTATTTCTTGATTTTTCATGTGTTTGCAGTCCCATCATGCCTTAGGGCAGTGAGATGCATCCCGACATGTGATACTACCCAAGCCCCTTGTTCTTACCAATGACGTCCTACATTAGCTCCAATGCAGGTCACAACCTACAACAACTGAATATCGAAACATGGTGCAATATGGCCGCTTTTATAAATGGTGGTATTTGGGGAAAGTGATATAACAGCAATATCTGTGGGTTACATTTATATTAGTAGCACAACCCCCTTCAGATTTTGCAGCCTAGCTTGTGTCCAATGGTCAGTCTACTGGGTCGGGTTGAGTAAAGCACTGAACAAGCTTTTAACAATCGTTCTCATTATGGTTGGCTCATCGCCCTGGCTGGACTTACCCACCAACCTCATACTCATACAGTGTGGTGGCATGGTGGACAGACTGCTCTCCATCAATGAGATTCTGGGCATTAAGCAGATCATGTAGGTGAAATAATCTCATAAGAAGCTTTAACGTTAGTCTAGCAGCGATTGGACAAAATGTAGAAAGAGCAGTCGCTTCAGATGTGATTTAGGAGACAGAGACGGTGTCTGATATGATAATCATCCCTTGTAATGCCAGACATAACACCTTCTAACACCATTTCTTATGGATCATGGGTTTCAAGGAGCAGATCGGTAATTATGCCATTAAGGCACTTTGCAATTATCCTCTTCTGGAGACTGAACTGTTGTAACCCAGCAATCTGTATTAGCACACCGCAGGAAACAGACGTGCACGTTAAAAAAAACAACTAAAAAAACTACCTTAAAGGGAACCTGTCATCTCCGAAACACCCCCTGAACTAGAGTAAGCGGTGTATAGTGTAAGTGATGCTGAATCCGAATATGTAAGTTTTATCTTCATACTCTCTTCCATTCTGACGCTGTGCTCCCACAAACCAGCAGTAAAATGCATTGAGAGGACTCTTCTTTGAGTCCTCTCCATTATGTGAGTGAACACTGGAGTCCACTGAGTGCATTTTACTGCAGGTTTGTGGGAGCACAGCGTCAGAATGGAAGTGAGTATGAAGATAAAACTTACATATTCGGATTCAGCATCACTTACACTATACACCGTTTACTGTAGTTCAGGGGGTGTTTCGGAGATGACAGGTTCCCTTTAAAGATCAGCAGAAACGGTAAAATGTGAGCACAGGGCTGAAAGATAATCTGGCACCTTCACAAGACCAGAGGCACAAGAACGAGCAGAGATAAACTGGCAGTAAAACTTCTTTGAGAAGACCACCCAAAACTGCATTGCAAAATGGTCTCTTTAGAGGGGTGGTCCTCTCAAAGAGGACAAAAACTGGTCTACATAACGGACATGGCTTAGGCTAAGCTGCGAGAAGCCCAGGGTGCTACTGCGAGCACCAGTGCCTTCTCAAACAGCTGATCATCGGGGTACCGGGTGTCGGACCCCCACCATTCAGGTACAGATGTTAAGTTAAAAAATCTTAGAAAACCCTTTCTCTGGCTAGAAATTGGTGGTCTATCTCTAGCTCATGCCACCAACATCCGATGGGCAGGGGTCTAACCACTGTGATCTCCTACTTCATCTCCTGCTGCATGGTTTTTCAAGACGGCCACAGAGACCTCAAATATAGTCAATGGCCAGTTATGCGGTGTTTTGGAGAAAGCTAAATAGAGAAGACAGGCCACGGGAGGCCACTGGTGTACAGCCATTGATCAATTCCACCCAAAGTGGCAGTAAACTTTCCTAAGAGCGCTGCTGCTTCGTTGGAGGGGATCAAAAATGTCAGATCCCATTCCCTACCCCTCCAAGCAACGTGTTATCAATGTCTATCCTTAGACATTCCCCTGAGTCTATCCTGAGTTCCAAGGAATTTTATTAATTTTAAATCAGAGCCAGAAAGGGTTAAACAAAAAAAAAAATCACTACTCATCCTCATGGATCCCCCACCACTGAAGTTCCGATACTGCTCAACTCCCTGCTGTTCTCTACTTCCTGGTCCCTGGCTTGACACACAGGAAATGGACTGGACCGCCTGCTCAGCCAATTAGTGACAGAGGAAAGATGCTGCGATCAATGATTGGCTGAGTCCAAGCCATTTCCTGTCCACTGTGTTTGGGATCAGGAAGTGGAGAGCTGCAGAGACCAGAGCAGCATCGGAAAGGCAATGGCAGGGGATCGGTGAGGATGAGCATTGATCATTTTTTGATTTTTAACACATTCCTACTTCCCACATATTTACACTGGCCAAGTATCACGAGTCTCTCATTTCTCTCGAAAGTCATAGTGATGCAAAACTGGTGCTGCTCGAAACCTTTCTACACTGACTACAAGGATGGAAATGTTCTCAGGAACAATTTTTTAAACTAAATCCCAAGAATAACCCATGAGAATACAAAAAGTCTGTGTGAAATCCAACCTTTTATCATTGTATCCAACTGGACTGCAGAAGAGAACGAAGAGACTGTAGAAACGCAATGTACTGTGCATAGTGTTTCGATGGCATTCTTCACTGGGACGTAAATCTACTACTGATGCATAACTGAGAACTGAAGGCCATTCAATAACCATGATGTAAGTCTTGTCACTTTTTCTGGGAAACTGGGGGGGGGACTTGAAGCCTTAGGGTGACATCTGACTTCTGGTTTAACTTCTTGGCTTGAGGTTTTAAGGGAGAACAATACGACTTAAAGAATCTTTTGACAGCAAGAAATAACTGCAACGGGGCATAACCCCAGACGAAATATCATGTTCTACAAAATTATGCACAGTAAAAACGGTAGTATGAAAACAACATTAATGAATTTAGGCTACTTTCACACTAGCGTTAATATTTTCTGGTATTGAGATCCGTCATAGGGTCTCAATACCGGAAAAAAACGCTTCCGTTTTGTCTTCATTCATTGTCAATAGGGACAAAACGTAACTGAACAGAACGGAGAGCTCCAAAATGTATTCCGTTCTCATACCGGAGAGCAGCATGCTGCGGTTTTCTTTCCGTCCTGGGAAGCCGAGCAAGACGGATCCGTCATGACCCACAATGCAAGTCAATGGGGACGGATCCACAATCTGATACATTAGAAAACGGATCCGTCTTCCATTGACTTTAAATGGAGTACATGACGGATCCGTCTTGGCTATGTTAAAGAGTATACAACCGGATACGTTCATAACGGATGCAGACGGTTGTATTATCAGTAACGGAAGTGTTTTTGCTGAACCTTGCCGGATCCAGCAAAAATGCTAGTGTGAAAGTAGCCTAATGCTAGGAGTGTCAGGTACTTATGCACCTGGTCGGCAGCCCTCCTGATTTCAACTGCATGGCTGTCCTCAGGACAGTGAAAGTTGAATACTGCAGCAAGAGCAGTGGTATTTTGTGCTGTACTGCAGTACTTGGTTCTGCTGGGGTAGTATTTTCTACTGTACTGCAGTACTTGGTTCTGCTGGGGTAGTATTTTCTACTGCACTGCAGTACTTGGTTCTGCTGGGGCAGTATTTTCTTCTGTACTGCAGTACTTGGTTCTGTTGGGGCAGTATTTTCTTCTGTACTGCAGTACTTGGTTCTGTTGGGGCAGTATTTTCTTCTGTACTGCAGTACTTGGTTCTGCTGGGGCAGTATTTTCTTCTGTACTGCAGTACTTGGTTCTGCTGGGGGTAGTATTTTCTTCTGTACTGCAAGTACTTGGTTCTGCTGGGGGGCAGTATTTTCTTCTGTACTGCAGTACTTGGTTCTGCTGGGGGCAGTATTTTCTTCTGTACTGCAGTACTTGGTTCTGCTGGGGCAGTATTTTCTTCTGTACTGCAGTACTTGGTTCTGTTGGGGGCAGTATTTTCTTCTGTACTGCAGTACTTGGTTCTGTTGGGGGCAGTATTTTCTACTGTACTGCAGTACTTGGTTCTGCTGGCGTAGTATTTTCTGCTGTACTGCAGTATTTGTTTCTGTTGGGGGCAGTATTTTCTTCTGTAGTGCAGTACTTGGTTCTGTTGGGGGCAGTATTTTCTTCTGTACTGCAGTACTTGGTTCTGCTGGGGTAGTATTTTGTGCTGTACTTGGTTCTGCTGTGGCAGTATTTTGTGCTGTACTGCAGTACTTGGTTCTGCTTGGGCAGTATTTTCTTTTGTACTGCAGTACTTGGTTCTGTTGGGGGCAGTATTTTCTTCTGCACTGCAGTACTTGGTTCTGTTGGGGGCAGTATTTTCTTCTGCACTGCAGTACTTGGTTCTGCTGGGGGCAGTATTTCTTCTGTACTGCAGTACTTGGTTCTGCTGGGGCAGTATTTTCTTCTGTACTGCAGTACTTGTTTCTGCTGGGGCAGTATTTTCTTCTGTACTGCAGTACTTGGTTCTGCTGGGGCAGTATTTTCTTCTGTACTGCAGTACTTGGTTCTGTTGGGGGGCAGTATTTTCTTCTGTACTGCAGTACTTGGTTCTGTTGGGGGCAGTATTTTGTGCTGTACTGCAGTGCTTGGTTCTGCTGGGGCAGTATTTTCTTCTGTACTGCAGTACTTGGTTCTGTTGGGGGCAGTATTTTCTTCTGTACTGCAGTACTTGGTTCTGTTGGGGGCAGTATTTTCTTCTGTACTGCAGTACTTGGTTCTGCTGGGGTAGTATTTTGTGCTGTACTTGGTTCTGCTGTGGCAGTATTTTGTGCTGTACTGCAGTACTTGGTTCTGCTTGGGCAGTATTTTCTTTTGTACTGCAGTACTTGGTTCTGTTGGGGGCAGTATTTTCTTCTGCACTGCAGTACTTGGTTCTGTTGGGGGCAGTATTTTCTTCTGCACTGCAGTACTTGGTTCTGTTGGGGGCAGTATTTTCTTCTGCACTGCAGTACTTGGTTCTGCTGGCGCAGTATTTTCTACTGTACTGCAGTACTTGGTTCTGCTGGGGCAGTATTTTCTACTGTACTGCAGTACTTGGTTCTGCTGGCGCAGTATTTTCTACTGTACTGCAGTACTTGGTTCTGCTGGGGCAGTATTTTCTTCTGTACTGCAGTACTTGGTTCTGCTGGGGCAGTATTTTCTTCTGTACTGCAGTACTTGGTTCTGCTGGGGCAGTATTTTGTGCTGTACTGCAGTACTTGGTTCTGCTGGGGCAGTATTTTCTTCTGTACTGCAGTACTTGGTTCTGCTGGGGCAGTATTTTCTTCTGTACTGCAGTACTTGGTTCTGCTGGGGCAGTATTTTCTTCTGTACTGCAGTACTTGGTTCTGTTGGGGCAGTATTTCTTCTGTACTGCAGTACTTGGTTCTGCTGGGGCAGTATTTTCTTCTGTACTGCAGTACTTGGTTCTGCTGGGGCAGTATTATCTTCTGTACTGCAGTACTTGGTTCTGCTGGGGCAGTATTATCTTCTGTACTGCAGTACTTGGTTCTGCTGGGGCAGTATTTTCTTCTGTACTGCAGTACTTGGTTCTGCTGTGGCAGTATTTTGTGCTGTACTGCAGTACTTGGTTCTGCTGGGGCAGTATTTTCTTCTGTACTGCAGTACTTGGTTCTGCTGGGGCAGTATTTTCTTCTGTACTGCAGTACTTGGTTCTGCTGGGGGCAGTATTTTCTTCTGTACTGCAGTACTTGGTTCTGCTGGGGCAGTATTTTCTTCTGTACTGCAGTACTTGGTTCTGCTGGGGTAGTATTTTCTTCTGTACTGCAGTACTTGGCTCTGCTGGGGCAGTATTTTCTGCTGTACTGCAGTACTTGTTGCTGCAAGATATTGCTGGTCCTGCCTTCTTCTGTTGTCTCTGCCATCTGTCAATTTGCACCCGCCTACAACATGGAGCCATTTTTAGTTTTTTTTTTTTTTTTTTTTCCAGGGCCTCTTTAACGTTCTACTAGAAGTTATGAATGAATTGCTAGCAGTCTGCAGTAAGGGTACAGAGGGGAGGTGACCAGTTGGGGTGTGTCCCTGCACACATGAACATGGCAGCACTGATTGGATAGAGTGAGTCTATGCAGGGACACACCCCCAACTGGTTACCTCCCCTCTGTACCCTTACTGCAGACTGCTAGCAATTCATTCATAACTTCTAGTAGAAATAATAAAGGAATGACACAACATACAGACATACGAATAGAGGCTCCAGAATTGTTATTACATGGGGAATGCATGAAGCTATTAAAACAGGCCTGTCAGGAGCGGGGAGAGGTCCTCTTTAAGTTCCCAGTCCGCCCTTGATCGCCAAGGACTGGAGCGTCGTGGAGCAGGTAGGTATGGAGGCGGCCATGAAGGTGCTTCCAATTCAATCAATGCATCAGAAAACGAGTGGTCGGGGAAAAGTCAGTCGACATCTGGTGACAAAACAATGGAGAAATCTTCCGCCGGTTGCAAAATTCATCATACATTCTTGAAGTAGCTAAGAGAAGGAAAGATACCGAACGCCTCAGTAGACAATTTTAATAAGATTTTCTGATATGATTAGAAGAAATTTTCCCACGAGAAAATTATTACAACGATAGCAAAATATCTTTGCCTATTGGAACGCGGATCCGCTCATGGCCAAGTCTCCAGCCATCCCATAGTAGAAGACGGCATGTGTGATAGAACCCAGAAGGACAGTGAGCTAGAACATGGCTGATGGTCCGTGTGATAGGAGCCCATGTATGATCCGAATAACCAGAGGGCATAACCCGCCTCTCCCCCAGCACGCAGGAGATCTAAGTCACTGGGTCTGATCCAGGCCTGAGCTTCAGCTGTGACCTTCCTGTGAAATGTAATCCTCCGCCTGCACATGCCTCCATGCCTCGTGCACATGGGCAGGGGAAGCAATGCCTTTGAGCCATGATTTACCTCCTCACATTTCCCTTCTGTATTTTCTCTAAGTCGTCTTTCTTTAGGAAAGGTTCCCACCTCTTGACAGCCAAGGACCTGAAATATTATTTGAGGAAGTAAAGATTAACGGAGCCTGTTCAGTGTTAGCGGCGGAGTCATGGCCGGATCCTATTCCAAAACCCATTACAAAGCAGGCGCTCGGCCTCAGCTGTCGGGTTTTTTTTTTCTGTTTCAAGGGGACTGTAATTATATTGCCTACTGATCTTTACTTCACTGCAATCGATAGATAGATAGATAGATATGAGATAGATAGATATGAGATAGATAGATATGAGATAGATAGATAGATATGAGATAGATAGATAGATAGATGAGATAGATAAATAGATAGATATGAGATAGATAGATAGATAGATAGATAGATAGATAGATAGATAGATAGATATGAGATAGATAGATAGATAGATAGATAGATAGATAGATAGATATGAGATAGATAGATATGAGATAGATAGATATGAGATAGATAGATATGAGATAGATAGATATGAGATAGATAGATAGATAGATAGATATGAGATAGATAGATAGATAGATAGATAGATAGATAGATATGAGATAGATAGATATGAGATAGATAGATATGAGATAGATAGATATGAGATAGATATGAGATAGATAGATATGAGACAGATAGATAATAGATAGACAGACAGATAGATAGATGATAGATATGAGATAGATAGATAGATAGATAGATAGATAGATAGATAGATAGATAGACAGATAGATAGATGATAGATATGAGATAGATAGATAGATAGATAGATAGATAGATAGATAGATAGATATGAGATAGATAAAGTCATTGTGAGTTCAGACATGCGGTCATTAGTAGGATTGTTCTTCCTCTTACACTTTACATTACTGTTGGCGGCCCTGTCCCTGTTTACACGGGGAGATTTACTGCTGATGAACCCTTTTCACTGTAAACGATCAGTGTTTGATCACTGGACATGGGGATGACCAGTAACGATTGTTTGGACAACTATAGCTCCATGTAAATGGACCTAAGAGGTTAAAAGGGTTTTCCGACATTTTATTACTGATGACCTGTCGGTGGGGGTCCGACACCCTGGACCCCTGTCCATCAGCTGTTTGAGAAGGTAACAGCGTTTGCGCAGCTCACCAAGCACACCCCCGTCCATTGTATAGCGGCTGTTCTTGCTATGGGGCTGAGCCGCTCCCAGGCCATGTGACTGATGAACGTGACATCAATGGCCTAGGAAAAGCTGGAGAAGAAAACAGCTGATCGGCAGGGGTCCCGGGTGTCAGACCCTCACTGATTAAATACTGATGACCTACCCAGAGGATAGGTCATCTGCAAAAACCCCTTTAAGATTAGATGCTAAATTGTAGGTCTCGTCTGCTGCACAAACCAAGTTACATCATCAAAGTACCGCCTGTGGAGAACGTCTATGGTTGTACTGTCGGCTCCCAGGTCTCTTCCAATTTTGGACAATTTATGGCTCGAAAGCTATTGGACTGGCTGGCACCGCAGAGCTGGGCTTCGATGCTCATGAAGGCTGGAAAGCACGTGCTGCATACAGAATGAACATCTGAAGGACTACTTCACAAAACGCATTCTTCTAATTAGTTGCGATTGTTTTGTGCTAATTCTGTAATACTGAAAATGTAACGTCGTTTTCAGCCACGAGGCACCTTATCGCGGTTCTCCGATGACGTGACTTCTAGATCTGACCTCCGTATATCTGGATTGTGACCTTCACAGAGTGCGGTTGACGAATGACCTCAAAATGCCAACACAGTAATGACGGTGTGTGGTCACCTTCCCAAACCGAGACGTCCACCGCATTCTGGGAACATCTGTTACTCTCCAGCCGGCAGGGAAAGTGGAGAGAATACGTGGGAGGCTTCATGGGCAGAAGAAGAAGTGTCATAACTATGTCCCGTGTAATTAACCAGAATGTGGACTAAACATAGGCCAGGAAGAAGATTCCTGTAACGTGGCATCAACGAGACCCGACCTATACCGGATTATTAACCCCCTAACAGACATATCCACCTCCCAAAAATATCACCTTTGTACGGTAGATTTAGAATTCATACTTCTTGGTACACAAAGTGCATTTTAACCCCTTAATTTTAATTTTAGACTTATAGGGGTTCTCTGGACTACAGATATTGATGACCTATCCTCACAGGGGGTCCGACACCCGGCACCATCACCGATCAGCTGTTTCTAGTTGTCATGGCACAGGAAACTAACACTGTATGGAGTGGAAGCAGGAGGCCCAGTACACTGTGCAGTTTCCAGTATTGGCATACTGAAGATCATCTTCTGCCCACAAGTTGCAGTACCCAAACATGGCCTCTCCCTCCTATGAGGCTCCTGATCCTCTTCCCTCCTATGATCATCCTCCTATGATCATCCTTCCTTTCCCTCCTATGAACATCCTCCTCTCCCTATGATCATCCTTCCTCTCCCTCCTATGATCATCCTCCTCCTCTCCCTCCTATGAGCATCCTCCTCTTCTACCTCCTATGATCATTGTCCTCTCCCCCCTATATGCATCTTCCTCCTCTCCCTCCTATGATCATTCTTCTCCTCTCCCTCCTATGATCATTGTCCTCTTCCCCCTATATGCATCCTCCTCCTCTCCCCCCTATAAGCATCCTTCTCCTCTCCCTCCTATGAGCATCCTCCTCCTCTCCCTCCTATGAGCATCCTCCTCCTCTCCCTCCTATGAGCATCCTCCTCCTCCCATGAGCATCCTCCTCCTCTCCCTCCTATGATCCTCCTCCTCCTCTCCCTCCTATGATCATTGTCCTCATCCCCCTATATGCATCCTCCTCCTCTCCCCCCTATAAGTATCCTTCTCCTCTCCCTCCTATGAGCATCCTCCTCCTCTCCCTCCTATGATCATCCTCCTCCTCCCATGAGCATCCTCCTCCTCTCCCTCCTATGATCCTCCTCCTCCTCTCCCTCCTATGATCATTGTCCTCTCCCCCCTATATGCATGCTCCTCCTCTCCCCCCTATAAGCATCCTTCTCCTCTCCCTCCTATGAGCATCCTCCTCCTCCTATGATCATCCTCCTCTCCCTCTTAAAAGCATCCTCCTCCTCTCCCTCCTATGAGCATCCTCCTCCTCCTCTCCTTCCTATGAGCATCCTCCTTTCCCTGCTATGAGCCTCCTCCTCTCCCTCCTATGAGCCTCCTCCTCCTCTCCCTCCTATGAGCCTCCTCCTCCTCTCCCTCCTATGAGCCTCCTCCTCTCCATCCTATGAGCCTCCTTCTGTCCTTCCTATGAGTATCCTCCTCCTCTCCCTCCTATGAGCACCTTCTCCTCCCTCCAGCCCCATTCTCCTCCTCCACAGGTTGACCGGCAATGTCTTGCATATGCCGAATCCAGTAGTTCCAAGATATTGTTCCTATGCCAAAACAGAATACTGGAATCCTAGCACAGACGTGCAGTAAGCCTTAGGCCCCATTCACACAGCACAGCTACAACAGCACACGGAGGACCAGTACAGCCACCAGTACAGAGCTGCACGGCGTTCATGTTCCCCGGTGGCATGCTCCATTGGGTAAATCGGATGCAACGTCACAAGAAGGTATAAGAGCTCCAATCCGCAGATCACAATGTCTAGCTCTGTACAACTGTGAGATTACATTAAATCCCGGGAACCTGGCCTTCCAAAATTTAGGGTATCAAATGCGGAATCGGTATTCAAACTAAATCAAGTCCAGTGGCGCCCCCTGCAGTAGTAACTAGTGATGTGCCCTGTGCAACCACTTCAGAGATGCTTCTTATGAGGAATGGAAACCAGATGACCTCGCGGACAGGGATGGTGGCCGGATGCTCTCGCTCAGACCTTTACAGCCAATCAAATTATAAGCAATACAGTGCAAGTCCGAGGAGTGGGGACCCTTTATAAAAGGGTTTGTGTAGAGTTTTAAATAGGATCGGGGATAACAGCCTTATTGATGAGGGCCCAACCACCGGGACCCCCACAGATCACGGACTTGTGTCCACCCCCTGTATGAACGCAGCGGTGGTCGAGCATGTGCACTCGTATACTATGGATGTGTATACACATGCAGTCCTGTCCTTTCATATATTAGCGGGACAGAGGACTGGATCCAGCACATCATGGTCCAGATGGTCCTCCCACATGCCTGCTGGTCTGGCTGGTCCATGGGAGGCCAGGGCTGTGGTTGCTGACCTGTGATGTGAGGAATGTGCGGCTGTCGCACACATGGTGCTGGAGCCCTCGCTGACACAGGACTATTTTAGATCACACACGACCTGGAAATAAACAGCCTAAAAGAGGAATACAAACACTGCTGAGCCGGGCAGGACATGCCCCAGGGCGCTGCTCGCCCCGTCCATGCTAGATATCTACAAACCTCACCCGCTTGCTGTGTCTGTTCACAGTAGATCAGGTTTCACTGGAGGAGATAGGATATTCACATGTTTTATCCACTGCATCATAACTAAAATACACCACGCACCGCACATTCACAACTACTTCATGTGACAACCCCCATAACAAGCTCTCCGGACATCTCTGTTTTAGTAAATAATTGCATTCCCCATTAGAGAACAGCTATGAACCATATTTTTTATTATAGGGTTGGGTGACTCCTCTGTTATTCCTCCTGGAAATGTAAGTATAAATTGGCATCAGGATGTTCCAGTAATTAGGGTGCGTCCAAAACTCTTAGGCCCCTTTCACACGAGCGGGAGACTCGCATGTCTCCCGCAACGCATCTACAGGGCTGGACTCCGCACGGACAGGGATCGCATATAATGCTATGCGATCCCTGTCAGTGCGGAGTCCAGCCCTGTAGATCCGTTGCGGGAGACATGCGAGTCTCCCGCTCGTGTGAAAGGGGCCTTACCCTGGCCAATCACTGCTGACATTGTCAGAGTATTTAGGGACACACCCTATTAACGAGGGGAATAGAAACGCCCAGTTTTCAATTTATTCACACATTTCCAGGAGGAATGACAGAGGGGCAACACAATGCAGAATTCTATGAAAAGCGGCTTAAAGGGGTATTAGAAGATAGGGGATAACTGTCAGATTGGTGGGGTTCCTACCATTGGGACCCGCACCAATCACAAGAACGGGGGTCCCATAACCCATGGTACCCCCCTGAAACGGACTGAGCGACTGGACAGAAATGCATGCTGCCGCTTCATTCATTTCTACGGGAGCGCCGGAGCTGGCCAACTATAGCGCTCGTGATCAGAGAGGGTCCCAGCAGTAGGACCCCCACAGATCTAATAGTTATCCCCTATCCTGTGGATAGGGGATAACCTTCCGTAACCGGAATACCCCTTTAAGAATTGTTATTGCAGGCATATATCCAGGCATGTCAGGAGAGGTGACAGCTCCTCCTGTTTTCCCAATTTTATCCAAAAATAATTGTGAACTTCAGAAACTTTCAGGATGCAATTCACTGACAGCAATGCAGGGGACTGAAATACAATAATTCATTTACTGTTATAAAAGTAGAAAAAAGAAGCTTCCGGTCTCAGAGACGGTACAGCGCAGCCAGGGGCGGATTGGCCATAGACCTTACGGGGAAATTTCCCGGGGGGCCATCTGGGCCCTCCTAATTGCCAGCAAGTGGAAGTTTTTGGGGATGTATTTTGTGCTGCTGGCAGTATTTTGTGATGGACTGTGGTATTCATCCGTATAATGTGCCACAATATGGTATTGCTGGTCCTGCCTTCCATAAATTTGGACCCAACTACAAAATGGGGCCACTTTTAGTATTTTTTCCAGGGCCACTTTAAGTTCCCAGTCCGTCCCAGTCCGCCCAGCATGCTGGTAGCAGACTACTGCAATAGGGAGTCCAGCAGTAGCTGAAACTAAGCACCTACCCCTGGAGGTCACTTCCGGACATAGGCACCCATGTTACATGAGAAAACGGTACTTTTATATGTGTAGTATGGCGGCACAATGACCTATCATTTGTATAGCTAAGGCCTGTTACACATATGTGGTATATAGATCCAGACTGCCGGATCTCTCTGCATTCTGGCGTTGCCGCTCGGCCCCATTCACTATAATGGGGACCAGCCACAATCCGGCAAATATTGTGCCTCTGCGTCTGCGTGCAGCTGTATTTGTCTGGCCGTTCTCGGCATGTTTGTCGGGTTGCAGATGGATCCCCGCCAGTTCCCATTATAGTGAATGGGGCTGGCAGATGATCGGTAGCTTCCGGCAGTGCTGTATCCGGACATCTCCGGCAGGGGAGATATGTGAAACTAGCCTTAGTGATATTAAATTTCCACTGCCAGAGATAATGTTCATCAGCCTTAAGGGTTCATCAATTTGGGGAGGGTTATTTCACCAGTATGCCCAGTTTTTCCAATTAAAGGGAACCTGTCATCAGGAAATTCACTGCCTTGTAGGGCCTGCATTGCTCAGATGAAAGTAGTGATACCTTTCACTTAGCGATCCGATGCTTCATTCTGGAGAAGAAGTGCTTTTAAACCATATGCAAATAAGCAGTTAAGTGCCCCAAGGGCGGTCCAAGCCTCTCCTCCTGCTTCCTATAGAAGCTCCTTCCTCTTCTTCTTGACTGACAGGGCCTGGCGAGATGATTATGCAGGAACGTGCCACTGTCAGTCAAGGAAACCATAGCAGCTATGTATGTAAAACATACAGCATGAGAGCCCAACTAAGGAAATCCTGTACTCAGGCAATTATATTAAAACGAGCTTTACGTAACACATATGTCCACGTGTCATATACGGTACCCCAGGGCAGGGGTACTTGCAAATTGTTTTTTCATTTACTGTATGTCATTTTATGCTTTCTGTCCCCAGTATGGTAATGTATGGGAGTGACAGAGTTAACCAAATTTGGAACAGCCCTTAGGGAAGCTAAGGTGTGGACTGTTAGCTCCACCCCCAGCTTAGTCTAGTCTATAGAGGGTGTTTTACTCACTCCTCAGTACTAGGCCTCAAGCTACAGAGGCTAATCATCTCTGCGTAATCTCCCACGAGAGAACCATCTTTACATAGAAATACTGCTGGAGAGGGAGAAATGAGATTCCAGAATCTGCAACGGCCGAAAAAACAGAGTCAGTAAGGTACACTGCTATCAAAAGCCATAGACTTTACTGCTGTGAGTGGAATACTGCTGGCTTTCCCCACCTGCTCCCTGGTGCTCGCGATCCCTTAGAGTTGGGTCACACTGAGTTTTTTGGATGAGGTTTTGAGGCAGATTTCCCTTCAGGTTTTTTAGCCATAGCTAGAAGTGGATTCAAAAGGAACCAGAAATATTAAGGAAGAACCTTTCAATCTCCTTCCTGCTCCATCCACTTCTGGCTTTGGCTGAAAAACCTAAAGGGAAATCTATCTCAAAACCTCCTCCAAAAAACTCAGTCTGAACCTACCCTTAGAATAGGACTACATGCTCTTCCAGGCTCTTGAAGGGCCAGCATGCACAGGCTGATCTGTCCCTAACCAATGACACCGCTCCGTGGAGTATATAAGGTGCCTTCCTCTATGAGAAGATGCCTGAGCTATAGGTTCCTAGCTAGTCCTGCGAAGGCACTATACTGTTTTGTTTTGCCCTCTCATGTCTGACCTCTGTTTTCTTGACTCTGTGCTGCCTGTCTTAACGTCTGCCTGATCACCCTATTGACCATGCGCTGCTTGCTCTAACCTATTGCCCGATTACTATACTGCATGAACTCTGCCTGTCCTGATCTACTGCCTGACTACTGTACTGCATGAACTCTGCCTGTCCTGATCTACTGCCTGAATACTGTACTGCATGAACTCTTTCTATCCTGATCTATTGCCTGGCTATGGTACAGCGTGAATTCTGCCTGACCTACTGTCTGACTACCGTACTGCCTGGCCTGACCTTGGTTTGTCCACAGACCATACTCTTGCCTGTTCCTTTAGTGACACGCGCGGTTGTCTTTTAAACCACCTGAACAGAGACTACTCCTAAAGTTTGCAGCTTGCTGTCCTAAGCAGTGAAGTCCAGATACTTTCACAGGGGTGAAAGGCGAAGAACTAGCCCCAAGCAAACTCTGTTCGGTAGGCACACAGTGTTACAGGGCCTGCTTGATGTTTTTGACCTCACCTTCTATGCCATTCCTTGTGCAATTACATTTTCTACATGGATTTGAGGTTTGGCACCATTTGTATCCGCCTTTACAGCTTCTTCCCATTGCCTCCTCAAGTCTCTCATTAATGTCAATGATTTATCACATAAGGAAATGTGCCTTGCCCAGTGACAGCAGCACCGCTCATCACATGAACATGAGAACTGCCTTTAGCATTGCTGTGACAATGATCCTCTGTCTCCATTTAGCTTTCAATTCTATCACTTGTTATCTGAACCAGAGGCCGCAGACAGAGAGGAGACAGCGATCGGGGCGAGCAAGGAGTTGAGGATACCAGCGCGCGGTCTTAGGAGCCACCATCGGAAGAGTCGCTGCGTGGACATGCCCCCCGACACAAATACACACCTGTTCTGTATGTGAAATAGGAACCGCTTGTAGACAAAAGCTGCTGGTTTACAAAACTAGCTGAATGCGTCTCCTTCAGTCTGAGGGCACGTCTTCATGTTCTTCTGATCTCCTGATAACCTGCATTATTACAGCTACTTAAAAGGATCTTATCTGCCTCTTTTATGATGGCCACACTGGGTGATCAGGAGAAGTGACCAAACAGGATGAGATGTGTCTGATGTCTACCTGCTTGGTACCAATTTAAGATTATCCATAGACATGGTGATTGACATTTTATGATGTCTCCATAAAGATGGATGCCCACTGCCAGCTTATCCCAAGGGTAGCAATAGAAACGGTCCAAAATAGTCCAAGTTTCTACTAGCTGATCCTCCCACCTCTTACTAGATTAGGCTGCTTTCACACTAGCGTTTTAGAATTCCGGTATTGAGTTCCGTCATAGGGGCTCAATACCGGAATAAAACGCTTCAGTTTTGTCCCCATTCATTGTCAATGGGGGACAAAACTGAACTGAAGACAACGGAGGCTCCTGAAAGCATTCTGTTCCGTCTCCAGACCGGTTTGCTCTCCAGTGTGGGCATCCGCACCAAGACGGATCCGGAATGACCCCCAATGCAAGTCAATGGGGACGGATCCGTTTGGTGTGACACAATGGTGAACGGATCCGTCTTCCATTGACTTTCAATGGAGTTCATGACGGATCCGTCACCTGCACTTTTCCCCACAGCTCCCTCCTCCCTCCAGCAGAGGGCGCTGTGGGGAATCTTCCCTTCCTCCCTTTGTGCGCCGTCCTCCTCTGCTGTCCGGAGCTGCTGGGGCCTATGTAAGTATATATGTATGTATGTGTAAGTGTATGTATGTATGTATGTATGTGAGACTGTGTCTGACACGTGTGGGGCCGGAGCGCTTTTATTGTATTTTGAAGCCGGAGCCGTTCTGACTCCGAGTCCCCAGCCCTGATTTTTAGGATAAAGTTTTTGATGAATAAGAGACTTTACCTATAGGTTTAAACTGGAATGGTCGTGGTGCAGTGAGACAAACAGACCGCATTACCAAATCTAGAAAAATTGTTCTGTAGAAAATTCAATCCATGGCAAGAAATAAGTTTGCTTATAGTGTCTAAGCTGTAACCAAAAATGTCAGCCAAAATCAATGCACTGGTTTAAAAAGTGTATGAGCCCCCGTCATGGCCGGACTCCACACTAATAGGAGGAGGATTAGAACTGGTTTACTTTCTCATATAAACAGCGGGGGGGCTTGTTTATAGGCAACACAGCAAAGATAATGGAGGCATAAGAGACATTTAAAGGACCCGTCCCCTCTCCTGACATGTCTGTTCTAGTAACTACTTGCATTCGCCATGTAATAACAATTCTGGAGCATCTATTCATATGACTCTATTACTCCTGCTAGAAGCTATGTATGAATAGCCAGCAGCCTACAATAAAGGTACAGCTGGGTGTTACCAGTTGGGTGTGTGTCCCTGCACAATCTGACACTGGCAGCACTAATTAAATGGTGTCAGAATGTTTAGGGACACACCCCTAGCTGGTAACACCCATCTGGACCTTTATTGTAGGCTGCTGGCTATTCATTCATAGCTTCTAGCAGGCGTTATAGAGGAACGGCACAACTCAAAGTAATTTGTTCATAAACTTCTAGTAGGAATATTAGAGGAATTGCATAAGAATTGTTATTACAGGGAGAATGCAAGTAGTTATTGAAACAGACATGTCAGGAAAAGTGAGAGGTCCTCTTTAAAAGTGGACATCCCTAAGAGACATTGCTGAGGTTCCTTGGATTACTACAAAACACCAATACAATGATACGGTCCACAGGTCATTACAAAAAATGGATTCCCCGTGTACCCCAAAGAAATTTAAAGGAGTTATCCGGGAATAGGTCATGAATATCAGGTTGCAGGGGTCCGACACCCGGCACCCCTGCCGATCAGCTGATAGAAGAGGCCGATGCTCTGTGAGTGCCCCGGGCTCTTCCTAGGCCATGTGATGTAAGCGCACAACAGTCACGTGGCCTAGTTGCAGTTCACCCCCATTTCTCACGATTAAAGGAGTTTTCCAGGATATTCATATTGATGGCCTATCCTTGGGATAGGTCATCAATATGAGATTGGTGGGGGTCCACCGATCAGCTGTTTGGTGAGTGCTGGTGAGTGCTGCCAGCTCCTCGCAGCTTACCAAGCACAGCGCTGTCCATTGTATAGTGGTCGTGGGTGGTACTGCAGCTCAGCCCCATTCACTTGAATGGGAATGAGCTGCATCTAGGCCACGTGACTTATGACTGTGCTGTCACATGACCTAGGACAGGCATGGCCAACCTGCGGCTCTCCAGCTGTTGTAAAACTACAACTTCTTCCATGCCCTGCTGTAGGCAGTCTGGGCATGCTGGGAGTTGTAGTTTTGCAACAGCAGGAGAGCCTCAGGTTGGCCATCCCTGACCTAGGAAGTGGCCTAAGCGCTCACGCCTTTTCATACAGCTGATTGGCAGGGGTGTAGGCAGTGGGATCCCCCGCCGATCAGATATTGATTACTTATCCTGAGGGTAGGTCATCAATATGAAAATCCCAGAGAACCCCTTTAAAGGGGTATTCCCATCTTGGACAATGGGGGCATATCGCTAGGATATGCCCCCATTGTCCTATAGGTGCGGGACCCGCACCTATATCGAGAACGGGGCCCTGAAAGTGAAGGAGGGCGCACTGCGCATGCGCGGCCCGGCTCCCATTCATTTGTAGCCAGCGCTCGGCTATTTTCGGCGGCCCCATACAAATGAAGGGAGGGCGGCTGCACATGCGCGGTGCTCCCTCCTTCACTTTCGGGGCCCCGTTCTCGATATAGGTGCAGGTCCCAGCGGTGGGACCCGCACCTACAGGACAATGGGGGATATCCTAGCGATATGCCCCCATTGTCCAAGATGGGAATAACCCCTTTAAAAGGGTTATACAATTTCTCAACCCCCCTTCCCCATGTGCCGGGTCCCTTACCGGTAATATACTTACCCAGCTACTGGCGCCGCTCCTGGTCCCTGCACTGCCACTGCTGCTTCTCCCTGCACACAGGTGAAAGCATCCAGCGTTGGGGGGGGAGCAGCCAATGGCAGGCGGGAACGGGGACGAGCTTCCCTAGCATGGGGGGGTGACGCAAGGATGTTTTCATCCGTGTGCAGGGAGAAGCAGCAGTGGCGGTGCAGGGACCAGGAGTGATAAGTATATTACCTGTGAGAGGCCCGGCACATGTGAGGGGGGTTGAGAAATTGGATAACCCCTCTAAAGAAATGGATTTTTACAAGAAAGCTCGGGTTATGTTTTGGAGCTCCTACTCTACACTGCACGATGCTTACTATGAAATTTATTTTGGAGGTGACTCCCTCTAAAGACAGTTTTGAGCATCAGAAATTTCCAGGGACATAACTTTGAAACCTAGGATTAGGATAATTTGAGAGTTGTCATGGCTGAAGTCATACGTCCATTCAACCAGGGGAGTGGTGAGACACGGACCAGACGAATGGGCCAAGTGCTGAGACCAGAGTTGCTTTGTATGTATAGTTCCTGTTCAGACGCCCCTTTCCATGGGCCACAGAAAACCCATAAAGAGGTATGATCAGAACCTTGCCATATGGTGATATAAGTCATCCTACTTCGAAAGAAAGATGGCCGATCCTTCCTTCATCTGCTGCTGGGATTGCGTCATACCCATTGGATTGGGCCGACGTCCATCTAATGTCTATGTCCACCTTTACCCCCCTCGTCTTCCCATTATCTGAACGTTCTGTGTGGGATTTCTTTCATCTCTTTGTAGACGTGGATTGTGACGCAGTAGAGTAAAGAGCGTCTTCTGGAAATAATCCCATCACGACTCAAAGGTGAGGAGAACAAAAAGTGACCTCAAGCCTGGGTAGAAAAAAAAGGAAAGAAAGGCTCTCAAAAAAATATTCCTGAAAAATCTGAATTTCCTTGCTTTAGTGCCATACAAGGTTTACGCAATCAAACGACTGCCACCATAGAAGAAAAAGGAGCGAGAGCGCGAGAGAAACATCTTTGGACACCGTGTTCCCAAAGAACCGCAGTGTGATACAAGCTGCCATGAAAAGAGCCTGGGCTGTGCCACTGGAGATTGGTAAAGACTAATTACTGCCCTTTACATCCACCACAAAAAAGTGTCAGGAGAACCCTTCAATGAGTCCGTGTCAAGCATGTTTGATTAGGGGAAGGGAGCTCGGCCAGGGGACTGTTTTCTTCAGGAGCGCCCAGCTAGCCCCCCTTCTTTGCTGGTCCAGCTACTCTGTAGGAGTTCATTTTATTTCAGCCTCGGAAGAATGAGGGTCTTTTTTTCCTGCCAAGTGCCGAGACGCTCTGTCGCCTCACAATCCTAACTCAGGGACCCTTTTCAGTTCTCGCTTGAAAGGCTTTAATGGCAGTGGCACTGTATATTCCTGGACTTTACAAGTGTACAAGCTCTCGCTCGCCAGCGCTTTGATTCTAACGGTGCGTGCTCACAGGGGCAGAGCTGGCAGGAAATGGGCATGGCCCTCGAGAGGGGCCCGAGTGAGATCTGATAAAACAATGGGAGAAATAAATAGGAGGGACAAGATAAGTCCTGACGGGTGGAGTAGTTCAGTTCAGAATGTAAAGTACATAACCTGTAACGTGTCTATTCGCCTGGGTTCTGAACGGGCTTCAAAGGGGTTATTTAAATTATGCCGCCATATAGTGGCCCTAGGCACGGTCGTCAAGCATAGATATATATATATATATATATATATATATATATATATCTATAGGGGCCTTAGACATTAGTGTATTTGTGGACAAACCCACTGAGAACGGGTCCGGCTGACAGTCTAATGTGCATGTGGAGCCCCCGACAGAGCTTTCTCACTGCTCTCTCGACATTGATAACACACACGGATAAACCGAACATGTATGTGTATGGGGGGGTCAGGAGAGAAAACTGTTGGCCAAACAGCCTGAATATGTATATCCAGCTTTAGGCTTAAAGGGGCTTTCCAGACTCCTTATATTTTGATATTTAGCTGCCGTAGATTAAGTCCTGCATTGGAGCACATCTCACTGCCCTAAGGTATGATGGGACAACAGTCACATGACAAACCAGGAAGTAGGATTCAAGCATGGGGGATAAGAGAAAACTGAAAAAATGAGGTACAGTATTTTTTCCCTCCAAAAGAGAGGGGAAAGTGGCGGTGCATCTTATAGTCCGAATACTAATGACAGATAAGGCTGATAGAGCTTGGGGGTCTGATCTGAGGTCTGATTGAACTTGGGGGTCTAATTTTGTGGTATGATCTGAAGTTGGATGAAGAATGGGGTCTGATAAGGATTGAGGGTCTGATCTGAGTCTAATGAAAACATTTTTCTTATTTTCCTCCTCCAAATCCTAGGTGCGTCTTATAGTATGTAAAATATGTTAAATCTGAAAAAAAATATCCAAAGAGGAATGAAAATACCCTTTAGACTGAAGAATAGTTAAAGGGGTTATCCCACGAATAATGTAAAAATTGAAAATCAGACACCATATAGTACATGACAATCTCTTTCTAACAAAGCTAGAACCAGCCCTGTACCTCACATGGATCCAGAGATCTTCCCATTCATTGCTCTGCTAGATTTATATCAAGCTGACAGCTCAAGGGGAGTGTCTTTTCTGCTGCAGCTCAGGAGGCGTGTCTCAGCTCTCCCTATCGCAGCTCAGGAGGCGTGTCTCAGCTCTCCCTATCGCAGCTCAGGAGGCGTGTTTCAGCTCTCCCTATCACAGCTCAGGAGGCATGTCTCAGCTCTCCCTATCACAGCTCAGGAGGCGTGTCTCAGCTCTCCCTATCACAGCTCAGGAGGCGTGTCTCAGCTCTCTCTATCACAGATCAGGAGACGTGTCTCAGCTCTCCCTATCACAGCTCAGGAGGCGTGTCTCAGCTCTCTCTATCACAGCTCAGGAGGCGTGTCTCAGCTCTCCCTATCACAGCTCAGGAGGCGTGTCTCAGCTCTCCCTATCACAGCTCAGGAGGCGTGTCTCAGCTCTCCCTATCACAGCTCAGGAGGCGTGTCTCAGCTCTCCCTATCACAGCTCAGAGGGCGTGTCTCAGCTCTCCCTATCACAGCTCAGAGGGCGTGTCTCAGCTCTCCCTATCACAGCTCAGGAGGCGTGTCTCAGCTCTCCCTACCACAGCTCAGAAGGCAGTTGAAGGATGAAACAGCATGTGCAGCCTGCTCAGTGAATAGGTCAAAGAAATAAGAAATTTAGTGGTCCTATACAGATACATTTTACTGAGTAACTCAGTAACTATTAAAAAAATTTTAATCACATGCAATTACAAAAGTATTCAGATCTAGGTGCTTGTTTGAAAACTGTAGAATATTTTTCGTGGGACAACCCCTTTAATACTCGTGCAGTGAAGGTCCGTCACCCTGCATCCACCCCAATCCCTGTAAATGGAACAGGAAGCACAGTTCTGTTCAAAGTATAGTGGCCGCGCCTGGTTACTGCAGCTCATCTCCTATTCGCCTCAATGAGAGCTAAGCTGCAGTACCCCGGCACGGCCACTACACTTTGAACGGAGCTGTGCTTCCTGTTCTATTCATTGTGCTACTTCTAGTGCCGGAGGCTGCAGGGAACAGTTGATCAGGGTGAGTGCGGAGTGTCTGACCCCCACCGATAGGATATTAATTACCTATCCTGAGGATATATCATCAATATCAGGAGTCTGGAAAACCCCTTGAAAATCTGATCTCGATGGCTGTGACTTGTACAGTCTAGTGTAGTAACATCTCTCCAAAAACAGATAATCAGTCTGTTTCATGTCCTTACGGCTTTGGGACATAAACGTATCGTGTGAGTAATGAGTACCGTTCTTGTCTCCCCGATCTTCTCGAATGTCCCAGACCGGCGCTTTTATGTGTTGTATCTTTTTCTTCTGTGAAAGTTCAAATACATCTGTTGTAAGTGAGATGAGGGGTGCAACCAGTATCCCTGGAGGGTGTACGAGGCCCTCTCTGGATTTGTTCAAGTTTGGTGACTATGGATCGGTGACACAAACACACATATAAACCAGTCAGTCATGGAGCCCCCGCCCTTATGTACCTGCCCTGTTCTACTTCTAAACCCAAAGCCCCAGGTGTAGCTTTTAAGATCAGAGAGAACATGAGAGAGAGAGCAAACTCAGGCTCTGCGACTAATGTACATCTGATAGAATGGCCCGGGGCGGCCTGGAGCCCTCTGAATGTGGTTGCCGAAACGCGGCATTGTTGCTTTATCACAATTACCTGTAATCTCCCTGGTGCTAACAAGAGCTCACGCCGCACAATAGGACAGCTGGGGACGGGCTCCCAGCGCTGGGGGAACGAAGGACGCTTTGAAGACAAATAAAAGCTTTAAAAGACTACAAGAATGAAAATAACAAGAAAAAAAAATCTCTTGGCAAACAGGATTTTTTTTTTTTTCTTCTTCTGCCGTGTTCTTGCAAAGTAAACTTTTACTGGGAGATTTGCGAGCGCTGATGACAGGGATTGGACTTAAACTGCGTGTTATGATAGTAAAGTTCTTTAATGATGACAAATGGGGTTGAGCTCAAAGAGGATGAAATGATAGTGGCATGCTCTGGGAAAACTTCAGAGAAGAGGGCCTGCCTGCGACATGCTCATGTAGGAGAACAAAGACGATGAATGGCGCAGATAAGAGTGTTTACAGTCAGAGGAGTGAAAGAAATCCCGTGAGATGGAGACGGCGTAATATACCCACGGTGGAGCTGCGGTATAATCTGCTGTGAACCGTCTACGGCCCGCATTGAGGGATGTGAAGTCCAGGGGTGCCCCTAGCCCTTCTGCTGCCTGAGGCGAAAACGGAAACGGCACCCTCCCCCCCCAATGCCAATTTCTTAACCTAACCCCTTTGCCACAATGAAAGCGCTCATTGCCCATGGCCCTTCCGCTGCCCCCCTCTTGCCCCTACCTGGTGCTGCCTCATTGGTGGTGCGCCCCTGCTGAAGTCCCAGAGGTATCTATGGGGCCAGCGGATGTGACCGGTCTGCAAAATACGGATGCGGTCCGTGTGCATCCCCATTGCAAAAATTAATATTCTTGACTAGACAAGTCCTATAATCCGCAACACGGCCGCGCGGAAGCAGAAGGAGAACATCCATGTGCCGTCCGAATTTTTTGAAGCCCCATAGAAATGAACGGGTCTGCATTTGATCTGCAAAAAAATGCAGGTCAGATACCAAAAATACGGTCGTGTGCATGAGGCCTTACACGTTGATACAAAAATTCAGTACCGCAATATCGTGCGATATGAAAACTGCTCTTCTAAGCTGACATATTAGGGTGGACATACACATCAGATGAATGACATCTGAACCCGCCAATTTCAACAGAACCAGCCAACCCTCTAATGTGTATGGTGGAGACCCGACTTTACACCGACGGCAGATGCTTGTGCTGTCCGTGTTCTCCACACATTCACCCATTGACTTTCAATGTGTTTGTTGACACGTTAGCGGTTTTCCCCCAACTGTGGATCAGTGGACAAATCATGGAGACGGTTCACATTGCGACCAAACGCCCAATGAAGTCTATGGGTCCGTGAAGGAACTGAGGTTAGAACGGATTCCATAGATTTCTATGGGTTAGAAATCTTTTTTTTCTAATGATAGGCAACATGAATGCAGGATCAGACTACATCAGACTTGTTTGTGGTCTGTAACCATGGAAACACAGATCTGTTTAGGAGCTGCAGACACATTGGAGAATTCCAAAGACTATTTCGAAAGTTGCTTCATTTTAAGGGCATTGGGGGGATCATTTTCAAAGACTGGCTCTTTACACAGGTCTTCAACACCCTCCCCCTCCCTGCGCTGTCAGACGAATCGCCTAATTTAGGACAAGGCGTGTTCCTTGTTATAAATTTGGTGCACCTCCAGCAGTAAAAACTATTACTGGAGTAGTTTGTAGTTTTGACTCCTCTTTTACGCCCGTTTTGATTAATCAAACTGGTGTAAAGGAAAACGGGCTTAGTTGCCCATAGCAACCCATCAGATTTCACTTTTCATTTTCCAATGGAGCTCTGAAAAATGAAAGGGGCTATCTAGTCGGTAAGGCCGTTTTCTTTTCCACCATTTTGATACCATTTTTTCCCCCAATAAATTTGGCGGAGACGATGATCCCAGACAGAACCCCAGTGAGGAGCCGGGTAATTATTACAATGACACGGATCCATCTGAAAGGCCGTCATGAGATACTACCTCTCCAGTCTGGCCGTGGCTCCCCCCATGTCAAAATTTAGGTAATTTTACAAAGAAAAGAATTTCATATGGATCCAAATGCAATATTAGATCAACTTCCCTTCAAGCCAGGAGCTCGCTTTGGGATTCCAGGGAAACATGGGGGCCAGCCAGACTTATGTCATGTAAAGGAGGGATCCCGGAGGTCTGGGCAGAGCTCCCTGATTAAAGGTTAATACGATGAGATATCTGATCTCCTACAACAATTCAGAACAGCTGCACCGAAGCGCGTTAGGTTTCACAGAGTAATAGTAAGAGTTAGAAGAAGGGGGGAAAAAAACGACTTTATCACACGGGGGCCGGCTGCAGAAAAGAACCCGGTAACGTCATCTCTTCGGGGTCCACGGCTTTGTTTCTCTTCACCTTCAGGAATATGGAAAAGTCATTTCTACGTAGGGAGAAGCAGAGCATCGCAACGTTCTCAGCCCCGACCACAAAGACCCGTCTCATGCTCTGGGGATGCCGATGGCCGCTGAGGGCTGATTGCTTGGCATCAATCAGGATGTGGTTTCAGCAGAGGCTGACTCTGAGCCCGTCTGCTGACTGACACAGTGCAGCTTTAAAGGGATCCAGCATAACCCCGCATCCACTAAACAGCCCCTTAAAGTGCCAAAAGGATCTCAAGGAGCCCACTCTAGTCCTTAATCCAGTCTGGAGCCCCAATTAGGAGCCTGTCATGAAAGCTCTCTTGGCATTTTTCAATGAAAGTGGAGTTCAGTGTCAGCCCGAGACGCGTTTCGGCAACCAGACGAAGGCGTGTTAGCTGAAACGCACATAGGGGCGGATGTGGGGTCCCTCCTACTGCCACTGCCTATAGGTATCCTGGTGTATACACTAGCACAGAGATGCTCAACCTGCGGCCCTCCAGCTGTTGTAAAACTACAACTCCCATTATGCCGTGCTGTAGACTGGTAGCTCTAGGTTGTCCAGGCATGCTGGGAGTTGTAGTTTTGCAACAGCTGGAGGGCCGCAGGTTGGGCACCCTTGCAATAGCATATACAGTATGTTGTATAGTGATTATTGGTATCATGTTATAATATAGCGCACTTTGTCAGTAGTTCCATACATGTGTCCTTAGGGGTATACCCGCAGGTATATTGTAGTATTAATAGCTGAAGTATTACCCTTTAGGTGTTACTAACTACTTAGACTACTTTCACACTTGCGTTGTTGTTTTCCAGTACTGAGATCCGGCAGAGGATCTGAATACCTGAAAACAACGTTTCCGTTTAGTCCTCATGCGTTCTGAATGGAGAGAGATCCGTTCAGGATGCATCAGGACGTCTTCCGTTCCGGCATTATTCTGTTTTGTGACCGGACACAAATCGCTACAAACTGCAGTTTTGTGTCCGGTCATAAAAACAGAAAAAAACGGATCCGGCACTGAAAATAACGTAAGTGAATGGTGACGGATCCGTTTTTTATGGAGCCTGAAAAAAACGGATCCGTCATCCATTGACTTTCAATGTATTTAGTGACGTTTTCTTCTGTTTTGATTTCACACAATCGCATCCTAATGGAACAGATGCGTCCTGATGTGTAAAATCAAAAAACGGATCTGTTTAATTCCAGTATTGAGTTCCTCTGCCGGACCTCAATACCGGAAGTAACAACGCAAGTGTGAAAGTAGGCTTAGTAAAATATACGGCTCTGTCTGTGGGGGAAGGGGCTCTGGCCGGTCTGCGCTTCATTACGTTATTATTATTACAGTATGTTATGTATTTTTATTATTATGAATTGTGTTATCGATAATAATTATATTTTTGTGGCCGGGGATACACCGGGGCAGACGGAAATAGCCGAGCCAGCGCTTGTCTATTTTCTGTGGCCCATTGAAATGAAAGGAGGGCGGCTGTGCATGTGCAGTGCGCCCTCCATTCACTTCCCCGACCCGCACCTATCAGACAATGGGGGCATATCCTACTGATATGCCTCCATTGTATGTGATGGCAAAACTCCTTTAATTTCAAGTCCGTTCCATGGTCCTGTAAAGAAATTGAACATGTCCTATTCTTCTCCGTTTTTGCGGACATGAATAGGAAATGTTACAATGGGGCCCGCAAAAAGTGTGGGATGCACGTGGACCGCAAAACGGACACGGTCGTGTATAAAGCCCCTTGGTTTGGAACCCCTTTCAGTGTCTTGGGACTTTTAAAAGAAAATCAACCACTACATATGCTCATCCCACCAGAACTACATCGCCATTCCTTTATGTTCAAGTCAAGGAGGCTGAGCTGCAGCACTAGGTCCACACAGGCAGTATTTTGGGGATTACGAGTCCCCAAGCCCAGGGGCGGATTGGCCATAGACCTTAGAGGGAAATTTCCCGGTGGGCCGATGACCAGGGGGCCACCTGAGTCCTCCTCATGGCCGACCAGTGGAAGTTTTTGGGGATGTATTTTGTGATGGACTGTGGTATTTGGCTCTGTTGGGCGGTATAATGTGCCACAATATGGTATTCCTGCCCCCGCCTTCAATCAATTTGGACCTGACTACAAAAAGGGGCCACTTTTAGTATTTTTTCCAGGGCCACTTTAAGTTCCCAGTCCGCCCCCTGCCCAAGCCCATATTACTAACCTATGGTAAGGCTGTGGACCACTTCTGATCACCAAGACCACTGGTATCCACAGCCTTCATGAGTGAGAAGAGGAGGGAGGAAGCGACCGCTAGGAATAATATATAGTTAACATTCCACGGGACAATTTAGGTTTTTTAGCAAATATCATCTATGGGAACTACGGTAAAGCCGAAACGCTTTTTCCATCTCGTTAGCTTAGTGGGTAGAAAGTACATGAAGGCCGACGACCCCAGGGTGGACAGCTAACCTCAGCTCGCTGGAACAGACCCCGACGGCTTTTACCAATGGTTTCGGCTCTGTCTCTAACCCCTTGGAAGGACAGCGGAGGCTCACCCACTGAATACTTCCAGCCGCCATAAAGACAGATGTGGGAAGACAACGAGTATGCAAAGACGGTCCAAACCACACGCGCAAAACTCATTTAGAAAAGGAGAAACCTCTCGCCCCTGGCCTCCGCGCAAGAACGATAACAATCTGGAACGCGTTACTCCTGTCTTCAGAGTTTTACTACAGTATGTCTAAAATAATAAATCCCCCAATGCCCCGCCCTTCACGCGCTCATACCGCCCTGACATCTAAGAGAAATGTGACAATCTGACGTTTCTTTGAAAATGAAGAGAAAGTGAACCCTGGAAAGTAGGCAAACATTGACTTTAGTAACTGCTTTTGTCCCTGGGAACGCTCACTTACGGGGATGAGAACCGCAAAGACGGAGAAGAAAAGCTGGCGTTACTGTAGAGCAAGGAGAGGTGAGGACATCTCTGGAGGAGCAGAACTGGGAGGGGGAGGGGGGCAAACTGTTTTTTTGCTTTTGAATTCCGACAACTGTAATTTTTTTTTCCGAGATATGAACTTTGAAGAGTCTCTATCAGGTCTCATGCACACCGCCGTATCCGTGCTGGGGTCCGCAAACAGCAGTCGTGAGCACGCCACCAATTTTTATTTTGTCCTGCCCTTGTCCCCAAAACGGACAAGAATAGGACAAGTTCTATCCTTTTTGGCAGGGCATATGGATAGCACACAGTGAGCTTTCTTAAAGGGGTTCTCTCACTTCAGTAAGTGGCATTTATCATGTAGAGAAAGTTACTACAAGTCACTTACTAATGTATTGTGATTGTCCATATTGCTTCCTTTGCTGGCTGGATTCATTTTTCCATCACATTATAAACTGCTCGTTTCCATGGTTACAGACCACCCTGCAATCCAACAGTGGTGGTCGTGCTTGCACTCTATAAAACTAAACTATAAAACACCAGCCTATGCGCTCTCCCACGGTCCCAGCCACCAGAGAGGGCACCACTTTTTCCTATACTGTGCAAGCTCAGCCACCACTGATGGATTGCAGTGTGGTCTGTAACCATGGAAACGAGCAGTGTATAATGTGATGGAAAAATGAATCCAGCCAGCAAACAAGACAATATGGAGAATCACAATACATTAGTAAGTGTCTTCTATTCACTTTCTCTACATGATAAATGCCATTTACTGAAGTGTGACAACCCCTTTAACCCAGTGACGTCACGTTCATCTGCAATGTATATGGGTGGTATAGGTCTTCTCATCCTTCAGGTGAACGGCAGCCTATAGACACACTGCTCTGCCAGCTCCTCCCTCTCCATCTTGATTAACAGAGAGACATACCTGCATAGTCATCTCATCTAGTCCTGTCAATCAAGAAGGGGAGGGAGGGGCTGACAGAGGAAGAAGGAGGAGCAATGGTGCCCAGAGACTTGGATCCGCCCTCAGTGCACTTAACTGCTCATTTGCATACGGCTTAAAAGTCCTTTTTTTTCCAGAATGAAGCAACGTATCACTGAAGTGAAAGGTGTCAGCTGAGCTAGTCATACATAAAGAGTGTCATACTCCCTTTAAAGGGATTTTCCTGTTTGCATTAAAGGGGTTGTCCAGCCGTTAATACTGATGACCTACCATCAATATCTGACAGGTGTGGGACCCCCGCCGATCAGC
This sequence comes from Rhinella marina, assembly GCA_900303285.1. Classification (NCBI taxonomy): domain Eukaryota; kingdom Metazoa; phylum Chordata; class Amphibia; order Anura; family Bufonidae; genus Rhinella; species Rhinella marina. The sequence goes on along the minus strand of ONZH01011037.1, from coordinate 187,727 downwards.
TGTGAGACAAAGAGGCGGCGCTCCATGTGAGTACCACTTTCTGGTCATTACACTGCGTCTCGTCTCCAGTGGAGTGGCGGTGTAGTGTGATTACAAGTACTCACTCCATTCAAGTGAAGTATTTGTAGTACACTGCACTACTGAGACGAAGTGCAGTGTAATGAACAGCTGATCGGTGAGGACCCCGGGTGTCGGACCCCCGCCAATCAGATATGGATGACCTATAGGGCATCAATATAAGTGGCTGGACATCCCTTTAACTTCCTTTTAAAATAATCATTTATGAAAGTAGCTGTAATTTTGTAATGTATTTCTTTTAACTTTATTGCAGAAGTCACATGACCATGTCCATGCAGCTCTTTCTCAGTTTCTATGATGTCATGTCCACGGGCGGGGCAGTGATAAGGGTATGTCTATAAAATTAGCTGGGTGGGAGGAGCTGTAAACAGGCTGGGCGTGGTTAGGGGGCGGTGCTGGAGCTGTGGCAGAGAAAGCAGAAGTGCATCATGAGTTTGGTTGGATGCAGCAACAGGACGGAAACGAAGCAGAAGGATTGGTTTACATGGTGGAAACGGGTCAGGAGAGTCCAAATTGAAAAAAAAAAAAAAAGATATACATGAGGTAAGTGACTACATGAGCAGATCTATTAAAATACACAATCATCCCGGATAAGCCCTTTAAGCGGCAGCTTCCATGTCTAGACGAACTGGCTACCTGACACCAAGGACTCCTTCAATTCTGTCTCTAATAAATGAGTAGGAACAATTTTCATAGAATCCCGACTCTTCCCCTAGAAAAAAATTTATACCCCCCCCTCCCCCCCAAAAAACCCCCCACTGTATCTTCAGTACTAGTAAAAGGTCAGTTTAAAGGCACAGTAATCACCATTGTCAGCTATGTGCCCTCTAACGATGACATCATGTATATGGTATTCAGGGCCCCGCACTGATTATGTATATTCTTCCCAGCCCTGATGACTTCAACAAGAGCGACTAACAATTTGTCCGTCTAACATCACATGCAAGGAAGGGCTTTGTTTTATCCACAGTTTCTCGTGCCGATCCGCTCGCATGCTCAATTTACGGAAGAAAAAACACTATAAATGCTTTTCTGCACATCAATACACTGAAAGTAGGAAACTAATACCTCTCAACAATACAAAATGCAGTCAGAAAGACATAAATATGTAAAGTGCAGTCCAGTAATATAAAATACACTGCAGTCATTGGGAGCTGACTACATGAGTCCTCACCGCCCCCCTAATGACTAGTCACAAGCAGCACGTGTCACTTAATAACTTTATTACACAAAACATTAAAGGCACATTATAAATTGGTGGTGGAGCACTGAGAGAGGCTTAAAGGGAACCTGTCATCTCCGAAACACCCCCTGAACTAGAGTAAGCGTTGTATAGTGTAAGTGATGCTGAATCCGAATATGTAAGTTTTATCTTCATACTCACTTCCATTCTGACGCTGTGCTCCCACAAACCTGGACTCTTCATGGAGTCCTCTCCATTATGTGAGTGAGCACCGGAGTCCACTGAGTGCATTTTAATGCTGGTTTGTGGGAGCACAGCGTCGGAATAGAAGTGAGTATGAAGATAAAACTTACATATTCGGATTCAGCATCATTTACACTATACAACGCTTACTGTAGTTCAGGGGGTGTTTTGGAGATGACAGGTTCCCTTTAAAGGGGTTATCCAAGACCTATAATGCCCCCCCCCCCATATGCCCGGGCCCCTCACACTGATAGCACTTCGCTCGCTCCCCTAGACCTGCGTCACTTCTGAGGCTGGCATGGCCGCCGCGGCATCTCCCCGTCGTGAAGATGAAAACATCCGGCAACGGGTGAGGTTTTTTTTGGGGCAATTAGCCAATAGCAGGCCACGTCGGGAACAAGCCTCCCTAGCGTCACCCGCAAATGCTATGAAAGTTCATTCCTGTCGCGGCCTGCTATTGGCTGCCCCCCTGCGACGGAAAGATGCAGCGGCGGCCGTGCCGGCTTCAGAAGCAACACGGGTGCAGGGGAACGAGGTGACTACTATCTGTGTGAGGGGCCCAGCATATGGTGGGGCATTATAGGCCTTGGATAACCCCTTTAAATGGGATGTCCAAATGTCCTATTCCTCAGGACCGATGGAGGTTCAACATCCAGAACCCCTTCCTATTAGCTGTTTAACGAGGCCCCAGCACTCCATTGAGAGCCAAGGCCTTGTCCTCAATTGAATGGGCCTAAGCTGCAATACCAAGCACGGCCACTAAACAATGTACGGCGCTGTTTTCGGTGCGATGTGAGGAGGCCGCAGGGCTCAGCCTCTTCAAACAGCATTTCAGCGTGGGTGTCGGGTGTCTGACCTCCACCGATCAGGTGTATCCTGAGGATAGATCATCAGTATTAAACACTTGGAAGACCCCTTTAAAAACGGAAACTCGCCCCAAAATGGCCCCCACCGCTGCTCTGGTCCCTGCTGCCCTCCACTTCCTGTCCTTGCTTGATATGTCAGAAAAGGCCTAGTCAGCCAATCACTGGCTGAGAGGGGTTGCAGCTAAGGCCAGTGATTGGCTGAGCAGGAATTCAGGCTCTTACGGTGTGTCAAGCCAGGACAGGAAGTGGAGGGCCAGAGCAGTGCGTGAACGGAAGCTGACGGGGACCGGTAGGATTTTATATTTTTAAAGGGGGTTCTCCGAGCTTTCTTGAAAATGCCCGCCATGTGCTAACCTGCGGAGGGAAGATGGTCTTCTCAGTACCTACCCCTCTGTCATGTCAATGATCCCACCATCTCTGCTCCGCTCTGTGACCACTGGGACTGGATGTGGAATCTTCCACTCAGATCCCGTCCGGATTTACTGTATATGCAGCTGAACAGGAAGACTCGGGAACACAGAGGAGGCTTCAGTGCTGTGACGGAGAGGTAAGTACTGAGCAGACTATCATTCCCTCTCCAATCAGCACACAGCAAGATCTTCAAGAGAACCCCTTTAACCCCCTAACTGTTTTGCCACAGTGGAGATCCTGCAGTGGTAAAAGTAGCTAACTGGAGGGGGGAGGGCTGCTTTAGATGCTGCTACCTCCTGAATGGTAGCAGCTAGAAACATGCAACCGATCTTATTTGAAAGCAGACATTCGAAGCTTTCAGACAATACCAGAATGACAGCAGTATGTTCAGGACAGAGAAAGATATCACTGATAGAAATTGGGATGCTGTGAATGCAGCTGAAAATAAAAGTAAAAACAGGTTTTACTCAAGATTATTCCCTACTTGATTTCTAACAGTGATCTCTCCTCTGTTGCTGTCATTTTGGTCTTCTATGAAAGCCTGGACTGTCAGCTTTCAGAAAAGACCAGTTGCATGTTTCTAGCTGCTACCATTGAGGAGATATCACCATCTAAAGCAGCCCTCCCCCCTCCAGTTAGCTACTTTTCACACCGCCCGAGCTGGTGGTTAAGCCACTCTGAGCCTTCTGCCAGGAATTGTTAATGTGCTGGAAAACCCCTTTAAGACTTCTAAAAAAAAAAAAAAAAAAAAAAAAAGAAGAGTCCATCAAGATGCTTTTGTTATAATTAATTAGATTTATGGGCCTCTATGTGAACTTCCCTCTCCTCAATGAATCACTATGATGTGACCCCACGTAACGGAGATAAGACATCGTTAAAGAGTTATACACATCCGATGATTTCTGCTCTATTATTCCCACTGCACAGCCAAAATCTCTTAAATTTTCCAGACAATCCAGCGTGTTTTCTGCAGGACAACATCGTGATGGAAACCTGTTTTCTAAAATCTACCAAGAAAATGGATTTCACACCTACTCCCTTAATAACATTATGAGCTGCTATTACGATTATTATGCCACCCAAACTGGAGGCGACTGTCGTCTTGTGGTTGGATGGATGTGATTATTCATAGTGCAGTAATGACTCAACTAGTCATGTCTTGTTTTCAGCTACAATTCTTACACAAAAACATAAGATTACCAACCAGGAAAATACTATCTGTACCTACCTCATGTACAGGGAGGCAGTACTATCTGTACCTACATCATGTACAGGGAGAGACAGGGAGGCAGTACTATCTGTACCTACATCACTTACAGAGGAGAAAGGGAGGTAGTACTATCTGTACCTACATCATGTACAGGGAGAGACAGGGAGGCAGTACTATCTGTACCTACATCATTTACAGGGAGAGACAGGGAGGCAGTACTATCTGTATTTACATCATTTACAGGGAGAGAAACGGAGGCAGTACTATCTGTACCTACATCATTTACAGGGAGAGACAGGGAGGCAGTACTATCTGTACCTACATCATTTACAGGGAGAGACAGGGAGGCTGTACTATCTGTACCTACATCATTTACAGGGAGAGACAGGGAGGCAGTACTATCTGTACCTCCATCATTTACAGGGAGAGACGGGGAGGCAGTACTATCTGTACCTATATCATTTACAGGGAGAGAAACGGAGGCAGTACTATCTGTACCTACATCATTTACAGGGAGGCAGTGCTATCTGTACCTACATCATTTACAGGGAGAGACGGGGAGGCAGTACTATCTGTATTTACATCATTTACAGGGAGAGACACGGAGGCAGTACTATCTGTACCTACATTATTTACAGGGAGGCAGTGCTATCTGTACCTACATCATTTACAGGGAGAGACGGGGAGGCAGTACTATCTGTATTTACATCATTTACAGGGAGAGACACGGAGGCAGTGCTATCTGTACCTACATCATTTACAGGGAGGCAGTGCTATCTGTATTTACATCATTTACAGGGAGAGACAGGGAGGCAGTACTATCTGTACCTCCATCATTTACAGGGAGGGAGTACTATCTGTATTTACATCATTTACAGGGAGAGACACGGAGGCGTACTATCTGTACCTACATCATTTACAGGGAGAGACAACGGAGGGCAGTACTACCAGGGAGGCAGTATCTGTACCTACATCATTTACAGGGGGAGACAGGGAGGCAGTACTATCTGTATTATACATCATTTACAGGGAGAGACAGGGAGGCAGTACTATCTGTACCTACATCATTTACAGGGAGAAGACAGGGAGGCAGTACTATCTGTACCTACATCATTTACAGGGAGAGACAGGAGAGGCAGTAGCGTCTATCTGTAGTTTACATCATTACAGGGAGAGACAGGGAGGCAGTACTATCTGTACCTACATCATTTACAGGGAGAGACAATACAGGGGAGGCAGTACTATCTGTACCAATTACATCATCATTACAGGGAGAGACACGGAGGCAGTACTTCTGTACCTACATCATTTACAGGGAGAGACAGGGAGGGAGTACTATCTGTACCTACATCATTTACACAGGGACAGAGACAGGGAGGGAGGCAGTACTATCTGTACCTACATCATTTACCAGGGAGAGAACAGGGAGGGCTAGTACCACCAATCTGTACTACATGGCATTTACAGGGAGGGCAGTACTATCTGTATGTATCTGCTACATCATTTACAGGGAGAGACAGGAGCTAGTACTATCTTACCATCCACATTTAGGAGAGACAGGGTACCTGTACCAGCATCATTTACAGGGAGAGACAGGAGGCAGTACTATCTGTAGCAGATATCCATCATTTACAGGAGAGACAGGGAGGGCTAGTACATTTGTACGAGGCGTACTACTACCTCATCATTTACAGGGAGAGACAGGGAGGCAGTACTATCTGTACCTCCATCATTTCACAGGAGAGAGACAGGGAAGGCAGTACATCTGTACCTACATACTATTACCAGGGAGAGATTACAGGGAGCAGTACTACTGTACCATCCATGATCATTTTACAGGGAGAGACAGGGAGGTGGCAGTACTATCTGTACCTCATCATTTACAGGGAGAGACAGGGAGGGCAGTACTATCTGTAGCTACCTCATCAGGCAGTACTATCTGTACCTCCATCATTACAGGGGAGACAGGGAGGCAGTACTATCTGTACTACATCATTTACAGGAACAGACAGGGAGGAAGTACTATCTGTACCTACATCATTTACAGGGAGAGACAGGGAGGGAGTACTATCTGTACCTACATCATTTACAGGGAGAGACAGGGAGGCAGTACTATCTGTACCTACATCATTTACAGGGAGAGACAGGGAGGCAGTACTATCTGTATCTACATCATTTAAAGGGAGAGACAGGGAGAAAGTACTATCTGTACCTACATCATTTACAGGGAGAGACAGGGAGGCAGTACTATCTGTACCTACATCATTTACAGGGAGGCAGTACTATCTGTATCTACATCACTTACAGGGAGAGACAGGGAGGCAGTACTATCTGTACCTACATCATTTACAGGGAGGCAGTACTATCTGTATCTACATCACTTACAGGGACAGACAGGGAGGCAGTACTATCTGTACCTCCATCATTTATAGAGAGGCATTACTGTCTGCACCCTATGTTCAATGTAACCACAAGAGTATGTCAGTATCTGTATATATATATATATATATATATATATATATATATATATATATATCAGTCATATACACACACATGTATTTTCCACAGTGGAGTGCATTTCTTTCTTTTCATCATTCCATTCAACCCTAACCCGTAACACTTTACAGGTTGCACACTATTGTACCGCATCGCACAGTCTTCACACAGACAGATTCTCACCCAGGTATTCCGGACCGGACTGTGAGAGACGCTCCGGGCTCATCCTGCTGCTCCCCTATTCTCAAAGAAAGGTCTCCTTCTAGTTACGTCATTCATCAAAGGCGCGGGTTCCGGGCCGGCTAATAGGCCGCGTCTCCAGTAACCATAGAAACAATGAGTTCCTGTGTAACGCCACTACCTTCCGGAGGAAAACCTCCACGATGAAGTTCGGTTCCTACAACAGTTCCGTTCCGTCAGTAGACTGAGCGTTCATATGAGAAGCCACTTCAGCCCAAGAGCTGATGACAAAGGAAACAAATCAAGTACATAAAAAGGAGAAAATAAAATGTATAAATGTCATGTGTAATAGAGTGATCGCTGCCAATCACTGGAGAAAGCAAGCAAATTGAAACAGAAAGGACAATCCCTTAAAAAGGTCACTGAACTTTTCATATGTCATAGGGACATATCAAAAGTTTTGGGTGGGATAAGAGGTAAGACTTATTATAGAAAAAAATGCAGCAGCACAGTACACATCACTGGTCTTGTCCTTCTTACATTTCTTCATTCTACAGCAGTCTCAGGTATGTGTTTGTTCAGTGACCCTCTGGTTCACTTTTAAAGTTGTTAGGATGTTTACTGAGATGTTAACTATACACTGTCAGCGGTACAAATGGCTAATGTGCCTTTACTATGCATTATGTATTCCAAAAGGCTGTGTATGGGAGGGAAATAGTCAACTGGCAGTTGTTAGCAATAGCTGCCGTGTGGTGGGCTTTAGCTAGAGAGTAGTTCCTGACAAGTTAGCCAAAAGACGTGTACGTTTCTGTTAGTGTGAAAACCAGACAAGCCAAAACAGGAGGAGAGAATCCTTCTCCAGGGAGACGCCATTCCTGTGTGAGTGAAAGCTGCCAGAAAAGTGATTTTTCTAAGTTAACTAACCTTTGAGGGAAAGAGGCATTGAATTTTCACAGAAGGTTGAGGACCAATTCAAAGGGACAGAGCTTGGACGGAGACAGTAAAGGTAATGCACATGCTGTATACGGCTTTAGACTTTACTGCATGGGGTTAATTCTTTCTGGAGTCTTCTGCACTACTGAAATGGTCCGGACATCCGATTTAGGACTGCACCCTGTAATTGGGCATTGCAGAGGATTATTGAAAATGTACCTTGCACACCAGCCAAGGGCTCACCTGGCAGGAGACTCCAAAGTCCAGAGTGTGCCCCGAGGTAAAGATGGGTTGCACCCCTCCATGCACTGCACGGCGCAAGGTGTTGCCAGAGTGAGGACTGCTAGCGTGAATACAACTACTCCCATCCTCGCCAGCACCACCACTGCCATCCTCCATGTTCTGCGGCTTGCTGCACATCATTGAGTACATAAATGACTCATCTGTTAACAGTGCCTTGGCTCCGGCATAGAGCTCTGCCAGATGACATCAGCAGTGATCTTGGTCATGTGCCGTTCCTGCACCCGCCACTGCTGAGGCCGGCAGAGGTAACGTGCATGTAGTTAGGGACGTAAGTAAAAGCCCTGGTGCGAGAGTTCAGCTTGGGCCCCTCTTCCCTCAGTGCTTTGAGGCCAGGGGCAGGGGAGCACGTAGCCTTCGTGTTGCCTGAGGCAAAAATTGAAACTGCACCTCCCCCATGCCAAATTCTTGACCTAACCCCTTCCCTCCAGCCAGAGGTATACCTTGACCAGCATGTACTTTCTATAATACCAGTGTCTTCTTATGTGGCACAAGGGTCTTTGGGCCCCCTCAGGCTCCTGGGCCCGGTAACGACTGCTACCTCTGCACCCCCTATAGCAGTGATGGCTAACCTTGGCACTCCAGCTGTGGTGAAACTACGACTCCCAGCATGCTCCATTTATTTCTACTGAGTTCTGAGAGCAGTCAAGCAAGGGGGGCATCTTGGGATTTGTAGTTTTACCACAGCTGGAGTGCCAAGGTTAGCCATCACTGCCCTATAGCTACGCCCCTGTATGTAGTCCAGCAGGGGTCAGAAGAGGCAGAAACAGGAGCTGAGAATAATCTGAAGACGTCTGTTCCCATGCCCGGCCCCTGATCATTGGTTTCCAGTCTATAAGAACCCCTTTAAATAAAATAAATCTAATCAATAAAATGTGTGAGACATTCCCTTTAATGCCAATTAGAACAGAGTCTAATTATGACAAAATACAGCGATATAATAAATAATATAAAAGAAAAAAAAAGTAAGTGCCGGGTATAAGTTACGCAAAACTGTAAAATTCCATACTGGTTTGGCCCAGCTCCAGGTTTTCCATCTACTACTACCCACCAGAAGTGTTTAATAAGCTATAAGAAGCCAAAGTACATGTGCGGCGACATACACGGACAATGTGGGATTGATTTCACCCTTGGAAACCATTTCTAGAATTTTATAAAGAATTCCTCTTTTCCGAAAGTGAAAAAATATGGGAACACCGATCGGATCGGGAGCAAGTACGGTTAAAAAAAAAACAAGTACCTTCCAGAGAAGAAGAGCTGTGCGATGAGGATTTATCTCTGACAACTGGAATGCATCCACCAGCTGTTTTGACACGTTTTGTCTGGCGGTCCTGATGTCACCTATGAGGCGGCAGAGGTGTCTAGCACAATTTATGGCGGCTGCCTGCTGTCAGCTTGTTTACCTAACCCCCATGGGCTGGATCGAATTGCACTTCAGCGGTCTGCCTCAGTCTAGATTCTGTGCCTGACAACTGCTTGGTTGTCGGCTTAGTCAGGGCGCAATGATAACCCTTAGGGCTCGTGCACACGATCGTAGCCTGTTTTGCGGTTTGCAAATTGTGTATCACAAAAAATGTGTATCGGATGCGGGGAAAAAAATACGTTCATGTGCATGAGCCTTAGGCTAGTTTCACACTAGCGGCAGCACGGATCCGGCGGGTTAAGGGGCCTGCCGGATCCGTGCTGCCGCAGGTGCACGTATGGGGCCGGAACCGCGCTCCGGCCCCATTCACTGTAATGAGGGCGGGCTGCAGATCCAGCCGCAGCATGTTAACCCCTGCTGAGAGGCGGCCGGAACGAAAATACAACATGATCCGTGGCCCGCCCCCATTACAGTGAATGGGGCCAGAGCGTGGTTCTGGCCCCACACATGCACCTGCGGCAGCACGGTTCCGGCGGGCCCCTTAACCCGCCGGATCTGTGCTGCCACTAGTGTGAAACTAGCTTTAGTAGTAGGTATGTATTTGCGGTCCGCAAAACATGGATCTGCAAAAAATACGTCCAAGTGATATCCGTGTTGCATCCGTTTTTTTGCGGATCCAGTGTAACAATATCTATTCTTGTCCGCAAAGCTGACAAGAATGGGACATGTTCTATCTTTTTGCGTAATGGCCATGCGGACATATGGAAACTGAATGCACACACAGAATGCCCCCTCACAGTCACTTCTGTTTATTTTTTTGCGGATCTATTAAAGGGGTATTCCAATCTCAGATAATGGGGGCAATGGGCATAATGCTAGGATATGCCCCCATTGTCTGATAGGTGCGGGTAACACCTCTGGGACCCGCACCTATATCGAGAACGGAGCTGGGAGCGCTGTGCCTGGAGGACCCCGGGTAACCTGGGCTCTGGCTCCGTGCTGCTGCCATAAAAATGAATGGGAACGCACCGCGCATGCGCGACCACCGCTCCCATTCATTTCTATGTAGCCGATGGAAATAGCCGAGCCAGTGCCCCCTAGAAATGAAAGGAGGGCGGCTGCGCATGCACAGTGCGCCCTCCGTTCGTTTCCCCGCTCCATTCTCAATATAGGTGCGGGTCCCTCTGACAATGGGGGACAAGGAAAAAAAAATACGATCAAGTACATGAGCCCTTAGGCTGCGTTCTCATCTGTGTTGGACACCACATCAGGGGCCTTGGTTGCCAATTCCATAAAAAATGTCTATTGTGAAACATGTTGGAGGAGTGATAATGGTGTGGGTCTGTTTTTGGGTTCCCTTAGTTCCAATGAAGGGAAACCCGCGATTTTCGGTCCGCAAAACAGACATGGCCGTCCCACGGTCGTGTGAATGCTGCCTTAAAGGGTAAAAGGGAGCCTGATTTTTTTTTCACAGAACCTCCACTTTTAAAAGCAATTCTCTTCACTTGAATAGGGCTGAGTTGCAATACCAGACACAGCCCACGGACAAGAGTGGCGCTGTTCCTAGAAAAAAAAAAAAAAAACAGCCCCTTTTACTTAATCTAACCCAACCCCTTTAAGTAGCGCCACTTTCCCTTCTCTGTTGGTGGAGTGTTAATGTCTGAGCTGCTCTCTGAAGACCCCTGTAATTTAACAGACACTCTACTGTGATTAAATTAGTAAAAAATTGTTAAAACAGCCTGGTTCCCAGCGGAGATGTCAGAGCGAGGATTTAATCCCTCACTCTTCCCTCCAGTTGCGTTACCTTCTGCCCCTTCACAAGAAAATCCTATCAGCTTCTGGCCGGCTCCTGCGTCTCAGCCTGGTAAATGTCTGGGGTTTCCTCCCTGCCTCAGTCCATGGCATGCAAATCATATTTTCTTAAGAATTGAGGATCAAACCTGCTGTTTTTGGACTTTCTTCCTGTGGTTCTAATAATGAGATGTTTTTTTGTCTCACTGGCGCCAGACACAGTAGCTGAGAGAGAATGATAGGATACCCCCAGGACGACGGCCCCGCTGTGTATCATTACTCTCTGATCCTTTGTGTAGGTGATTTATGATATATACTGGATCCTGCTCGCTGGAATGTAAGAACCCTCTTTCCATGTCCTACAATTAAAAAAAAGTTATGCATTTATATTTATTTTATGCAGTTATATAGCGCTACTATATTCCACAGCACTTTACAGACATTAGCATCCAACTGTCCCCAATGGGGCTCACAATCTAAGGTCCCTATCAGTAAGTCTTTGGAGTGTGGGAGGAAACCGGAGAACCTGGAGGAAACACAGGCAAACATGGGGAGAACATACAAACTCCTTGCAGATGTTGTCCTTGGTCGGATTCGAACCCAGGACCGCAGCGCTTCAGAGGTGATGGATACGGGTGCAATCCCTCACAGACAGTAGGCAATAGGTCCAATGGCCTCATTGGTGGTGCGCCTCTCATCATAGGCCATCAATATCTGATAGGCATGGGTTCCATACTCCGCACCTCTGCTGATCAGCTGTCCTGAAGTCCCTCCAGTGCCATAAGTTGTCTCCAGAACCACACAACTCCATCCAATGTGGGCGGAGCTGGTCACTGCAGAGCTTCTCCCGCTGAGATGAATGCTGCAGTAGCCCTCTCCATCCGCTACACAGTGGGCTGAGCTGTGTAGTTCTGGCGCCAGAGCTACCTCGAACCAGCTGATTCTTAGGATGTAGAACCTCCACCAATAAGAAATTGATCCTGGTCAACCCCTTTGGTCCAGACCAGCCAATCACAGGCCTCAGGGGGTCACATAGGCTTGGACGGTACATCACTGCTGTGATGTAGCATTCACGTCTCTAAGGCCACAGCATGCACGGGACCCAGGGACTGGAAAAGAGGAGGGACCGCAGACAGGTGAGTCTTCCTTGTTTTGGAGCACAGGTCCGGACCAAATGGGCCAGACAACCCCTTTAAAGGGATAGTCTCAGAATAACACCTTATTACTTATCCTCAACAAAGGTATACAGCTGCCCATACACATTCAATAGCTGTAGGTCGAATGTTCATTCGGGTGACGTATGTCTCCTGGCTCCACCATGCACGTACATGTTCAGTTCGGTCTAAACTGTATGTGTATTCAATGGAAACAGAAAAGAAAGCTGGCACAAGACTCTTCTGATCTCCTGGGAGAACATAAGGATCGTGGGGAAATTTAATTTCGCCTGATCGTTCACTTCAATGGAGCTGAGTTGTGCAGTACCCCAGAATAGGGTACTTGCAAAATTGTTTCTGATGTATTGTACTACCTTAGTACTAGTCTAGTGCTAGCTGTGGAAGTGAGAGGATCTACATGTGCTCCCTCCTTGGAGCTTTGCATCAAGAAAGCCAGCTCTACCTTACGATACTCCAAAAAAAAAAGAGAAAGAAAGAACAAAGAAGGTCCAGAATCTGCATGGCCGAGTCAGTCAGTGAGGTATTTGTTGACTGATTAGAAGACTTTACCGCAGTGACAGGGACATTGCTAAGGCACCTTCCGCACTCTGACACAGTCCTGGTCAGCTATATCTTAAAGGGGTTGTTCAAGTTATGTGAAAAAATAAATAAATAAAGCACTGTAAATCTGATGGTCAGCAATATATACATAAGCTAAGCAAGTTTAAGGCAAAAATATAGAATTCTGTAGTTCTGTTCTGGCCCTTTGTTGACATGCAGTTGCAGAGCTGTGGGGGCGTGTAACAACAATCGCTGACGTTGTCAACAAAGACCGCCTTTACCCTCCTCCTGCTCTGCAAAGGGAGTGAATAACAGTGCTGCCCTGCATGCAGTCTGACTACTGGGATACTCATGTTGTACGTGTAGGACTACAAGTCCCAGCTGTACAGTACAATGACATTGGTGATACACACAGGATCTCCCCTCTACCTGTTCTTGTGCAGTGCTCTGCAACCACTCCCTCACAGCCATCAGAAGGGTACAGAGGGGAGAACTCATCCAGTCTCTGTGTCTACAGGGTGAGGAGGGAGGATTCTGTGCACAGCATTTGTCTCTTCACTGCCTGAAGAAGAGTAAACCCTGCAGCTGCTCAGTACCTGTGGTAGAGCCTCCAGCCCTGAGTCTGTGCTGCTGATGATAGAAAGGGGTTAAACTTTGATGACGAATCCAGTGGAAGGGGAGACACAGAACAGACAGGTCAGCCAACAGATTGGGCAGTGTAGGGGCCGTGGCCAGCAGATAGCAGTGCAGGGGGCCGTGGCTTGTTGCCCCAACACAGCCTTCACAGTGACATTCCGTGCACAGTGGCAGACCTGCTCCTCCTGCACAGAACATCATCAGAGCAGGGAGAGAAGTTGACATCACAGGTCATGTAACGCTTAGCTAATTAGGAGAACAGGGCTACTGTAGATGAAGTAAGTGAATTGAAAACCCCTTACTTGCTTAGTTAGAAACATACAAAGAACGAAAAAAAAAAATTTTGGATAACCCCTTTAATTATGTGCCCCTCAGCCTGGGAATTACAGACAAGTTTTCAAGAACTTTTTTGCCAGCCTTAGATTCTGTGGAGAGGAAAGAGTACTACAACCTCCATCCTTGCTTATATCATTACATCGCTATCTGAGAAGATTTGCACTGTGAATTGTTTTTTTTGATGCTGTTAAATGGACTACAATTCCCATTCTGCACTTAAGAAAGGCTCGTTTATTTTCTACAACTGGCCCGGTTACTGACCCCAGCGCCATTGGCCGGCCACAGCACCTACATCTCCTGCTTTGCACCAGTACAACACGTATAACATCAAGAGCACCCCAACTACCATCAGACAGGAGCCTCAACATCAGGGTGCGCCCTTCTGTCACTGCCTGGCCCTAAGAAGCATCCACATAAGGATTGCCACTATGAATAACTGTTGCAGCCGGAGCCACTACCACTTCCATCCTCCGCAGCTTGCAGAAGATGCAATTCCAGAGCCAACCCATGGACAGGTGTAGCGCTGTTTTTTGAAGAAAGCAGTCTTGTTTCTCTACTCCTGGATAACTGCTTTAACTTGTATTATCGGGATTATTTCGTCTAGCTTGTTCTTGAGAAAACGGCATTGCCCATGTCCCACGAGATAAATCACATTGCGATGACTCCATGCATGGGCCTTATGGGCATGCGACCGGTGGAAACAACAGTTGTTACCGCGCAAGCTGCTGTGCAGCAAACGATCAAGTCCATTGGGTACACATATTAATAATATCCAAATATATGGTTCAAGATTTTTTTCTATTAAGATGTGATTTCACTATTACAAGGTACATACAGTTATTATCAAGGAGCTAGACCGGAAAACTTAAAAGTGGCGCCTTGGAAAAAAAAACAACTAAATGTAGCCCCGCATTGTAGGCGGGGTAACAGAAGTAGGTGGGGGCAGCAATACCACAGTGCAGCACCAAATACTGCCCCAACAGAACCAAATACCACAGTGCAGCACCAAATACTGCCCCCAACAGAACCAAATACCACAGTTGCAGCACAAATACTGCCCAACAGAACCAAATACCACAGTGCAGCAAAATATACTGCCCCACCAGAACCAAATACCACAGTGCAGCAACAATATTACTGCCCCAACAGAACCAAATACCACAGTGCAGCACCAAATACTGCCCCAACAGAAACAAAATACCAACAGTGCAGCACCAAAAATACTGCCCCAACAGAACCAAATACCACAGTGCAGCACAATATACTGCCCCAGCAGAACCAGATACCACAGTGCAGCACAATATACTGCCCAGCAGAACCAGATACCACAGTGCAGCACAATATACTGCCCCAGCAGAACCAATACCACAGTGCAGCACACGCCCAGCAAACCACATCAGCAACATATAACTGCCCCAGCAGAACCAAATACCACAGTGCAACACAATATACTGCCCCAGCAGAACCAAATACCACAGTGCCAGCACAATATACTGCCCCAGCAGAACCAAAATACCACAGTGCAGCACAATATACCGCCCCAGCAGAACCAATTACCACAGTGCAGCACAATATACTGCCCCAGCAGCAGAACCAAATACCACAGTGCAAGCACAATATACTGCCCCAGCAGAACCAAAATACCACAGTGCAGCACAATATACCGCCCCAGCAGAACCAATACCACAGTGCAGCACAATATACTGCCCCAGCAGAACCAAATACCACAGTGCAGCACAATATACTGCCCCATGCAGAACCAAAACCACAGTGCAGCACAATATACTGCCCCAGCAGAACCAAATACCACAGTGCAGCACAATATACCCGCCCCAGCAGAAACCAAACAACCACAGTGCAGCACAATATACTGCACCCAGCAGCAGAACCAAATACCACAGTGCAGCACAATATACTGCCCCCAGCAGAACCAAATACCACAGTGCAGCACAATATACTGCCCCAGCAGAACCAAATACCACAGTGCAGCACAATATACTGCCCCAGCAGAACCAAATACCACAGTGCAGCACAAATATACTGCCCCAGCAGAACCAAAACACCACAGTGCAGCACAATATACTGCCCCAGCAGAACCAAATACCAACAGTGCAGCACAAATATACTGCCCAGCAGAACCAAATACCACAGTGCAGCACAATATACTGCCCCAGCAGAACCAAATACCACAGTGCAGCACAATATACTGCCCCAGCAGAACCAAATACCACAGTGCAGCACAATATACTGCCCCAGCAGAAACCAAATACCACAGTGCAGCACAATATACTGCCCCAGCAGAACCAAATACCACAGTGCAGCACAATATACTGCCCCAGCAGAACCAAATACCACAGTGCAGCACAATATACGCCCCAGCAGAACCAAATACCACAGAGCAGCACAATATACTGCCCCAGCAGAACCAAATACCACAGTGCAGCACAATATACTGCCCCAGCAGAACCAAATACCACAGTGCAGCACAATATACTGCCCCAGCAGAACCAAATACCACAGTGCAGCACAATATACTGCCCAGCAGAAACCAAATACCACAGTGCAGCACAATATATACCGCCCCAGCAGAACCAAATACCACAGTGCAGCACAATATACTGCCCCAGCAGAACCAAATACCACACAGTGCAGCACAATATATACTGCCCCAGCAGAAACCAAATACCACAGTGCAGCACAATAATACTGCCTGCCCCAGCAGAACCAAATACCACAGTGCAGCACAATATACTCAGCCCCAGCAGAACCAAATACCACAGTGCAGCACAATATACTGCCCCAGCAGAACCAAATACCACAGTGCAGCACAAATATACTGCCCCAGCAGAAACCAAATACCACAGTGCAGCACAATATATACCTGCCCCAGCAGAACCAAAATACCACAGTGCAGCACAATATACTGCCCCAGCAGAACAAATACCAATACCACAGTGCAGCACAATATACCGCCCCAGCAGAACCAAATACCACAGTGCAGCACAAATATACCGCCCCAGCAGAACCAAATACCACAGTGCAGCACAAATATACCGCCCCAGCAGAACCAAATACCACAGTGCAGCACAATATACTGCCCCAGCAGAACCAAATATACCACAGTGCAGCACAATATACTGCCCCAGCAGAACCAAATACCACAGTGCACACCAATATACTGCCCCAGCAGAACCAAATACCACAGTGCCAGCACAATATACCGCCCCAAGCAGAACCAAAATACCACAGTGCAGCACAATATACCGCCCAGCAGAACCAATACCACAGTGCAGCACAATATATGCTGCCCCCAGCAGAACCAATACCACAGTGCAGCACAATATACTGCCCCAGCAGAACCAAGATACCACAGTGCAGCACAATATACTGCCCCCAGCAGAACCAAATACCACAGTGCAGCACAATATACTGCCCAGCAGAACCAAATACCACAGTGCAGCACAATATACTGCCCCAGCAGAACCAAATACCACAGTGCAGTCACAATATACTGCCCCAGCAGAACCAAATACACAGTGCAGCACAATATATACCGCCAGCAAGAACCAAATACCACAGTGCAGCACAATTATACTGCCCAGCAGAACCAAATACCACAGTGCAGCACAATATACCGCCCCAGCAGAACCAAATACCACAGTGCAGCACAATATACTGCCCCAGCAGAACAAATACCACAGTGCAGCACAATATACTGCCCCAGCAGAACAAATACCACAGTGCAGCACACAGCACAATATACTGCCCCAGCAGAACCAAATACCACAGTGCAGCACAATATACTGCCCCCAGCAGAACCAAATACACAGTGCAGTGCAGCACAATATAACCGCCCCAGCAGAACCAAATACCACAGTGCAGCACAATATACTGCCCCAGCAGAACCAAATACCACACAGTGCAGCAAAAATAACAAACAATATAACGCCCCAGCAGAACCAAATACCATACACAGTGCAGCACAATATACTGCCCCAGCAGAACCAAATACACAGTGCAGCACAATAATACGCCCAGCAGAACCAAATACCACAGTGCAGCACAAATATACCGCCCCAGCAGAAACCAAATACCCACAGTGCAGTGGCAGCACAATATACTGCCCCAGCAGAACCAAATACCACAGTGCAGCACAATATACCGCCCCAGCAGAACCAAAATACCACAGTACAGCACAATATACCGCCCCAGCAGAACCAAATACCACAGTGCAGCACAATATACCGCCCCAGCAGAACCAAATACCACAGTGCAGCACAATATACTGCCCCAGCAGAACCAGATACCACAGTGCAGCACAATATACTGTCCCAGCAGAACAGAAATACCACAGTGCAAGCACAATATACCCGCCCCAGCAAAACCACAGCAACCAAATACCACAGCACCACAGATACCACAGTGCAGCACAATATACCGCCCCAGCAGAACCAAATACCACAGTGCAGCACACATATACTGCCAGCCAGCAGAACCAAATACCACAGTGCAGCACAATATATACTGCCCCAGCAGAACCAAGATACCACAGTGCAGCACAATATACCTGCCCCAGCAAAGTGCAGCACAATATGCCAGCAGCCCCAGCAGAACCAAATACCACAGTGCCCAGCACAATATGCAGCACAATATCCCCAGCAGAACCAAATACCACAGTGCAGCAACCAATATACCGCCCCAGCAGAACCAAATACCACAGTGCAGCACAATATACCAGCCCCAGCAGAACCAAAATACCACAGTGCAGCACAATATACCCAGCCCACAGCACAGCAGAACCAATACCACAGTGCAGCACAAAATATACCGCCCCAGCAGAACCAAATACCACAGTGCAGCACAATATACCGCCCCAGCAGAACCAAATACCACAGTGCAGCACAATATATTGCCCCAGCAGAACCAGATACCACAGTGCAGCACAATAATCATGCAGAGCAGCAGCAGAACCAAATACAACATGCAGCACAAATATACAGCAGCACAAATACCCACAGCAGCACAAATACCACCAGATACCACAGTGCAGCACAATATACTGCCCCAGCAGACCAAAATACCACAGTGCAGCACAATATACCGCCCCAGCAGAACCAAATACCACAGTGCAGCACAAAATGAAACTGAGGATGGCAATACAGTTGAGGTCAGGAGGGCATCTGCGACCTTTGGCCAGAAGAACGGAAAAATAACAGTGATGTGAACACTCCCTAAGATGGACGACATCCTTCCCTTTTATAACACGCACCTTATGTCTGGGCACATAACATTCACATGTTTATACAGTTGCAACCCCTCTGACTCATATTCATAAACTGTGTCTGATCATCCCAATGGCGCCTTAAGCTGCTGCCTACCTTGCCTATATACTGCACGTATGTTTCTATTTGACTAACCTGTTTCTTGCTTGCCTTGCCTCGTATAGCACGGTCATACTGATACTCCTGGAACGAAGCCTGGAGATCTACAGTTATGTCATAGAGATGCTGAAGGCAGGATGATAAATGGTGATCGAACGCCCGAGAATGTTAGAACACACTTCAGCCTCAAGCACTGCCAGGACGTCAGACATGATGAAGCCATTTCGCAGGTAGCGTCGGACTCAGTATCTTACAGTTAGGGCTCATGCACATGAACGTGTGCCGTCAGTGCCTGTGCTGTGGGCCGCAATTTTCGGTCCACAATGTACGGGCACTGACCATGGGGCCGCCGCGTTCGGATTGTGGACCCATTCACTTGGGTCAGCACTACTTTTTGCGGTGTGGAGGCACGGCCAGAAACACCACGGAAGCTCTCTGTACCGTACCGTACCGTGCATCTCCAGGATTGAATGGGTCCGTGATCCGTGGTGCACACAGCAGTATGCGGGCCGCAATACGGACACGGCCAGGCACATGAGCCCTTTACCTTGTAAGGGTACGACCACATGGCGCAGTTGTGTGGCGCTTGCAATGCGACCATGCTTCCTGAGAGTACTGCGTGTCCGTACGGGCCGCAGTGGGCTCTAATTAAAGGGGTTGTACCATCTCAGACATTGGGGGCATATCGCTAGGATATGTTACCATTGTCTTATAGGTGCGGTTCCTGCACCTATACTTATAATGGAGATGGTAAAGTCCCAGAGGGTGCACCATGCATGCACCGCCACCCTCCATTCATTCCTAAGGGAGCGCCATCTCGGCTATTTCCGTCAACACCATATAAGTGAATGGAGCGGTGGCCGCGCTAAAAGCGGCTCCTAGAGGTAGGACCCACACCTATCTGACATTGATGGCATAGCCTATTGATATGCAATTAATGTCTGAGATGGGAATACCCCTTTAAGGGGGTCTGTCAGAATTAAGTAGGGGCAGGGGAAAGTAGTACAAACATACCTTTTGTTGAGTCTGTGTTATCAGGAGTAGTATGAGTATCAACTTTTGTCAGATTCTGCTTTTGCAAGTGCACTGGAGGAGGAGCTTCACAGACCCTGTCGTCTGTCCGACAGCTGTGAGTGGTCTCTATGGAGGATGATACAGCTGTCATTAAAGGGGTATTCTCATCTTGGACAATGGGGGCATATCGCTAAGAGAACGGGGCCCCCAAAGTGAAGAAGTGCGCACCGCGCAAGCGCGGCCTGCTCTCCATTCACTTCTATGGGGCCGCCGGAAATAGCCGAGTGCTGGCTCGGCTATCTCCATCGGCTCCATAGAAATGAATGGGAGCGGTGGCCGTGCATGCGCAGTGCGCTCCCATTCATTTCTATGGAGCCGACGGAGATAGCCGAGCCAGCGCTCGGCTATTTGCGGGCGGCCCCATAGAATTGAATGGAGAGCGGGCCGCGCTTGCGCGGTGCGCACTTCTTCACTTCGGGGCCCGTTCTCGATATAGGTGCGGGTCCCAGCGGTGGGACCCGCACCTATAGGACAATGGGGGGCATATCCTAGCGATATGCCCCCATTGTCCAAGATGAGAATACCCCTTTAAGAGCAGAGAGGAGGGATTGTGAAGCAGTGTAGAGACCGCTTCATGCTGAAGCTCCATCTTATGATCACTTGCAGGAGCAGAATCTGGCGGAATAAAACTTCATATTCACACTAATCCTGATGATCAAAACTCCACAAAAGCTATGTTTGTGCTGCTCCCCCCAGCCCCTACCTTAGCATGGTCAAAACTACTGAAGACTCCCGTTAAGGCCTCTTTCACATTAGCGGCAGCCCGGATCCGGCAGGTGAAGGGTGTCGTCGGATCCGTGCTTCCGCAGGGACATGTGTGGGGCTGCAGCCACGCTCCGGCCCCACACATGTCACACAGTACATACACACACACACAGACATATACACATACATACATACATGCTCCCGGCAGGTCTCCACAGCACAGGAGGAGCAGGACGGCGCGCACATTAGGACAATTCCCCACAGCGCCCTCTGCTGGGCGCCGGGTGGAATCGTCCTATGTGTGCGCCATCCTGCTCCTCCTGGCTGTGGAGACCTGCCGGGAGCATGTAAGTATGTATGTGTATTTGTATGTGTATATGTCTGTGTATGTTTATGTGTATGTCTGTATATGTGTATGTGTGTATGTGTGCAGGTGACGGATCCGTCATGAACTCTATTGAAAGTCAATGGAGGACGGATCCATTCACCATTGTGTCACACCAAACGGATCCGTCCCCATTGACTTGCATTGGGGGTCATTCCGGTCCGTCTTGCGTGCGGATGCCCTGGACATGCTGGCGGTTGTCTCCAACGGACGGAATGCTTCGAGGAGCACTCCGTTGTCTTCAGTTCAGTTTTGTCCCCATTGACAATGAATGGGGACAAAACTGAAGCGTTTTATTCCGGTATTGAGCCCCTATGACGGAACTCAATACCGGAATTATAAAACGCTAGTGTGAAAGTAGCCTAAACACAACAAGCCACACAGATAAAGCACATATCCGTATCTTTATACGCATATCTATTTCTCCAGACCTCGCTTATCTCATGTCAAGGTTATAAATGTACTCCTGAGATTGGCGGCACATATGATCCCTTCTGGCGCCAGGTTACCATCTGAAATCCCATTATCTGCTACTGGACGGACAATATTAACACACTTGATAGCACAATCCTGTATATTGATGCAGTTCTTCTCACTGTTTCTTATCTCTAACCTGTTCTTTTTACTAGTGAGTCTAGTTAAGAGTACATCGAATGTTCATTTGGCCAACGACTATCTTCCTCGACTCCCCCTGTGCGGCCTGGATGATTAATACAGAGAGTGAGATAAGCAGCAATCACATAAAACTCTGATGTTGCTTATCTCATGGGAAACAAAGGATTTCCCAAGTTTAAAGGGGTTGTCACACTTCAGTAAGTGGCATTTATCATGTAGAGAAAGTGAATACAAGGCACTTACTAATGTATTGTGATTGTCCATATTGCTTCCTTTGCTGGCTGGATTCATTTTACCATCACATTATACACTGCTCGTTTCCATGGTGACGACCACCCTGTAATAGCAATACTATAGGAAAAAGGGCTGGCCTATGCGCAATCCAAAGGCTGACGCTTCTTCCTATATTGTGCAAGCGCGTCCACCACTGAAGGATTGCAGGGTGGTCGTAACCCCTGGAGCAGTGTATAATGTGACGGAAAAATGAATCCAGCCAGCAGAGGAGGCAATATGGAGAATCACAATACATTAGTAAGTGCCTTGTATTAACTTTCTCTACATGATACCGGTAAATGCCACTTGCTGAAGTGAGACAACCCCTTTAAAGGGAACCTGTCATCTCCGAAACACCCCCTAAACTACAGTAAGCGTTGTATAGTGTAAGTGATGCTGAATCCAAATATATAAGTTTTATCTTCATACTCACTTCCATTCTGATGCTGTGCTCCCACAAACCTGCAGTAAAATGCACTCAGTGGACTCCGGTGCTCACTCACATAATGGAGAGGACTCAGAATGGAAGTGAGTATGAAGATAAATGAAGATAAAACTTACATATTCGGATTCAGCATCACTTACACTATACACCGCTTCCTCTAGTTCAGGGGGGGTTCCGAGATGACAGGTTCCCTTTAAATATGGGATCACAGGTTAAAAGTAAAAATTTAAAGGGTATGCACACTTTTGCAACCATTGCTTTATTGCTTCAGTATATTAAAAAAAAAGTTGATTCTACAGTTTTGTGTATACAGTTTCTATGTAAACCTAAGTTTCTCCATGGTTACAGACTCTATGACTACAGGCTCTATGTAGTCTGATCCTGCAGTCATGTGTTACTCCACTTCTTGAAAGCTAACTTGTATTCTATTGTTTTATATGTTTCACACAAGTGACTGTCACGCTCCAGACCCGCAGTGCAGCTCCCGTCCTGAACTTCCAGCACTGCCAGGGTCGCAAGGCATTATATTTTGATTTATGATGCTATGTAACCCTTAGAGGTCTGGACTGTATTGGATAACACTTACATAGTGTTGTCCGTAAGGGTTACATAGCATCATAAATCAATATAATGCTATGCAACCACGGCAGTGCTCCGGAGTTCAGCTGCTCTGCCAGTCCGGAGCGTGACCTTCGCTCGTGTGAAACCAGCCTTAGGGCTCATGCACACGGCTGTTGCCGTTTTTGCAGTCCACAAATTGCAGATCTGCAAAACACGGATACCAGACATGTGTGGCTTCTACATTTTACAGAGCATCCTGCCCTCTGTAGAACTGTCCAATCCTTGTCCGCAACATGGACAAAAATAGGACATGCTCTATTTTTTTTTTTTTGCAGGGCTACAGAACGCACATACAGATGCGAACACTACACGGTGTGCTGTCCGCATCTTTTGTAGCCCCACTCAAGTCTCCAGTGAATGGGCTTGCATCCAACCAGCAGATCGGATGTGGACAAAAACCACGGTCGTGTGTACGAGCCCTTATGGAGACCTGCTCTCCCCTACTTTTGGTGGCCCGCTGGGCTTCCTTACAGTGCACATAAAAATAAAGCAACTTTCCAACTGCCCTACCAACTTGTTTAAAACTTCTATGTAACCCAACTGTCTCCATGGTAACAGACTACAAACAATATATGTAGTCTGATCCTACAGTTATGTATTACTCCTGCAGTCTGCTTCCAGAAATCTGCCAATGGGGCTCATTTGACCCCAAAACAAGTTGCCTGTTGTCTAAAATAAATCATGTTTTGTTCTATATACCTTTTAAAGGTGTGTCACAATAACAATCAATTGTTTAAATCACCTTTAAAAAATAGGTGATTTTTTTTTACTATGTCACTATCTATATTTAAAAATAAACTAAAATCCTGCAGTTTTCACACTGGCCACTAGGCCTAAGGCTACTTTCACATTTGCGACAGGGGATTCCGGCAGGCTGTTCCGGCTCCATTCACTATAATGGGGATGGGCCGCGGATCCGGCCGCAGCATGTTGTAATTTTGGTCCAGCCGCCTCTCGGCAACTTTGCCGTGCCGCGGCCAGATCCGTGGCCCGAGCGTAGTTCCGGTCCCACATGTGCATCTATGGCAGCACGGATCCAACAACCTACCGGAATCCCCTGCCGCAAATGTGAAAGTACCCTAAAATATGTAAGCATGGTTCATGACCGTTGCAGAGGTCAGGACGGAGTAGATAAGCTGTGACCTACTGTGAATGTTGTATTCTGTGTTATCTATATAGAGGTGTTACTTGTCATTGTAATTCTGTCTGAGGTTCAGGGACGATCTTGGGTTTATACTGCCAGCATTTCCTTGCTCTGATGCTCCCCCTTGTCACGATGCCGTTGTGCAGCCCAAGGATCTCTTTTCATTGTGCCGTTGACATACCGGGCTTCTCATCATTATGGTGAGCCGAGACTTCTGCCCAGCACTGAGCCTGGTGACGTCACCGACACATATGGATGTTCTCTAGCGCTCTCTTTTGGAGGCGGGTACTATGCAAAGTAGCATAGTACCCGCTTCGTATGCTAGAAATAAAGAACTGCATATACTAAAGATCGGCCCTGAACCTGGAAAACCCTTTTAAGGAGACCTATTTCCCCCCGGCCCACTATCCTTCCTTACAGACCAGATAAAAATAAAGCAACTTGGCAGAAAATCTTGTCCCTACTGATTTGATTCTACAAAGTGTTTCCATGGTAACAGACTACAATCACACCCTGTTTGTAGTCTCATCCTCCACATTCTCTCCTACAATTATTATTATTATTTTTTTTTTTGCTAACTTCACATTTTCACAAGCCCAAGTCTTCTAGCTAGTGGATTATAACTGATAAATATGTCCCATTTTGCTATTTCTCCAGCAAATTTTAGGAAAGAGCACATGATCACATGACGGCATCGTCTTCACCTCGCTTTATCTGATATACTACTGTGCATAACTGGAATAAAGGAAAATTGCGTCTGTAGGCTTGGAATGTGGGCATCAAAGGGTGGAATGGGCAGCTGTGGGCATTAAAGGGGTGTATGGAGATGAGTGACAGGACGGACAGCTGTCTGCTGGTGGTCACCAGTCACATTCACCAGTCCAAGAAATAAAAAAAATTCAAAACAACAGTGCGTGTAATATACACTGGAATTATTAACTAAGCCCTCTACATAATTCTCAGGTTTTACATTTTATTTTTATTTAGTGCTTCATTCCCTGTTTCCTCTGCAATGACTCCGTACCCAAACTGTGAATGAAAAAGCTATTACCACCTCACTCAGAGCAGGAAATCCCAGCACAATAAATGAGCCAAGTAATATCTTCAATATATATGGCATTTCAAAGGCCATCTGTCTGGTATTGAGCACGGTTCACACCAAACAGTCTTTCTTGAGATGGACTGATTTGTCAGTAACCAGGCTTTGTGTGCCTTTATTTAAAGGACATCTGTCAGCAGTTTTGTCCCTATGACACTGGCTGACCTGTTACATGTGCACTTGGCAGCTGAAGACATCTGTGTTGGTCCCATGTTCATATGTGTCCACATTGCTGAGAAATATGATGTTTTGATATATGCAAATGAGCCTCTAGGAGCAACGGGGGCGTTGCCGTTACACCTAGGGGCTCTGCTCTCTCTGCATCTGCCGCGTCCCCTCTACTTTGATTGACAGGGTCAGGCGTGATGGTGTTTTGACGGCCCGGTCTTGTCAATCAAAGTGCAGGGGACACGACAGTTGCAGAGAGAGCAGAGCCTGTAGGTGTAATGGTAACGCCCCCGTTGCTCCTAGAGGCTCATTTGCATATAATAAAACATAATTTTTCTCAGCAATGTGAGCACATATGAACATGGGACCAACACAGATGTCTTCAGCTGCCAGGTGCACATGTAACAGGTCAGCCAGTGTCATAGGGACAAAACTGCTGACAGATGTCCTTTAAATTTCAGTTCGTCTGATAAGTAGATGTCAGAGGTGTCTACAAGAGACCTGTCCTTTTCTCCCCATTAAAAAAGAAAAACTGGACCAGACTATCACTATTTTTTCAGAGATTTTTTAAATTGGTTTTTTTTTTTATTAGTATTTTGTCCGAAAGGGTTATGGTTGTCTTCATTTTATTACCTTGAGATATCAGATTTTGGGTCAAGGGAGTCCATGGCATGTGCCTGATAAGTGGCTGTCAGAGGTGTCTGGTAGCAGCTTGTCCTCTTCTTCTCATAAACTGGACCAGACTAGATTTATCTTATCGACGTTTATTCATAGTTTTTTGATTGCCTTATTTTTTACGTTAGTATTTTGTCCGACAGAGTTATAGACATTCCTTCTGGTTCTCTTCGTTTTATTGGCTTGAGATAAAGTATCACTTCCTTATAGCAAATTGTCTTGTGGTTGTGTAAAACCATCCCAGTCGTTTGTCGGCATCATCAAGCTGTGCAGGTGAGGTGTCCGTATACTGCAGATATATGACATTCATGTGCAATAAAAACATCTCCTATGTCTTCAAAGACGAGCATCGGAAGCAGAAAAAAAAACAGCGAGGTACGGTGCAGTAAATGCTGTTAATCTGTAATTACTTGCTTTTGGTGAAAGCAAATTCTATTACAGTATAGGTGGGCACAATGCCGGACTGGGGATCCGTGGGTTAACAGTACATGTAAAGGGTTTTTCCAGAACTTAGATATGGATGGCCTATCCTCAGGTCGTCGGGGGTCTGACCAATCGGCACCACCACCATCATCCATTTCAGGAAGTCCCTGGCTTAAAGGGGTGTTCCCCTCTGAGACAATGGGGGCATATATCGCTAGGATATGTTCCCATTGTCTGATAGGTGCGGGACCTACACCGAGAACGGAGCAGGGAAGGTGGTGGCGTGAGGACCCCAGGTTTCACCAGGTCTGGCCACCACCAATTGTTCTCCCCATAGTACTATATGGGAGCATACCGCACATCCGTGGCCACTGCTCCCATTCATTTCTATGGGTCCGACGGAAATAGCCGAGGCAGCGCTCGGCTATTTTTGGCTGCCCCATAGAAATGAATGGAGGGCGGCTTTCTGTGCTTGCACAAAATAGAGAAAAGCACCATCCTATGTGCACTCCAGCGGTTCCCCCACCAGAGAGGCTGACACTTTCTTCCTACAGTGTGCAAGCACGACCACCGCTGATGGATTGCAGGGTGGTCTGTAACCATGGAAACGAGCAGTGTATAATGTGATGGAAAAATGAATCCAACCAGCAAAGGAGGCAATATGGAGAATCACAACACATTAGTAAGTGCCTTGTATTAAAGGGGTTCTGCAGTTTTTTCAAACTGATGATCTATCCTCTGGATAGATCATCAGCATCTGATCGGCGGGGGTCCGACACCCGGGACCCCCGCCGATCAGCTGTTTGAGAAGGCAGCGGCGCTGCAGGAGCGCCGCGGCCTTCTCTGTGTTTACCGCAGGCCCAGTGACGTCACGACTAGTATCACTGGCCTGGGCGGGGCTAAGCTCTGTTCACATGAATGGAGCTTAGCCCCGCCCAGGCCAGTGATAGTAGTCGTGACGTCACTGGGCCTGAGGAAAACACAGAGAAGGCCGCGGCGCTCCTGCAGCGCCGCTGCCTTCTCAAACAGCTGATCGGCGGGGGTCCCGGGTGTCGGACCCCCGCCGATCAGATGCTGATGATCTATCCAGAGGATAGATCATCAGTTTGAAAAAACTGCAGAACCCCTTTAACTTTCTCTACATGATAAATGCCATTAGCTGAAGTGAGACAACCCCTTTAATATCAAATTAGTAGGGGTCTGACAGCAGGCACATTGACCAATCAGCTGTTCTCAGAATTGAAATTACACAGCCGGAAGCAGACAGCTCTATTCACTGTGTAATGGCCTTGCCGGGTTCCTGTAGCTCAGCTCCCATTTCGGTTCACTGTATTATTTTTGGAAGCTGCTGACAACAGCCGATCAGTGGGGTTGTCAGGTGTCGGACCCTCCACAGATCTCATATGAATGACATATTCTGAGGATACATCATCATCATTTTCTAGAAGCGGGGCCAAAATTTTGGAATTTTAATGTTTTGATTTATTTATATGCTATTTAATCTTCATGAAGCCTTCCACAAGTATGTGGTACCAAACATGTGGCATCCCATATACATCCTGGTACCAGACAGGCCATACAGGGAAATTTCCAGGTGGGCCAATGCCCGGGGGCCACCCGAGCCCTCCACAAGGTCACAGGCTAGATACATAACGATCTGATGCTCTAAGCATTAGTTAATGCTAGACTCATGAAGTACTTATGCACCTGGCCAATGGCCGCAGGTACCCTCCTAAACGCAACAGCATCATGGTCCTGAGGAAGGTGATACAGTTAAATACTGTGGTGAAGGCGGCAGTATTTTGTGCTGCACTGTGGTATTTGGTTCTGCTGGGGCAGTATTTTGTGTTGCACTGTGGTATTTGGTTCTGCTGGGGCAGTATATTGTGCTGCACTGTGGTATCTGGTTCTGCTGGGGCAGTATATTGTGCTGCACTGTGGTATCTGGTTCTGCTGGGGCGGTATATTGTGCTGTACTGTGGTATTTGGTTCTGCTGGGGCAGTATATTGTGCTGCACTGTGGTATTTGGCTCTGCTGGGGCAGTATATTGTACTGCACTGTGGTATCTGGTTCTGCTGGGGCAGTATATTGTGCTGCACTGTGGTATCTGGTTCTGCTGGGGCAGTATATTGTGCTGCACTGTGGTATTTGGTTCTGCTGGGGCAGTATATTGTGCTGCACTGTGGTATTTGGTTCTGCTGGGGCAGTATATTGTGCTGCACTGTGGTATTTGGTTCTGCTGGGGCAGTATATTGTGCTGCACTGTGGTATCTGGTTCTGCTGGGGCAGTATATTGTGCTGCACTGTGGTATCTGGTTCTGCTGGGGCAGTATATTGTGCTGCACTGTGGTATTTGGTTCTGCTGGGGCAGTATATTGTGCTGCACTGTGGTATCTGGTTCTGCTGGGGCAGTATATTATGCTGCACTGTGGTATTTGGTTCTGCTGGGGCAGTATATTGTGCTGCACTGTGGTATCTGGTTCTGCTGGGGCAGTATATTGTGCTGCACTGTGGTGTTTGGTTCTGCTGGGGCAGTATATTGTGCTGCACTGTGGTATTTGGTTCTGTTGGGGCGGTATATTGTGCTGCACTGTGGTATCTGGTTCTGCTGGGGCAGTATATTGTGCTGCACTGTGGTATTTGGTTCTGCTGGGGCAGTATATTGTGCTGCACTGTGGTATTTGGTTCTGTTGGGGCGGTATATTGTGCTGCACTGTGGTATCTGGTTCTGCTGGGACAGTATATTGTGCTGCGCTGTGGTATTTGGTTCTGCTGGGGCAGTATATTGTGCTGCACTGTGGTATTTGGTTCTGCTGGGGCAGTATATTGTGCTGCACTGTTGTATCTGGTTCTGCTGGGGCAGTATATTGTGCTGCACTGTTGTGTCTAGTTCTGCTGGGGCAGTATATTGTGCTGCACTGTGGTATTTGGTTCTTCTGGGGCAGTATATTGTGCTGCACTGTTGTATCTGGTTCTGCTGGGGCAGTATTTTGTGCTGCACTGTTGTATCTGGTTCTGCTGGGGCAGTATTTTGGGCAGCACTGTGGTATTTGGTTCTATTGGGGCAGTATATTGTGCTGTACTGTGGTATTTGGTTCTGCTGGGGCAGTATATTGTGCTGCACTGTGGTATTTGGTTCTGCTGGGGCAGTATATTGTGCTGCACTGTGGTATTTGGTTCTGTTGGGGCGGTATATTGTGCTGCACTGTGGTATCTGGTTCTGCTGGGACAGTATATTGTGCTGCGCTGTGGTATTTGGTTCTGCTGGGGCAGTATATTGTGCTGCACTGTGGTATTTGGTTCTGCTGGGGCAGTATATTGTGCTGCACTGTGGTATTTGTTTCTGCTGGGGCAGTATATTGTGCTGCACTGTGGTATTTGGTTCTGCTGGGGCAGTATATTGTGCTGCACTGTGGTATTTGGTTCTTCTGGGGCAGTATATTGTGCTGCACTGTTGTATCTGGTTCTGCTGGGGCAGTATATTGTGCTGCACTGTTGTATCTGGTTCTGCTGGGGCAGTATATTGTGCTGCACTGTGGTATTTGGTTCTGCTGGGGCGGTATATTGTGCTGCACTGTGGTATCTGGTTCTGCTGGGGCAGTATTTTGTGCTGCACTGTTGTATCTGGTTCTGCTGGGGCAGTATATTGTGCTGCACTGTGGTATCTGGTTCTGCTGGGGCAGTATATTGTGCTGCACTGTTGTATCTGGTTCTGCTGGGGCAGTATATTGTGCTGCACTGTGGTATTTGGTTCTTCTGGGGCAGTATATTGTGCTGCACTGTTGTATCTGGTTCTGCTGGGGCAGTATTTTGTGCTGCACTGTTGTATCTGGTTCTGCTGGGGCGGTACTTTGTGCTGCACTGTGGTATTTGGTTCATCTGGGGGGTATTTTGTGCTGCACTGTGGTATTTGGTTCTTCTGGGGCAGTACTTTGTGCTGCACTGTGATATTTGGTTCTGCTGGGGCAGTATATTGTGCTGCACTGTGGTATTTGGTTCTGCTGGGGCAGTATATTGTGCTGCACTGTAGTATCTGGTTCTGCTGGGGCAGTATATTGTGCTGCACTGTGGTATCTGGTTCTGCTGGGGCGGTATATTGTGCTGCATTGTGGTATGTGGTTCTGCTGGGGCAGTATATTGTGCTGCACTGTTGTATCTGGTTCTGCTGGGGCAGTATATTGTGCTGCACTGTGGTATTTGGTTCTGCTGGGGCAGTATATTGTGCTGCACTGTGGTATTTGGTTCTGCTGGGGCAGTATATTGTGCTGCATTGTGGTATGTGGTTCTGCTGGGGCAGTATATTGTGCTGCACTGTTGTATCTGGTTCTGCTGGGGCGGTATATTGTGCTGCACTGTGGTATTTGGTTCTTCTGGGGCAGTATATTGTGCTGCACTGTTGTATCTGGTTCTGCTGGGGCAGTATTTTGTGCTGCACTGTATATGGTTCTGCTGGGGCAGTATTTTGTGCTGCACTGTATATGGTTCTGCTGGGGGGGTACTTTGTGCTGCACTATGATATTTGGTTCTGCTGGGGCGGTACTTTGTGCTGCACTGTGGTATTTGGTTCTGCTGGGCGGTACTTTGTGCTGCACTGTGGTATTTGGTTCTGCTGGGGGGGTACTTTGTGCTGCACTATGATATTTGGTTCTGCTGGGGCGGTACTTTGTGCTGCACTGTGGTATTTGGTTCTGCTGGGGCGGTACTTTGTGCTGCACTGTTGTATCTGGTTCTGCTGGGGCAGTATATTGTGCTGCACTGTGGTATTTGGTTCTTCTGGGGCAGTATATTGTGCTGCACTGTGGTATTTGGTTCTGCTGGGGCAGTATATTGTGCTGCACTGTGGTATTTGGTTCTGCTGGGGCAGTATATTGTGCTGCACTGTGGTATTTGGTTCTTCTGGGGCAGTATATTGTGCTGCACTGTTGTATCTGGTTCTGCTGGGGCAGTATTTTGTGCTGCACTGTATATGGTTCTGCTGGGGCAGTATTTTGTGCTGCACTGTATATGGTTCTGCTGGGGGGGTACTTTGTGCTGCACTGTGGTATTTGGTTCTGCTGGAGCAGTATATTGTACTGCACTGCGGTATTTGGTTCTGCTGGGGGGGTACTTTGTGCTGCACTATGATATTTGGTTCTGCTGGGGCGGTACTTTGTGCTGCACTGTGGTATTTGGTTCTGCTGGGGCGGTACTTTGTGCTGCACTGTGGTATTTGGTTCTGCTGGGGCGGTACTTTGTGCTGCACTGTGGTATTTGGTTCTGCTGGGGCGGTACTTTGTGCTGCACTGTGGTATTTGGTTCTGCTGGGGGGGTACTTTGTGCTGCACTATGATATTTGGTTCTGCTGGGCGGTACTTTGTGCTGCACTGTGGTATTTGGTTCTGCTGGGGCAGTACTTTGTGCTGCACTGTGGTATTTGGTTCTGCTGGGGCGGTATATTGTGCTGCACTGTGGTATGTGGTTCTGCTGGGGCAGTATATTGTGCTGCACTGTTGTATCTGGTTCTGCTGGGGCAGTATATTGTGCTGCACTGTGGTATTTGGTTCTGCTGGGGCGGTATATTGTGCTGCACTGTGGTATGTGGTTCTGCTGGGGCAGTATATTGTGCTGCACTGTTGTATCTGGTTCTGCTGGGGCAGTATATTGTGCTGCACTGTGGTATCTGGTTCTGCTGGGGCAGTATATTGTGCTGCACTGTGGTATTTGGTTCTTCTGGGGCAGTATATTGTGCTGCACTGTTGTATCTGGTTCTGCTGGGGCAGTATTTTGTGCTGCACTGTATATGGTTCTGCTGGGGCAGTATTTTGTGCTGCACTGTATATGGTTCTGCTGGGGGGGTACTTTGTGCTGCACTGTGGTATTTGGTTCTGCTGGAGCAGTATATTGTACTGCACTGCGGTATTTGGTTCTGCTGGGGGGGTACTTTGTGCTGCACTATGATATTTGGTTCTGCTGGGGCGGTACTTTGTGCTGCACTGTGGTATCTGGTTCTGCTGGGGCGGTACTTTGTACTGTGGTACTGCTGGCCCCGCCTATTTCTGTTGTCCCTTTCTATTTGCATTTCCCCATCTTCCCCACCTACAACATGAGGCCACTTTTACGTTTTTTCCCGGACTACTTTAAGTTCCCAGTCCGCCCCTGGTACCGGATACGGCTCCTAGTACCTTGGTAGAAGGTATAACCATGAGAACTGACTTAGTTTGCATCCTGCTGCACTCACTGTCTGTTATATGACCCGCCTTATGTGGAATCCACACTGTAATTCATTCACTCTTTTTATATTGCATTTAATTTTTAACTTGGACATATCACTTCAAAGTGAGATTTTATCAGACGTCTGTCAATATGTTATCAGATTTTATTCCCATAGAGATACAAAAGGATTAAGTGATAAAACCTAGAACTGATTTTTGTCCAACTTGGAAAATAGGGCCTAAGAGCCTGAGGGAAGAGAAAATGTTCCTCTGTCCCATATGAGGGGATTAGTATTATCAGGGCAGATGGCAGATTTTTATTTTATTTTTTTTATTTTTTTACAGGAAATTCTCGGCGTCTGACAATCAGTTCCATTCACCTGAATGGTGCTTGTAGAAATCCATGCGCTTCCCACCAAAACAACCCCATTCAGATGAATGGAACTGATTTTCAGCAGCAAAAAAATTTTCTGCAAAAAACAAAAAATGCATGTGAAGGCATCTTAAGGGTATAACCACACAGCGCCGTCGTGTTGCGTCTGCCATGCGGCTGCGTTGTAGTCAAGTACAGAATGGCTGTAGGGCAGGGCCGCAGCAGGTTCTTATTAGGGCCCATTCAGACCGGCCGTAGCGCAAAACACAGATAGCGGCCATGTACGTTCCGTGATTTGCAGAACGCACATGGACTCAACCGTAATAGAAAATGCCTATTCTTGTCCACGATTGCGGACAAGAATAGGACATGCTCTATCTTTTCTGCGGAGCCAGGACTGTGTCCTGTCCGCATCTTTTGCGGACCCATTGACATGAATGGGTACGCACCCGTTCCGCAAAATTGTGGGACGGATGCGGACTCATTCACACGGCCTTCTGAATGAGCCCTAAAACTAACAAAGACCGCACTAGTTAGGCTACTTTCACATTAGCAGCACGGGTGTCCGGCCGGCTGTTGAACGGGTGCCGGATCCGTGCTGCCACTAGTCCACGTCTGCGGCCGGAACTACGCTCCGTCCCCCGTCCCATGTTGTAATTTTAGTCCGGCCGCCTCTCAGCATGATTGGCCCGGCCCGCCCATATTATAGAGAATGGGGAGGGAGCGTAGTTCTGACCGCAGACGTGGACTAGCGGCAGCACGGATCCGGCAGGCTGTTCACCCGCCGGACACCCGTGCCGCTAATGTGCAAGTAGCCTTAGTTGGTCTGCATTGTTAATGGCTGTGCAGTACTCAAGGTGCCGCGTACCCATTAACAATACAGATCCACTGAACAGTGTGGTCTCATTAGTTTAATTACAGCTGCGCGGTATCTGACAGGACTACTATTTCCGTCATGTATAACGGAAACAAACGGAACCGTTATTTGACCCCATAGACATGTATTAGGATATGAGAGGCATCTCCAAGGAACAGGACCATCTCAGGACCATCTTCATCCTCCTATGAGTCAACATCTGAGGTGGCGCGAGCGAGATGGCGCTTTTCTTGGGAGATACCTCTCTGCATATGACTATATGAGATACCTTCCAGCACGCTGTTCGAATGCCGAGTTGCGGCCAGATCTCATTATAGTTAAAGAGATATTCCCATCACAAACAATGGGGGCATATCGCTAGGATATGCCCCCATTGTCTGATAGGTGTGGGTCCCACCTCTGGGACCTGCACCTATAAGGAGAACGGAGCGGGGAGAGCAGTGCCTGGAGGACCCTGGATTTCCCGGGGCCCGTCCACCACCAAGCGCCGCTCCCATAGAAGTGAATGGGAGCGCATGTGCGGCCCCTGCTCTCATTTATTTCTATGGGGCAGACAGAAATAGCCTAGCCAGCTCTCGGCTATTTTCGGCAGCCCCACTGAAATGAATGGAGCACAGCTGCGCATGCGCAGTGCGCCCTCCATTCACTTCCACTCTCCGTTCTCGTTCCTAGCGATATTGTCTATAATAGGACAACCCCTTAATGAGGACAACGGGCATTTCCGTAGCATCCAGCATTGCCGGATCCGGAGAACTCTGACAGGCTGTCATCTACCGGAACAGCCTGCGGCAGATGTGAATCTAGTCTTAAGGGTCCATTCACACAAACGTATTATTGCGGACCCGCAAGGCGTGTGTTCCGCAGCGCTTGGAACACACGCCGGGCGGCCCCATTGAAAATGCCTATACTTGTCCGTGCGCACAGACAAGTATAGGACATGCTTCAAAGGAGCCGCGGCACAGAGCTAGCTCCCGGCCCCATAGAGGTGAATGGGGCCGCATCTATTCCGCAATTTTGCGGATAGATACGGCCCCATTCAATACGATCGTGTGAATGGGGCCTAAGGGCTCATGCACACAACCATATGTATTTTGCAGTCCGCAAAAAATACGGATGACATTCGTGTGCGTTCTGTATTTTAAGGAACTGAACAGCTGGACCCCAATAGAAGAGTCCTATCCTTGACTGTAATGCCGACATTAATAGGACAAGTTCTATTTCTTTGCGGAATGGACATACGGAAAAGGAATTCCGTTTTTTTTGTGGACCCATTTAAATGAACGGTCCGCAAAAAAAACCCAAAATGGAACGGACACGGATATAAAATACGTTCGTGTGCATGAGCCCTAATATGGAACTGTACAAAACAGAGCCATATGATGACTGTGTACACTAGTCCTTACAGGACTCCAGCTGCTGTGGAACTACAGCGTCCAGCATGCACACATACTCCCTTACAAGTGAAAGGAGGATTCTGGGAGTTGTAGTCTCAGATCAGCTGAGTCCGGAGGTTGCTGATCCCTGCCTTAGGGCATGTTCACACGGAATGTATTTTCACACAACGGATTTAAAATACACGTCCTTTAAACAAGAATAAAGTGACTTGTCGCTTCCTGACATCTATTGAAGTCAACGAGAGGCGGGAAAATACGCATCAAGAATGCGTCGAAGCACAAAACGAAATCCACGTCGTGATTTTCAGCCACGGTGTGACCCTACCTCACTGCTCACACGTCAGTACGATGGCAGGCTACAACTCGTCTCTCTAGTGTTTGTGAGACTCCTACGTTGTGGATGTCAGAACATGCTGGGAGTTGTAGTTTCCGCAGCAGGCGCAGGTTGCGCAGCCCCCTGAGGTACACATGTGTGCAGTGCACAGCCCCGCTCTTATGTTTTTCATTATTACAAGCCATTGTGTCCCATTCACCTCCTCTTTACAAGTTTGTAAAAGGATCCAACAGGAGACTGTGAGACTCCAGGCTCAGGTGAGGGGGCTCTCGCCGCCCCCCATAATAACACTGCCCCTCCACCGTAGGACCCCCGCCTTTATTTTTTACAACCAGTCAGCTCTCGCCCACAACTCCCCCCCCAGAAACCCACCAGTCCATCTGTGGTGACTCCCAGCTTAATTTAGGAAACAAATGGGAGGTGATCCACCAACCTCAACCCCCCCCCCTGCTGTTGTCTCAGTTGGTTTGTTCCACAAGAGGCTTGGGAGGCAGTGAGGGTAGAAGGACACAGAATAAAGTGAAGCACGGAGAGGAGAGACAGTGAGGAAGGGAAGGCAGAGAGACAGCAGTAAATCAGCAGAGTGGGGGGCACTGCACTGGGTAATAACATCGGGCACTGCCATTCATTGCAGCAGGGTAAAAGGGGGGAGATCCGGGACTGCAGCAGGGGAGCAGAGGACAGACGCTACTTCCATGTGCAGCCACTCATAAGGGCATGCACTTGGCAGGATCACCAGCCCTGGACTGGAGGCATGAGGAGCTGCTGGCAATGTAAGATCCAGGAAGATCACTGATCTGTGGGATCGCCGTCTGCTGAGGGATCACTTTTATGCATCCTTGGATCTGAAAGACTCTCCTGAGGACAAGTTCTGGGGTCACTGGGAATGAGGCTGCTGGAGTGGACTTACCTGGCACTGCTGCTTGTGTATCTGCCAGGTGAGAGCCTTGATACATTGTTGCTTCTCAGTGTTGTGTGTTGCGCTTACGTGTTGCCATTTATCAGGAATCAACGTTAACCCTTTGCGATGATTAAAGGGGGTCTCCGCTGTCCCCACTTCCAGGTAGAGGGTTATATAATGAGCCTGTTGTGCGTACTTGCTTATGCATCCCTGCGCCATTGCCTATGCAGGTACCTGCGGAGGACGCATCCTGATGATTTGCTGTGAAAAAGGCGATGATAATGGTGGGGGTTGTTTGTGATAAATGGGGGTTATCCCCCCCTAGACTTGGCTTTAGTGTTTGCTCCTGGATCCGGCTGCCCTCACATGTATAAATAAGTGGGTGTCACCATGTCCCCTTCCCTCCGCACAAGTCATTAGGCAGACGTATGATGTTGTGGCGCCGCTGTGCTCGTTTTGCTTGCTAATCCCCTTTGCACTGTCGTTTATTGGGCTTCGTGCACACGACGTTTTTTAGCGATTTGCAAATTACGCATCTGCAAAACACGGACACCTTCCATGTGCAGTCTGTGTTTTTCTCGTAGCTGCGACTAGAAGCGAGCATTCTTGTCCACAAAACTGACAAAAAAATGGACATTTTCTATAAGGGCTCATGCGCGCGACCGTGTTTTTGATCCGCACTCGATCCACATTTTTTGTGGGTCGGATGTGGAACCCTTTACTTCAATGGGACCACAAAAGATGCGGACAGCGCACTGTGTGCTGTCCGCATCCTTATGTAAAAATATATATATATATGATCTCCTTATTCTTGTCCGTTTTACAGATAAGGATAGGACAGTTCTTCATTTGCGGACCGCAAAAACGTCTACGGCCGTGTGCATGAGCCCTTATTTGTAGAATGGACATACGGATGTTGACGGCATGAAATGAATGGGTCCGTGTGCAATCTGCAAGAAAATACGGATCGGATGAAAAATTCGGTCGTTTGCAGGAGGCCTTGGTAGGTCCTCGGACGATGCTCCTCAGTTCTGGGTGCACTTGCTGCTGTATTATTTCACCCCCAGGTTTGCTGTCTCTCCTCAGTGTGTTTGTAGCTCTCGTCCGCCTACGTACTGTGCTGGTCCTGACTGTATCTGCAGGAGTGATGAGTCCTTTGCACTGACTGTAATAATAATCCATACCGCCGACCTATTCTGCCGCATCGTGTACAGATCGCCCCCTAATATCTACAGTTTTGTGCCCAGCACGTCTTAACTTCAAGGTCTCATGGCCGGCTTTATCCGACCAGTTGTTTTGTCCATTGACACTGTTGGACCTATAGAAACGTGGAGAATCGGCTTTGATCGATGGATATGTTTTCCCATTCGTTGGGGAAATGACCTGGCATCATTTAGGACAGGGATGCCCAACCTGCGGCCCTCCAGCTGTTTTAAAACTACAACTCCCAGCGTGCCAGGACAGCCTATGGCTATCAGCCTACAGCAGGGCATGCTGGGACTTGTAGTCTTACAACAGCTAGAGGGCCGCAGTTTGGGCATCCCTGATTTAGAAAAACCTGCTGTTATTAAAACTGGAATATTTTAATAATTTATAGCATATTCTATTGTGATACGGTAACAATTATTTCATTGCGACAAAATCTTCTATTGGACATACACAGGCTACTTTTTTTTTGTTACATTAGACAAATACGATTAGGCTGGGGCTACAAAAATATGAGCGACTTGCTGTTCCGCGACTATCTTAGAACTGTGGATTGGTTTCCTAAAAGCGAGTGCTAATTGTGACACAAAAATCAACATTTCTTGATTTTTTATTTTTATTTTTTTGTGACAGTGTGGCAATCCTCGCCGTGTAGTCCCAGCCTTATTGTCAGGAGTGCGCCTAGCTTTCTGCTGCCTGAGGCGAAAACGGAAACTCTGCCCCCCTCTTGCCCCTACCTGGTGCTGCCTGAGGCGATCCCCTCACCTGTCCTCATTGGTGGTGCACCCCTGGTTATTGTACGTTTCCACCGATTCGTTATTTTATCAGTCAATGGCTCAAGAACAACCTCTGTCACCCCTACGCCATCCAATTACCAAAAATCTCCTAGCAAGATGCTACCGACACTCATCCTCCATAGTCCTAATCAAGGGCCATTGATTATCAGAGTATTCTTTCCTTACTAAGATTTTTATTTTATTTTTTTGGCTTGGTGGTCAACCTTCATTAGCTGGCTCCATGTAGGTCCCCAATAAATCATTGTGGCTGTAGGGGGATTGTCATCAGCCCTTGTCCTAATCATCTGGATCTCACAGACGTTCACTGGTGTAATTAAGGCCCCATTCACACAACCGTATGTATTCCGTGTCCGTATAAAAACGGAACGGAAGACATACGGAAAGTCTTCCGTAGTGTTCCGCATTTTTGCGGACACATTGACTTTTAATGGGGCTATGGACGTGTATTGCGGCCAAGTATAGGACATGTTTCATTTTTTTTTTCCGGGAGAACTTCCGTAATATGCGGTGTGCATTCCGCATTTTTTTGCTCCTATGGAAAAATGAATGGGTCCGTATGGTTCCGCATCTTATCCGCAGAAATGCGGATAAGATACGGAAATAAACATACGGTCGTGTGAATGAGGCCTAAGCCATTAGTATGTTTCTGGAGTGTGGGAAACCCATGCTAACATAAGGAGAACAGAAGAACTCCATGCAGATGTTACCTTTGGTCGGATTTGAAGCCAGGATCCCAGCGGTGCATGACAACGATGCTAACCACTGAGCCACACTGCCACGTTCCACCAGTCAGACGTCTATGGTGACTGCTAGGTAGTCCCCTGGCGGCTGTTGCTTTGGGACAGAAGGATCCACCATGTTAGATTTTTACATTGCTGTTCCACCTGTAGATAAGTGATACAAGAGGTGTCTGGCAGCCATGGGCGTAACTACCATAGCGACAGACCATGTGACTGCTATGGGGCCCAGTCTTAGTTGGGATCATCTCCTCTTCTACTGGGGGTGAAAACTTGGTTACAACTTTTAGGAAATGAGGCAGTGGAAAAATGGCCCAAGGGTCGCTGAAAGGGGTTTAGGTGGAAACCCTTCTGTCCTGTGGGGGGGCCTGGTTTTATCCTTGCTGTGGGGCCCCACTGCTGGAAGCCACTTATGCCGCTATCCCTCTGTTCATGGATGTGGAGAACTCCGGCAGGATAGATGTTGGCTGCCAGGTGTCAGGACGCTTTAGTTTCGGGTATGGTCCTCAGAATGGATGTTTACAGCTTGATGATCAGAACTGAACATAACATGGAGAACCATATGGTCTAATGACCGATGGCAACTTTTTGTCTGTGGAAGTAGGTGCACATCATTCCTAGATTGACTCTTCCTGACTTCATATAGAGATATGCCAGAAGATAACACTGGCTAGGGTTCATGGGCTGGACCACCCTGAGTTGCGGTGATGCCATGTAAAGCTCCAAATGAAATAAGGCCACCACGTCTGAGATTCTGTGCCACCTGAGTCTTCAGTACAAGGGTTTCTTGTACTTTACAAAACGCTGTGGTCCTTTGATCTTGGAGATCGTTGGTGGAAGGATCTCATGCCCTGAAGATATATTTTGGTGGATCAAACAACTTTTTATGAAATGTTTTTTATTATTTTTGTGAGATAGATGTACAGTAGAAGAAACGTCCGTATCTTATTTGCTGTATGTATCTAAAGCTTCACAAAGATAAGGAAATTGCCAGCAGGACATGGGCTAGATTTCTGAATTGCTCTACAGTGCATACATTGCCCTTCGGCAACCTTGAAAATTCCCAAGCTTCCATCCGTTGGCTAGAAACAAAACCGGCCATTGAAAGCCCAAGTAACGGGCAACGTTATGAGAAGCAACAGTTCCCACATCTCGTCGGACAACAAAGGGAACGCGTGATGTGATATCGTGAAGATGTCAATGTGTTACGCACTGAGGGGGACATTTATCATTTGTGGTTGTTTTTGTGTCAGTTTTAAGTCTCTTTGCTTTGTGTGTCTGAAATGGCGCACCTTAGTAATGTATCTGACATGAGTGTAATGTGTTAAAGGGCATCTGTCAGCAGTTTTGTCCCTAGGACACTGGCTGACCTGTTACATGTGCACTTGGCAGCTGAAGACATCTGTGTTGGTCCCATGTCCATATGTGTCCGCATTGCTGAGAAAAATTATGCTTTAATATATGCAAATGAGCATCTAGGAGCAACGGGGGCGTTACCATTACACCTAGAGGCTGTGCTCTCTCTGCAACTGCTGTGCCCTCTGTGTTTTAATTGACAGGACCAGGCGGTATAATCCAGCCTTGTCGCAATCGGAAAGACATCCGTGCGGTGTTGTCGTATATCTAGGCTACCTGCACACATTGCAGATTACGAGCGATCTCTTCCGTGGAAAAGACGGAAGGTAATAAACTACTAGCAAAGTGTAATACCTACAATAAGCACGTGTATGCCCAGATCAGTCGAAGTCCAAGCGATCATAGAGTATCAAAAACATCTTTATTTCATATCACAATTAGGCCCCATTCACACGACCATATTGAATGGGGCCGTATCTATCCGCAAAATTGCGGAATAGATGCGGCCCCATTCACCTCTATGGGGCCGAGAGCCGCGGCACGGAGCTAGCTAATTTGAAGCATGTCCTATACTTGTCCGTACGCATGGAACACACGCCGGGCGGCCCCCGTATATTTGCGGGTCCGCAATAATGCAGACCCTCAAATATACGTTAGTGTGAATGGAGCCTTAATCACAATGTATATTAATACATAAAAGGGACCGCTGGAACAAGGCTAGCGATGGGGCACTATATATCTAAACAGGCCAGCGCCATAGTGGCGTATTAGTACCTTTTGTATATTACATAATACCATTCGATGCGATCAAAGCAGTAAAAACCAAAAAGTCTAAAGTGACGATCTGCCTATATGGAACAATAATATACTATGTACATCCCTGCCATACCAGTGTTACTTACCCAACGCGTTTCACCCGATGGCTTCGTCAGGGGCAGTGAGATGGTGGCATCTATATACCTTCACAAATTAGCTTCATAGCCACTAGCAAAGTGTATCAGATCAAACAAATCTCGTGTACACTTTGCTCTTTCGTTCCGTGCGGAAATTAACCTGCTGCGCGGTTTTTGAGATCTGTAGCCTGTCAATTCTTTGTCCGGATTTCACCCTTTTAAAAGGTGAGACCTGCAGCAAATCCATGCTACAAAACCACAAGTAACGCATGCGGTTTTGGGTGCGGATCTGGTGTAAAGGCACAGAAATTTGTGCGGAATTTCTGCAAGACACCTAAGTAGCCTTAGGCCCCATTCACACGACCGTATGTACATTTCCGCATCTTATCCGCATTTTTGTGGACAAGA
Source organism: Rhinella marina (assembly GCA_900303285.1). Classification (NCBI taxonomy): domain Eukaryota; kingdom Metazoa; phylum Chordata; class Amphibia; order Anura; family Bufonidae; genus Rhinella; species Rhinella marina. Next base: position 145,510 of record ONZH01011037.1, on the reverse strand, counting down.
TGCGGAACCATACGGACCCATCCATTTTTCCATAGTAGAAAAAAAAATGCGGAATGCACACCGTGTGCACTCCGCATCCCGTATCTCACGGAAGTTCCCCCGCAAAAAAAATAAAACGTGTCCTATATTTGGCCGCAAAATCACGTCCGTAGCCCCATTAAAGTCAAGGGGTCCGGAAAAATGCGGAACACTACGGAAGACTTTCCGTATGTCTTCCGTTCCGTTTTTATACGGATCACAGAATACATACGGTCGTGTGAATGGGGCCTTACTGTACCTGTGTGCCTCCAGTTTCTTTTAGGACATACAGGACATTTCTTCTTTTGAATTCATGTGAAGTCTGAAAGCACATTTACTAATGGACTTGCGACAATTTTAGTCGCAAGTCCCCTTTTCTGTCTGACAGTGCTACACAATTTTAGCTCATGGCCGGTTTTCCACCTTGGGTGACGGGGTGGGGATGTGTCGGGGGGGCACGGCTGGTTTTGCACCTTGTATGCCAGCTGGGGGTGACGGGGACGGGGGCTGGTGTAGTTTTTACTCCATGTGCACGGACTGCCCCAGATGCGTCTAATTTACGACATCATCAATTACACGTATCTAGCAGCAGCGCAGAGAGGGAAACGAAGACCGGCGTAAAAAGCCGGTCTTAATAAATGTGCCCCATGTATTACGGCAGTATAGAGAATATTTCCAGAACCTTTCACACTTGTGCTATTGATTTCTGTTGTTCTGCTCCGTCAGAGCGTAGTCTTTCGGGTTTTTCTGCGTTTTCACACCTAAATCCACATGTGCGGGGTTTTTAATGCAGATTTGCCCGATTATTTCAATCTTTGAATTGCAAAGGCCGGGTGAACTCTGCCCTGAAAATTTGCACAAACAATTGACTTGTGGCAGATTTCAAAATCCGCACCGTAGGTCACTTTCAATTTCAAAAAATTTCTGCACCGTGTCCAAGAGATTTAAAAAAAATCTCACCCGCTTAGCTGGTACTGTATTATACGCTGTAGATTTTCTGCTGGAAAATTCATGCGTAATATGCATCGGAGGAGGAGCAGGGCAGCAAAAATAACTGACGTGCCAGATACCGCCATAACTGCCCTGAACCGGGCCAAACAGATCACATTGACTGTAAAAAGGGAATCACTTTTTGTGGTGGAGAAAAAAAAAAGTCTTTCATGCAGGACTTTTCTCTCTCCTCTGCTTTTGAAGGAATCTGTGATTTAGGGCTCATGCACACAGCCGTTGATCAGCCGTTCCGTGCATTGGGGACATTGGCAACATCCGTGTTCAACTTGAATGGGTCCGTGATCTATCCTCACTGAAAATAAAATAGTGCATGAACTACTTTTTTGCGGTGCGGAGGCACGGACAGAAACCCCAATGGAAGCACTCTGTTCCGCACTGACCTTTTGAATTGCGGACCCATTTAAGTGAATGGGTCCGCATCCGTGATGTGAGGTGCACACAGCTGGTGCCCACATATCGTCGCCGCAATACGGGCACGGCCGAGTGCATGAGCCTTTAGGCTCCGAATGGAGACGCAGATGTGAACAAGCCCTGATTTGGTGCCATCCATAAGGCCTTACGGAAAGTTACACGGCGACGCTGGTTGCAGCCAGGATCGCAGAGGGACCGCTGTGTAGCTGTGATGCCATAAAAATTAAAGAGGATCGCAGAGCGAGTCGTATGTGTGCCGCGACTACGACCCCTAAGGCCCCATTCACACGACCGTATGTACATTTCCGCATCTTATCCGCATTTTTGCGGATAAGATGCGGAACCATACGGACCCATTCATTTTTCCATAGGAGAAAAAAAATGCGGAATGCACGCCATGTACATTCCGCATCCCGTATCTCACGGAAGTTCCCCCGCAAAAAAAATAAAACATGTCCTATACATGGCCGCAAAATCACGTCCGTAGCCCCATTAAAGTCAATGGGTCCGCAAAATTGCGGAACACTACGGAAGACTTTCCGTATGGCTTCCGTTCCGTTTTTATACGGATCACGGAATACATACGGTCGTGTGAATGGGGCCTAAATAAAAAAAATCCAACTCTGTGATTCGAGGGTCGTAGACGCAGATGAGTCGTGCTGATTCCTCTTTCATTTCTATGGGATCTCCGCTACACTGCAACGTCCCTGCGATCCTGGACGTGACCAGTGTGACCATACCCTTAACGGCCTGGACCCCAGGGGGATAAACTTGATTTCAAAAGCTATAAGCGGCAACAAAAGTGCCTGGCAGCCGCTTATCTACTACTACTTCAGTGGAATAATGACACACTGCTCATTTAGAGCCTGGATAATGGTGAACGTTGCGTTTATAAAAGCAAAAGGATCATGATCTTGCCAAATCCTTCAACCCATTAGGATAGGGATGCCAAACCTGTGGCCCTACAGCTGTTGAAAAACTACAACTCCCAGCAAGCCTGGACAGCCTACAGCTATTAGGGCACGCTGGGAGTTGTAGTTTTGCAACAGCTGGAGGGCCGCAGGTTGAGCATCCCTGCATTAGGGTGGTCTATATCTGCGTGATGTCTGAGGTTGGTGTAATGGACGTGGTAGACATCACACTGCTTGTCTTCCATAGCTGCTCTCCTCCGACGTCTTCTCGTCTATTCTGAAGATTACAAGTGTAAAGTGGGATTGTTAATTTGATGGCTGTATAGGTAAGTCCCCGTCAGATGGCTAATTACCCTATTTTTTTTTAATAATTAATGCCGAGGTCTGGAAGCCGCTTAGTCTGGATGTGTCTCAAACCCTCTTTTAATTGCCCAGATTTGGCCGCTAAATTCAGGAGCTTTCACTCCAGTCCCGCGGGAACCTTGGCAAGGCCGTGTTTTGGGAATACCCCCAAACCAGTATATTCCATTCACATGCAAAGCGGGCGCATTGTCGTGTGGGCTAATTGGTTATTCCTCAAATCTGGATGCCCTCGGGGTTGGGAACGGAGTATGCGGCTGTGTTATTGGAGGGTGGGATCCCTTCTTAATCCATTTAGTGCCTGAGGGGAGAAAGTGTCTCCACCGCGCTGAGGCACAAAGGGTTAAGGGGCTGTGGTATGTCTCTGAGTGACAGGGGGCCACAGCTTCACTATCTGGGACCTTTAACGATTCCACAATGGAGGGGGGGGGGGTTTTAGTTACTTTGATTGACGTCTACTAGAGAATGCTTTAAAGGGGATAGACTGCAAAGGACGCTGGGTAGAAGCATTTTCTATATAGGCTAAAGGTCTGCGTCACCATTGTCCATGTGGAATAGTACCTATTTTTTTTAGGGACCATTTGGCAAACAAAGCGGCGTCCTCATTGGCGGCTATGGGCATTTTCCATAGCACAAGATCTCCGCCATGTCCGTGTTAATACAGAATAAGGCTCCATTCACACGATCGTATTTTGTATCCGCATCCGTTTCCACAATTTTGGACAATTATGCGATCCATTCATTTCAATGGGTCCCGAAAAAATGCGGACAGTACACCGTGTGCTGTCCGTTCCGACTGTCCGCATAAAGAAATACTCCTGTCCTACTTCTATCCCGATTTTGCGGTCCGTAGCTCAATACAACCTCCAAAAATACGGAAAGGCATACGCATGTCATCCGCATTCGCGGATTCCGTTCCAGGAGGGTAGGGGGAAAAAACAAAAGATTTGATTCCTCCTTCCGTTTTTTGCTGATGCACAAAAACGGATGACATACGGATACATCCTTTCCGTTTTTTGCGGAAAAACGGAACAAATGTGCTTGAAAAACTGAGTTTTTGAGGAACAACAGATCCGCAAAAAACTGACCGTTTTCCAGGATGTGCACAAATACGGACGTGTGAATGAAGCCTTAGAAGCAGAACAGTCTGCCGGATAGCTTTAGCACAGGTGTGAAACGAGCCTCAATGTGCCACCGATCACCCAATTTGTCGGGATCTGATGCCTATAGTCGATGGGGCACATTTACCAAGGCTGGCTTTTCAGGCCGGTCTTAGGTTCCCGCTTGCGTCACCGTAAGGATTGTCTAATTTATGACAAGGTCTGCCCCTCGTCATAAATAGGCTCATCTATGGCAGTCCTTGCGCATGGCAAAAAAAAACGTGTTTTGCACCAACATTTACACCTTTACGTTAGTCAATTTGCTGGGGCCGGAGTGATGACCCCGACATGCGCCCGCTCCACCCCCGTCCTGCCCAACTGCTGAAACCAGTCATGTGATTAAATATTGTCACATGGCCGGTCAACAAAAAAAGGGACTAAAATAGTCAAAAGTCCCTTAAAGGGGTTGGCCCATCTTGTACATTGGGGACGTATCCTAGCGATATGCCCCCAATGTCTGATAGGTGCGGGTACCAGCTGAGCCAGTCCCATAGAAGTGAACGGAGCGGTGGCGACATTTGCGCAGTGCACTTCCCATTCAATCCAATGTGACTTCTGACTATAGCTGAGCGCGGCCACTTTCGGCAACCCCATATAAATCAATACGGACGGCCGTGTATATGGGGTGTGCCCTCCTTCACTTTGCAGGCTCCGTTCTAAAGATAGGTGCAGGTCCCACCTCCTAGTGATATGCCCCCGATGTACAAGATGGGCCAACTCCTTTAATAAATATATCTCTAATGAAACCGCATGGGGATGAGTGATTGATGAAGCAGAGGAGATGATTGCGGCATGTGAATGCAGCTCTCACCTCCACTGACCAGGGGTGCACCACCTATGAGGCCAGGTGAGGCGATTGCCTGAGGCAGCACCAGGAAGGGGCAAGAGGGGGTCAGCGGAAGGTGTAGCTCTGTATGTAATGTTTTCAAAGCATGTATTTAACAGTAGGGCTGGAGGGAAGGGGTTAGGTTAAAAAAACGAACCACGTTACAAGATAGATGGTTATAAGAATCAGTAATGAGAGAAAATCCCCCTGACAGGCTATAGGCGATGCTTCCCTATGATGTAGCGTTACGTTTTCTATAGCTATTGTTATTGCCTTTGTGCTGCCAGGCTTGAAGAAACGGCGACGGTAATTAATCGAACGGCTTTTTGTTTCTATAGTAATTATGGCGGCATCTTTAGTCAAAAAGGAATGTAATTAGCTGGATACTTGCACTGAACGCTCCTAACTCGATGGCATGTTTCCGTGTTTTTTCCACCAAATGCGAATATGGACTAAATTGAATGTTATCTGGAAGTACCTGGATTGCCATGTAGTTCATTAGTTACCTAGTGTTCGAGGGGGTACAGTCACCCCTAAGGCCCCTCTGACATACAGCGGTCCCTCAAGATACAATATTAATTGGTTCCAGGACGACCAATTTTGAAACCGTTGTAAAGTTGAGTAATCGGTTCCAAAGCCCCAAAATGTCATCCAAGATAAGAGAAAATGAAGATTTAAAAAAAATAAGCGGATAACTAAGACAGACAGACAGCCCCGGTGCCCGCACGTGCTCGGACAGGGACCAGAGGACAGGTTCTTTCAGAAGGGGGTTGAGTCCACATCCTTTGGCACTAAATCTGTTTTCCTGAAAAATTGGTAAATATGGGTTAACCACAACCTTTGCACCTAGTTTAAAGGAGAACTCTGGGCAAAACTGTGTTATGCCCCTTTCACACGAGCGGGAGACTTGCATGTCTCCCGCAAGGCATCTACAGGGCTGGACTCCGCACTGACTGGGATCGCATATAATGCTCTGCGATCCCTGTCCGTGCCGAGTCCAGCCCTGTAGATGCCTTGCGGGAGACATGCGAGTCTCCCGCTCGTGTGAAAGGGGCATTATGGCCAGTACACGAAGGGCACAATCAAAGCGCCACGCTCTCAGGTCCTGCGCTAGGTATGACAGAGAGTTTCCGTTTTTTGCCTGGAGTACGGGTGAGGACAGCCAGAAAAGGTATTCTGGAATCCGCAGCTTCCCATCTGCTGGATAGATGCCACTGAGTTATCCGGATATTTGTCGAGATGTAAGAAGTCATGTAAGGACTCCTTTTAATCAATGTAACTAATGTAATAATGTTTTTGAAGTGCTCCTTGAAATTCTGATTTAATTAAAGCTGAGGCCCCGGGATATTCGCATTATATAATTAAAAGCAAGTGCTCGATGGACACTCCCTCCAGTATGAGACTCGTTCTGTAGATCGGGAAGGATTTCCAAGTTTACGAAGATCAGAATAAGGCCTCATGCATGCGACTGTATGGACCGTCCGCGCCCATATTGCGTCCCGCAAACAGCGGGTCTACAATATACGGGCACCAGCCATCTGTGCACCGTATCAAGGATGCGGACCCCAGATCTAAGCATTGTCCCTGGAACCTGCCTGGTACCACCCACTTGGGGGCGGGGTTTGCATTATTTGCACCATTTTCAGCACAGACAATCCTAATTTGCCGGGACTGTCTCTGAAATTCAAGGACATTCCCTACAAATTTAGTACAGCTGGCAACTATGCATAAGGCCAATAGGGCATCTCGTAGCTTCCCGAAAATAAAAGAACCTGGCAAATCCTTTTGCTTACAGGAATAGACTGGTTCAGCAGGACTTGGCCACTTTCACTGTCACTTGATTTTTACAGAATTGTTTTTTTTTCTTACAAACAATTAACTTTTACATTGCTGCAGACTCTTCAGCTGTTGTTAAATTATAAGCCCCATCATGCCATAAACTCTGGAAACTGTCAGCATGCTGGGGCTTGTAGTTTCACAAAAGTTAGGAGAAAAGTGTTTGCTAAGTGAACAGCAAATCTAAGGGTACATGCTGTTCTGTCAAAGAGCAGCCTGCCAGATTTTGCTGGATCCGACATTATCAGATCCTACAGTTAAGTGGCCAGATCGTCATTGACTATAACGGGGGTCCGGTAGTGATCTGGCCACTTTAAAGGTGTTGTCCCACAAAAAATATTCTACAGTTTTCAAACCAGCACCTGGATCTGAATACTTTTGTAATTGCATGTATTTAAAAATTTGGCTTGGCCACAGAGTTATTCAATAAAATGTATCTGTATAGCGCCACCTGCTGTTTGTTCTTTTTCTTATTTCTTTGTCCTGGTCACTGAGATGGACGCACATGCTCAGTTTCATCCTTCAACTGCCCCCTGAGCTGTGATAGGGAGCGCTGAGACACGCCCCCTGAGCTGTGATAGGGAGCGCTGAGACACGCCCCCTGAGCTGCGATGGGGAGCGCTGAGACACGCCCCTGAGCTGCGATGGGGAGCGCTGAGACACGCCCCCTGAGCTGTGATGGGGAGCGCTGAGACACGCCCCCTGAAGCTGTGATGGGGAGCGCTGAGACACGCCCCCTGAGCTGTGATGGGAGCGCTGAGACACGCCCCCTGAGCTGTGATGGGGAGCGCTGAGACACGCCCCCTGAGCTGTGATGGGGAGCGCTGAGACACGCCCCCTGAGCTGTGATGGGAGCGCTGAGACACGCCCCCTGAGCTGTGATGGGGAGCGCTGAGACACGCCCCCTGAGCTGTGATGGGGAGCGCTGAGACACGCCCCCTGAGCTGTGATGGGGAGCGCTGAGACACGCCCCCTGAGCTGTGATGGGAGCGCTGAGACACGCCCCCTGAGCTGTGATGGGGAGCGCTGAGACACGCCCCCTGAGCTGTGATGGGGAGCGCTGAGACACGCCCCCTGAGCTGTGATGGGGAGCGCTGAGACACGCCCCCTGAGCTGTGATGGGGAGCGCTGAGACACGCCCCCTGAGCTGTGATGGGGAGCGCTGAGACACGCCCCCTGAGCTGTGATGGGGGAGCGCTGAGACACGCCCCCTGAGCTGCGATGGGGAGCGCTGAGACACGCCCCCTGAGCTGCGATGGGGAGCGCTGAGACACGCCCCCTGAGCTGCGATGGGGAGCGCTGAGACACGCCCCCTGAGCTGTCAGCTTGATATCAATCTAGTAGAGCAATGAATGTGGAGATCTCTGGATCCATGTGAGGTACAGGGCTGGTTCTAGCTTTGTTAGACCGAGATTGTCATGTACTATGGTGTCTGATTTAAATTTTTTACAGTAGTTATGGGATAACCCCTTTAAGGCACAAATGCCAGGTTTCGGCCAGACAAAAATCCTTGCGTGCCACGTTTTTTTTTTTTTTTTTTTGTCTGGCTGATGGTCATCATTTGTGCCAAATCAAACATGCCAGATGTGTGAACGTACCCTTAAACCTGACCTCTATTGCTCCCTGTTACTATTTGATAATGAGGCTTGTCTGACGATCCCTATTTATATGGCCATCATCACCGATGGATCAAATTCCAATTAGTCCTATAGTAAAAATGATTGTTGGCCTTTGGTAGGGTCTCCAGTGGACACGTGCTATCATAAAGGCCTCCCTCTATGATGTATATATACCTTAACGGTCCATATAGACATGGGTTGTCCTAAACTGGACCTCTTTTAGCGGCAATCGGATCACTTCTGGTATCTTAGAACCTTCCTGGGATCTGATTGGTTACTGTGGGTCGCACGTCCACCACTTGTCTGCCCTAGTTATAACTGAGGCCTGGTGTGTTCTTCGCTGGTAATGTTGGAGAAGTGACAGAATCCAGCAGGCAGTGTCCTCATTATTGCCACTCGTAAACCCGTTCCCATGGAAACCATAATTGGCCGCAGTTTTTGAATCTATTAATATGAGTCAGAAGAGAGCGGAGAAAAATAACTAAAATAACAAGGTTCTGCTGTATGTTGAATTTTCCAAAAAGGGCCTAAAAATATATGCTGCACAGTACTAGAGAGGCAGTGTATGGTGGCCACGTGAGGATACCTCCTAGACTGGGATGTCCTGTAAGAGGGAAGGGGCAATTACTATAGAGTTAAAGGGATTTATCCTGACGATAGGTCCTAAACATCAGATTGGCGGAGGTCCGACTCACGGCGCCCCCATCGATCAGCTGTTTGAAGAGGCCATGGTGCTCCTGTGAGTGCTACCACCTCCTCACAGTGCCGTCCATGGGATAGTGGCTGTGCTCGGTACTGCAGCTCAGGCCTGTTTTTCTTTTAAAAGTAGTAGAATCATGGACATGGTGGCATTCAATGGTCCCATACTGACTAAGATACTGACTAAGATACTGACTAAGTGTTCAGTTGTATGTCCTGTCATGGCAATGCTTCTAGAGAAGAACACAGAGCCTGAAAGAGTTGCTATACAATGCCACGCAGGGTGCCAATGGGCCTGTAATACTCCATGTGGGGCCAGTTTTTGGAGCACTTTAGCAGAAATTTGTGACCTTTGTGGATTTCCCCTCTAACTGCACTTATTATACAATTATCAACATCAAAATTCCTTTAAGCGCTCATGCACGCTGCCGTTGCCCGGTCGTACCCGTATTGTGGCCTGCAAACAGCAGGTCCGCAATATACATGAATGCGTCCGCAATCCCGATGATGCAGTGCGTAACGGAGGCACGGATCGGAAGCACTACAGAGCTCTTCTGTGCGTTTTCTGTCTGTGCCTCTGCACCACAAAAAAGTAATACACCGTTGGATTCGCATCGTAGACCCCATTCAAGTGAATTAGTCCACTTCCGCAGATGGTGGGCACAAGGTCGGTGCCCGTGCATTGCGGACCGCAGCGGGCCCGGCCAGCACACATTCGTCTGCATGATCCCTAATCGAGCAAGAATGGAACCTGAATTTTCACAGATTATTAGATTTAATTTTTTCTTTTTTCTTTTTTTCATTGATCATCTGATGGTCACAAAAACACGCACAGGGCCATGTAGTTTATGCAGATTTTCCAAATGGTCAAATCATAAACTGAATGTCTTACTTGCAGATTTGCCCCAGGTCTAACGCTTTGCATTGCAAAGGGTGAAATCTGTACTGAAAATCTGCACAATTAATTGATGTGATGCAGATTTCATAATCCGCAGGTCAATTTCTGAACAGAAAAAGTTGGCATTGTGTACGTGACCTTTTGGCTGGTACTGTATTATGCTGCAGAACACACGTAACGCGCACTTTGTGCATGCGGCTTAAAGGGGTTATCCCATGACTAATGTAAAAAATGAAAATCAGACATCATATAGGACATGACAATCTCTTTCTAACAAAGCTAGAACCAGCCCTGTACCTCACATGGATCCAGAGATCTCCTCATTCATTGCTCTGCTAGATTTATATCAAGCTGACAGCTCAGGGGGCGTGTCTCAGCTCTCCCTATCACAGCTCAGGGGGCGTGTCTCAGCTCTCCCTATCACAGCTCAGGGGGCGTGTCTCAGCTCTCCCTATCACAGCTCAGGAGGCGTGTCTCAGCTCTCCCTATCACAGCTCAGGGGCCGTGTCTCAGCTCTCCCCATCACAGCTCAGGGGCGTGTCTCGGCTCTCCCCATCACAGCTCAGGGGGCGTGTCTCCGGCTCTCCCTATCACAGCTCAGGAGGCGTGTCTCAGCTCTCCCTATCACAGCTCAGGAGGCGTGTCTCAGCTCTCCCTATCACAGCTCAGGGGCCGTGTCTCAGCTCTCCCTATCACAGCTCAGGGGGCGTGTCTCGGCTCTCCCTATCACAGCTCAGGGGGCGTGTCTCGGCTCTCCCTATCACAGCTCAGGAGGCAGTTGAAGGATGAAACTGAGCATGTGCGACCATCTCACTGAGCAGGTCAAAGAAATAAGAAAAAGAGCAAACGGCAGGTGGCGCTATACAGATATATTTTATTGAATAACTCAGTGGTTATGCTGAATTTTTATTACATGCAATTACTAAGGTATTCAGATCCAGGGGCTGGTATGAAAACTGTAGAATATTTTTCGTGGGACAACCCCTTTAACACAATCTGCAGATATCCTACACACAGATTGATTATCTCTGCTCAGTCTTGTAATTCTGTTCATTTCACATCGAAGTTTGTAGTGGAACCAAAGTGCTGCATTGTTAGACTTCTTGGATTATCAGATGTTCGTTCTCATCACATATGGCATACTGCTTTTCTATGGTTCTGCCACATTTATCAATGCTTTATATAGGCTATAAGGATTTTTTATTTAGTGCACATTTGTCAGATACTGGGTGGTTGCTGTTGTTTCTTTTTCCCTGCTGTGTGTGAATTGCGCCTTTGTTTTCCCTTTATATTGTTATTTAAAACTTCCTCTTTCTCCGTTTACGTCCTTTTGATCTGCGGACTGTAAAGTGCGGCCCTTTCATGATGCGGGGGAGATTTCAAGTGTTGAATCTGCGGCGTCACTTCCGGATGACCAAAGCATTGTTGTCAGGGGTTCATTAGAAGTCAATTAGACCCTTTGTGTAAACACTGACAACCGTTCATTATGTGGCTGCGGGGCCCGGTGTTCATTGTTTTTTCCTATAGGCCCTAATTACACATAATAGACCTCGACATTATAGAGCTTAAAGATCTTCACTGATAAGAGTTTTAATTTGTTATTTGAAATGTTTTTTTTTTTCTTTCCCCAATTCTCCCCCCTCTCTATTCATTGCAGAATGCAGTGCTATGTTCTTTACATCCCCTCTATGGGAAATGGTCAGCCCGGGATGGAACTGAAAAGTGTTTTGTAACATTAATTGAATTTTATGCAAAATAGTTATTCAGCGTCTTTTTATTTACGTCTCCTGATTACCGGGAACACCCGGGGTCCGCCGACAATAAGGCAGTGCCCCTTACAGGAAGACTGATGGAACCAAGGACCCGTCGCTCTTTGGAGGAAGTGAAAATTAGGTTTTGGGACGACAAGAAGTCAGAATGGCCTGGCACAGGTGGTGGCTAGGAGGGGAATAATAGGGATTTCACGCCCTGGGAAGTTGAGGAATACTGTGACCAATGTGGGGGGGGGGGGGGATGGGAGGTAGGAATGTTATGTGGTGGGGAATAGAATGAGGAGACCCCATAGTGAGTCGGTAAGTTAGTAAGAGTTCCTGGAAATAGATTCTCTATGGAGAGGGGTGACCCTCTGAGACTTTTTTTTTTTTTTTCTTTAATTCAAGTACGTAAATTTAATTAAGTACTTTTTGAAGAGTGCCCCCCCCCCCTCTGTACAATCCAAAAAAGTCTTTGCGTCGACTAGATAGTATTGCATGTTACTCAGCTGTCCCAGAAACCAATATATTTTTGAAAAGTTTTTTTTTTTTTTTTTTTTAACCCCCCCATTCACACGACCGTGTGAATGGGGCCATATCTATTCCACAATATTGCGGAATAGATGCGGCCACATTCACCTCTATGGAGCGGGGAGCTAGCTCCGTGCCGCGGCTCTGATGAAGCAGGTCCTATACTTGTCCGCACGCACAGACAAGTATAGGCAATTTGAATGGGGCCGCCCGGCGTGTGTTCCGAGCGTGCGGGCCTGCAATAAATCGGCCGTCTGAATGGGGCCTAAGGGTTCTCCAGGCTACAGATGCAGATAGAAGAAGGCTCCATACCCTATGTAGTTTCTGGTGTCAGAGTAGTTGGACTTGACTCGCGTTCACTTGATTGGAAGCTGAGCTGCAGTACCCCGCACGACCACTACAAGGTGTACACCATATAGTTTCCAGTGCAGCAGCGTTAAACAGCTGATCGGCGGAGGTGCGGGGTGTCAGATCACCACCTATCTGACATAGATGAACTATTCTGAGCAGGGGTGGATTGGGAACTTAATGTGGGCCTGAAAAAAAAAATAAAAAAAAAAATGGCCCCATGTTGTAGGCAGGGACAACCGAAGTAGGCGGGGCCTACAATACCATAGTGCAGCACAGAATACCGCCGCAGCAGAACCAAATACCACAGGACAGCAAAAAATACCGCCGCCCACTACAATATTCAACTGTATCACAGTTATGAGGACCGTATTACAGTTGAGACTGCGGTCGTTGAGCATCAGATTATGTACCTGGCCTGCGGCCGTCAAAAGGACTTGAGTGGCTTCCTGGGCATCGGCCCACCAGGAAATTTCCCTGTAGGGTCTATGGCCAATCTGCCCCTGATCCTGAGGATAGGTTATCAAGAGCTGTAGGCTGGAGAACCCCCTTAAAGGGGTTGGCTCATCACAGACAATGGGGGCATATCGCTAGGATATGCCCCCATTGTCTTATAGGTGTCCCACCGCTGGAACCCGCACCTATATTGGGAACAGAGCCCTACAAGGTGGTGGCGGGAGGACTCCGGTCCGGCCACCACCAAGCGCTCTCCGCATAGAAGTGAATGGGAGAGCACCGCGCGTGACCAGCCACCGCTCCATTCACTTCTGTGGGCCCGATGGAAATAGACGAGCCAGCACTCGGCTATTTTTGGCAGCCCCATAGAAAATGAATGGAGGACGGCTGCGCGTGCACAGTGCACCCTCCAACACTTTAGGGTCTCTGTTCTCGATATAGGTGCGAGTCCCAGCGGTGGGACCAGCACCTATAAGACAATGGGGGCGTATCCTAGCGATATGGACGTCTTTAGAGAACAATAAGGCAACATTCCAGGAGGAAAGGCAATGATATCTAGATAAAACATGTAAACGTTCACAATTCGGGTCACAAGTTGCAGAAGTATTCATCCCTTGTGTTTGTAGAAGTATTTTTTTATTTGAAATCCTACAGCAGATTTTGTTCCAACACCTGGCACAAGTCATCTCCGGTTACAGTGGCATGGGGCACGAAGTTCTCATGGCTCGGTGATGTCACCAGTAATTTTGTAACCTAGGCATGCTGGTCCAGGTTACAGTATGGCTGCACGTAGGTCATGATGAGGGTTGTCCTCTTGCTTTGACCAAAGGCTGGCCCTTCTCGTTGATGGCGTCCTCTTAGGCAGTCATCGGTCCCTGTCAGGCTCCAGGTTATATTTGGAAATGACTGTCTCGGCAGACATGTAAGGGTCTATTACTCTCACCCTGGCGGCCTGCCATTTAGGGAACATTCCTACATTGAAGAGCTTTGTCAACAGCCCTCTGTGTTCTGTCCTTCAATCTTTCATTGCTTTGTGCGCTTAAAAAACAAATGATGGAGCGAAACAGCAGGCCCAGCTGATATCCCTGAAGATGGAAAGGGGGAGGGGGGGGGACATTTTTGGAGGAATACCAAGAATTTGATAAGGTCGTTTTATTATGAGCTTTTTTAGACCCTCAGACATTACCTAAGTGGCATTGAGAAGAATCAATCCCACCTTAGATACCATTAAAGGTTATAGATGTTTGTGTCCATTGACATATTGTAGTGTACTGTAAATTTCCATTAAAGGGGTTCTCCAGGAATTAAGAAAATGAAAATATGTAAATATTACTTAATTATAAATATATTCCAAAATACCTTTCATTACTTATAATGGCTCGTTTTATCTGGGGAACAATGATAAGGAAAAAGCAAAATGGCCGCCGTCCTATTAGCGCACACAAAACCTGTCCTAATCACTCAGCAGGACAAGTTACTTCACAACACTGAGGTAAAGAGCTGCCTCATCCTCCTCTCTGCTCTGCTTGTCAGGGATTATGAGCCTGAATACAGTTTAATATGATCTTCAGCTGAATCTCTGCAGGAATAGAGATCATGAGGAGACATGAAGTACAGAAAGGCTGTGGTAATGGAGACTGCATACAAGAGCTGCTGCTCATCAGCCACATCTGCTCATGAGCTCCATTCCTACAGAGATTCCGCTAAAGATTTTATCAACTATATTCAGGAGCATAATCCCTGACAAGCAGAGCAGAGAGGAGGATGAGGACGCTCTTTAGCTCAGTGTTGTGAAGTAACTGGTCGGCGGCCATTTTGTTTTTGTCTGATGAGCAATCATTAGGAAAAAGAGCCATTAGAACTAATGAAAGGTATTCGGAAATATTTTTATCATGAAGTAATATTTAAGCATTTTCATTTTCTTAATTCCCGGAGAACCCCTTTAAGCTGTGGTGGTCTCCATAGTAACAGACTTCAAACAAAGCCCATGTGTAGTCTGATCCTACCATCATATTGTCTCCCATCAGTCCCTTGTTTGGGTTTTTTTTTTTTATCAACCTACATTTGGAAGAGAAGAGGTTAGGATCAGACTACAAAATGTTTTTGTTGTCTGTTACCGTGGAAACATATAGACCTGCATAGAAGCTGTAGATGCACTTTTTTTTTTTAAAATTGGAAAGTGAATTCATCTTTCATTTTAGATGCGTTGGGTCAAGCGTGTATAGAACTTTTTGGTAAATAAAATTCTGAAATGTCAGATCCAGGAATGGAGAGTATTTGATGTTACGTTATAGGATTTGGAAGATCAAAGAGGCAGCGGACCGGAACGTAAATGTGATAGAAATATATTACTGGAGACAGATGGTAGGTAGAGTTTTGATGATTTCGTTTTATGCATGAATACGATCGTCGCTCATCTGCGCCAATGGCGGTTCATTAGATCCAGACGGTTGGCCTGGGGTCATGAAGACTTGATCTCTATGAGGTGACTGTACCGATATTTCTATATGTAGTTTACAGTGAGTAATGTGGTTAGTGCAGTATACTCGCATGCTGTCAAATAGGCCTGGGATTGCGGTAACTGTTGTAGTATTGCGATATTATGTAATGGTTTGTGTGTGCAAATACCCGCTGGCTGTGTGGCAGTGCCCTCAGGTTTCATATATTTGGCTATTTATAATGGACTAGAGACATGTCTCATAAATCCAGGTTCAGGAAGAGCTATGTACTCATATCAAATTGTCAGATGCAATGTGGTCAATTTTTAAAGGGGTTAATTCATAGTCTCATATTTCCTTAAAGGGGTGGTCTCCCTTCAGCAGATGGCATTTATCATGTAGAGAAAGTGAATACAAGGCACTTACTAATGTATTGCGATTGTCAACATTGTCTCATTCATTTTTCCATCACATTATACACTGCTCGTCTACATGGTCACGACCACCTTCGCAATCCAGCAGCGGTGGTCGTGCTTGCACACTATAGGAAAAAGCTCCAGCCTATGGACGGTCCTGGCCACCAGACAGGACTGCACTTTTTTTTCTATATTGTGCAAGCACGACCACCGCTGCTGGATTGCAGGGTGGTCGTAACCCTCGGATACGAGCCGTGTATAATGTGACGGAAAAATGAATCCAGCCAGCAAAGGAGGCAATATGGAGAATCACAATACATTAGTAAGTGCCTTGGGGTGGCTTAAAATGCTGCGGCCACTCAGTGAAGGTCAGTGATTGTCTATAGTGGTCATGTGATGTGACCACTCCCGGTGTGGTGGGGACGGGACCGTGGTGTGGGAGTGGCGGGACTGCGGATAGGTCATTTATTTGGGTACAGGTTCCGAGGGAGGTCCTAGGCTGGACAACCCCTTTAACTGGGCTTCATTTTATTTCCCTTTACTCTACCGATATATCATAAATAGCATAGACCGGCGCAGTATACGCCATTTTTATTACAATGGGCCCCCATGGGTGATTTATCAGTACAGCTGATTACATTGCAGGCTTCCATCGGAAGTGTATATCAGGAGGATCTCCTGGGCCATGTTGTCTATGGTGAACAGGGCCTTAGCCGTATTATAAAGGGCCGTGCTTGCAGATGAAATGCAGATCCCTCTCTGGTGTCTGGGCAGTACATCTAGTATGTGCCTCAGCCGGCCAGCAGAAGACGGGCCGGCTTGTAAGTACTTGTTCCTCCATAGACAATGAGCCTGGCCCTCTCCCTCCCCTCCCCCGCCATACACAACTTAAAGGGAGGGAGTGTAGACACATCTGGAAAACTCTTAGATGTATTATTTTAAGGATGTCGGAGGAACAATACGCTCGGGATCCCAAGAGGCCTGCTTGTCAGAACTTATGCCTTAGACTTCTCTAAGAGGTGTACAATGGGTAGTAAGTGCTCCACTTGCCGGAATATGATGGCTCCCTGCGTCGTGTTTTGCATTTGCTTGATGACCGCCGTATGAAATATAAGCCCCCGATCAGAATTCCTCCAGACTCGTTCCAGACTTCTCATATGGTCTCGTGTTCCTAACGATGTGGGCAGCATGGAAACTGTATGCCGCCGAGTGGTAGCCTTCCAACATGAGCCCACTTTCCTGCACGCTGTAACTGGGAACAGCTGCTTGGTGAGCTCTTCCCAGCGGCTGAGGCATGAGGCACAAAGTTCCTCTTGGTTTTCAACTGTATTTTTTAGAGGTAGCGTGAAATAGGCTTGCATTTTACAGAGTGGTAATTGAGGACAAGCCTAACGGGTTTCTTAATAATTGGAGTAATTTGCCTGCGGCGGAGGTATTTGCAGGGTGATTGCGCACATTTATGGGGTTCTACTGACTGTTACGACCGGCTTTAGTGATTGCATGGGGAAGGCAAGGAGCTAAGCACTTAAAGGGGTTGTCCAGGGTTCCCGTCTGTTTTAAATTCTATACTTACTCCCGAGTCTGTGAAGGGAAGCATATTTACCTGCTCCACGCCACTCTATTTCGGCTTCTAGATCCACTACTGTCTTCTTGAATTGTTGGGGTCATGTGTGCCGCTGCAACCAATGACTGCAGTGGTGACGTCTCCTCAAGTGGCACTTAGGCGAGGCATCACCGCTGCAGCCAGTCTGTTGGCTGCAGCAGTGCACGTGACCCTATCCATTCCAGAAGTTTATATGCAGGGATGAAGACCGTGGTGGACCAGGCTGCATGGAGCAGGTAAGTGTACTTCCCTTCAAAGGTACAGTGGGGGATAGGGGATTTAAGACAGAAGCGTATCCTGGACAACCCCTTTAAAGAGGACCTCCCCCCGCTCCTGACAGGCCTGTTTTAATCGCTTCATGCATTCCCCATGTAATAACAATTCTGGAGCATCTATTCTTATGTCTGTATGTTGTGCCGTTCCTTTATTGTTCCTGCTAGAAGTTATGAATGAATTGCTAGCAGTCTGCAGTAAGGGTACAGAGGGGAGGTAACCAGTTGGGGGCGTGTACCTGCACAGTCTGAACATGGCAGCACTGATTGGATAGAGTCAGACTGTGCAGGGACACACCCCCAACTGGTCACCTCCCCTCTGTTCCTTTACTGAAGGCAAATAGCAATTCATTCATAACTTCTAGTGCAAATAATAAAGGAATGGCACAACATAGAGACAGAATTGTTAGTACGTGGGGAATGCATAGAACTATTAAAACAGGCATGTCAGGAGTGGTGAGGTGTCCTCTTTAAGATTCCCATAAACATTAAACTATTGTGAGCTGTACCTGCGGTTTTGGGGCAGGACTGGCCATGAACGTGTGCTGGCCAGGTCTGTGCTGTGGACCGCAGCTGACTGTAGAGGCGCTGCATGCAGATGCAGGCCCATTCACTTGAATGGGATCCGCGATCCACATCCGACAGTCCGCGCTGCAAAAAAAATAGTGCATGCACTACTTTTTTGCAGTGCGGAGGCATGGACAGAAACCCCACGGAAGCACTCTGTGGTGCTTCCATGGGGTTCCGTGCCTCCGTTCTGCTCCAACCTTCCGGATTGCGGACCCGTTCAAATGCACATGGCCTGTGCCTGTGTATTGCTGACCCACTACACGGCTTCTTCCGTTGTGCGGCGGCTGTAGCGGGTTTCTGCAGTACTCTTCCCATTGAAGTGAATGGTAACTCGCTCCGTTCACTACACAATGCTTGGACCTGTGTAGTTCTAGCGTCTGCTTCTGGCACCAGAGCTACTTTGGAACAGCTGATCAGTGAGGGTTGGGGTGTCAGACCCCCTGCTGATCAGATATTTAATGGCCATTAATATAAAATCCTGGATAACCTTTTTTTTCATTGTTGTTTTCTGTGCTGATTCATTTCTTTGTAGTGTTTTGAGCATTTGTTTTCTGATTATGGGATCCAAACCCCTGCATGGACAAACTTAGCTTGCTGGCTCCTACAGTCACCACTGGAGGGAACTTATTGCATACTGAGTTAATATTGAGTTCATCATATAAACAGTATGCAGTGAGCTCCCTCTAGTGGTGGCTGCAGGCAGTGAGCATGTTATTTTTTTCATGGGGATTTGGTGCTTTGGAGCTTGGACTGATAGAACAGTATAGTCCTCTCATGAAGCAATGTGCAGTGATTGACCAGTTGTGGAACTACAAATACCAGAAGGAGGATTTGCTGGGAACTTGACTTCAGCAACGTGTGGAGAGTAGCAGTTTTTACTTTACGTCTGTTTCTGAATGTCGTCTTTGTGAGCGGTAATAAGCACTGGAGCCTTTGGGCAGGATTTACTCTGGGCAGATGGGAATGTGTGTGACTTCTGACTGTTTAGGGTGTGGCGCTGGGGTGAATCGATTGTGCAGATTACTCTGATGTGGGTAGGCTGATTATCTTTTCAGTAACAGATGACAGTCATGCAGCGCTCCATACAATTCTCACTATAGTTCCATCCAGGCGTTGTACGTTCATCACCGTAACGTGGTTTACCGAATCAAAACCAGGCCGGTTACTGTCAAATCAAGTGCTGTAGCATTAAGGGCATAGCCGCCTCATTAAAAAAATAAAATAAGCTTTCCTGGTATCATGATGGCATATTTACATAGTCTTGTGGTAATATTGCTGAAGATAAACTGCAAGATCGCTTGCATAGGGTGCATGCTCACTGCATCATAGCTGCACATGGAAGATGCACTCAGTGATATTACTGCGCAGGAGGGATGCACTGGGTGGTGAGGTCATCCCGCATGGAGGGTGCACTGGGTGGTGAGGTCACCTTGCATGGAGGATGCACTGGGTGGTGAGGTCACCGCTCATGGAGGATGCACTGGGTGGTGAGGTCACCGCTCATGGAGGATGCACTGGGTGGTGAGGTCACCGCTCATGGAGGATGCACTGGGTGGTGAGGTCACCGCTCATGGAGGATGCACTGGGTGGTGAGGTCACCGCTCATGGAGGATGCACTGGGTGTGAGGTCACCTCGCATGGAGGATGCACTGGGTGGTGAGGTCACCTCGCATGGAGGATGCACTGGGTGGTGAGGTCACCTCGCATGGAGGATGCACTGGGTGGTGAGGTCACCTCGCATGGAGGATGCACTGGGTGGTGAGGTCACCTCGCATGGAGGATGCACTGGGTGGTGAGGTCACCTCGCATGGAGGATGCACTGGGTGGTGAGGTCACCTCGCATGGAGGATGCACTGGGTGGTGAGGTCACCTCGCATGGAGGATGCACTGGGTGGTGAGGTCACCTCGCATGGAGGAGGCACTGGGTGGTGAGGTCACCTCGCATGGAGGAGGCACTGGGTGGTGAGGTCACTGCTCATGGAGGAGGCACTGGGTGGTGAGGTCACTGCTCATGGAGGAGGCACTGGGTGGTGAGGTCACCCCGCATGGAGGATGCACTGGGTGGTGAGGATGCACACCCCGCATGGAGGATGCACTGGGTGGTGAGGTCACCCGCATGGAGGATGCACTGGGTGGTGAGGTCACACCGCATGGAGGAGGCACTGGGGTGAGGTCACTGCTCATGGAGGAGGCACTGGGTGGTGGTGAGGTCACCCCGCATGGAGGGTGCACTGGGTGGTGAGGTCACTGCTCATGGAGGAGGCACTGGGTGGTGAGGTCACTGCTCATGGAGGAGGCACTGGGTGGTGAGGTCACCCCGCATGGAGGTGCACTGGGTGTGAGGTCACCCCGCATGGAGGGTGCACTGGTGGTGAGGTCACTGCTCATGGAGGAGGCACTGGGTGGTGAGGTCACCTCGCATGGAGGATGCACTGGTGGTGAGGTCACCCCGCATGGAGGGTGCACTGGGTGGTGAGGTCACTGCTCATGGAGGAGGCACTGGGGTGGTGAGGTCACTGCTCATGGAGGAGGCACTGGTGTGAGGTCACCCGCATGGAGGGTGCACTGGGTGTGAGGTCACCCCGCATGGAGGTGCACTGGTGGTGAGGTCACTGCTCATGGAGGAGGCACTGGGTGGTGAGGTCACTCGCATGGAGGATGCACTGGTGGTGAGGTCACCCCCGCATGGAGGGTGCACTGGGGTGGTGAGGTCACTGCTCATGGAGGAGGCACTGGGTGGTGGGAGGTCACTGCTCATGGAGGAGGCACTGGGTGGTGAGGTCACCTCGCATGGAGGATGCACTGGGTGGTGAGGTCACTGCTCATGGAGGATGCACTGGGTGGTGAGGTCACTGCTCATGGAGGAGGCACTGGGTGGTGAGGTCACTGCTCATGGAGGAGGCACTGGGTGGTGAGGTCACTGCTCATGGAGGATGCACTGGGTGGTGAGGTCACCGCTCATGGAGGATGCACAATATTGGTTTTTCTATATGGACCAAATTCATTATGTGGCATATCAAAAATGTCATGACGCCCGTCATTCAAGAAAAGATGCTTAAGGTTGCATAGGGCTTTGCTCACATCTACATTGTGGCCTCCATTTATAGCCAAAGCTACAGCGCTCTACCAAAGGAAACCATCGGCACCCAATGGACCTCATTGTCCTCCAATGTAGGATATGCCACTAATGTCCGATAGACAGGGACCTGCATCTCCAGAACGAGACCCCCAAAGTGAGCCGAGAGCTGCCGCACATGCGCAGCAGCTCTCCAGCCATTTCTATGGGACTGCCTAAAATAGCTGACCCTTTCTGGGGCCGTTTTAGAGACAGATACGGGCCTCGGAGGTGGGACCTGCGCCTATATGACTTTGATGGCAAATCCTAGAGATACAGTCTGAGAAGATAAAACCACACTATGTATATTTTGGGTAAAATTTGCAGTTTGCTGTTGTCAGTGTTTTCAGGCCATAGACAGGCTGACGGCTGCATCTTCACAAGTCACATCAGTCGGCAACCTGAACCCCCGCTGGGTTTCTTAGATTGGGTTGTGGCGTCGCCTCTGCGTTCATCTCAATCACAGCTCTAGAAACCCTCGAGCGCAGCCCTATGTAACCGGTGACCCGGACCTGCTCTGCCGCCAGACCCGACATCTCCTCCGTTTTTTTTTTTTTTTTTTTTGGATTTCCTATTACAGAACCTCAGTATATATTTATATGGACTGTAAATTTACTGGCCCATGCGACGGCAGCACACGGAGCATTCGCACGTCTATATGACATCACGTCTGACCCTAAATTCCAGCCTTCTCAAGGCGCAGTCTAGGACCCTGCCCGCAGAGCTCACAATCTAACTGCACTGACCCGAACAGAATGTCTCCTCCCAACTAGATACATTTTACGTTCTTTTAGACTCCCGTTTCATTCACAATGCACGTTTTGTTTTTTTTTCCTGCTTTCTCTCTAGTTTGTTTCTATTTGAAGGCGTTAACCCCAAGTAGGGGGTAAAAGGTGTTATAGGGGTGACCGCTTTGCCTTTCTTTGAACCCAAAAAGTGGTAAACCTTCCCTGTGGACAGACCTGACGTGATTCCATTATTTCTATTTGATGCACAAACATGCAACCCCCCCCCCCTTCCATTGCTATGTAACCCCCCCCCCTGCTGCGTATCAGGGCGAATCTTCCCCTGCAGGGGATTGTGGGAATGTTTCAGTCCTCGATCACCCCTGGAGCCGGATAATAAGCGGCTTCAGAAAGCAGACCCCAGGAGCTTGGCTGTGTAGGGCCGGGAACAGTAGGGGATTCCTTGTCTTTCTAAAGGGGCCTTGCACAATTCTTCCTTATTTTCTTACACTTCACTTGGGAGGGGGGGGGGGGTGTCGTTCACATCCATAGATGAAAACAAGAAGCACATTTTACTTGGTGCGCGTTGTCTGCGGAGATGCCACCCCTGTTGTGTGTTTGTGTATTTGGGGTTAGGTTGTGTTGTCCGTATAGCGCGCCTCGCCGCACAATGGGCTCTCGGCACCTGCGGCGCTCTCTTACAATGGGCGGCCTTGCAACCCCTCTACCTCGCTGGGGCCCCCTGCTGGTTTTTTTAGAATCCCACTTCTTTGCAACAATAATTTATCCCAAGGACTGGCGCTGGTTTTGGGCAAATATTTCAAGCCATTTCCCCCCCCCCCCCCCAATCTATTCTTTCTTAGCCAGAATGAGGCCGAAGCTTTTATGTCGTGTTTTCGCTGTATTTTATTTATTTATTTTTTACCCAATTTTTTTTTTTTGTCCATCCAGATAATAGGCAAACTTTAAATGCACAGTGAAACCCGCAGCGCGTTGCTCACATCCAGATTTACTCTGCCTTCTTGTGTATAATTAAAGGGGCATTCCAGTTTCAGCAAGTACAATTTATCGAATAATGAAAGCTTAGACCGTTTTCTAACAGCCTAAGGCCTCATGCACACGACCGTATGTATTTTGCGGCCCGCCAAAAATACGGATGACATCCGTGTGCATTCCGTTATTTTGTGGAACAGAACAGCTGGTCCCTAATAGAAAAGTCCTAAACTTGTCCATAATGCGGACAATAATAGGACATGTTCTATATTTTTGCGGAACGGAAATACGGACATACGTAAACGGAATGCACACGGAGTACCTTCCGTTTTTTTTTTTTTTTTTTTGCGGACCCATTGAAATTAATAGTTCCGCATACAGTCCGCAAAAAAATTAAACTGACAGAAAGCCCTTAGGGCTCATGCACACAAAGGTATTTTCTTTCCGTGTCTGTTCCGTTTTTTTTTTTTTTCTGGACCGTATGCGGAACCATTTATTTCAATGGGTCCGCCAAAAAAACGGAAGTTACTCCGTGTGCATTTCATTTCCATACGTCCGTTCCGCAAAAGAATGTCCTATTATTGTCCTCATTACGGACGAGGATAGTGCTGTTGTATTAGGGGCCGGCTGTTCCATTCCGCAAAATACAGAACGCACGTGGACGTCATCCGTATTGTTTGCGGATCCGTTGTTGCAGACTGCAAAATACATACGGTCGTGTGCATGAGCCCTTTCTCTATCAGTTTTGAAGATCTCTGCTTATTATCTACTAAAAAATTTAAAATGAAGGTTCTTATTCGGTGACAGCGAGCAGAGATCTTGAACCATGAGGAATTTGCACGGAAACTACAGTATATTAGAAAAAGGTATACAATATTTTTTAATAGCGAACACTAAACTACCCCTTTAAAAGAGGTCATCCAGGATTTCACTGTGGATGACCTATCTTCAGGATAGATTATCGATATCTGCTCGGCACCCGGCCAATCAGCTGTTTTGGGGTGACTCTGGCACCAGAACTATGCAGCTCCGCCCACTGCGTAGTGGATGATGCTGGTTACTGCAGCACTGCTCCCATTCACTTACCAGCTCCGTCCACTATATGATGAATGGAGCTGATTGGTGGGGGTGGGGGCGTTAGACCCTCACCGATCAGATATTGATGGACTATCCTGAGAATAGACCTTCAATAGTAAAATCGTGGGCAACCCCTTTAAGTCCTAATTGGGGTTTCTAATATTTTCATGGGCAGACACTGCACCAGGGGCGTAGCTATAGGGGGTGCAGAGGTAGCAGTCGCTACCGGGCCCAGGAGCCGGAGGGGGCCCAAAGACCCTTGTGCCGCATAAGAAGACACACACAGCACTAAGGGAAGGGGGGCCCAAGCGGAACTCTCGCATCAGGGCCCATGAGCCTTTAGCTACGCCCCTGGCTACCACATGTGACCACGGCTGTGGCCGTACGTGGTCACCACAACGTTTGCAGTAATTGACCTTATCAAAAAATGACTCTGTGCCCAGTCTTACTAGTGACCTTTACTGCCAGAGAATTGTGCAGTGCTCATCTATACATTGTTATATAACAGCATTTCAATTTCTTAATTAAAATGTGTTTTTGGACATTTTTGGAAAAAAAAAATGGAGTTTTGAAGTTTTTATTGTATGTTACCAGAATTTTTAAATGGTAAGAACTGCAACTCCGTGCGCTCTGCTTTATTGTAGGAAAATCTCTGGGCTATTTAATGAACCTTTTCACGTAGAATAAGGAAGGATTGGACCCCCGCTGTGTCTGTGTGGCAATGCTACTGGCACGGCTTGTGTTGGTGGGGGGCGGCTGTCTGAGAACGAGGGGCCTCTGTGATCATAGGTGTTGGTGAGAAATCTTGGCACGTATGGCTGGGACAGTATACGTTACTGCCAGGGTCCCGGGTGCCATCTTTTCTGTTGTCTGTAGAACCAATCATTGTACAAAGCAGAGAAGTTCAATATGGCAGCCGACCATAAAGGCGTTCCGTTGAGGGAGACTTATCAGAACGGGTACAAAGACAAAGTGGCGTTATGGCCAATAACGTCCAGTCAGATTTCAGCTCGGTGACACGGCGCGTGGTGATTTTTACATTTTATTTATTTTTTTAACACGTTCCGAGATTTGTAGAAAACACGAAGTAGGGGCTCATGCATGCAACCGTATTTATTTTGGGGTCCACAAAACAAGGATCCGCAAAAAATACAGATGACGTCCGTGTGCATTCCGTATTTTGCGGAACGGAACAGCCGGCCCCTAATAGGACAGTCCTATCCTTGTCCGTAATGCGAACAATAATAGGACATGTTTTATCACTTTGTGGAACGGACATACGAAAACAGAATGAACACGAAGTAACTTCCGTTTTTTTTTTTTTGCGGACCCGTTGAAATGAATGAATGATCCGCAAAAAAACAAAACGGACATGGAAAGAAAATACGTTCGTGTGTATGAGCCCTAAGTGTCTCTCAATAGTACAATATTAGAATGGCGACATTGCTGACCCATACATGGCACCCAACCAATACATTTCAATGGGACCACGCACTCACCCGCTTTGTAAAGGATCCAGGTAGCTGTCTTGTTTTAAAATGGCGCATGTCCACTTCTATTCTGGATCAGCCTCGCCCATTGAAGTCTATGGATTGTGAAAAAAACAAAAAAACATAGCAAATGGATGACTTCTGTTTTCAATGTTTATCAGTTTCCTAGTGAAATGCGAACCCTCCAAAGCAGCCTGGTTTGGACCGGTTCATCACAGGAGATGCTTCTGAGCTCCCCATAAGCCCGCCTGTGGCCCATGCCTCGGTCTGGTGATGTTGGGAGGCTTCTAACTTTAGCTGAGGCCTGAGTGATAAGACTCCAGGACAAATAGTTGGTATAACGGCCTGCGCAAAGATGCGTCATGGGGGGAGGTGGCCATGCAGCCTCTGGAAGTGGAGAAGAGCTGAATGTGGGGAGGTAACCAGTTGGGGGTGTGTCCCTGCACAGACTCGCTCTATCCAATCAGTGCTGCCATTATCAGACTGTGCAGGGACACACCCCCAACTGGTCACCTCCCCTCTGTACCCTTACTGCAGACTGCTAGCAATTCATTCATAACTTCTAGTAGAAATAATAAAGGAATGGCACAACATAAGACATAAGAATAGATGCTCCAGAATTGTTATTACATGGGAGATGCTCCTGACATACTTGCATGTCAGGAGCACAGGTCCTCTTTAATGTACAGAGCGGTTGTCAAAACTGAGAGAGCCTTTTTAACGGAGATAATTCCAAATGTAATTTAATGAAATCGGCCCATATGGTTGTTTTATACCCAGTCCATGACTCTGGTGTAATCGAAAACTAGATAC
Source organism: Rhinella marina (assembly GCA_900303285.1). Lineage (NCBI taxonomy): Eukaryota > Metazoa > Chordata > Amphibia > Anura > Bufonidae > Rhinella > Rhinella marina. The sequence goes on along the minus strand of ONZH01011037.1, from coordinate 119,163 downwards.
TACCCACATGACTTCACTACATTTGTAACTAGATCAGTCACAGACCCATTTTCTAAATTTCTAAAGATTGTATATGATTGGCACATTAATAACAGCTGTTTCTGTTAATGCGGAATGCAAACATTTTTTAGTCTTATTTGCATAGATTACATCTGTCAGTCTCTGATTTTGGAACCCAATGTCCCGAATTCTTCTGGGTGCAGATAGTGGTTCGGGGAGAACCAGTACGTACGGTCCTGTGGGACTTTATACGAGCACAGAGAGTGAACTTGCAGCCACTACTTTTGCCTGGGAAGCTCCTGGTGACCAGTCCTCTGCCCGGCGTATATATTTAGGAGTTTCTTCTACTTGGGTGTGAAAGGTCAGGTCTATAAAGTAGTGGATTGTGGGACTGGAAGTCTGTAATGGCTGGACAGCTTGTGCTGATCTTTTTGTTTTATGGGTATTAAGGGCACAATCTTTTGAGAAGTTGGCAAAGCAGCGACACCCCAAACTGCTGCAAACAATGCGGCTCTTCAGCTTCCAGATCCTTTCATCAGATTCTCATTTATTGCATCCGATGGTAGGCCGTGACATGTGCGGAGATTAAACCCCAGACGGAGCAGTGCTAAGGAGAGTTCTGGACTATACCCTGGATTCTGCCCAGTTATATCTATACCAATATAACCTATAGCATGTGACCGCTGCAGCCAATCACTGGCCTCTGTGTCTATTACATGTCCCTGATTTCTCAGAGTGAGTAATCTATAATTTACCAATTAATTTCATCCCCAGCTGCTCTATTACTGCGATTTATTTCTTTACTTGGCTTTAGGGTCCATTCACAAGTCCGCAACTGTTTTGCGGTCTGCAAAACACGGATGCCGGCCATGTGCGTTCCAATTTTGCGGACCGCACATGGCCAACTCTGTAAGGCTCCATTCACACGTCCTGTTTTTCTTTCCTGATTCGATCCTGATTTTTTTTCAGGACCCATTGAAATGAATGGATCAGGATCGAATCAGGAAAGAAAAACAGGACGTGTGAATGGAGCCTAATAGAAATGCCTTTTCTTGTCCGTGGATTTTTTTTTTTTTGCGGGGCCACGAAACGGAAGTGCGGATAACACAAAGTGTGCCTTGCGCATCTTTTGTGGCCCCATTGAAAATGAATGGGTCCACACCCGTTCCGCAAAATGATGCGGACGTGTGAATGGACCCTTAATTGGTGTCACATTATTACAAAATTACTTAAAGGGATTGTTCATATTGTCTCCTTTGCTGTCTTGATACATTTTTCCATCGCATTAGGCTAGGGCTACATGGCGACATATAGGGTACGACTACACTGCAACATGTAGCGCGATGTTCGTGTCGTGCAACATATTTTATAATGCTAGCCTGTGGTGTCGCACAAAAATCCATCTTGGTTAGGTTTTTCGCAATGTGTCGCAGTGCGACACCATAGAATAGCATTATAAAATATGTTGTGCGACAAAGGTCTAAAAATGGTGTAAAATGCGATAAAATAATACATTTTTGAACGGGTTATCCAGGATTAGAAAAACATATTGTCTCCCCCCCACCCCCCAAGAAAAAGATCAGTGACGCATCTGTCAACAGCTTGTGTGGTATTGCAGCTCAGACCCATTCACTTCAATGGAGCCAAGCTGCAATACCAAACACAACCTGTATACACGTGGGGTGCTGTTTCTTGAAGAAACCAACCATGTATTTCTTAGGCTTCATTCACACGTCCGAATTTGTGCACATCCTGGAAAACGGTCAGTTTTTTGCGGATCCGTTGTTCCGCAAAAAACTCAGTTTTTTAAGCACATCCGTTCCATTTCTCCGCAAAAAATGGAAAGGATGTATCCGTATGTCAAAAAAAAAGGATTTGATTCCTTCTTCCATTTTTTGCAGATCCACAAAAAACAGAAGGAGGAATCAAATTTTTATTTTATTTTTTTCTACCCTCCTGGAACGGAATCCGCAAATGCGGATGACATGCGGATGCCTTTCCGCATGTCTTCCGCATTTTTGGAGGTTCCATAGACTTGTATTGAGCTATGGACCGCTAAATCGGGATAGAAGTAGGACAGGAGGATTTCTTTATGCGGACAGTCGGAAACGGACACACGGATGCATTTTTTCGGGTCCCACTGAAATGAATGGATCCGCATAATTGTCAGAAATTGAGGAAACGGATGCGGATACAAAATACGGACGTGTGAATGGAGCCTTGTCCTGTACAGCTGAGGTCAGCAACCTTCGGCAATCAAGCTGTTGTGAAACTACAACTCCCAGGAGTTCAGATGACAGGTGTGCCTGCTGGGAGATGTAGTTTTACAACAGCTAGTGTGCCGGGGGTTGCATGAGGCTACGTTTTTTTTTTTTTTAGTGTGTGTTCACCTTTTAAGATTTCATTACTTTTTAGCTCAATCTTGTGTGTATTTTGGAGTTTTAATTTCTTGAATTATTCTCAGATGGTTCAGAAAATCGTAGGATTATTTTTATTTATTATTTTTTATTTTATTTTTTTTGCTCTGAAGGAATGGTAATGTGTAATCTAGATTAAGGCGGAAAGGTTAGAGTCTGGTACCATAAAGTGCAGGCCCTGTCGCCTTTCTATCTCCACTTTCATTCACCGCTCTCTGTTGTGTCTGTATTGTTTGGCAGTGGAAATAATTAACCCCGTATGCTATAGAACGTCTGTTACTCTTTCCCTCCCTGTCACGGCGAACAGGCCGGATGGAGGTTGAATATAAACGGGCCATTGTCTTTGGGGAACAATACATGAGTGTGCGGCATGTGGGGGGGGGGGAGTCTGAGTGATATGGGGCGAAAGAACGGAACTGATGGGCGACTGAAGTGGGTCACTGTCCGTTTTGAGGCGATGTGGACTGGTTTAGGGTGTGAACAGGTGGAGGGAATCTAGGTCATAACTGCACAGGACATAGTATCTCTGTACGTGGGCCACAGTGTAATATTTGTAATGAGGTCCCCGCCAACGTATAGCTGGCTTGTTTTGCAGTACTTTTTTTGTGGGGGAAGTGCCATAATGGACATATGGACTCGGTGCCCCGATAGCCTACTCTAGGGATGGCCAACCTGTGGCTCTCCAGCTGTTGCGAAACTACAACTCCCAGCATGCCCAGACTGCCTACAGCACGGCGTGGTGGAAATTACAACGGCTGGAGAGCGGCAGGTTGGCCAGGTCAATTAAAATGAGTTGGTGGCCCTTAATAACACCAAATCTAAGAAAGGGGTTGCACAAAAACATGGCCGCCCGCCCTGCACAACATTGCCGATCCTGTCCATGGGCAGTGTCTAGTATTACAGCTCAGTTTTACTGAAGTGAATGGAGCTCGGCTGCAGTACCAGACACAGCCCGTCTACAGCATTAGTGCTCTTTCCGGAAGAAGGTTTCTAATCCTGGACAACCCCTTTAAATTCTTCTTGCTTGGCACGCTTTACTAAGGAATGAAGCTTCAACGCAAACCACTGTCATTTTCCCCTATTGTGTTGTACCGCAGAAGGTTTTGAGCCATTACATTACTTTTTTGGTAATTTTCTGTCTGTCAAAAACTTGTAGCTAACCCTAACCGAGGAAAAGTAGGATATGCTGCCTTTACCTAGGATATAGATGCGACGAACAGTTTGGGTTACAACGTGTGAATTTTTTGCTTCTTGCCCCTTTTTAAGAATGTAACTCTCCCCCAGCCCCCCCCCCCCAAAATGTTTTTGAGTTGTCAGATTGCCTGCGAGTTGTACTAGAAATTCCCCCTCTATCTTATGTAAGGAATGTGTGTTTGCTTGGTCTTTTTCCTTGGTAAGTGTGCAGACAATAGACAAAAGTGGGTGAAATGCTTCGAAAGTGTCAGTCGTTGCATATTTTCGGTTTTAGACCTATGTACCTATACAATATTTACATGCCTTTTACTAACCGGTTGATACCAAGTCCAAACCATGATGTGGGGATGAGGCAGGCGGTGAAGACTTCCTGGACAATCCATAGGAAACCAGTGAGGAGAAATGTCCACAATGTTTTGGCCACTTGTGTGGTCACCGTATACTGTATACTTGACCATTAGCTATGAGTTATTTTTGGGCTGCTTTTTTCTAACAGTCTCTTCTTGAGTGAAGATTTTGATATTTTGGGTCAAATTCCCAGATGACACTGTATATGGGCAGCGTAGAACCACTGAAGACTGCCTGCTTTGTCTTGCCGTCTCTAGCCCTTGAAATTTCTTTGCTAATGTTGGTCGCACATGACCAGCTTCTAAAACCTAGATTGACGTATCGGACGTGATTTTTAGATTTTTTTTTTTTTTAAATTAATGAGAATCAGATGGTATTGACTGCCCGGGCATCACTTACATGATCAGTGAGTCAGATGTTCCATGGCTGGAGGGTTGGCTTACCAACTGCTGGCGCACATGATATAAGTGCGCTCTAAAGTACTTTTCATCAACCCTACTGGCAATCTGTTCAGTACATTACCATTGAGCTGATCATGGTCTTGGTATGGGCAGATATCTAGAGCCAGGTATTGAATGTGTCTAGAAATTCAATGTGGGCTTTTTATTTATTTTTTTTTTTTTAGGTATATGAAAGTCAAAGCTCCTGAATTTGTTTGGCCTAGAGAATTCTTAAAGGGGTTTTCCTGGAATTAACTACTGATGATGTCTCCTCAGGATAGGTCATCAGTATCTGATCGGTGGGGGTCCGACAGCCGGGACCCCCACCGATCATCTGTTTGAGAAGGCACCGGTGAGCATCAAGGCCTTCTCCCCAATCACAGCGCCGTACATTGTACAGCGGCCGTGCTTGGTATCGCACTCAGCCCCATTCACTTTTATGTGGCTGAGCTGCTCCAAGGCCACGTGACCAATGAACGTGACGTCACTGGCCTAGGAAAAGCTGAGAGAAGGCCTCGGCGCTCACAGGAGCGCCGGTACCTTCTCAAACAGCTGATCGGCGGGGGTCCCGGGTGTCGGACCCCCACGATCAGATACTGATGACCTATCCTGAGGATCGCTCATCAGTAGTTAACTCCCGGAAAACCCCCTTCAACATTTCAGTCATAGCCAATTTTGGATCCACCAACAATCTTGTGTCCAGTTTCTTCTTTCCCAAATTGTCCCTTAACGGTCCTTTTACAAGAACTGATTATCGGTAGCCGGTAGTTGAACAGCACTCGAACAATCAATCATCTGATGAATGTTTGTTTCACAGATATGGCCATACACATATTAGTCCCTTTTGGCCATTACAGCTGTACAAACTGGCACACACGTTCAGTGGAGTCAGGCTATGGACGAAGGATCTTTCTGAGAACGTTCTTTCAAGAAAATATATTTCGTCCACGAACGATCTTTCTTTGAACAAAAGATTTTTTTTGTCGAACTATCGGGTGAAAATATTAAATACGGCCAACTTCTTTTCAGATGAGAATGGTCTGAGGACATTTGATCCCGGTATCGATCACTTGTCCCCATACAGCGGCAGTGATTGATGCCTGTAAATGTTGCCCGGAATGGTCTGCTTTATTATTCCTGCTAGAAGTTATGAATGAATTACTAGCAGTCTGCAGTAAGGGTACAGAGGGGAGGTAACCAGTTGGGGGTTTGTCCCTGCACAGACTCACTCTATCCAATCAGTGCTGCCATTTTCAGACTGTGCAGGTACACCTCCCCAGATGGTTACCTCCCCCTCTGTACCCTTACTGCAGACTGCTAACAATTCATTCATAACTTCTAGTAGAAATAATAAAGGAACGGCACAACATAGAGACATATTATTTCCGATAACCTGTCAGATCATCTGTACGTGTAAAAGGACCCTTAAATTGGCAGGTCCCTAGTAATTGTGCACCATAAAGCTGTTGATGAATTATTAGATATGTGTCCCGGTAGATATCTCATGTCTATTGCCAAAAGTAGTCCTTCAATACTACCGGGTTTTCAAAATGACTGGCTTTCATTGTGTTGAATTCAGTCTTCAACTTTGTCCTTGAACTGCTTCTTCTCGACTTGTATAGATAAGCAAGGGAAGAACCAGATACTTGGAAGCAATCAATACAATCAGTCATATCGTATGGGTCAAGGGTAGAGGCCTACTCATAAAATCTACATTTGCCAGGAACATTTCGAAAGAAAATACTCATTTTCTCATCATGTCAAAACCAATCAATCTAAGGAAGTTTAACAGGAAGAAAAATCTTTAGAAAATTACTCCTGAAGGCTCTGGTGGAAGACATTCTGCATAAATTGGCACGACATGGATAATCCAGCCGATCAGTGTCTCTCATACATTGAGTTTCTGGATTTATGGGAAAAGTGGAACGGACCCAATTGGTCAGTGACCTTCAGTGTGTCCCGGCATCCACTTAAACTAGGAGAGTGATGAGGAATGAATGGGGCATTAGGAAAGAGGCTGTCCCACAAATCTTCATGGTTTTCTAAATGAGTATTTTTTTTTTTTTTGTCAAGAGTTCTTCTTTAAAGAGGACCTGTCACCGCTCCTGACATGTCTGTTTTAATAGCTTCATGCATTCCCCATGTAATAACCATTTTGGAACATCTATTCTTATGTCTCTATGTTGTGCCATTCCTTTATTATTCCTGCTAGAAGTTATGAATGAATTGCTAGCAGTCTGCAGTAAGGGTACAGAGGGGAGGTAACCAGTTGGGGGTGTGTCCCTGCACAGACTCACTATCCAATCAGTGCTGCCATTGTCAGACTGTGCAGGTACACACCCCCAACTGGTCACCTCCCCTCTGTACCCTTACTGCAGACTGCTAGCAATTCATTCATAACTTCTAGTAGAAAAAATATAGGAACGGCACAACATAGACCCATATTATTTCTACTAGAAGTTATGAATGAATTGGTAGCAGTCTGCAGTAAGGGTACAGAGGGGAGGTGACCAGTTGGGGGTGTGTCCCTGCGCAGACTCACTCTATCCAATCAGTGCTGCCATTGTCAGACTGTGCAGGTACACACCCCCAACTGGTTACCTCCCCTCTGTACCCTTACTGCAGACTGCTAGCAATTCATTCATAACTTCTAGTAGAAATAATAAAGGAATGGCACAACATAGAGACATAAGAATAGATGTTCCAGAATTGTTATTACATGGGGAATGCATGAAGATGTTAAAACAGGAGAGGTGACAGGTCCTCCTTAATCTAGAAATTACAAAACACATCACATTTCATGAAGCTTTACTAAATCAATTTAGTTAGGCTGAAATCTAATAGATATGGTGGTAGCCCAACACTGCCCTACTGGGAGGGAAGAAGGATTGGACATGTTGGTTGCTACTTTTTTTTTTTTTTTTGGAGGATGATATGATTGAGATGGACATGAGTATGGTTGGCTTTTATTTACTGAATGTCTCTTTAGTGTACTTGGTATTCTCTTGTCTACCCATGAGATGTTGGTTAGTAGATCCAGACACTTTTAATGGCATCGGCAGCCAATTTAATGCCATTTGACACCTACAGCCAGTCTTGGGCATCTAGGGTCACTTCAATGTTGGCTGGATCTTCCAACAAATGTTTCACGTCAACAGCAGTGTTACTCCCTGTCGTACAGTGATTGAGAGGGTACATAAAGTGATTTGGAGATATGTTTGATAAGATTTGGTGCCTCTATCTGCTGAGCATCTAAGTATTTTTCTTGATTTTTCAGGGGTCTCCAGTACTACGGAGTGTGCGTGTGGGCGAAACCACTTCACATGTGCAGTAAGCGCCTTTGGAGAATGCACGTGTATCCCGGCACAATGGCAATGTGATGGTGATAATGACTGTGGGGACCACAGCGACGAAGATGGCTGCAGTAAGTAACATACATGTGTGTCATAGGTTTATACCCATGGTGGCCAGTATCGCTCAAGATCCATATATGCGTCAAAGTCCAGAACGGTTCAGTGATATTATCCCCCCCAAAAAAAAGATGGTTACATCCGAGTGGCTGCTCAAATGTTCCTCTTGGTGGAGTAGAGACCAGTGCATGTCCATGCAGGAGTAATAAGTTGGGTTAGGTCAGGTCTACACGCCCATGATTTAGGCTCCTGAATGAAAGCTAGCCATTTCAGTGGTTCCCTTAAGACATCCTTGGTAAATAGTATTTGTAGTACATATGATTTCGCCTCCTTCTTTCAGTGTTGCCCACCTGCTCTCCTCTGGACTTCCACTGTGATAACGGGAAGTGCATTCGTCGCTCATGGGTGTGTGATGGGGACAACGACTGTGAGGATGACTCCGACGAGCAGGATTGTCGTGAGTACTCTTAATAATAATAATAACTGGCTTGTCCATTGTGTCTGTGGTGCCAGTATGTCTGACAGAGGCCTCTTCTAGGGTCAATTACAGAAAACCTGCTGACCCAAGTATGTTTTTGGGACCTGCATTGGATTCAAACCACTGAATCACTGTGTCGTCATATTTCTAGTCTTGTTTCTTTGCAGACTATGTCTATACCATGATACAAGCTAGTAGATAGTAAGTTCTACCTGTTTCCCACAGCTCCCAGAGAATGTGAGGAGGATGAATTCTCCTGTCAAAATGGATACTGTATCCGAAGCCTGTGGCACTGCGATGGGGACAACGACTGTGGAGACAACAGCGATGAGCAATGTGGTAAGACTGGGTTCAGCAATGTATACTCTTATATGGTCCATCTTATGTGCCCCTAACATTAGGTAATGAGTAAAACAGGTGATGTAAAGACAATTCTACATTGTACGACGACGCCCAGATTCGTTCTTGCTGGTTGTCACAGATCATTTTGAATTCAACACTTGACTATCCTCAATTTGAGGTCCATATTTATAAAATTAAAGGGGTTGTCCATAGGATGGGGGATACGTGTCTGATCAACGGGTGTTTCAAAACTACTAGGACCACCAAGGATCACAGATCTTGTCTGGTAATAAATTGAGATTATTAAGGCATGACTTTGGCACAAGGAGACCAAACACCATGAAGATCTAAATTTATTCTGATCTAAGTTTATTCAGGAAGTACAGCTGATTTTATACCAAAATGAATCCTACAGAATTACATAAACACAATAGGGACTCTCATCCCCTTGGAATTAATTAGCAGAACTTTAAATGGCATCAGCTCATGACTAAACGATGGTAACTCTTACGGTCTTTCATGACTTTCGCTCCAGTTTCAGTGTCCGAAACAGAAGATTTTTAAGGAGAAGTTGTCATCTGACAACCGCTTTGAAACTAATTCAATTATTAGAAATTCAGCTAAAATGAACCAAGTGATCATTCCATACTAAATTTCTTAAAAACCTCTTTATGGGACTAATGGAAATAGAACAGCGCTTCTGGGGAAGTCCCCTAGATTGAAGACTGGGGCGGCAGCGTGCTGAAATGACAGCCACCCAATGTATACAGACCTCCCCATTCTTGTGGTCAGTGTGGGTTCCAGCAGTCGGACCTCCGTTGATGAAATGCTGACCCCCATATCCTATGGATAGGGAATACGTTAAAGAAGAACTCCCGCAAAAAAATGTATTCCATGTCCTGCTAGAAATGTACATGATGTAATCTGTAGTGAATGTCATTTTCTTACCAGTGTCTGTATTTGTGAGTTCTCATCTGTGTCATGTGACCAGCAATCAGACTCACCAACTCACACAGCGTCTTATGTGTGGACAGGAAGTCTATTTCTCTATGCATTCCTATGGGAGCCTCACTTTCAGTTTCATAGGAATGAATAGAGCAGTGACTGGCTTCCTGTCCTGGGTCAGTTGGAGGTCAGGGAGTTGGTTACAATTAGAAGAGAGGGGATAACTCAGAATTAGTCTCTGATAAGACGATTACATTGACTACAGATTATATCATGCAGCTTTCTAACAGGTCAGAGAATAAAAAATTTTTTTGATTGTTCTTCTTTAAATCTTGCACAACCCTTTGTTGGTCACAGTAGATGAAAAGGTCCACAGAACGGTGGCTTTCTAAGTGTAGCTCTGACAGCTCATTAACGCTAGGTGCAATTCAGAGCAAATAGGTTGTCAGCTTTATCAAAAACATGATATAGGTTTAGTTAATGAAATGTAAGGGAAGTAATGGATTGCTAACCAAATATTTGCTCGTGGTTCAAACACGTTTTAAGGTCGCTCCTTTGATGTTTTCTTGCTTTTGTAAAGCTATGCAGGCGAGTCTAGGGCGTTTATGTGTGTTATATTACAATTAAGAAGGCCATGCGCCTTCAGTAGATGTCAGCCGAGTGTTTTTCCACCCTACACCCATCTCTTCTGACTCCCTCGTACACACCCAGTTCAGCCAAGTGTGTATGGGTTTTCAATGAGAAGAGAAAACTGTTGTCATGCAATTGTATGGGCGGAACATAAAACCTTTGATGGATCCTTGAATGATCCAGATCAATGCACAGTAGGGGCTTGTGGGAGAATTCCATCTTAATCACCAAAGTTATCTTCCCTCCTAGATATGAGGAAATGCTCAGACAAGGAGTTTGGTTGCTCTGATGGAAGCTGCATTGCCGAACATTGGTTTTGTGATGGAGATGCTGACTGCAAGGATGGATCTGATGAGGAGTCTTGTCGTAAGTGATCTCTCTCTCCTCATGGGTCTACTGTACATCATCTGTTCTCTAAGAGAGTATAGTTGGGTTGAGTCTTTAAGAAGACTTCTCAAGAGAAGACCACTACTGGTGTAGGAACTTAAAATGTGTAGCGATCTATCCAATGGGATGTGATGTCTTAGGATTGAGCAAGTTGTCTCCCTAACATGCAGCAGATTTCTGTGGTACCTGCCACCAGTAGTGAACCATTTGGTGCAGTCACTGATTTTGCGATCTCCCACAGCCTCTGATGTTCCAGCCCCCAGCTGTAGCACAGAAGAATTTCAGTGCGCCTATGGACGATGCATTTTAGACATTTACCACTGCGATGGCGATGACGATTGCGGAGACTGGTCCGATGAGTCCGACTGCTGTGAGTACAGCTGCCTCTCCTCTGTCATGTCTCCAGGCTTCTCTGGTTTCCCCTCACCTCTGATGCCACTTGGCCTTTTCAGATCGCTCGTGCCTGTCCTTGGCACCGGGATTTGGTTTGCTGTAGATATCTTCTCTCCTTACTTACGATATTAAACGCATATACATTAACTTTACAGCATCCCATCAACCGTGCCGCTCTGGGGAATTCATGTGCAACAGTGGACTGTGTATCAACTCGGGCTGGCGCTGTGACGGGGACGCGGATTGTGACGATCAGTCCGACGAGAGGAACTGCAGTAAGCATATGGAATTTGTATTGTGAATTGTGCCGACTTATTCTCAACTATTTTTGAAGGGGTTCTGCACTTTGAAACAAAAATGTTTTTGTTCGAGTCCCTGAAAATAAGTTGGATGTCCCATTGCCATCCGTCTGCAAAATTTTGGGGTGGACCCTTTTCCAGTGTTTCAGAACCTTGCAGCTGGGTGATCTGGCCTAGTTCAGAATGAATTGTAGACCCTGAATTTAAAGTCTGAAAAAATCTGAAATTTCCTCTCCCTCATTCTGCATAAACAGTTTAGTATTTGGGGTATACAATAAGAAAGGCTGAAAGCAGATAGTGGCGGCCCTTGCAGTTTGTGGAACTCATGCCCACTGCCACTCCATTTAACGCTGTAGAATGCAAGTGCTAATAAATTTGGTGCAGAAGGAATTTAGGTTAAGACTCGTGCATGCAATGTCATTTTTGGTAAATCTGCCCCCTCGTGCCCGGTATTTGATGTAATAGGAGGCCATGTTCTCTGTAAACCCCACAGCGACTTCAGTGTGTACAGCTGACCAGTTCCGATGCGGCACAGGCCGATGTGTTGGGTTGTCCTGGAGATGTGACGGTGAAGACGACTGCTCCGATAATAGTGATGAGATGGGATGTGAAAAAACTGGTGAGTTCCAAAGGGTCGTAAAAATAGATTGTCTGGAGCTAAACTGAGTGTCGAATGGTTTACGGTTGGGATGAGAATGGAAAGGGTTCAGGGTCAGATGGATGAGGCTGTCCAATGAAAAGCAAATGTCCAACCAAGGGTCAAATCAGACAGGGAAGGTCAGTATGAATGGTCAGGGCAAAGATGAAAGGTGAATGTGAAAGGTCAGGTCAAGATGAGGTCAATCTGGCATGGTGTATGGAACGAGGGTCATAATGGATCCCTGTTAATGTAATTATTCCTAATAAATCTATCTGAATTTACTTGCATGGTGCAGTTGTGGTATATCGCCAACAGGAGGCGCAGTCATACATTATGTCTCATCCATGACAGGAGCTCCACAATGTGCTCAGGACCAGTTCTTGTGCAGTAATGGCCGCTGCATCGGACAAAGGAAACTGTGCAATGGAGTCAACGACTGTGGCGATGGCAGCGACGAGAGCCCGCATCAAAACTGCAGTGAGTACAATTCTACCAGGCCGTAATATTCTATTTTATCACAACTCACAACTCCATGAAACTTCAACTTTTTCGGACAATTTGTTGCTACTGTTGTGATCTTTTGATGATGTCGAATTTATCATTCGCTCTTCTTGTTTTCTCAGGACCCCGCACTGGAGATGAGAACTGCAACCACAACAATGGGGGCTGTGCTCAAAAGTGCCAGACCGTTCGGGGGCTTGTGCAGTGCACCTGCCAGACTGGGTACAAGCTTATGGAGGATGGTCGATCGTGCCAAGGTGAGAAAGAAAAAATATTCTGACCCTATATATCAATATCCTTTAAAAGAGAGGCTTCTATATGGCAAATGTAAGGATTTTTTGGATGTTTTTTTCTGGGACTGTAATATTGATGACCTATCCCTATTAACACCAGATCAGTGGCGGTCCATTTCTCGGCACACCCTCGCTGATCTGTTACTGATGCGCTATCCTAAGGATAGGTCCCAGAAAAAACTTCTCTAATTACTGATGGTCTCCTTAACCTGGCCATGCATTTTAGATAAATTTAGGAAGCACTAGCCAACCATCTAATGTGTAAGGAGGTGTCAGGACAGATAAGGACCAGGCATGTTGGATTTCCAAAAGTGACTCACAGTGGTTTTGTTGCACCTCCCTCCGCCAAGTATACATGTTTTTAGCGGGGTTGGGAAAGATGGCTATCTAGTGTGTATGGCCAGTCTTGGGAGGGGTTTTGACTAATCATCAGCACTAAGTGAGTCCCTTATTTTTTTACATAGTGGTTCATCTGTATGTGTGCCTGTTAATGCAAGTAGATAGGACTGAGCTCCAGTACTCGGCACAGCCTCATTCATACATACAGACCTACGTCTGCTGCAATCCCCCCCTCTCCTTTCCCCGAGAAGGTGCCACACTTGACCATGGGCAGCCTGTGCCTGATATTGCAGCCTACCCCACGTTCACTTGAATGAGCTGCAATACCAGACACATCCCATGGACAGGAGTGCCACTTTTTCTGAAAAATCTAACTCTACTAACAAGAAGGTAGGAAATGCTGAAAAGTTGTAACTGATGCGTTCCTGATCCACACAGATGTAAATGAATGCGCGGAGGAAGGGTATTGTAGCCAAGGCTGCAGTAACACAGAAGGCGGCTTCCAGTGCTTTTGTGAGTCGGGATATCAACTACGACCAGATAAACGGAGCTGCAAGGCTTTGGGTAAGATTTCTCTACCAAATCGGTAAAGCAGTCATGTTCCCATCCTCAGTATTTTGATTCCAATAATCTGGGTTGGTCCCTTAATAACAGACTTTCTGGATTATTGACTCCTTCAGTCGGATTAAAAAAGAACTCCCGCAAAAAAAGTTATTCCATGTCCTGCTAGAAATGTACATGATGTTATCTGTAGTGAATGTCATTTTCTTACCAGTGTCTGTATTTGTGATTTATATCTCCCTGATATCTTTTATCTGTGTCATGTGACTAGGAATCAGACTCTCCAACTCACATGTGTGTGTACAGGAAGTCTATTTCTCTATGCATTCCTATGGGAGCCTCACTTTCAGTCTCATAGGAATAAATAGAGCAGTAACCAGCTTCCTGTCCTGGGTCAGTTGGAGGTCAGAGAGTTGGTCACATGACACAGCTACAATTAGAAGAGCGGGGATAACTTACAGATACAGTCTCTGATAAGAAGATTGCATTCACTACATCGACTACATCATGCACCTTTCTAACAGGTCAGAGAATAAATTTTTTTTGCGGGAGTTCTTCTTTAAAAATCTGTTTTAGCCTTTTATAACTGGATATAGACATTGGGGTTGGCCCACAAACATTTATTACCTATCTACAGAATCTCGGTGGGTGGGTGGGGGGTCTCTGGACTCCTGTTCTCATGATTGTGCCCCCAGCAACCATGCATTGATGGGCCAAGCCTACATCTGCTCACGGTGTCGGGCCGAGGTTCCTTGAGCCATCTACAACCATTGATTCTGAAGGCTGTCACCTCTCATTAATGTAGTGCTTATGACTTCATTTTTTTCTTCTTAGGGCCGGAACCAGTCCTGCTCTTTGCCAATCGGATTGACATTCGACAAGTTCTGCCTCATCGTTCCGAGTATACGCTGCTTCTTAATAATCTTGAGAATGCCATCGCCTTGGATTTCCACCATCAACAAGAGTTGGTCTTCTGGTCAGATGTCACGCTGGATCGTATCATGAGTGCCAACCTGAATGGTAGCAATGTGCAGGAGGTGGTGTCCACTGGTCTCGAGAGTCCAGGTACGTTGTAAGGAGGAATGCTAGGTGGTTCTATAAAGATTCGGGAATAGGTGATGTCCTCTGCATGCTTGCTTTCCATGGTTACGCATCTTGTAGCTGTCAGAAATTGGTGACAACTAGTAGTCCTGACATCAAATAACAATTGAGATGTCCTGTCTATAATATAAATTAAATCATGTGTTCCTCTTTTTTGGATTCAGGGGGTCTGGCCATTGATTGGATCCATGACAAGCTGTTTTGGACGGACTCTGGAACCTCTCGTATTGAAGTGTCTAATCTAGATGGGACTCATCGTAGGGTCATCCTCTGGAACAACCTGGAGAAACCTCGCGCCATAGCTCTGAACCCAATGGAAGGGTATGTGGGTGCCATTCAGTAATCGGGATGATTACAAGCAGAAATTCTTTTCATATTGTTCTGAAATGTTAACTTTTACAAAGATATTCACATCTCTTTTATTACGTTAGAATGATTCATTTTGATAGCACAATTTATTTGTGTACTTTTTTATTTCACGTGCATTTTTGTATCCCTGTAGCACCATCTACTGGACAGACTGGGGTAACACACCTCGTATCGAATACGCCAGCATGGACGGCTCAAATAGGCGCGTGATTGCTGACACACATCTCTTCTGGCCCAATGGACTGACCATCGACTATGCTGGGAGGCGAATGTACTGGGTTGATGCCAAACACCATGTCATTGAGAGAGCTGATCTTGATGGATCCAACCGCAAAGCTGTGATTAACCAAGGTTGGAAGCTCCTGCAAAATCATGCGGTTGTCTGCACACTGGGGCTGGGTGATCTTACAAAAAAAAATAAAATCTAGATTTTTTTTTTTCAACCCTATAGACTAATTTCGATTTGAATCTCGATTTTCTTATTTTTGTTAATTAAACTGAAAAAATAAATAAATTCTAAAATATTTTATAATATTAATAATAATTATAAGATATAAGTTATTTTCTTTATAGACACAACTTTTTGAAAATATATTACTACCATAATTGTACGTAACTTGACAGTTATGTACACAGTTCTTGTGTAAAATCAGTTACCCTGATTCTTTTGGATCAGGACAATGGATTTCCCATTTAATGCCATCCGTCAGCATCAGATGGCATCCATTGCCATCAGTTGGGTCGGTGTGCAATTCTTTTTTTTTTTTTTTTTTCACAGACAAAGAGTCCTGCAAGTCCAGCAATTTTTGTCCACGAAAAGAAAATGATTACACACCTAACTGATGCCAACGGACGGCATTAAATGTGAAATCCGTTGTCCTGGTCGAAAGGATGAGGGCAATGGATTTCACACAGCAAGTGTGAACCTAAAGACTGTGTACACCTTTGGGGGGCAACTTTTTTCTTATTGCATTGTACTTATTTTGAGCTAAAAATAATTTTTTTTCAATTGGTCTTTATTAAAAATATGGAGCCCTTTTTTCTGTTCAGAGCTGAGATGCTCTACTAGCAGGATCTGAATTTTTCTCTCTTTTCCATCAGTTGGAGAGCTGACGGCTCCTGCTCTCTGACATTATAAACACTCATTATAGCTCAGTTCTCATCTTACTGATAAGAATGTGGCTTAAATAAGTGTTTATGACTCTTTAGTAGTTTAGAGATGAGGTTTATAAGATAACCACACAGAGTGAAAGTACAAGTCACACAGTTAGAAAAACAGTTAACCCTTTGTGACAGAACAGCTCAATATTTTTAATAAAAGCCAATTGAAAATATAATTTTAAGCCAAAAATGAGTAAAGTGCAATCATAAACAAAAATTGCCTCAGAAAGTGTACATAGCCTTAAACTTTAGTGAAACTGCATGCACAAGGCAGCGATGGCGGGCCAGGCAAGTTAATCGATTGATCGCCCAGCCCTACAGCACACCCTGATAAGCTTGCTTGCTCATCTCTGTCCTCTGCTCTGCAGGACTTCCTCACCCGTTTGCCATCACAGTCTTCGAGGACAGTCTTTATTGGACTGATTGGCACACTAAAAGTATAAACAGCGCCAATAAGTTCACTGGAAAGAACCAGGAGGTGATACGAAGCAAGCTGCACTTCCCTATGGACATCCATACCCTGCATCCACAGAGGCAACCTGCAGGTGAGCCAATGTATTTCAGATCCTCCATCTTTTTTTTTTTTTTTTTACGACCATATATTATGTTCATGCCTAATTTACGCAATTTTTTTTCCCCACAGGAAAGAACCGCTGTGGCACTGATAACGGAGGCTGCTCCCACTTGTGTTTGCCCAGTGGAGACACATTTTCTTGTGCTTGTCCCAC
Source organism: Rhinella marina (assembly GCA_900303285.1). Classification (NCBI taxonomy): domain Eukaryota; kingdom Metazoa; phylum Chordata; class Amphibia; order Anura; family Bufonidae; genus Rhinella; species Rhinella marina. The sequence continues at coordinate 102,187 of ONZH01011037.1, read as the reverse complement.
TGGTTTCCGAAAGACTGGATCCAAGACCTGTGCACTAAGTAAGTACCATCTACAGAAGAAGAGACTTTTTCATACTGTATACAGGTTAAAAGGGTTATCTGAGATGCGCCACGACCCCTTGTGACTGCCACTTCTGGGATCACGTGCTCTACATTGGGCATGTGATCCCAGCCTGCTTGAACCCCCAGCACATACATGAGTTTGAATCTCGCACTCGCTATGAAGGTTGTAATCTCAAGCTGGGATCAAGTGATCCTGGAAGTGGTAACCGCCTGGGATAGTGGCGCATCTCCCAAGCTCTTTTTAACATGTTAAAGATGTAAGCATTTTACCAATTACAGGCCAGTGCCCCAAACTAAATATTTCAGGGGTCATTTACTAAAAATGACAATTTAGATGCCGGTCTTAATACTCCTACACTGGCGGTGGATGCACCGAAGTTATGTAGAGGCACCGGCCTCTACATAACTTCGGCACATAATTCACCGATGTACTCCTAGCTTAAATCTATGCCAGCTCCCTTGCTGGCATAGACTTAAGTAATTTTCTATGCCAAAAACTAGTGTAGAAAATGATAAATGAGACAGGCTCGCCTTCTTACATGCCCATGCCACACCCCGTTGACTACAGGATCTCCGAGTTTGTTTGTAGTCTGTTACCATGGAGACACTGATGTTTGCATGTGGGCTGTCTACACAAAACAGGGTATTTTGCACAGTTGCTCATTTTAGATGGTATTTACGTACCCTTTAGTGCTGATTATTAAAGGGGTTCTGTAGTTCTTTACAACTGATGATCTATCCTCTGGATAGATCATCAGCATCTGATCGGTGGCGGTCCGACACCCGGGACCCCCGCTGATCAGCTGTTTGAGAAGGCAGCGGTGCTGCAGGAGCGCCGCAGCCTTCTCTGTGTTTACCGCAGGCCCAGGGACGTCACGACTAGTTTCACTGGCCTGGGCGGGGCTAAGCTCTGTTCACATGAATGGAGCTTAGCCCCGCCCAGGCCAGTGATACTAGTCGTGACGTCACCGACACCCGGGACCCCCGCCGATCAGATGCTGATGATCTATCCAGAGGATAGATCATCAGTTGTAAAGAACTACAGAACCCCTTTAGTTACATGTGGTCTTGGCTTTTATCCTACCCACCAATGTCTTCTGTTTTGGTGATGGTCTCCTTACCAAATCACCTGCCGAACTAATATCTAAATGCCGTAGTCTTTTATATTAAATACAGTACGTTGAGTTCCCGCTTTAGCCATGAGCCCAAATTCCTGCATTTGCTCTGTATGCCGTTTTGAAGCTGAAGAATTAAGATGATGACCTTTGACCTTCGATCAGGTCTTGACAAGTTCCTGCTTTTTGCCCGAAGGACGGACATCCGGAGGATCAGCTTCGACACCAGTGACTTTTCCGATTTTGTCATCCCACTGTCCAATGTACGCAGCGCCGTTGCACTGGACTGGGATTCTGCCGATGACTACATGTACTGGACAGACACCAACGCGGACTCCATCAACCGTGCAAAGTCTGATGGTAGCGGCCAGGAGGTGAGGAGACTAGCAGTACTGTATATGACTATATGAAACTACTGGGAAAATACAGTTGTAAAATTTAGTAATCCAGAAGTTATGGTCATAATTTCCCGTGGACAATCTTGATTTTTTTGGGAGCGGAGAGAAGCAGTTACTATTTTGTATTCTTCAGGGCTCTCTATCCGTGCAAGTAAATTTTTATATGCTGTCTATAATCATCCAGTAATCTATAATATGATGTATGATGATATGTTCGTTACCATTCAGGTCCCATAAGTACCAGATTTAAGGAATTTTCTATAATTACGTGCTCACAGTCAATAGGCTGTAAAAGTTGCAAAACCTCTTAAAAATAAATCTTTAACTTTTTGTTTCTTCCCACCAGGTCATCATAGAGACCAGCTTAGAAAGTCCTGCTGGGTTGGCTATAGACTGGGTGACACAGAAACTATATTGGACGGATGCAGGTAAGAAATATAGGCACTAGGATCCTGCATCCTCCTGTTGCGGCAGGTCTTTGAGAGTTGTAGCACCCAGTCCATTAATAGGACCTTAACCTCCTTACAACCAAGCTAATTCTTGTTTTTGCGTATTGCATTTTATTTTCACCCCGCCTTCCACGAGCCTCATATGGGTTATATTGTTTGCAGGGCAAATTGTATTTTATTTTTTTTTTTAATGGCACCATGTAATTTACCATATCTTGGAAAACGGAAAAAAAAAATTCTTTGTGGGGTGAAACAAACTGCAATTCCGCCATGTGAGTTTGGGTTTTATTTTCATGGCATTCAATATGTGCTAAAAATGAGGACGGCCTTATTTTGTATGAATATGGTGATACCATATTTATGTAGTTTCTATAGTTTTACTGCTTTTTTTTTTTTAAATAAAAACCTTTAAAAAAATTTATTTGCGTCATCAAGTTTTGAAAGCCAAAACTTTTTTTTAGTTATTTCCATATATAATGCTGGGGGGGAGGGGGGGTGCTTGGTTGGCAAGGTAACAAAAATAAAACACTGAAAATTGCAGATTTTGACTTAAATTTTTTCCCCCCATTACCAGGTACACCATGTATGATATGATATATATATATATATATATATATATATATATATATATATATATATATAGTTTAATAATAATATACATTACATTATATTTAATAATGTGTGCTTTTTTTTATTGGTAAAATTGGGAAAGAGGGATGATTTGAATTTTTAAATATTTTTGTGTTTTTTAAATGTACTTTTTAGTCCCATTAGGGGACTTAGATTACACCCATAGATTGTACATTTATCAGGTGTACAATAGACTTCAATAGAACACTATTGCAGTTTATGGGATTATAATAGACTTTCTGTCAAGTCGCGCCTGTGTAATACTTCTTTTCCCTGTCAAGGCACTATAGGGAAAATTAACACTTACTAGCGAGTTTTCCTGATAGATTACAGCTGACTGTTGGGGTGGTCCTTCCAGATTTGTGACCTTTTATGTCTCTGCTCTCATTCAGGGACTGACCGAATAGAAGTATCTAATACCGATGGCTCACTACGCAGTGTACTGATCTGGGAAAATTTAGACCGGCCAAGGGATATTGTGGTGGATCCAATAGGCGGGTGAGAACTTTCAGAGTCTTGTAATGGCTTTCTTTTGTTTTATAAATCTAAAAGTGAGCATACCCATTTTCTGTTTTGAATAATACAAAATATTTTCCACCGTAGGTTCATGTACTGGACAGACTGGGGAGCCAATCCTAAAATAGAGCGTGCTGGGATGGACGCCTCTGGACGTATGGTCATAATCTCCTCCAATCTTACCTGGCCCAATGGACTGGCAATTGATTATGAATCCGAGAGGCTGTACTGGGCTGATGCTGGCATGAAGACCATAGAGACGGCAAAACTTGACGGTGCAGACCGTACGGTGAGTTGTCACTGGTGCTCTTTACTTTGAAGACACCGGTCAAGGACTAAAGAAGTAATAGCTTGTTGATGGGTTATTGTAGGCACTCATTGGTACAGACCTCCCTCATCCTTTTGGTCTGACCCTCTATGAAGACCGAATTTACTGGACAGACTGGCAGTCTAAGAGCATTGAGAGTGCGGATCGAAAGACCGGCCTTGACAGGAAAACTGTGAGAGAGAACTTGGAGAATCTTATGGATATTCATGTGTTTCACCGCCAGCGACCCAAAGGTATACCACCTCCCTTAATTAATATAATCCATTGATTTTGCTGTTGTATTGATTGATGTGCTTAAAGGGGTTGAAACAAACTTCTTCCCTATCGATAGGATGGGGGATAAGTGTCTGATTGGCAGGGGGCTGACGATGGGGACCCTTGCTGATCACAAGAACAGGGGTCTCTTCCCATATGAATGGAGCAGCAGGTCAAGCATGTTTGCCTCTGCAATCTTTGGAAGTCCATTGCGTTGACTGGAGCAGCAGCAGACATACATGACTATTACTCCACTCAGATGGGTTACACAGAGCCCCTGTTCTCGTGATCAGGGAGGCCACATTAGTTGGACCCCTGCCAATTGGACCCTGGAGAGGGACTGTGTGTGTTTTGTGGGACAACCCCTTTAAAGGAATGCTCCTACCAAAATTTGTATACCTAGTGCAGGGATCTCAAACTCGTGGCCCTCCAGCTGTTGCAAAACTACAACTCCCAGCATGCCCCAATAGCTGTAGGCTCTCCTGGCATGATGGAAGTTGTAGTTTTACAACAGCTGTAGGGCCACGAGTTTGAGATCTCTGACCTAGTGCATTGCCTGAGGGGTTGGAGGACACAAAAAAAGAGAATCCCTTATGTTGTGCATTGAGAAAACTGTTTTGCCCAGAGTGTTCCTCGTGACCACCTCTGGGGACAGGAATCTGCATTGGAGCATACGTCTTGCGTACAGTGACCTAGAATATAACGTGAAAAATAATTAGCATCTTTCTATTTTCCACAGTTCACTCGGCTTGCTCCATAAACAATGGCGGCTGCAGCCATATCTGCCTTCTCTCTCCCCACCCGAAAGGCCACAGCTGTGCCTGTCCCACTGGGGTAAACCTGCAAGCGGATGGCAGAACCTGTTCCTCAGGTGACTTATAGCGTTTTATTTTCTTTTAGTCACTTTTCTTGTATAGGATGCAATTGTTTTTAACCCCTTTCTCCTCTCACATTTGTTTCCAGGCATGGACCGTTTCCTTATCTTCGCCAGGAGGACAGACATCCGCTCTGTTTCTTTGGATATCCCATATTTTGCCGATGTTGTACTTCCGATAAATGTGACCATGAAAAACACAATTGCTGTTGGGGTGGATCCTGTTGATGGTACGTTATCCGCATAGTTTACCAAAGTTGAGGATGCCTGGGGATCGGAGGGAATTCTAGACAGAAACTGGTGGAGAACAAGTGATCGGTAGTATATTCATGATGCTTCATTCTCGTAGGATTGGTGTATTGGGCGGACAGCACGCTTCGTAAAATTAGCAGAGCGGCGCTTGATGGATCGAATCACCAAGATATAATGACTACAGGTAATGAACTACCCAATAGCAACTCTTTGAGAGTACCTTCAAGTAAATCTAGATGACGAATATATTAATTCTCTCATAATTGACTGCTGCTGTATCCCAGGTCTGGTGACCACAGATGGTCTGGCAGTGGATGCAATAGGGCGCAAAATATATTGGACAGACACTGGAACCAACAGAATCGAAGTGGGAAATTTGGATGGTTCGATGAGGAAAGTTCTTGTTTGGCTAAATCTGGGAAGTCCCCGAGCAATCGCCTTGTATCATGAAATGGGGTAAGGGACAAAAAATAAATGACATTTTTGAGACCACTGGTCATCTCTCGTGACTGGCAAAGGTACCATTTAATTTTTATTTTTTTTTGTTCCTGTTAGATATATGTACTGGTCAGACTGGGGAGAGAATGCCAAGCTGGAAAGAGCAGGAATGGACGGTTCAGACCGGAAGGTGTTGATCAGTATGAACTTGGGGTGGCCCAATGGACTAGCGGTGGACAAAGCTGGCTCTCAACTTCTTTGGGCTGATGCCCATACAGAGGTAGGTTTAGCGTTGGTGTCTGTAGTCTGCTTTTTAAGTGAAAGCACTATATTTATGTTGTGCCATCATTAAATCAGAACGCAACCCTTTTTCTAGATTTCTTTATTTGTATGTTCTGGTCCTCGAAATTCTCTCCTAAAGGGCTTTCCTTTTCTATTCAGAGAATAGAGGCCTCTGATTTAATGGGAAGGAACCGACGCATCTTGGTTTCTCCGGTCCAGCATCCATATGGTTTAACTCTCCTTGGAGCACATATATACTGGACAGACTGGCAAACGCGTAAAATCCAACGGGCAGATAAAGACACAGGGGCAAACGTTATTGTGGTCAGAGACAATCTGCCCGGGCTGATGGACATTCAAGCAGTAGACCGGACTCATGCTTTGGGTGAGTTCATTCATCATCTCTGAGGTCTAATATAGTATAACACTGTCACTGTGCCATCAGCCTCCATGTTTTCTGTCTGTATGTGGCTCCTAACGTCTTCACATCCTTCCCACAGGATACAACAAGTGTGGGGACAGAAATGGCGGGTGCTCCCACCTCTGCCTTCCAAACCCCGTCAGCTACTCCTGTGCCTGCCCCACCGGTATACTGCTGAAGGACGATGGTAGAACGTGTGACCCGTCCCCTGATACCTACTTGCTCTTCTCCAGTCGCGATTCCATCCGACGTATCTCTCTGGACACAGAGGACTACACTGATGTCTATGTCCCCATTAAAGGACTGAACAATGTGATCTCTTTGGATTTTGACAGCGTAGAAGGCAAAATCTACTACACGGATGTTTTCCTGGATGTGATCAGGTGCTGAGGGAGGGTGCACGTTGCGATGTTTTCTCTGTTACTTGACATTTCAAGGCTTTTGTTTTTCTTCTTGAAATTATCTAATTATCAGGACAGTTGCCAAAGGTTAATGAAGCTAGATCCATGGCAGTCCGATGACTGCTGTGCCAGCTTCTGATTAAAGAGGGGTTGTCTCACAAACAAAACCTCTGTTTGTATGCCGTTAGGTCATGTTGATTTCATATAGGGGAGTCCATTGCTCTGCATACTCTTGAAACAGAGTTAAAGGATGTATTGACCTTGTGCAGTTTTGTACGTGCTGAATATCTTTGTTCCTATTAGGAGAGTGGATCTTGAAGGAACTGCTATGGAGACAATCATTGGTGAGGGGCTGAAGACCACGGATGGTCTGGCTGTGGACTGGGTGGCAAGAAATCTATACTGGACAGACACTGGTGCAAACACCATTGAGGTGTCGCGGCTGGATGGGAGATATCGGAAGGTTCTCATCAACAACAGCCTAGATGAGCCTCGAGCTATTGCTGTGTTCCCAAGAAAAGGGTAAGGACGTGACTAGTCTCCGGCTTCTTCTTCTCTTTGATGATGATGATGATGATGTGAAAAATAATTTTCCTCTTGCTGCTGCAGGTATTTATTCTGGACCGATTGGGGTCATGTTGCGAAAATTGAGAGGTCTCACTTGGATGGTTCTGACCGCAAAGTCATCATTAATACGGATCTTGGGTGGCCCAATGGACTGACTTTGGACTATGACACCCGTAGGTCAGTGGTCAAGCCTCATAGTATACCTGCATGTGTTTTTAAAGTGGTCCTTCAGTCAAGAGCTCAAAAATTATACCTAAGTCAGTACTTGCTCTGCTGCGGCCTGTCAACGATGAGATAGGAGGTGCGTCTCTGACTACCTCAGGCACACTGTAGGCATGGTAGCTAAACTGTAGTCACCGTATAAAGTGGAGCTCCGCTAAAAAGCAGCCAAGCGGAAAGATCGGAGGGGAAATACATGACAGGTCGTCATCCCCTGTAGACACTAACTTATCATTTTTGACTTCTTGACTGGAGAGTCACTTTAAATGATGGCTTCTCATTGTACATTATATGTATATTTTCCAGAATTTATTGGGTGGACGCTCACTTGGATCGCATAGAAAATGCTGATCTGAATGGCAAGACCCGTCAGGTGCTCGTCAGTCAGGTGTCTCACCCCTTTGCACTCACCCAGGTAAACCTTCTGTGAGATCCTCTGTTACTTTGACATACATAGGGAGCACTAAATTAGTTCTTTATCCATACCTTTGAATGTATTTTCTGTTGATATTTTTTTTTAACAAACAGGAGGGCCGCTGGATCTACTGGACTGACTGGCAGACAAAGTCCATTCAGAGGGTGGACAAATACTCGGGAAGAAGTCAAGAAACCATTTTGGGGAACATGGAAGGATTGATGGACATCATTGTGGTGTCTCCACTGAGACAAACTGGTAAGGAACGGCTCACCATTTGTTAAAGGGGCTCTCCAAGAATTAAGAAAATGAAAATACTTAAAGGGGTTCTGCAGTTGTTTAAAACTGATGATCTATCCTCTGGATAGATCATCAGCATCTGATCAGCGGGGGTCCGACACCCGGGACCCCTGCCGATCAGCTGTTTGAGAAGGCAGCGGCGCTGCAGGAGCGCCGCGGCCTTCTCTGTGTTTACCGCAGGCCAGTGATGTCACGACTAGTATCACTGGGGGGGGGCTAAGCTCCATTCATGTGAACAGAGCTTAGCCCCGCCCAGGCCAGTGATACTAGTCGTGATATCACTGGGCCTGCGGTAAACACAGAGAAGGCCGCGGCGCTCTTGCAGCGCCGCTGCTTTCTCAAACAGCTGATCGGCAGGGGTCCCGGGTGTCGGACCCCCGCCGATCAGATGCTGATGATCTATCCAGAGGATAGATCATCAGTTTTTAAACAACTGCAGAACCCCTTTAAATATGACTTCATTATAAATATATTACCAAATATCTTTCATTATTTATAATGGCTCATTTTGTCCAGAGAGCAATGATTAGGAGAAACAAAATGGCTGCCGTCCTACTTGTCCACACAAAACCTGTCCTAATCACACAGAAGGACAAGTTAAAGAGCTGCGCCATCTTCCTCTTACTTGTCAGGGATTATGATCCTGAATACAGCTGATCTTCAGATGAATCTCTGTAGGAATGGAGTTCATGAGGAGACATGAAGTACAGAGAGAAGGTGGGGGTGTGGATAATGAGCAGCAGCTCTTGTGTGCAGTCTCCATTACCACAGTCTGTCCTGTCCGTCCTTTCTGTACTTCATATCTCCTCATGAACGCCATTCCTACAGAATTTCAGCTGAAGATTTTATTAGCTTTATTCAGGATCATAACACTTGACAGGTAGAACAGAGAGGAGGATGAAGCAGCTCTTTACCTCAGTATCGTGAAGTAACTTGTCCTGCTGTGTGATTAGGACAGGTTCTGTGTGTACTAATAAGATGGTGGCCATTTTATTTCTCCTAATGATTGCTCCATAGACTAAATAAACCATTATAGCTAATGAAAGGTATTTGGGAATATATTTATACTAAAGTAATATTTAAGTATTTTCATTTTCTTAATTCCCGGAGAAGCCCTTTAAGCCTTTATTACGACCGGTCATGGACTAAACGTTTGCTGTTCTCCTCCTTGCAGGTAGCAACCCCTGTGGAGTTAATAATGGTGGTTGCTCCCACCTTTGCTTGGCTCGAAGTTATGACTTTGTCTGTGCTTGTCCAGATGACTTGGTGAATGAAGTCTGTTCAACCAGTGAGTATCCGGCTTCTTGCTGCATCATTACTGTACAGTGCCCTTCGTTTCGGTTTGCGGCGATTGCATTGATCGGGCATGCCCTATATTGAGGTTTCACCAAGGTTTCCAAGGTTTTTACATCAGCAGCCAAGGGCTAGGGCACAATTGTCACCTTGACTCCATATTTTAGTGTCAAATATCCATTTCCTGAGGTTTTTTTTTATTTTTTCAGTTCCTGGATTTTTACCTTCACCTCCTCATCCAACAAACAACAGCGAGAAGATCTCTGGCCCATCAAGTCCTAACACCCAGGGCGAGCGAGCAGACAGTACACCGGGGGTGACATCAGGAAGGTAGGTGTCTTGTGAGATTTTTGTCGGATATTTAAAAAATGAGATTACTGGTTTTAAGTATCCGCCCTCATCCTTCTCTTTTGTGTATTTTAGCTGCTCAGACGCTGAGGCCTCAGTAGGACTGTGTACTCACAACGGAGCGATCCCAGCCAGTGCAGGTATGGGGAGAACCTAGTTCTTTCTGGTGTACACCCAAGTTAGGTTCCAAGATTTAAAGTGGTTTTCTACCAAACTTATTCTACGAAGTCTCCAGGGACGTCGGGAAGAACTGACTTCGCCTCATCGGAGGCCGTACATTTTAATGCTGTACGGAGACTGATCTCCGTACAGCATTAATCCGAAGTTTTGAGTAAGGCTTCATTCACACGACCGTATTTTGTTTCCGTGTCCATTCCGTTTTTTTTTGCGGACCATATGCGGAACCATTCATTTCAATGGGTCCGCAAAAAAAACGGAAGGTACTTCATGTGCATTCTGTTTCCGTATGTCCGTATTTCCGTTCCGCAAAAAAGATAGAACATGTCCTATTCTTGTTCTTTTTGCTGACAAGGACAGGACATTATTACAGTGGATCCGCAAAAAAAACGGAAACACGGATGCCATACGGAGCGTCATCTGTTTTTTTTGCGGATCCGCAATTTGCGGACCGCAAAACACATACGGTCGTGTGAATGAAGCCTAAAGCGACTTTTGACTCTCGGAACCAAACCTCGCTTCGCTCATCACTATTTGTAATTGCATATATAAAGATGTGGCCTTACTGATATTTTTTTTTGTTTTTACTAGGGGACAAACTGCGTGTACCTCACATCATCGCTGGATCACTGTCTCTCTTGTTCCTACTCCTTTTGATCTGTGCTCTGCTGATTTACAGGTGTGTACATAGGCTTACATGGATAATCGTTACCCTAGAACAGTGGTGGCGAACCTATGGCACGGGTGCCAGAAGCGGCACTCAGAGCCCTCTCTGTGGGCACCCGCACCCTGGATAAAGTCTAAGGTGTACTAATATGTCTTAGACTTTCCCTGCCATTCATCAGCGCAGGGCACACTATGAACAGCACAGGCAACACATTGAATGTAGGCAGGCTATTATAGCTACATTTTAAAATACATAGAAGATATACTGTATCGAACTGTAGTATTCAAGTTAACTTGCAGTGTTGGCACTTGGCGATTAAATAAGTGGGTTTTGGGTTGCAGTTTGGGCACTCCATCACTGCCCTAGAATAATAGTTACACTAGAACATGCCATCAATGTCAGATAGGTGCGGGTTCCACCTCTTGGACCTGCTCCTACTTAGAAGTGAACAGAGTGCACATGTGCGACCACTCTCTGTTCACCGCTATGGGAAGTCTGAAAATAGCGCTGGCTCGGATATTTCTGGCAGTTTCATATTTGTTAGTGGAGAGGTGGCCGTACATGAGCTGCATACTCTCTATTCATCTCTTTGGAATTTCCCATACGGGTGAATGGAGTGTGACCATCTAAAAAAATTTAGAACTTCTCTGGATTTGTAAAGTTCATATATTTTTATTTTCTTAGACATCGTCGGGCAAAGCTGTCAGACCCAGCACTGGGAACACTGACGTACAGCAACCCTTCCTACCGCACATCGACACAGGAGGTGAAAATTGAGGCTGTTCACAGGCCAGGGGCTTGTCACCTGCAAAGGCATCGCAAGGAGGTAAGCACTGAATGAGGGGTGTACAGAAATGTTAAAGGCTATGGACATCTTTGGAGGCAATTTTTGTTTAAGATTGCATTTTACTCATTTTTGGCTAAAAATCATATTTTCAATTGGCCTTTATTAAAAATATTGAGCCGTTCTGTCACAAAGGGTTAACTTTTTTCCTAACTGTGTGACTGGTACTTTCACTTTGTCTTGGCCATCTAATGAACCTTATCTCTAAACTACTGACACGTCATAAACACTTATTTAAGCTACTGTCTTATCAGTAAGGTAAGAGCTGAGCTATAATGAGTGTTTATAAGGTCAGAGAGAAGAGATAAGGAGTCCGTCTGCTCCCCAGATGACGGAAAAGACACTAAATCCACAGGCAGCTAGTACAGCTTCTCAGCTCTGTACACAAAAAAGGGCTCCATATTTTTAATAAAGACCAATTGAAAAAATATTTGTTTTCTAAGCTCAAAAAAGGTACAATGCAATAATAATAATAATAATAATAATAATAATAATAAAGAATTGCCCCCAAAGGTGTACGTAGTCTTTGTGACTCTAGGCTGTTGTTCTGTGTCAACACAGAGCCACATGGATCACATTGGCATTTATGTTTCTCTACATGTATTTATATGACCTTCTCCATATCACCCATCTCCTCCCCTGCAGCACTCTACTCCCTCTGACAGTCTCTCTCCTTTCCTCTTCTGAGTTCTTCCGCTACCTGCAGGTATTGGTGGATGCTGCACGCGATTGACTCTTGACCATTTCTTCTAGTTCTTATGGACCGGTTTAAAAGATCTCTTAAAGGGAACCCGTCAGGTGATTTCTGTTGCTTCATCTGAGCGCAAATTATAGGGAGAGAAGCTAAGCTCCATTATAAAGCTTACAAATTCTGACAGGACTCCTAGGTGAGTCTGTGAGAGTCCTGAAGACTGACAGCTTTCTGTGTACACACACTGATGCACTGAAATCTGTCAATCACTTTTTAGGGGCAGAGTAATCGGGACTCTCCGTCTCGCCTAGGAGCCGTGTTAGTATTAGGCTCCATTCACACGTCCGTATTTTTATTTTCCGGATTTTCGGTCCGTTTTTTTTTTTTGCGGATCCATGTTCCCACAAAAACCTTTCGTTTTTACCAGTTTACATCCGCATCCGTTCTGTTTTTCCGCAAAAAAAGGAAGGAGGAATAAATGTTGGTAGGGCATTTCTTTCTATTTCCTGGAAACAGATCCGCAATTGCGGATGACATATTGATGCCTTTTTTGCGGACCCATTGACTCTAATGGGACCACGGACCGCATATGCGGACAAAGGTAGGACAAGCTCTATCTTATTTGCGGATCCGCATAATGGAACGTAACGGAACAACGGATGCGGACAGTATACGGAGTGCTGTCGGCATTTTTTCAGGACACATTGAAATGAATGGATCTGCATAATTGTCCGAAATTGTGGAAGCGGATGCGGATACAAAATACGGACGTGTAAATGTAGCCTTACTATGCTTTTCACTTGGAAATCCTTCTGAAAATCATATAAGACCTACATATCACAGCTCGGCTTCTCTCCCTCCCTGCTGTCAGATGTCACCTCACAGGTTCCCTTTAAGATTCCAGGTGTATTGGGCATCATGACTGTATAACAGAGCTGTTATAATTTATAATAATTATAATAATTTAAATTAATATTATAAATAAATATTACAAAAAATAATATAAAATAAAATAACATAAAAATAAATAATATGTTATAATATATAACCTAATTGACTCCCATACTGTAACTCTCTATGCTTCTAGTTTTAAGCGTTAATTGACCAGTGCATTAACAAGGGATCTGGTGATGATCTTTTTTTGGGTTAAGGGTGTGCGTAGTATTGAAGACCATGGCGTATGGTGTTCCTGATTTCATTTCACTAACTGTGTGAGCATGCACTATACCTAACACATTTCCTTCCCTCTTGGAATTTATGAACTTGTCCTTTTTAGATTTTTACTTGTAGCTTTTTTTTTAAATCATTTAGTGCTAAAATCGAATTTATAATTAGATCTAAAATTGTTAAATTAAAAAAAAAAAGTCTCTAATAACACATTATCAGTCATAGACCTGTATCAATGCAAATTATAGATTTTTTTTTATTTACTTTTTTGCTCTGTAGCCTTTTTTGCAGAGATGGCCAACCTGCTGCTCTCCAGCTGTTGTAAAACTACAACTCCCAGCATGCAAAGATTGCCTACAGCTATCAGCTTTGGGTTGATTATCCGTCATAACGCTGTCTTTTGTGTGTCTATACGGTGTTTTGTGTTTGCGAGTGATCGACGATTTCCTCTTCTCATTTGTATGGCTTACATTGTAACTTTTTGTAAAACCGATGCATATCTCGCAACCGTATACCGAGGCTGCTCCAGCAATGCCCGTCATTCCCTGTCCTTTCTCGTTTTTGCAGGTGGTCTCCGACAATGGTTTCACCAAAGAGAAAATCCGAATCTTGGAGGGCTTTGGCTTACTGTCTGGGGACGAGAGCGAGTGGGACGATCTCAAGCAGGTGAAGCCATCTCGAGCCAGCATCCTTCGAGACCACGTGTGCATCAAGACCGACACGGTTTCTTTACAGGCCAGTACTGCTTCTCTCGACCTGACAGAGACACAACAGCTGCTTCAAGAAGAACAGTCTGAGACGGGCAGTGTCACTCTCCCACCAAGCCCTGAACGGAGAGTCTCCTTACCAGATACCGGCTGGAGGGGAAGGCACTTGCCCTCCACGGAGAGTGAGGTTTGAGGCACCAGAGGACGTGAGAACAAGGCTGGAGGAGGCATAGGTCCTGTTCGCCCCTCCCCAGTACTACTCAACTAATCAGGAGTCTACGTATCTTCCTTGAGCGCTCGGCTCTGCTTCCTTACACTTGGATAAAACTGGACTCTTCAGAGGTCTGTGACCGAACACGTGTGAAGGGCAAGACTTGGCATTATTTGGTACCTACCCTTCCTGTGTGTCTCCGTGTTTTGGCTGCTGCATTCACCTTGTTGGATCGGGGTGATTTTATCTCCTTTTTGTTAAGAGCACACAGATGAGATGTTGTCACGTACCGGCGCTCTTTACAGGCAAAGTGCTTCGTCTTGTATTCGTGTAGGTTGTTTTTAAAACTGTCCAGGGGTCATCTCCCAAAAAAAAACCATCAACGCTTAGCGATTTACTGACACGCAGCATTGCCTTGCATTAATAATTTGGACAATACTTCGATATTTGCCAAATGGTATTCAGCCCCCCCCCCCCCCCCGTCTGTGCCAAGATCACCCGGGAACATAAGATAATGACTAACTCACTTCTGCTCACGCCGCCTGCAAAGTCACCAGAACTGAACATGGATCTGCAGCCCCCCCCCCCAAGTCGGCACAGAAAGGGTTAAGCACTGGTCCGCGCGGGTTTTAAAGATAAATTCTAATTTTTTTATACTAAGCCGGAGCAAAAAGAACTGTCCGCAGCAAGTTGTTTATTTTGTAATGTTTTTAACAAGGATTTCTGGATGTTTTTTTTTTTTTCTATTTTATTTAACCTCTGTATTTTAGACTTGTTGTGATAACTTAATATAAAGATAGATTTTCTTACGCGCTCGTCTCTTGTCTTGACAGTTCCTACTACATTTAAAGAAGAACTCCCGTAAAAAATCTTATTCCAGAAATGTACGTGATGCTAGAAATGTACATGATGTAATCTGTAGTGAATGTCATTTTCTTACCAGTGTCTGAATTTTTGACTTATATCATCCTGAAGTTTCTTATCTGTGTCATGTGACTAAGAATCAGACCCACCAACTCACACACAGACTTATGTGTGGACAGGAAGTCTAATTCTCTATGTATTCCTATGGGAGCCTCACTTTCAGTGTAATAGGAATGAATAGAGAAGTGACTGGCTTCCTGTCCTGGGTCAGCTGGAGGTCAGGGAGTTGGTCACATGACCCAGCTACAATAAGAAGAGAGGTTATTACTCACAATTACAGCCTCTGATAAGAAGATGACAATCACTACAGATTATATTATGCACCTTTCTAACAGGTCAGAGAATAAAAATGTTTGCGGGTGTTCTTCTTTAAGCAAACTTTTTCTAATTCTGTATTTGATTCTAATATTATTTTCTGCTGCCATTTCCTAAAGATCTAGGGCTTCTAATATCTGATCAGAAATAATGACCAACACATATATGCAGATATGGGACAGTTATTATGACTTATTTAAAGGGGTTGTCTAAAAGATCAGCCTTTTTCCTACAAACTAGCGCCCCTCTTGTCCATGAGCTGTTTCTGGTATTGCAGCTCATCCTTATTCAATTGAAATAGGCTAAACTGTAATACCAGACATTAAAGGGCTATTCAAAGATTTTACGATTGTTGGCCTGTCCTCGTATCTGATCAGCGGGGGTCTGGCCACCTTGCAACCCCTCCTATCAGCTGTTTCGGGCTAGCTCCCAAAGTCAACGGTTGCCCTACATAGTTCCATCCATTGTATAATGGACAGAGCTGCCGGCCTGGGTAAATCTCGCACATGTGCCGTGCAGCACACAGGGCCGGCAGCAGGAGAAGACGAGCGTTGGCCCTGTCAATCAAGGAAGGCGGGGCGTGGAAGGAGGTATGAGAACGGAGCCTTTAGGAGCAGGAGCAACGCCCCCCCCCCCTCTGCTCCTAGAGGCTCATTTACATATTACAAATGTAGGTTTACCGCAGTAAGGGGGCCCTCAATAAACATGATAATACCAGAATTAGGGTCTGCTGACATTTGCATATCGCTAATGTCAGCAGGTTTAAGAGGGTTAAAGGGGTTATCCCATGAATAATGTAAAAAATGAAAATCAGACATCATAATATAAATCTAAATCCTCAAGATGTCTGAAGCCTCTCAAATGGGTTGTCACTGTTTCTAAGACCCCTGAATGTTTGCCATTTGTCTAACAGGTACGTAGAAAAATACTGTAGATTCTTCTAACTAGCTTATACTCTGTAGGTTCTGGTAGGTCATCTGAAACAACTGGCAATCTGGTGGCCACAACTTTCTTCTGTAGTTGCAATGTCCTCTTACATTCAGATACAAAGGTGATCATGTAATATATGGTGCATCAAGTCCCCTGGAGAGACTTTCTGCTTTAGATAATTAAGGGGGTTCCAAAACGGCTAAAGTGTACATAGACCTTATTAGGGAATATAGACAAGGGTTGTTCCAGCGAGACACTCTCTTTAAGACACAGGACATCTCTCCTATGCTTCTAGATTACCTCCTAAGCACGCACGTTTGCAGACTGGGAACGATTGGTGGAAATTACTATGGGAGTTGTAATATTCTCCATTTATTGACAACGATGGAAGTGAGAGAAATGTATACAACGAAGAAAAGGCCAGAAATTTGTGATGATTCCAGGACTTAAAACTTACCTGAGTTTTCAAAATTGCAGATTGCATAATGGTTGTGCTTCTTTCTACAATCATAATTGTGAAGGAACAGGTGTTTTTTTGGGCTTCCCTAATGTCTTTTTCAGCTAAATTATTCCTTGTTTCAGCTGCACAGCTAGTTGCATTTCTCTCAGAAGCAAGAGGTGTCTCCCAGCACTGTACAGCTGTGACCTATTTTCCCTTATTTCCCACTATGTTTGTTTTCACCTCCAGAGCTCACAGAACAGATAAGGAGGGGAAGATCACACTTGGGGCTAGTTTGCACGGCCGTCGGCACTACATATTGCGGCACTACGAATGGGTCCGCAATCCCAGAGATGCGGTGTGGAACGCGGGCACGGATTGGAACCCCACGGAAGCACGACGGAGTGCTTCCCTGGTGTTTCTGTCCGTGCCTTCGCCCCGCAAAAAAAATAGAACTTGTTTTATTTTTTTGCGGTACGGACAGTCGGGGCAGATCATGCCAGGCAGTGGACTGCAAATTATGTGGAAGTGAGACCCCTAGTGGCTATGACTTTGCAGCTTTTTTTTCTGGTGGATGCAGGCAGATTTTTTAAATGAAGTGATTTAGAAATTGGCTAGTTACACCATTCTCTATTAAATGAAATTGTGTGAAAGTACAGGGACTCTTTAAAGGAGTTAATTCCATGATTAGCGTAAAAAAAATAAAATCAGACATCATATAGAACATGACAGTCTCTTTCTAACAAAGCTAGAACCAGCCCTGTACCTCACATGGGTCCAGAGATCTCCCCATTCATTGCTCCAATTGCTCTGCTGTCTTATTTATTTCACGCTGACATCTCAGGGGTGTGTCCTTTCTTCTGCAGCTCTCCCCCTGTAAGGGTGCCTTCACACATGGCAGCTCCCTCTAGTGGTGGGTACAGGGAGCCAGACTTTTATAATCTGTCTAGAAGAGTAAGGCCATGTCTGCAGATTCTCCAAAGCAGAATTTTGTGCGGATAATCTGCTACATTTAAAGAATCAAACCCTCGGCGTGAAATGACTTGCACTGCAGGTTTTCAATCCGCCGCATCTCCATTTAGACTGCATTTTTTTTCCCTGTGGCTTTCAACCTTTGCAAAGGTTGAAACCCGTGAAAGAATCGCTGCAATGCCGCCACTGTTTTTGGCCAGATCCACTATGCGTGCCGTAGCCTAAAGTACACTGGTAGCTCCGTATCCGAAAAGCGACTGCAACCTTTTTACGTATTTGAGGAGCTATAACGCTAAACCTGCACTGTGGTCCTTTCATTCTTGGGTTTGCTGGCGGTCATAGAGGTTCCGATTCCAATGATTATAAAGTCATGGAACATCCTAGTGAACAGTCACTACTTTACCAGATGGAAATACCCCTTTAAGAAAATACACAGCAAAGACTTTGAACATGGTGGTGCAAATTAAAGGTGTTAAACCATTAAAAGGGGTTCTCTCACTTCAGTAAGTGGCTTTTATCATGTCGAGAAAGTTAATACAAGGCACTTACTAATGTATTGTGATTGTCCATATTGCCTCCTCTGCTGGCTGGATTCATTTTTCCATCACATTATACACTGCTCGTTTCCATGGTTACAGAGTGGAGTGGGGGTCGTGCTTGCACACTATAGGAAAAATCGTCAGCCTCTCTGGTGGTCAGGACTATGGGAGTGCACATAGGCTGGTGTTTTATCCTATATTGTGCAAGCACGACCACCACTGATGAATTGCAGGGTGGTCTGTAACCATGGAAACGAGCAGTGCATAATGTGATGGAAAAATGAATCCAGCCAGCAAAGGAGGCAATATGGACAATCACAATACATTAGTAAGTGACTTGTACTAACCTTCTCTACATGATAAATGCCACTTACTGAAGTGAGACAACCCCTTTAATGGTTTAACACTTTTAATTTGCACCACCATGTTCAGTCTTTGCTATCACATATTTGCTTCTATTAAAATGTGACTGGTTGTGGTTGTCTTACGCATTTCACATTCTCCCACTTACAGCCTGCATTGTACTATGGTCTCTAGCTCAATAATGAAGACGATCACTACCAAACACATTAGCCCACCCACATGCTGTGGCTCTGTACAACCACCAGAGGAATCATACTGAGGCACACAGAATAGCTATACCTCCATGTTATAAAGCTGTAGGGACTCTGAGGCTAAAGGTCCATTTACACGGGATGAGGAGAAGCCGATTGTCAGGAAGGAAGCGCAGTGATGACCCAGGACAGCTGTTTAGGCAGAGTCTATCAAGACCCAGCGGAGCCCTGATTGTGAGAGCTGTCAACTGGGACTGCAGTGGAGTCCAGTATGTCCTACATGGTCATGCTGAGTCCTCCTACTAATAGGAAGGAGGGGGTCCTGAGATGGAGACCCCTCTGACTTGTCCACTCCCCAGACATGATTTTAGTAAATACTTGTCTGCTTGTTGAAGTAACAATTCTGGAGCACGTTTTCTTAGAACTCTGTGTTGATCTTCTGTTATTCCTCCTGTCATTGCATGAATAAATTAGCAAGTGTGTGTTACCATCATTCGTCAGTAGGGTGCGCCCCTGCTTAGTTGTTTTTTTTTTTTTTTACTATGATGATAAAGTTTAGGTCTGTGCTATTCTTACCTTCAAAATACATACCAGAAACCCCAACAGACTGATCAGAGCGCCGTCCTGCTGCTGTGTGGTTCTGCGTCATTGCTTTCACTGATGTCTTGTTAATGGGGACAGTGAGGTCGTCACGCCATAGTCCCATCCCACAATATGTACAACCAGACCCTGGGGGGGGGAAGAAAGCATAGGGTTAATATTTTAAGCAGATTTGCAAACACTTCAAAGAGGTTTTTGATGTCAATAATGTCATGACCATGTGATCAGTCACATGGTTAGGTTCACACAAACAGCCTGTCTCCTCCTAAACCATGTGACTGATGGTCATGACATCATTGAAGGTCCTTGCAAGCTATGGTGAATGGAGTGTTTCTTCTCTGCCTGGTCCTGTCAATCAACAACGCCCCTTGCACCTAGAGGCCTTATTAGCATAAAATAAAAGTTCATTTTATATAAAAATGGGGGCACCAGTAAATAAAACAGATATATATTTGGAATCAGGTGACATTAGCACATCTCTAATGTCAGCCTGATTCATACCGAAAAAACTGGTGACAGAAACCCTTTAAATTAGGGAAAGGGCCCTTGCACACGACCGTATTCGCTCCGAGACATACGGTCCGTGAGGGGGCCATATGTCCCAGAGCGGCATTGATCGTGCGCACGGGAGCGCACAGCATCATTGATTACAATGATGCTGTGCACTCATATGACCTTGTGAGTGCAGGACAATAGCCCCGCAGGGCGGCCCAACGTGCACAGCATCATTGTAATCTATGATGCTGTGCGCTCCCATGCGCACGATCAATGCCGCTCACGGACCGTATGTCTCGGAGCGCATACGATCGTGTGCAAGGGCCCTAAGTGAAAGTCTCCACTAATCACTAGAACCAGAGGCACCATGGGGGGGCTTTGGGGGCCCATGGCTGTCTGAGTAAACTTGCCCTTCTCTAAGCCAATGGTTGGAGCTTACTTTTCACCCAAGGGCCCACATAGAACCAAGTGATAAGCCCCATCCACATGGTGGATTTTCAGCATGAATTTTCCATTAAAAGAAGTGGTAGGCCTAAAAATGACATCAGAATCCGCACCAAAAAAAAACAAAAAATGCTTCCAATGGAAAACTGCAATAAAAAAAAGAAAGCAAGAAAACCTAGAATTTCGGTGAGGACTCCACGTCTACATGTTCAGGGAGCTCATACCATCCTATGGACAAGTAGATCTGCAGAGGGTTATACTTGCTCTAAAGCTCCTACTCATCTGCTCCCCGCTGCTCCGTTAGGCGATCTTCTGGTCACCAATGTCTACTTCCATCCTGTGTCACATCCCCTGCTGCAGCCAATGACTGGCCTTAGCAGTGACATGTCTCCAAGGGTCATGTGACCCAGCAGTGACATTCAGCATAGACCCATCTCCAGAACGGGGCCCTGAAAGTGAACCAGAGCGCACTGTGCATGCTCTTCGTTCACTTCTATAGGTCATCAATATTAAAAGCCTGGAAAAACCCCTTTAAAGGCTATGTACACGTTTGGGGGCAACTTTTTTATTATTGCATTGTACATATTTTGAGCTAAAAATCATTTTTTCAATTGGTCTTTATAAAAAATGTAGAGCCTTTTTCTCTGTACAGAGCTGAGATGCTCTAGTATCAGCCTATGAATTTTCCCTCTTTTCCGTCATCTCAGGAGCAGACGGACTCCTTATCTCTTCTCTCTGACCTTATAAACACTCATGAAAGCTCAATACTTACCTTACTGATAAGAATGTGGCTTACATAAGTGTGTATGACCTCTTAGTAGTTTAGAAATAAGGGTTATTAGATGACAGGCACAAAGTGGAAGTACCAGTCACACCGTTAGACAAACAGTTAACCCTTTGTGACTGAACAGCTCAATATTGTTAAAGGCCAATTGAAAATAGGATTTTTAGCCAAAAATAAGTTAAATGCAATCATAAAAAAATTGACTCCAAAGGTTTACATAGCCTAAAAGCACATAATCCTGGAGCAACCCTTTAAGATAGGTAAGGGCTCCGTGCTGCGGACCGCAATGCATGGGCACCACTCGTGTGCACTCTGTGGTACGGAAGCGGATCCATTGACCTGAATGTGTCCGTGATCCGCCAGATACGGACAAAGAGAGGGCACGTACCTGAAAGCCCACGGAAGCGCTTTGTAGTGCTTCTGATCTGTGCCTCCGTTCCGCAAGATAGGACATGTCCTATCGTTGCCCATATCTTGCAGATCGCGGACACTTTCAAGTCCACGGAGTGCATAATGCGGTCCGCGATACGGGCATGGAGCTCTTACGACTCCTAAGGCCATATTCTTGGTCCATGTCCGATCTGCATTTTTTGCGGATTGCACGCAGACCCAAAGTTATAAATCCCCCCCCCCTGCAAAATGATAGAAACTATCTTATTCTTGTCCGTTTTTGAGGACAAGAATAGCCTTTTTTAAAGTGCGTCCCAAGAAAATTGCCGATGCACACAGACAGCATCTGTATATTGCACATCCACGCCTTGCGGACCGCAAAACGGATATGGCTGTATGCAGGAGGCCTAACCGAGAGTCTGGGTTTAGAAACTTCCACCAGTTGCTAGAACTGGAGGCACTGGTGATTTACTGGGCCCCACTGGGGGGTTTAGGGATCCAGGCGCTGAGCCCCTTCAGGTATTGTTCACATGGAGGATTTTCCACATTAAAGAGGCTCTGTCACTAGGTTGTAACCTATGTATTTAAATACATAGGTTACAAGTCCTAGTGACAACTTTTAAAATCATACCTTTCATGCAGAGTTCTGCGCAGCGGTCGCGTAGAAATCTAAACTTTAAAACATATGCAAATGAGCCATCGGAGCACCAGTGGGGCGGCCTCTTTCCTCTGGAGCACCGCTCCCCCGTGCCCGAGGCACGTCCCCTGTCTCTAATCACGCCCCCTCCTGTACTTGATAGACAGCGCTAGACTGGTAAGTCTAGCGCTGAACTCTCGCGTATGCGCCCCAAAATTTTCCCAGCGCATGTGCAGTAGCGCTTGCAGTGTCTACACTGCAAGCGCTGTCTTCTCTTCTGCGCACACGCCGTCACTCCCGGGACTATCGAAGTGACGGCGCGTGCGCAGAAGAGAAGACACTGCAAGCGCTACTGCGCATGCGCTGGGAAAATTTTGGGGCGCATACGCGAGAGTTCAGCGCTAGACTTACCAGTCTAGCGCTGTCTATCAAGTACAGGAGGGGGCGTGATTAGAGACAGGGGACGTGCCTCGGGCACGGGGGAGCGGTGCTCCAGAGGAAAGAGGCCGCCCACTGGTGCTCCGATGGCTCATTTGCATATGTTTTAAAGTTTAGATTTCTACGCGACCGCTGCGCAGAACTCTGCATGAAAGGTATGATTTTAAAAGTTGTCACTAGGACTTGTAACCTATGTATTTAAATACATAGGTTACAACCTAGTGACAGAGCCTCTTTAAGTTATGACTCAGGGATATTAAAAATCAATAGGAGACCTAAAAACCACATGAAAATCTGCACAAAAAAAGCAATAAATGTGGAACTTTGAAGCGGTTTGTCCGTGAAGCTTAGAAGACCAGGTAGTGATTCTGCAAAGGGCTCTACAGGTCTATCGCTTCAGCCCCTGTGGTGACGTCGCCTCACTAACTGTCGTTTTCGGTAGAAACCGTCTACCATAGCCTAACCGTGATGTGAACAGAGTCCAATCACCTAGAGGCCGCAGTCTGTGTGAACAGGGCTTATGAATAAGCGCCGTCCCCTCCAGGCCTCGCCTCCTCCTCCTCTCTCTCGGACAGACCTGACAGGAATGACAAAATCCGCCAAGCGCGGCACAGCAACCTCTCACCAGGCCCCGCCCACCGCGTTCAAACCGGCCAATCGGACGGCAGCCGCTGCCGTCGCTCTCCCAACCAATCAGGTTTAAGGATACTGCGCAGTGAGACAGTTCAAACGGGCAGCCTAAACGGCGGAGGTTCTGGGAAGCCCGGAGCGCCGGGTGTATCGCAATAGATCGCGGAGGGAGCACGGAGCGGCGAGGAAACAGGTCAGGGATTGGTGGTGACTCAGTGGCTGGGAAAAGCTTACTACCTGGAGACGGGTGGTGGCCCTGCCATGGCCTACATAGGGTGGGCTTGCTGTGAGGGAGGCTGCAGGTCCAGGCCTGGCATGGGGGTGACAGGAGGGGGGCTGGGCAGCTGTGTGTGGTGCCCATGTATGAGGGCTGGCTGCCCTGGCATTACTATGGGCAGGTATGGCTGCACAGTAATGGGATCTGGGGATCCACAGATCTGAGGCAGCAGAGTCTTTCATCATAACTTTTTTTTTTTTTTAAGAATTTGTTCAAGAAAAGGGAAAATATATATTTGCACTATGAAATGTGTCTGCTGGCCCCACCTGAGGGTTCACCTGTCTGCACTAATAGCTGTGGGTAAGTCCTGCAGACACAATGGGATCAGCCCTTTGCTCAGGGCACTCTGTTGCTAGCAAAACAAATATATGTAAATGAGCTGTTGGGTGCACTGAGGGGTTCTGGCCCACCCTCTGTGCACTGAAACGCAGCCGATCTGCAGATTAAAGGGGTATTCCTATCTGGGATAGTGATGGCCCATTGCTGGGATGGGGTTCTGCAACCTTTGGCACTCCTGTGGAACTACAGCTCTCAGCATGCAAACATGCTCTGTTGGTTTTCCAACTCCCATAGAAGTGAATGGTGCATTCTGGGAGTTGTAGTTTCAGAACTGGAGTGCTGAAGGTTTCTGATCCCTGGCATATGCCATTAGTGTCAGATAGGTGCAGGTCCCACCTCTGGGACCTGCGCCTATCTCCTTGACAGGCTCCAACGTGAAGGAGAGTGCACTATGCATTTGTGGTGTTTTCTTATAGGGGCTATCTGAGAGGTTAGCCATTGGCAATGGGCTGATGCAGAGAGAACTGATTGCTGTGCGCCATAGTCCGGTGACCTGTAAGTAGTTGTGGTGCAGCTGGCCGTTGTGGCTTTATCTCCCACAGGCTGGGTGCACTGTCGCAACCTGCCTCCAGTGCATGCGCTGTGAACGGGTGGACTGATCGTGACCGTTGCTTGAGGGTCTGCCGGATTACCCTGGAGGTGGCTTTACACAGTGTGGGACATCAGTCAAGACAGGAGGAAAACTGACCATCGTGACTCTGCAGGTCATTAGACTGTAGCACATGTGGTCTTTAAAGTCCCCTTTAATGCTGTGCTGCAACTGTCAGGATATAAGAGCATATCAGGTTGGGGGCTTAAAGGGGTCTTTCACCTACACAGACCTTTTCTACAGACCTGTGGTAGTGATACTTGCCTGGTCCCTACCCTGGGTTCCTGCTCAATCAGTGCTGCAGGTCCCGGTTCTCCCCACGTGACTTTCCGGGGAGTCCTGCAGCAGTGACTGGCTGCAGCAGTGATGTGTTGCCCATGTGTCACATGACTCAGTGACATGATGCTTTGGTAACGCGTCAATGCCGATGAAGAGAGACCTCAGCCTGCAGGTGAGTGCCGGTACCCAGTGTTGGTGACCAGGTAAGTATGATTATCACAGTGTGTCTGGCCTTACTGGGGAGGGGGGTTCTGTATAAACACTCCCCAGGTGTGAGCAACCCCTTTAAATGCTCCTATCAGGATCCCTTTAAAGTCGTTATCTCTTTCCCTGGTGTGCTGCCAATTTGATTACCTCTTGGGTTGCTGTATAGAAGTCTGGTGGTTTCAGGGGGTGTTTTGTTTTTGTCTACCCCCAGGGATTAGCAACGGTCAGTCCAGCTGTGGAGAAACTACAACTCTCAGCATGCACAGCTGCTTGGCTATTCTGGGAACACCCACTGAAGCTCGCTGGGAGTTGTGGTTTCCTCACACTTGGCGGGCTGGAGGTTGTTGGTCCCTGGGCTGTCTGATGCTGGCACCCCTTTTAGAAGCGGCTTATTGTCACATGGCGCTGTGACAAATCCCATCAGATTGACAGGAGGTGACGCGCTGGAAGCCACTGCATGTCTGTGGTCAGGACAGGGACACTGCACTGTACACCTGGCTGTGGAAGCCAGACCCTGGCATGAGACTTGGGCCATGTGACCAGTATGGGGTCAGTGTGAGAGTTACTATAACCTGGTGTCCTGTGTTCAGTAACAATAATCTGTGCCTCAGATCACCTAAGATTCAGCATATTGGCCTCAAATGTCTTCTGGACCGGGTCTAAAGGAGCTCCGCTAAGCTGTAAGTGACAGCCGTAAAAACTGACTGCAGCTCTGGAGTATAATACAGGATGTAACTCAGAATCAGTACAGAATAAGTAATGTATGTACACAGTGACTGCACCAGCAGAATAGTGAGTGCAGCTCTGGAGTATAATACAGGATATAACTCAGGTTCAGTACAGGATAAGTAATGTATGTACACAGTGACTGCACCAGCAGAATAGTGAGTGCAGCTCTGGAGTATAATACAGGATGTAACTCAGGATCAGTACAGAATAAGTAATGTCTGTAGACAGTGACTCCACCAGCAGAATAGTGAGTGCAGCTCTGGAGTATAATACAGGATGTAACTCAGGATCAGTACAGGATAAGTAATGTATGTACACAGTGACTGCACCAGCAGAATAGTGAGTGCAGCTCTGGAGTATACAGGATAAGTAATGTATGTACACAGTGACTGCACCAGCAGAATAGTGAGTACAGCTCTGGCGTATAATACAGAATATAACCCAGGTTCAGTACAGGATAAGTAATGTATGTACAATTGTGCCAAAAAGTTTTGAGACTGACACAAATTTTGGTCTTCACAAAGGTTTGTTGCTTTCGTGTTTTTTGGATGTTTTGTCAGCTCTGGTATACTGCAGTACAGTTAGCATTTCATAAGTTTTTAATCAGAAATCCATCAAGTTTATGCAAAGACTCCATATTTCCAGTGTTGACGGTTCTTTTTCAAGACTTCTACAGTTTAGCCTGGTTCTGGGACAAATCCTGACTGACGGCAATGCATTCCTGCTTAATCGGTGCCTGGAGTCTATCATAATTTCTGTTTTGTTTTTTGGTCACCTGTTTTTGGGGGTTGACCACAGGTTCTCAATGGGACTGAGATCTGGGAGCTTCCTGGCCATGGACCCGAAATTTCAACATTTTGTTCAGTGAACCACTTGGTTAGTTCTCACTTTTGTCTTGTGACATGGTGTCCGTCATGCTGGAAAAAGTATTGCTCATCACCACATTGCTGCTGGATGATTGGGAGTAGTTGTTCTTGGAGGATGTTTTGATCCTTTTCATTATTCATGGCAAAATTGTGAGTGAGCCCTTCATTATGAAGAAGCATATCACCATACAGAAGAAAGGTCGTCTATGGAAGAATGAAATATAACGGGAGTCTTTCGCCTGTTTTTCACCAATATAACTAAGAGCAGTGCCCCACAGAAGATTGCAGACACATCCCAGACATACCTGTGTGCACTGTGTGTGTGTATTACATGTCACATCCCAGACATACCTATGTGCACTGTGTGTGTATTACATGTCACATCCCAGACATACCTCTGTGCACTGTGTGTCTGTATTACATGTCACATCCCAGACATACCTCTGTGTGTGTGTATTACATGTCACATCCCAGACATACCTGTGTGCACTGTGTGTCTGTATTACATGTCACATCCCAGACATACCTGTGTGCACTGTGTGTCTGTATTACATGTCACATCCCAGACATACCTGTGTGCACTGTGTGTCTGTATTACATGTCACATCCCAGACATACCTGTGTGCACTGTGTGTCTATATTACATGTCACATCCCAGACATACCTGTGTGCACTGTGTGTCTGTATTACATGTCACATCCCAGACATACCTATGTGCACTGTGTGTCTGTATTACATGTCACATCCCAGACATACCTGTGTGCACTGTGTGTGTGTGTATTACATGTCATATCCCAGACATACCTGTGTGCACTGTGTGTGTGTGTATTACATGTCATATCCCAGACATACCTGTGTGCACTGTGTGTGTATTACATGTCACATCCCAGACATACCTGTGTGCACTGTGTGTGTGTATTACATGTCACATCCCAGACATACCTATGTGCACTGTGCTTTTTCTAGACATGTAATACAGACACACAGTGCACACAGGTATATATGGGATATGACATGTAATACAGACACACAGTGCACACAGGTATGTCTGGGATGTGACATGTAATACAGACACACAGTGCACACAGGTATGTCTGGGATGTGACATGTAATACAGACACAGTGCACACAGGTATGTCTGGGATGTGACATGTAATACAGACACACAGTGCACACAGGTATGTCTGGGATGTGACATGTAATACAGACACAGTGCACACAGGTATGTCTGGGATGTGACATGTAATAGACACACAGTGCACACAGGTATGTCTGGGATGTGTCTGCA
Source organism: Rhinella marina (assembly GCA_900303285.1). NCBI lineage: Eukaryota > Metazoa > Chordata > Amphibia > Anura > Bufonidae > Rhinella > Rhinella marina. The sequence goes on along the minus strand of ONZH01011037.1, from coordinate 74,495 downwards.
GTCTTCTGTGGGGCACTGCTCTTAGTTATATTGGTGAAAGACTCCCTATAAGACGTATTCCATGTTAATAAAAATACCTTTTAAAGGGGGTCGTCCTGTGAATACACTCACCGGCCACTTTATTAGGTACACCATGCTAGTAACAGGTTGGACCCCCTTTTGCCTTCAGAACCGCCTCAATTCTTCGTGGCATAGATTCAACAAGGTGCTGGAAGCATTCCTCAGAGATTTTGGTCCATATTGACATGATGGCATCACACAGTTGCCGCAGATTTGTCGGCTGCACATCCATGATGCGAATCTCCCGTTCCACCACATCCCAAAGATGCTCTATTGGATTGAGATCTGGTGACTGTGGAGGCCATTTGAGTACAGTGAACTCATTGTCATGTTCAAGAAACCAGTCTGAGATGATTCCAGCTTTATGACATGGCGCATTATCCTGCTGAAAGTAGCCATCAGATGTTGGGTACATTGTGGTCATAAAGGGATGGACATGGTCAGCAACAATACTCAGGTAGGCTGTGGCGTTGCAACGATGCTCAATTGGTACCAAGGGGCCCAAAGAGTGCCAAGAAAATATTCCCCACACCATGACACCACCACCACCAGCTTGAACCGTTGATACAAGGCAGGATGGATCCATGCTTTCATGTTGTTGATGCCAAATTCTGACCCTACCATCCGAATGTCGCAGCAGAAATCGAGACTCATCAGACCAGGCAACGTTTTTCCAATCTTCTACTGTCCAATTTCGATGCGCTTGTGCAAATTGTAGCCTCAGTTTCCTGTTCTTAGCTGAAAGGAGCGGCACCCGGTGTGGTCTTCTGCTGCTGTAGCCCATCTGCCTCAAAGTTCGACGTACTGTGCGTTCAGAGATGCTCTTCTGCCTACCTTGGTTGTAACGGGTGGCAATTTGAGTCACTGTTGCCTTTCTATCAGCTCGAACCAGTCTGCCCATTCTCCTCTGACCTCTGGCATCAACAAGGCATTTCCGCCCACAGAACTGCCGCTCACTGGATGTTTTTTTTCTTTTTCGGACCATTCTCTGTAAACCCTAGAGATGGTTGTGCGTGAAAATCCCAGTAGATCAGCAGTTTCTGAAATACTCAGACCAGCCCTTCTGGCACCAACAACCATGCCACGTTCAAAGGCACTCAAATCACCTTTCTTCCCCATACTGATGCTCGGTTTGAACTGCAGGAGATTGTCTTGACCATGTCTACATGCCTAAATGCACTGAGTTGCCGCCATGTGATTGGCTGATTAGAAATTAAGTGTTAACGAGCGAGTGTAATGTAAACTATGAAAATCATACACAATCTACGTGACAATCTTTCTAGCAAAACTAGAAACTCTAGGGGGCGCTATGATTTACTGAAAATTACTTTGTTTGGAGGGAATGTACTTTAATTTTTATTTTAGTCTAATCTATGGAGGTTGCTTAATTAGATGTTCTTTGGGCTTTTGGGATAAAGTTTAGATACAAGTGGCCATGGACTGCAGTACGACGCGGTCAGGCTTTGCCCTGTGGGGGTTACCAGTCTCCTTTGTGCTACTGTTAGTGTGTACAGGGCTATAAACAACCACTTGACCTCTCCACGGGAGTTTGTGTCCTGGATATGTTGCTGTGTAAACCCTGCTATGTGACCGAACAAATGCCGTCCTGCACCCTCCGTGCGGTTCTACCTGTTCCTCATAGGAATGCATTATGTGCTGTGGTGTATCTGCTTACCTGGGATCAGAGGTTTATAGGCAACTGAGGCCTCAGTGTTTGATCAGTGATTTGGTCGGTGATTGTGAGCCAAATCCAGGAGTGGGTCAAGAATGGGAGCAAATCCGATTTCTTTTCCCCGCTCCTCCTCCTCCAGCAGGGCCAGACCCTGGTCCCTACCCTGAGCTCTGGCTCCATTGCTGTTCCTCCAGTCCTACAGGTCTCTCCGGGTCGACATCCACTTTGACCCCAGGTCACATGACGCAGAGGTGACCCGTCTGCCACAGTCACGTGACCTAGCGACAAACCTGGTGGGACATCGGCAGGGATCAGGCAAGTATAATTATGACTCCGGGTCTGTCCAAAAGGTCAACACCTTTTAAAGGGGCATTCTCATCTTGGACATTATGAGCATAGGGCAAGGATATGCTCCCCAAGTCTGGTAGGTGTGGGTCCTGCACCTATCCTTAGAGCATAGTCCACAAAGTGACGGAGGACATAACGCGCATGCGTCACTGCCCTTCATTCACTTCTATGGGAGTGCGCTCAGGTATTTTGAAGACCTACTAAAATGAATGGGAAGCGCGGCCTTCGTGCCATTCACTTCCATGGGGCGTAGACATGGCTGAGCCAGCATTCCGCTATTTTCTGCGCTCCCATAGGAGTGAATGGAGGGCAGCTGCGCATATGTGGTGCGTCCTCCATCACTTTGTGGGCTCCGTTCTAAGTGTAGGTGCAGGACCCTTACCTGGGAGCCACACCTATCGGACATTGGGGGCATATTACTAGGATATGTCACAAATGTCCAAGATAAGCCAACCGCTTTAAACACCTGAGGTCAGATATTAGGGTATTAGTTTCTCACGAGACGTTGTGCGGACTGTGAGCAGTGGTGGTTTTGCTGAAAGTCTATGGGAATCGGGGAAAATGAGGGAAATAAAAAAGAGATATTTTTGGCGCAGACGTTGTGGGAGTCAGCTGCTGGTTTAGCTCCCTCCATTCAGAGGGGTGAACACTGAGTGGGTGGATGGCACGGAGACTGTAAGACCATGGCAGAAGTGTTTAAAGGGCATCTGTCAGCAGTTTTGTACCTATGACACTGGCTGACCTGTTACATGTCCACTTGGCAGCTGAAGACATCTGTGTTGGTCCCATGTTCATATGTGCCCGCATTGCTGAGAAATATGATGTTTTAATATATGCAAATGAGCCTCTAAGAGCAACGGGGGAGTTGCCGTTACACCTAGAGGTTCTGCTCTCTCTGCAACTGTTGCCCCCCTCTGCACTTTGACAGGGCCATGTGTGATCACATTTACATTGCTCCCTCCTGTCAAAGTGCAGAAGACAAGTCAGTTGTAGAGATAGCAGAGCCTCTAGGTGTAATGGCAACGCCCCTGTTGCTCCTAGAGGCTCATTTGCATATACGAAAGCATCATTGTTCTCAGTAATACGGGCACATATGAACATGGGGCCAACACAGATGTCTTCAGCTGCCAAGTGCACATGGAACAGGTCAGCCAGTGTCATAGGGACAAATCTGCTGACAGATGCCCTGTGTGAACATGGCCATCAGGGGGAAACGGCTAAAAAACTGCCACCCACTGGTTTGTTTTGCAGAGCCTTCCCTCAGATTTATACCTGCCCCTTATACCATGGGCAGAACCCTGTAGTCCACCTCGCCATTGTATACGCCAGGCAGGGAATTGATGAGAGGTTCTCGTTCATGTTGTGCCACCTACCTGCAGAGGGGGTTGTTAGTTGGGTGATTGTCTCCTGTAGGGGGTGACGCCCCCCCCCGGGTGGGTGTGCCGGAGCCCAGCGAGGCCGTGCCCCCGGACAGGGCGGCTGCTGATGCTGAGGCTGATACCAGGCGGCCGTCATTGGCTCCCTCTGCCGGAAAGGGCGGGGCTCCGGCTTCGGGCCGTGACATCATTGGCTGCGCCGCGAGAGGATGCAATCGAGCCCTTTGTGAGACCGGAGAGTCTCCGGCCGCTGCGGAGGGAACCAGGGCCCCGCACTGCCCGAGCCCCCCCGGGCACATCAGGTACAACCAGGTGTGGGCAGGATGACGGGGGTCGTAGTTGTATAGCAGGCAGGACACACCAGAACAATGCTCCTCCTCCTCTTGGTATTGGAGTGGTACCTGTCCTTTTTGACACTGACAACTCCTGATCTGGTGTTTGGTCTGTAGCTCTGCTTTTGTCGCCCACTGACCGCCTCTACTGTTGCTAAGCAACCACCTACTGCAGTGGGAGCCTGAGGGGCTCACCAGGCCATGTTCACACACAGATTTTGCGTCGGATTTGTTTGCATTTCTGCAGCAGCTTGCGATTTGCACTGTCACCCCGTTCTGTACAGCGGCTGCTCTGCGATCATTGGTCGTGTTGAGGGTAAGATCACAGTGTAGCCCCGGCCTAAAGCAGGAGGTGCAGGGGTACGGCGAGTCCTGGTACGGATGCGGCTGCCAGGAAGGCGGCGGTGCGGGCTGCATCTTAAGAAATATTTTCCTTCATTACTTATTGATGAGTAGAGCCGGAAGTAAGACTAAAAGCAGAAAAGCCTGAGCCGCAGGTAATACAGCTCTGTGCAGCATCAGATACACTCCGGGGGTCCGGACGTAACACATCAGGGGCCACAAACCCTGGGGAGGTCTGGTTGTTGTGATCAGCAGGCCCCTCGTTGCAGTGCACTGCATTTAATACAGGGGGTCCTACCACACTGGGGTGAACTACTCTTCTTAACCACCCCCTCAATTCTATTCATTTTAAAGATCTTTGTTTGCTGCCTGTGAATGAGAACCCTTGTTCACGTTCTGCAGGCCCCCTTGATGGCTACTCCTGCTCTCCGCTGAAAAGTAAATATAATTGTATCCAGACTAGATGATACTCTGAGCCGCACTTCTGCTTTTTTGCTGCAGTGTTTCAGTCTGGAGCCCAGGCTCTTTAGCCCAGAGGTCTGCTGGGCCACACTGAGCGTTAGCCTATCAGTGGGACAGTATTTCTGTACGGGTGCCGCCCAAATTGACAAAATTTTGGTCTGTGGTGATAAAATTGCAGCATGCCCGATCCTGCTCCAATATCCCTCCTCCCTCAATGACTCATCCACTTAAAACCTGCTGCAAAGGCATACTGGCTTAGTTGCCCATAACAACCAATCAGATCCCACCTTTCATTTTTCAGAGCTCCTTTGGAAAATGAAAGGATCAGTCTGATTGGTTGCTATGGGCAACTAAGCCACTCTTTCTATTGCACCAGTTTTGATAAATCTTGCCCGTTGTGTATTCACCGCCTGAAACACTGACAAGTTTCCGGTCGTTCAAAACAGGAAAAAAAAAAAATCTCTTAAAGGGTTTGTCTGTGGTTTTAAGATTGTGGAAGAGCTGTAAATGGTGTGAAGTATAGCAGTAGCCATTACTCAGCCGTTACTGGGGACCTTTCATCAGTTTGTACATCACGTTGTAGGCAAGATTAGGAGATGTCCTCACGCTGCTCCGTTGCGGCGCAGTGACCCCCTGTTCTGTTTCGGCGCCGTGTATGCTAATCAATAGCATTGGTACAGGGAGGAGCAGACGCCCCCTGAGAAAAGCTGGCCTCTCCTCCTCCCTGAACCGGTGCTATTGGTTAGCATTCAGGGCGCCAAAACAGAACGGGGGACATAGTGCCGCAACAGTGCAGCATATCGGTAAAAAATAATTGTCTGACGTCTCCTAATCTTGGCCTACAACGTGAGGTATTGATTCTAGAAGGTACAAACTGATGAAAGGTCCTCTTTTAAAGGGTGTTTTCCAGGCTCCTGATATTGATGACCTATCCTCATGTCTGATCAGTGGAGTCCGCCACCAGAATTAGCACTTTGAATGGAAGAGGAAGCACAGCGCCATTCAGAGGGTAGTGGCCGTGCTGGGGTACTGCAGTGCAGCTCCCAATTAAGTGCTAACTAACAGATTGGGGGGAGGGGGGTTTAGGATCCCCACTGATTGGATATTAATGACTTGAGGGCTCATTCACATGATTTTGTCCGCAGTCTGATGCAGATCCATTCTCTTCAACAGGGCCACAAAAGATACATCGTGCGCTGTCTGTCCACATCCATATATATATATATATTTATTTATTTTTTTTTTTCTGTTACACCTGCAGAATTATAGAACTGTGTTACGGACAAGGGTAGGACAGTTCTACAGAGGGCCAGACTTTGTTCTGCTGAAGGCACACATCCGGTATCCATGTTTTGCGGACGTCTGAAACCGCTACGGCAGTGTGCATGAGCTCTTATCCTGAGGATAGGTCGTCAATATCGGGAGCCTGGAAAGCCCCTTGAAACCCCTCACTGATCCTGCAGCAGTGATGTCATGTGTCCACTACAGCATCTGTAAATTAATGGGTCTGGGTCACTTGCTATAGGTGCCTTCCTACGGTCTCCGAGCCATACCTAGGTGTCACCTGTGATGGATTGGCTTCCATTGTAATGGCCTCCAGAGCTCCGGGCTCAGCACAGGATTAGTGCTGGTGTATGTGGTGTGATGGTGGTAGTAGTAGTCACGTGAGGAGGATCTGCTGGGAGTTGTGTATGTGAGCGGGTCTCCCAGGGACGCAGGTAATAAGCTTTGTGTACACAGCACCTGCCGACTCCACACCTTGTTACTGACAATGGGCGCCTGCTCCTGCGTTGATCGGTCTGCTGTAAACTGTAGTCGTCATTCTCCACATTGTTCCATTCCTTTGTTTTTACCGATGAGTCTAGAAAAGCAGTTCCTTTAAGGGTCTATTGACTTTGAAGAGTTTGTGTTTTAATACTCAGGATAGGTCATCAATATGCGGATGGTGGGGGTCTGACTCCTGGCACCCCTCAAAGATCAACTGTTTGAAGGGAGCAGAGTTCCTGTCGCCGCCGCCTCTTCCTAGGACGGTGACGTCACGTGGCCTAGATGCAGCTCCGTCCCAATCAAGCATGGCCACTATACAATGAGTTGTAAGGAGGCCATTGCTGCAGCCTCTTCAAACAGCTGTTGGTGGGATTGCTGGCCGTTGGAGTATTAGGGCTCATGCACAGGACCGTATGTAGTTTGACCTCAAAAAATACGGCTGACGTCCATGTGCATTCTGTATTTTGCGCAACAGAACAGCTGGCCCCTAATAGAACTGTCCATAATGCAGACAATAATAGGGCGTGTTCTATTATTTTGCGGAACGGACGTACGGAAACAGAATGCACACGGAGCAACTTGCAAATTTTTTTTATTATATTTTGCGGGCCCATTGAAATGAATGGTTCTGCAAAAAAAAAAAACAGGATGGGTGATCATTTTCTGATAGGTGGGGGTCCTCAATCTTCAGATATCTGATCGACAGAGGTTGACGGGTGTCGGACCCCTGCTAATCAGGTATTGATCACCTATCCTGACGATGGGTCATCAGTATGAACGGCTGGACGACCCCTTTTTCCTGGTGGTACAGCTTTGTGCTCTATGATCCTGAGTGATGGTGAGCGTCTCCTCCTCTCGTGGGAAGTGTGTACAGGAATAAAAATGGCATCCTGTGCCGCACTTCAGAGCTGTCAGCACTAGGCGTTCTGCTGTTGACGCTGCCACACCCGCCGCCCTGCCTAATTACACAGCTAGTGGTCAGGCTGCCTTTCCAGGCCAGAACATGTCCGCACTGCCGGCATGTGTCCTGTGTACATACAACGGTGACTGCTCTTCCAACCGGTATTGTCTGTCCTGTATAGACTACTCCGCATGCCTGTAATAGATGTAATTGTCCCATTGACCAGTTTTGCAGTGATTGTCTGAGTGCCCATTGTACACGTCTGTGGATCAGACGTGTGCTGTCCGTGTTCTCCTACCAATTAATTTTTATTGTCCTAATTCACACATCAGTTACATTACTTTGGTTTGTGGTGTAGAGCAAACTCGGCCATTAAAGTCTGTGGGTCTGTAAAAAATGAATGGTCCATTGGCAGATCATAGACAAGGGCTCGTTCACACGACCATATTTTTCTTTCCGTTCCGTTTTTTTTGCGGCTCGTATGCGGAACCATTCATTTCAATGGGTCCGCAAAAAAAAACATGTCTTCCGTGTGCATTCCGTTTCCGTATGTCTGTATTTCAGTTCTGCAAGATTATGAGTTTTGTCCTATTATTGTCCGCATCATGGACAAGGTTAATGCTGTTCTATTAGGGGTCAGCTGTTCGTTCTGCAAAATACGGAATGCACACGGATGTCATCTGTTTTTTTTTTTTTTTTGTGTTTTTTTTGTGTTTTTTTTTTGGTTTTTTTTTTTTTTTTTTTTGTTTTTTTCATACAGTCATGTGCATGAGCCCTAAGGCTTCATTCACACGACCGTATTTTGTTTCTGTGTCTGTTCCGTTTTTTTGCAGACCGTATGCAGAACCATTCATTTCAATGGGTCCGCAAAAAAAAACGGAAGGTACTCCGTGTGCATTCCGTTTCCGTATGTCCGTATTTCCGTTCCGCAAAAAAAGATAGAACATGTCCTATTCTTGTCCGTTTTGCTGACAAGGATAGGCATTGTTACAATGGATCTGCAAAAAAAACGGAAACACGGATGCCATACGGAACGTCATCCGTTTTTTGTTTTTTTTTGCGGACCGCAAAACACATACGGTCGTGTGAATGAAGCCTAAGGCTGATCTTGCTGAACTTTCGTTTGTTTTATTTTGCTTTTTGGATCAAAAATACTGCACTTGTTTAAAGGGGTTATCCCAGGATTATCGGAAAAGATAAAACGCTTACAAAGTATAGTGTGTGACAGTCTTTCTAACAAAGCTAGAACCAGCCCTGTACCTCACATGGGTCCAGAGATCCATCTATTGCTCCAATTCCTCTGCTAGATTCTCCAGGCTGGCAGCTTGGGGGGCGTGTCCTCTATGCATCAGGCAATGGCAGTTGAAATGTCTAACTGAGCTTGTGCCGCCATCTCTGCCTCGGGGAGATGTGCTGCCGACCAGCGAGCATTTTCACACTCGTACAAGATCTGATCAGCCGACCAATGAGCCCTGATTATCAGGAATGAGTTTGTATGAACCCAGTGTGCACACTGGGAAGTATTCCTCATGTCTAACCTTACTGGGATCTGAGCTGATGCTGGTAATGGACTAGAAGTCGTTGGGATGGTAACGGTCTCTTGTGCGCCACCTCCCCACACCCCAGTAATGGTTGTAGCTGCCGTCTAATGAATGGGCATAGCCCCGTTTCTCTGTCCGTCTGGTTGTTTCCTCTACTAATGGACCGTTGTGGTTTTGTCTTCCTCACAGATCTCTAGTACAGGAACAAAGAAAAGGAAATCATCATGGGGGACGACAGCGAGTGGATGAAGCTTCCTATTGACCAGAAATGCGAGCACAAGGTACGTGCTGACCGCGCACTTTACATTATAATGCTGCCTTCTCACTCATTGCTTGTGGGGATGAGCGGCAGGAGGTTCTGATGACCCAGCACGTCTGGCTTCATCTGACAGGAGTTCTGCAGGCTCCGTCTCCTCAATGACAGAGAAGGACTTGATCTGTCTTTATTTGTGCCTCTCAGCCATGTAGTTTAGTCATCAGATTTGTGCCCGTGAGATGGTAGATTTCACTTCACTTCACTGTTGAGATACCATTGCTATTAGTATTAAAGGGTTATTCCCATCTCCGACAATGGGGGGGCATATCGCTATATCAAGAACGGAGGGAGCACGCGCAGCCGCCCTCCATTCATTTCTATGTGGCCGCCGAAAATAGCTGTGCGCTGGCTCGGCTATTACTGTTGGCTCCATAGAAATGAATGGGAGCAGTGGCCGCGCATGCGCGGTGCTCTCCCATTCATTTCTATGGGAGCTTTGCCTGGTGGTGGCCAGATCCTGGGAAACCTGGGGGTCCTCCAGGCACAGCGCCTATCCGTTCTCGATATAGGTGCAGGTGGGACCCACACCTATCGGACAATGGGGGGCATATCCTATCCTTGTCTATGATGGGAATACCCTTTCACTGGATAGTTGATCAATGTCAAAGGGGTTGTCAAGTGGGTTCAGAGTCCATTCAACCCGTTCCCCCCCCCCCCCCCCCCCCCCCCCCAAACTAATTAATTTCTCATCACCTTGACTGCAGGTATGGAAAGCCAGATTAAATGGTTACGAAGAGGCTATGAAACTATTCCAAAAGATTGTGGATGAGAAGAGCCCGGAATGGGCCAAATATCTCGGCTTAATAAAGAAGTTTGTCACAGAATCCAACGCTGTCGCCCAGTTAAAAGGCCTGGAGGCTGCTCTTGTCTACGTAGAAAATGCACACGTCGCGGGAAAGTAAGTGGAGCTTTTGTCTTCTACAGGATCTGAGGGACATTGGGGACACCTACATGTTCTCTGTGCCAGCAGCCTGGTCAAAAGTATGCCTTGCGTTGGCATTGCTGCATCTTCATGCCATGTGGCTATATATATGACTGCACCAATGAGCTAAAATGTCTCTGCAACGACTCCTAAAGCATCCAAGCAGCTGTGGGCTATTTGTTACAGTCTGACGGCTATTACTACTACTTTGCCTTGTACTCCATCAGTACGTGTAATTAATGGCAGTCAAACGTCTATCTGTTAAAGGGATTATCCCATCATTGATAATGTAGGCATATCCCTAGGATACGCCCCCATTGTCTGATAGGTGCTGGTCCCACTGCTGGGTCCCACACCTATATTGAGACCGGAGCGGGGAAAGTTGAGGAGGGCGCACTGCACATGTGCAGCCACCCTCCATTCATTTCTATGGGGCCGGAGAAAATAGCTGAGCACTGGCTCGGCTATTTCCATAGGCTCCATAGAAATGAATGGGAGCGGTGGCTGCACATGCGCGGTGCGCTCCCATTCATTTCTATGGGAGCAGCGGGGATCTGCGCCTGGTGGTGGCCAGGGTCCTCCAGGCATATCGCTCTCCGTTCTCGATATAGGTGTGGGACCCGCAGCTATCAGACAATGGGGGTATATCCTAGCGATATGCCACCATTGTCTATGATGGGAATACCCCACAACTTGTATTGGCCCGCACAGTACAGGCAGCCTTTAAATTCATGTTTTATCTTTGTCATACTCTGAGCCCGGTGGTTGGAAGTCCTTGCTGATGTGTTGTGGGCAGGATCCAGTGCTGTATGATGTCTGAGTCTCTAATCACACCTGGCTGCTTGGTCCTGTACCTTACATCTCATTACCCAGAAAACATGTACCCATGCTAGTATCACTCCCCCAAAAGCCTAAAAAAAGTCCTCCTGTTCTAATCCCTAATCTGTGACATGCTGATTGCACTGTTAAATTCAGTCTCTGCTTGTCAGAGGAGGGAACTGCTGCTGGGCTTGCTTTGCGGCTCCTCTGATAAGTAGAGATGCAGATTTCTGATGCAGCTGGCTCATCACATATAAATTGTTAATGGGGGGGAAAACATTTTAAAGTGTTCTTAAATGTGTTTCTAACTCCTTTTAGGACTACAGGGGAGGTGGTTTCGGGTGTTGTGAACAAAGTATTTAATCAGCCAAAAGCCAGAGCAAAGGAACTTGGGTCAGATATCTGCCTGATGTACATAGAAATCGAGAAGGGGGAGACTGTACAGGAGGAGCTGCTGAAAGGCCTAGATAATAAGAATCCAAAGATTGTGGTGGCCTGCGTGGAGACGCTGCGGAGAGCCCTGAGGTAAGTGGTCTCTGCGGTTGAAACCACTTACATGTTTTTACAACACACGTCCTTATATCAAGCCTTTTCTTTTCACAGTGAATTCGGTTCAAAAATAACGGCCCTGAAGCCAATTATTAAAGTTTTGCCAAAGCTTTTCGAGTCTCGAGAGAAGGCTGTGCGAGATGAAGCCAAGCTTCTTGCCGTGGAGATCTATCGCTGGATAAGAGACGCTCTGAGGCCACCATTACAGAACATTAATCCAGTGCAGGTGGGCGACTTTATCCAATACAGGCTGAAGGGGTTTTCCATTTTGAGGTACATGCCATTTCTTTGAATAAGGGCTCAGGGTTCGTGTGCAGTCAGTGCCCGTGCTGTGGACCGCAATTTGCAATCCACAATGCATGGGCACTGACAGTGGGGCCGCTGCATTCGGAACAGCATCCCGCGGTGCGGAGACACGGCCGGAAACACCACAGAAGCACTCTGTAGTGTTTCCATGGTGGTCCGATCCGTGCCTCCGTTCCGCATCTCCGGGATTGCGGACCCATTAAAGTGAATGGGTCCGTGATGCGGGGTGCACACGGCCGGGCCGGTGCGTCCTCCTCAAGTTTACCCGCTTTGTTCTCGATATAGGTGTGGGACCTAGCGATATGCCCCCTTTGTCTGTGATGGGACTACCCCTTTAAGGTTTAGCACGGTCTCCAATGTAAATTGAAATACATAGTGGAAGCCGCTCCCAAACGCTAAGAAACTCAGTTCCTGCCTTTCCCGGACCTCGTGAGCTGCTCTGCTTGTAATTATTTAAACTGCACATGATATTGGGAACAAGCTGCTTCTTTCATTGTGAATTTTATTGCATCTTTTGCAGCTTAAAGAGCTAGAGGAGGAGTGGGTGAAGATCCCACAGTCTGCGCCCAAACAGACCCGCTTCCTGCGCTCACAGCAAGACCTGAAGGCAAAGTTTGAACAGCAGCAAGCAAGCGGAGATGCTGAAGGTAGGTTTTGCAAGTCCCGTGATTGGTAAATGTGGACAGGTCTCCGTAACATTACATTTGACCTCTTGGGGCTCTTCTCAGGAGACGAAGCTGAGGAAGAAGCCATTCCTCAGGTTGATGCCTATGAGCTGCTCGAAGCTGTCGAAATTCTCTCAAAATTGCCGAAAGATTTCTATGATAAAATTGTAAGTAATGATCGACAGACGAAATTTGCAAGTAGATCTTTATCAGGGGGGAAAAAAAAGAATCCCTTCTAATAAGGTTTTTCATGGGTTTTCTATTAGGAAGCCAAAAAATGGCAGGAGAGAAAGGAGGCTTTGGAAGCTGTGGAGATCCTGGTCAAGAACCCCAAGCTTGAGGCTGGCGACTATGCAGATCTTGTGAGGGCCCTTAAGAAGGTAAGTCTTGTAGAGAAGTCGTAGCGTAAGCTGGTCATTTCACTGAAAAGCTTTTACTAAGTGTATTTTACATTACAGGTGATTGGCAAGGACACTAATGTAATGCTTGTAGCACTGGCTGCCAAATGCGTAGCGGGCCTTGCCTCTGGCCTCAGGAAGAAGTTTGGCACGTACGCCTGCCATGTGAGTATGCCGTCTGCCTATTCGGTTGCTACAAAGCTGCAATGTCTTGTTGGTGACTCATGAAGCTTGGGTTTGCAAAGTCGCCAGTATTTAGTAGTCATGGGGTGTGGACATCAACTGGAGTCTTAGTAGATTGTCACTCTTTTATATATTGCTACCATAGCAAAATGTCTAGGCTAACTGCTGCAAAACCACAACTCCTGTAAAATGGTACAATGTAAAAAGAAAATTAAGGTACCTTAGGGAAACAAAATACTTAGAACATCTATAAAATGGGTGTAGATGTATAGAAGTATACAAAATATAATACACCTGTGTCTTAAAGGGCTTTTCCAATCCCTAAAATGACCCCAGAATGCCTGGGCCCCTCCTCTAGAGCATACTTACTGGATCCCTCCATGGCCTCCACTGCATCTCCCCTTCGCGTGAATTAAAACATCCAGGGGCGGGGGGGTGGGACAGTCAATAGCAGGCCACTACGCCTCCCTAGCATCATGGGTGTCACTGTCATGGCCTGCTATTGGCTGCTCCCAACCGAACCGCGACCCCCGGGGGTCATTATGGGGATTGGCTAAGTCCTTTTAACAACAGATTTTGGGGGTGCAAGAGTGGCTGGTCATGCCACAAGAGCAGCTGAGCGGTAGCTCTTCCACTTTACCCATTCATAAGGCATCTGCATATACTTTAAAGAGGACCTCTCACCGCTCCTGACATGCCGGTTTTAATATCTTCATACATTCCCCATGTAATAACAATTCTGGAGCCTCTATTCTTATGTTTCTATGTTGTGCCGTTCCTTTATTTCTACTAGAAGTTATGAATGAATTGCTAGCAGTCTGCAGTAAGGGTACAGAGGGGAGGTAACCAGTTGGGGGTGTGTACCTGCACAGACTCACTCTATCCAATCACTGCTGCCATTTTCAGACTGTGCAGGGACACACGCCCAACTGGTTACCTCCCCTCTGTACCCTTACTGCAGACTGCTAGCAATTCATTCATAACTTCTAGCAGGAATAATAAAGGAATGGTACAACAGTCATAAGAATAGATGTTCCAGAATTATTACATGGGGGATGCACAAAGCTATTAAAACAGGCCTGTCAGGAGCGGTGAGAGGTCCTCTTTAAAGGGGTATTCTCATCTTAGACAATGGGGGCATATAGCTAGAATATGCCCCCATTGTCTTAACGGTGCCCCCGAACTGAATGAGGGCGCATGCGCAGCCGCCCTCCATTCGTTTTTATGGGGCCGCCGAAAATAGCCGAGCGCCGTCGGCTCCATAGAAATGAATGGGAGCGCACCGTGCATGCACGGCCCGGTTCCCATTCATTTCTATGAGCGCAGCGGGGAGCTGCGCCTGGTGGTGGCCGGACCCCCAGAAACCTGAGGTCCTCCAGGCGCAGCTCTCCCCGCTCCGTTCTGGATATAGGTGCGGGTCCCAGCGGTGATATGCCCCCATTGTCTAAGACGAGAATACCCCTTTAAATGGTAAACTTGCTCTAATGCTATAACAAAGTAATTGCAGTGAAATATTTCCAATTTTCAACTAATATCTGGAGTCTAACCTTGGGACACTATGGAAGAGCAGAGTGTAGACTTATTTGGACTGAGAGATCTGGTACTGGGCATGGCCACCGTCATGCGTACGCCATGGTGCTCCAGTGAGCTGCTGCGCCTCTATTGTGATCAGTGGTGTCAGTGTTTGACCCTCGCTGATCATGTTGTGTATGTAACTAGAGTTTAATTTTTATTTTTTTCGCTCCCCAAGGTTGTGCCAACTATATTAGAGAAGTTTAAGGAAAAGAAGCCTCAGGTAGTACAAGCCTTACAGGAGGCCATCGATGCCATATTTCTCACAGTAAGTGATCATTGTGGTTTAACTATACATATCTCCAGGTCCTTCCAGTGTACATGTCTGATGTGCAATTCTTATTTCAGACAACACTACAGAACATAAGTGAAGATGTCCTCGCCGTCATGGATAACAAGAACCCAACAATAAAGCAACAGACTTCTCTCTTTCTTGCCAGAAGCTTCCGACACTGCACGCCCTCAACCCTTCCCAAAAGTCTTCTGAAGCCGTTCTGTGCAGCCCTTCTAAAGGTAAAACTCTGATTCTAAGATTGGAGAGTCCACAGAACTCATTTTTATTAAAGGGTTTGTCTCATCGTGGACAATGGGGGCATATCGGTAGGATATGCCCCCATTGTCATATAGGTGTGGGTCCCACCGCTGGGACCCGCACCTATATCGAGAACGGAGCTCCGCAAGGTGGTGGCTGGAGGACTCTAAGCCAGCTCCCTATAGAAGTGAATGGGAGTGCACCGAGCATGACCAGCCACCGCTCCCATTCACTTCTATGGTCTCGACGGAAATAGCCGAGCCAGTGCTGGCCCCATAGAAATGAATGGAGGGTGGCTGTGCATGCACAGTGTGCCCTACTTCACTTTTGGGGCTCTGTTCTCTATATAGGTGGGACCTTCACCTAAAGACAATGGGGGCATATCCTAGCGTTATGTCCCCATTGTCTCAGATGAGAACCCCCCCCTTCCCCTTTAAATTGAGGGAATGACTACTATTCACTTGCTTGGTTACCCCACAGCATATCAATGACTCTGCGCCGGAAGTGAGAGATGCCGCTTTCGAAGCCATGGGGACAGCCCAAAAAGTAGTTGGAGAGAAAGCCGTTAACCCGTTTCTTGCTGATGTGGACAAGCTGAAGCTTGATAGAGTGAGTTGGTACAACTGAGATGTCAAACCTACATGAAACTGCCAATATATAAAGCATAAGTATTTTAAGGAATTGCTCTCGCCCCATATACACAGATCAAAGAATGTGCTGACAAAATCGAACTAGCCGGGGGCAAGAAGACAGGATCTGGAGAGAAGAAGGAAACCAAAGCAGTGGCTCCTGGGAAAGCGGCGCCTCCACCAAGTGCGACTAGTGAAAAAGATACCAAGGAAGCTGCCAAACCTGGAATGGCTCCCAAGAAACCAGCGCCTGCCAAGGTATGTTCCGTCACAAAGCATGGATCCCTGTCTGCAGTTCACAGGTTATGACCTCGTAACCCCTTTATTTTACTTTAAAGGCCGGCGGTCCTGTTAAGAAGGGTAAAGCCCCAGCATCTGGCGGTGGAGCTGCTAAGGGAAAGAAGGGCGCCGATGTGAAGGAGGTGTTTGAACAAGAGCTCTCTGTAAGTATCATGAAAGCTCTTGATATTGTTGCTACTGTCAGAAAAGTATTTTTTGTGTTGGTTCTGTGCAATTTCTAAGTAACTTTTTTTTTTTTTTTTTTTTTTTTTTTTTAAATACTTGTAGCCTGAGGTTTGTGAAGAGAAGGCGGCAGCGGTTCTTCCTGGGACTTGCATGCAGCAGCTAGATAGTAGTAACTGGAAGGAAAGATTGGCGAGCATGGAAGAATTCCAGAAGGTATGTTAGGCCTCAAAAAAGCCAGTAGTAAGCACCACAGAGTAGGTGTAAGGGAGGGTAAAGCAGGCAAAATGATTGTGTTTGGTGTTTCTTTCCTCTTTAGGCTGTTGAATCAATGGAGAGGAACGATATTCCCTGCCAAGCACTAGTCAAAATGTTGGCCAAGAAACCAGGTTTTAAAGAAACCAACTTCCAGGTTTGTTAACCTCGTTCCCACTTGTAGTGGTTTACAATGTCATTAAGCAGACCCCACCTGGCTTACAGCAATGACTGGAGAGCCATGGGAAGTCTGTTTCCCTGTTTTAGTACATACAGAATAAGACTGAAGCAATTCTTGCAAGGATCGGATAATGGACTTCTGCTGGAGGGAAGCACAAACTAAGGGCAGGTTCACATCTGCAGCAAGGAAATCCAGTAGTCTGTTCCGGCAGGGACCGTATCTGGCATAGCCGGACACCGCCAGATAGCCATTCACTATAATGGAATCCGGTGGGTTTCTGGTGTAAATGCCTGCGTTCTGCTGGAAAAATGCTGCTGCATGCTGCGGTACTCGTCTGGGAGAATGCAAGCATTTATGCAGGATCCCATTATAGTGAATAAGGATCCGGCTGTGCTGAATACAGTAATCTACCAGATTAAGGCTACTTTCACACTTGCGTTTGCAGGATTCGTTTGTGAGATCCGCCCAGGCTCTCACAAACGGATCCGTCATGATAATACAAACGTCTGCATCTGTTCCGAACGGATCAGTTTGTATTATCTTTTACATAGCCAAGACGGATCCATCTTGAACTCCATTGAAAGTCAATGGAGGACGGATCCGTTTTCTATTGTCAGACAAAACGGATCCGTCCCCATTGACTTACATTGTGAGTCACGACGGATCCATTTGCATCGGTTTCTTCATGCGGACATCAAAACGCAGCAGGCAGCGTTTTAGTGTCCGCCTCCAAAACGGAATGGAGACTGAACGGATCCTTTTCCATTCAGAATGCATTAGGACAAAACTGATCAGTTCAGGACCATTTGTGAGAGTCTGTGATGGATCTCGCAAATGGATCCTGCAAACGCAAGTGTGAAAGTAGCCTTACCTGTCACAAATGTGGACCTGTCCTAATGTGTGTGGGGCCTCCTGGCTTTTTTATTTCCTGACGGGAGAGGGTGGGGTGAGGATTTAGCAAATTGGATTTAAGCTGCCCATGCCTTCTTGAGAGAGGGGGAAAAAAAAACTTTGCCAGAGGTGTCTGGGGAGAAAGCTGCGGACATTTATTACATATGCATGCTTGGCCCAGCCAAGTATGCATATGTACTATGGTAGAGATGGCCATCAGACAAACAAGGGACCAGCAGTTCTCTTTCATACACTTCCTGCTACAGAAACATTTGCTGTAGATCTTTGAATAATGTTGTAAAAAATAATTCTCTCCTAGGTCATGCAGATGAAGTTGCACATTGTGGCTCTCATTGCTCAGAAAGGCAACTTTTCTAAAACCTCTGCCAACGTGGTCCTTGATGGGCTTGTAGACAAAGTTGGAGATGTGAAATGTGGGGGAAATGCCAAGGAAGCTCTCAGTGCTATCGCAGAGGCCTGCACGCTCCCCTGGACCGCTGAGCAGGTGATGGCTTTACCTTGACCCATGTTAATCCTTTCGTTACTGGATACTGAGCTGCAATCCAATCTACCACTTTCTTATTTCTAGGTCGTCTCCCTGGCTTTTGCGCAGAAAAATCCCAAGAACCAATCGGAAACCCTGAACTGGCTTTCAAATGCCATAAAAGAGTTTGGTTTTACAGGGTAAGTTTAAGCTTCCATCTTGCAAACTTTGGAGAAGACAACTGCAGCCATTCTGATTAGGCGTTATATCCGTGCATTTTCAGGCTCAATGTAAAGGCTTTCATCAGCAATGTAAAGACGGCTCTTGCTGCCACAAACCCTGTAAGTTTGTTATGCTGTTGGCTTTTGGCTTTTGTACCCATGTATGTTCCTGTGACTCATGACCTCATGTAATTGCAGGCTATCAGGACTTCTGCCATCACCTTGCTGGGTGTCATGTTCCTGTATGTGGGGGCCCCACTGCGGATGTTTTTTGAAGAAGAAAAGCCGGCTCTTTTGTCTCAAATTGATGCAGAGTTTGAGAAGGTAAGTACAGTGGTCCCCCCCTATGGTTGTGGTATGCATCTTGGGTGTTTAAGTTGCATAAACACAGGTCTATAAAGATTAGACACTGGGGGGTCATTAACTAAGCTGAAATGTGCCTATATTAGGTGTATTTCTGGTGCGTTGTTAGTTGCGCTGCGATCTGCGACTTCGCCCTGCTTACACCACTTAGAAAATAGTTCGTTGGGAAGGGGACAGGCCAGAAGCATAGAAATGGTATAGATGTAAGACTGCTCGAAAGCGGTCTTACATGCTAGATTCTCCTGCGCCTCTTCATAACTTTGGCAGTTCCTCCGCCAGCTATAGGGCGTCTAAAACACCTGTCTTAATAAATGTGCCCTTTTATATTCTTAATGTTTTGATCCAGAAGAAGGCCAAAAGTTGGTTTCCATCGTGACTCTAAGAACTGCATCCTTCTAGACTTGGCTAATAGACTAACCATTATAATATCGCAGTGTGGCCGAAATTCTGCCTGTGATTTTGTGATGCCATTAATGTTCAATTTGACAGATGAAGGGACAGACTCCACCAGCATCAACCCGTGGATCTACAAAGTCTGGTGCAGGAGGAGATGATGGCGACGAGGGTGAGGAGCAGGAAGAGGACGCTCCTGCTGACGTAATGGATCTTCTGCCGCGGGCTGACATCAGGTGACCTTATCTAAACTTGCTCGGTGCATCCGAGTATCCAGGGCTATGCATACCGAACTTGCCGCTGAATCCGGGCTCTCCTTAACTATGCGTTTATTCCTCTAGTGACAAAATCACTTCTGACCTGGTGTCAAAGATCGGCGATAAAAACTGGAAGATCCGCAAGGAAGGTTTAGACGAAGTTACAACAATTCTTAATGAGGCCAAATTCATCCTTCCTAATATCGGAGAGCTTCCAAATGCGCTGAAGGGTCGTCTCAATGACTCTAATAAGATCCTGGTAAGTACTGTCAACATATTGTAAGATTTAGGGGCATAAGCTTTATTTTTTTTAGTGTGTTTAATTGCTGAGGTTTATTTCTTAAAGCGGTATTCCACAGAATATGGAATAACTATTAGATCAGTTAGGGTCTCCCCACCAGTCCTTAGAAAGGTGTGCCTCTTGCCTTGAGCCCCCCCCCCCCCCCCCCCCCCAAAAAAAAATAGACAGAGCAGCCAGTCGGGCATTGCTCAGCCACTCCGTTCATTTCTATGGGGGAGACCCATTCTCATGATCAGTGTAATATCTAATAGTTCCTGTGGATAGGGGATTACTTGAAGGGGTATTCTCATCTTATACAATGGGGGCATATCGCTAGGATATGCCCCCATTGTCTTATAGGTGCGGGTCCCAGAATGTAGCCCCCAAAGTGAATGAGGGTGCACTGCACATGTGCAGCCGCCCTCCATTCATTTCTATGGGGCCGGCGAAAATAGCCAAGCCAGCGGTCGGTTATTTCCGTCGGCTACATAGAAATGAATGGGAGAGGTGGGCACGCATGCGCGGAGCGCTCCCATTCATTTCTATGGGAGCAGCGGGGGAGCTGCGCCTGGTGGTGGCAGCGTTCCCCCTCCGATTTCGATAAAGGTGCGGGTCCCAGCGGTGGGACCCGCACCTATAAGACAATGGGAGCATATCCTAGCGATATGCCCACATTTTATAAGGTGAGAATGCCTCTCAATATATCGGAATACTCTTAAAGGGGTTATTCACTTCAGAAAATAGCAGTTATGTAGAGGAAGTTAATACAAGCTTCTTATTAATGTATTGTCCATATTGCTTCCTTTCCTGGCTGGATTCATTTTTCCATCACATTTTACAAAGCTCGTTTCCATGGTTACAGACCACCCTGCAATCCATCAGTGGTGGGCGTGCTTGCACACTATAAGAAAAAGCACCAGCCTATGTGTGGTCCCGTGTTCCTGACCACCATAAAGGGCAGCGTTTTTTCTCGGTGTGCAAGCATGACCACCACTGATGGATTGCAGGATGGTCGTAACCATGGAAACGAGCAGTGTATAATGTGATGGAAAAACGAATCCAGCCAGCAAAGGAGACAATATGGATAATAACAATACATTAGTAAGTGCCTTGTGTTAACTTCCTCTTCATGATAAATGCTATTTTCTGAAATTAGACAACCCCTTTAAGTAATGCTAGTATCTTTTGCATTCTGTCAAGCTGTGGTTCATGATTTTCTTCAGGTTCAGCAGACCTTGGGTATCCTGCAGCAACTTGCCACAGCCATGGGTCCAAATATCAAGCAGCATGTTAAGAACTTGGGTATGCCTATTGTAACGGTCCTGGGGGATAGCAAGGTGAGTTCTCGAATAAATAATAAAACTTTTCATTCTATTTTAGGATCCTCTTGTTTTTAACAGCTCACTCATTGACGTGCATCTTCCCCAGAATGTACTTTTGCAGGAAGCCTTACAGCTGTATTTCCCACAGATTTCACTCTCCATTGACCCTGTTATGGCTTGATGAGGGTCTTATCGGGTTGTACCCTGCTTGTTTGGCATAGTATATTTGCCTCAGAAACCCAATTGTTTTCCTTTAGAGTCTGTGCTTGGCATTTTGAAGGGTACAGCCACATTTGGGTTTGGAAGCAAAATCTTGAGTGGAGGATCATAGGCGTATAAAGGACCAATATAAAAAAAAATAAAAATTTTTAATCCTCCACTGGTTTTGGCTTCCAAAACTGCATGCAGAAACCTGAGACTGTAGACTTAGGCCCCATTCACACGACCGTATGTATTCCGTGTCCGTATAAAAACGGAAGACATACGGAATGTCTTCTGTAGTGTTCCGCATTTTTGCGGACCCATTGACTTTTAATGGGGCTACGGACGTGTTTTGCGGCCCAAGTATAGAACATGTTTCCTCTGGTTTTTTTTGTTTTTTTTTTTGCGGGAGAATTTCCGTAATATATGGATGCGGAATACACACGGTGTGCATTCTTTGTGTTTTTTTTTTTTTTTTTTTTTTTTTTTATCTCCTATGGAAAAATGAATGGGTCCGTATGGTTCCGCCTCTTACCAGCAAAAATGCGGATAAGATACGGAAATGAACATACGGTCGTGTAAATGGGGCCTTAGTCTAAGCCAGGGTGACACTGGTGGCCGTCCACGTATTCTATATACTTTGAGTGCTGCATGTCATTTTGCTAAACTGTTGGTAAAAAAAAAAAAAAAAAAATTTGTTCTCTTTTAAAGGCAAATGTCAGAGCTGCGGCACTGGTGACGCTAAATAACTGGGTGGAGCAAACTGGTATGAAGGAATGGTTAGAAGGGGAGGATCTCTCTGAGGAACTGAAAAAAGAAAATCCTTTCCTCAGACAAGAGGTAACTTTGTATTCTGTTTAAAGCTACTCATAAACAACGATACATGAGCATCAGACCCGTACATGCTAGAACGCTGCTCTGTTCAGACATCGCTGTGGTTGTTCCTTGAGTAATAATACAGTGCATTGGGCCCCAGTTCTTCGAAATTTATTACCTATCTTGTGATTAGATGTTTGTGGGAACACCCTTTTAGCATCTAGTGTTTGTGTGTCTCCTCTTGTAGCTTCTTGGATGGTTGGCAGAAAAACTTCCCACTTTACGCACGGCACCCTCAGATCTACAGCTCTGTGTCCCTTATCTGTACGTCTGCCTTGAAGACCGTAATGGTGACGTACGTAAGAAAGCCCAGGAGGCGCTGCCCATGTTTATGATGCATATTGGATTTGAAAAGATGTCTAAAGTAACTGGTAAACTCAAGGTAAACTTTTCTTACATTCGCTTATTTATATTTTTGATAAGTTTCTACTAGTTATGAGCAACTGTTGATGACTGCGGTAGAGACTTGCAATATGCACTGAACATGGCTTAATCTTTTGACACACTTAAAGGGGCTAGGCTGTGTGTTCCACCTTAGGAAACGGCAGACTGCAAGTATCCTGTATCATCACTTGCCTTCCGAGCCTCCTCCAATTCAGTGCTGCCAATCTTTTTCCTCTTCCCTGGGCTGCAGCCAATGATGTATTGTTTCTTGGCTGCAGCGGTCATGTTCTGAATCCCACTGCAGCCAATGGCTGGGCTGTGTATGGCACAAAACCTCTGAGACCAGTGATTGGCTGCAGAAGTTTACATTACACTTGAAAGCAGCTGGAGTACCTGTGCTGAATCGGAGGGGGCTGGAAAGGCAAGTATGCGTTAAATATTCAATCTGCCTGCCTGCAGTTTCCCTAAATAAAATTACTGGGGCAACTCCTGTAACGTGTACTCACTTCATAAGTTGAGCCCTTCTATTAGGATGTCATAAATGTCAGTCTTTATGACACAGCCCCTTAAGAAAAACTATGATGGTTTATACCTATTAGTGAATTTTACTGACCAAATTAGTTTGCAAACGATATCTTCATCTGTAATTTATACCATGCTTCATCTTTCAGCCTGCATCTAAAGACCAGGTTGTTGCTCTGCTGGAGAAAGCAAAAACCAGCATGCCAGCCAAACCTGCCCCACCACCAGGCAAGACCTCTTCCAAGCAAGCAGGAGGGTCTGCCCAAGCCTCAGCTCCTGCCCCTGCAGCAGGTATGTATATGACATGACTGCCTTTAGTGTCTTAAAAGGGGTTTTCCAGGATTAAACTACTGATGACCTGTCCTCAGGATAGCTCATCAGTATCTGATCGGTGGGGGTCTGACACTCGGGACCCCCACCGATCAGCTGTTTGAGAAGGTACCGGTTCTCCTGTGAGCGCCGCTGCCTTCTCCCTGCTCACCAAGCAGAGTGCCGTACATTGTATAGCGGCTGTTCTTGGTATCACGCTCACTCTATTCACTTGAATGGGGCTGAGCCGCTCCTAGGCCACATGACCCATGAACATGATGTCACTGGCCTAGGAAAAGCTAAGAGAAGGCTGCGGCGCTCATGGGAGCACCGGTACCTTCTCAAACAGCTGATCGGCGGGGGTCCCGGGAGTTGGCCCCCCACCGATCAGATACTGATGACCTATCCTTTAATGGTTGGTTATGTATATGGCTCTCCCATGGCGTTTTGTTGAGCAGTAATACAGATTAGATCTGATACATACACGTTCATGGATATTTTTGGTGAGGGCAGCAATGTTATATAACAGCACCTTATGACTGCTGCTGGCATTGTCCTAAAAGTTTTTCATTATTCATCAGCTATGTATGATTCTGGACCACCACCTTCAGAGAGCAAGCCAGATCCCAAGAAGACTAAACCGGGTGCACCGGCATCTAAAGGAAAGGTATAATCTCCTCTCTTCCAGAACACAATATAAATGCACATTGCAGCAGGAAAAACATCCCATTGTTAGCAGTATTTCTTCTTGCTGCCCTTTAAAGATGCAACCCTTTCTCTGTAGACCCAGTCAGTGTCATCAGAGGGTAATACCACTATGACCCCAACGAAGGCTAATACCAGCATCTCCAAAGCCAAGCAAACTAAGCCGGCGGTAACAAAAGTGCACATGTGGAGATGGGTTGTGTTGCACTTGCGTATGCTGCTCTTTATCTCTGCACCTTTTGATGTGTATGATGCACAAACTGAGTATCTGTGGGGCTCCAGGGTGGAAGTAGAAGCTGTTTGGAGGATGATGAGTTGCACACAGGGGTGTTGTGGCGCCGAGCGCTGCACACTCTTCAGACCAAAGCTGGTGACATAACCAGGTGCACAGGGGCCAGCTGACTCCACAGTGATCACACCGCTTTTCCTTTTCCTTGATACACCATATATTAACCACCACTGTATGGACGTTGGAACATGGACCATTTAATTGATCTGACCTCTGTACTCTGCCTCAGGTTGTGCCTGCAAAGAAAGTGCCAAGCAAGCCACCGAAAGAGGAGGAGGACCGGTCTGGCTCCATTTACATAATAGTTCCCAACGGGAAGGAACAGAGGATGAAGGAGGAGAAGGCACTGAAGGTGGGCCAACTCTCTCTAGATGAGTGTTTTTGTTTTTTTCTTAAGTCTACCTGAGATAATCTAAAACTGTGAGTCTGCGCAATTTTTCTTAAAAAATAAATAAAAAAATAACTGTATAACAGATCTTGCTTTTAAATAGCAGCACAGATGTGCCAGAGTATATGCTGCATACTGTTCATGTCTATGCACGTGGAGAAGGAGTCACGTATTAGTCTTCATCTGCCTTTGATATCCTTCATTGCCTTCTGTCTAAGCGATTTCACTGCATTGCAGGTCTTGAAATGGAACTTTCCAACCCCTCGTGACGAGTACATTGAGCAGCTGAAAACTCAGATGTCTACCTGTCTTGCAAAATGGCTGCAGGATGAGCTGTTTCACGCCGATTTCCAGCGCCATATAAAGGCCTTGGCTGTAATGACTGATGTGAGTAATCGGGCCTTGCATAGCTCTTCATGCTTGTGACATGATCTGGCTATCTCAGCTCTTAGTTCATTGCCACTGCCATTGGTGCATATTGAGACTACCAAACTTTAAGGGTTTGTGTCATCAAGTCAACGCTTTTTATACACCACCGGCACTTTGAGTGTAATACTTTGCTAGCCTTGTGTAATAGTCGCAACAAG
Organism: Rhinella marina; assembly: GCA_900303285.1. Classification (NCBI taxonomy): domain Eukaryota; kingdom Metazoa; phylum Chordata; class Amphibia; order Anura; family Bufonidae; genus Rhinella; species Rhinella marina. The sequence continues at coordinate 49,433 of ONZH01011037.1, read as the reverse complement.
ATCTTTACCTTCAGACATAGGTTGTCCTGATGCTGTGGTTGTATGTAGTGTTATGTAATCTGGGTGTAGTTAATGTGGAACTGCTTAAAGGCTATGGACACCTATTTAGGGCAGATATTTTATGATTGCGTTTTACTCATTTTGGGCTAAATATTTTTTTTCAATTGGTCTCTATTAAAATTTTTCAGCGGTTTTTGTGATGCATGTGATTAAAAATCAGTCTATTTGCTAACTGTCCTTCCTGAGTTCTGTCAGTTGACGGCTCATGTGAAGCCTTATCTCTGATCTCTTGACCTCAAAAACACTAAGGCTACTTTCACACTAGCGTTAGGGTTTTCCGGTATTAAGTTCTGTCATAGGGGCTCAATACCGGAAAAAAAAAACACTTCAGTTTTGTCCCCCTTCATTGTCAATGGGGACAAAACTGAACTGAACGGAGTGCTTCAAAATGAGTTCAGTTTAGTTGCGTCCCCAGACCGGAGAGCAAATCGCAACATGTTGTATTTTGCTTTCCGTCCTGGGGGATCCGGAGCAAGAAGGATCAGTCATGACCCACAATGCAAGTCAATGGGGACGGATCAGTTTTGTCTGACACAATAGAAAACGGATCCGTCCTCCATTGACTTTCAATAGAGTTCATGACTGATCCATCCCAGCAGTGTTAAAGATAGTACAACCGGATCCGTTCATAACAGATGCAGACGGTTGTATTATCAGTAACAGAAGCGTTATTGCTGAACCCTGCCGGATCCATCAATAACGCTAGTGTGAAAGTAGCCTAAGGCCCCATTCACACGACCGTATGTATTCCATGATCCGTATAAAAACGGAACGGAAGACATACGGAAAGTCTTCCGTAGTGTTCCGCAATTTTGCGGACCCATTGACGTTAATGGGGCTACAGAGGTGATTTTGCGGCCAAGTATAGGACATGTTTTATTTTTTTTTGCGGGGGAACTTCCGTGGGATGCGGAATGCAGTGTGCATTCCGCTTTTTTTTTTTTTTTTTTTTTTTTCCTCCTATGGAAAAATGAATGGGTCCGTATGGTTCCGCATCTTATCTGCAAAAATGCGGATAAGATGCGGAAATGTACATACAGTCGTGGGAATGGGGCCTAAGGCAATATTCTTATCCGTTTGGTTTTAGCTATGAGTGAGGCCAGGAGATCAGAGAGAAGGCATCACGTGAGCTGACAGAAATCGAAATCATGAGTGACTGTCTGCCAATAGACTTTTTTTATTTTTTTGTATCACAAAACTGCTGAAAATTTTATTAAAAACCAATTGTAAAAATTATTATTTTTAGCCCAAAATGCAATCATAAAAGAAAATGCCGATGTTGTCCATAGCGTGTAAGGCAATTGTACATGAATTTTCTGTCTTCCTTTCTTTAGCACTTAGAGACGGAGAAGGAAGGTGTTATCAGCTGCTTGGACCTCATTCTTAAATGGTTTACCTTGCGCTTCTTTGACACCAACACCAGTGTCTTGATGAAGGTTCTGGAATACCTGAAGTTGCTCTTTACCATGCTTAGCCAAGAGGAATACCATCTGACGGAGCTTGAGGCCACCTCCTTCATCCCTTACCTGCTGAATAAGGTGAGTGCACTTTGATAGACTTTTGGTGGAAGTAACTACTGGAGGATGATGAGTTGCACCAAGGGGTCTGCAGTGCTGTGTACTGTAGTACTCCCCAGACTCGTTGTGTTGACACAACCATGTGCACAGGGGCCAGCTGACTCCATGTTACTCCCACCACCAGTCATCTAATGTTACATTGCGTTGGGCATTTTTAGGATTACTTACATTAGTGTCTTGCAATTCAAGGGACCAGTGTCTAAAGTTTGATTTTGAGATCTGAATCTGTTTTTTCATCTGGTCTCTTGCACAGGTCGGCGAGCCAAAAGATGTTGTACGAAAAGATGTGCGTGCCATTTTGAACAAGATGTGCCTGGTGTACCCAGCCAGCAAGATGTTTAACTTTGTGATGGAAGGGACCAAGTCAAAGAACTCCAAGCAACGAGCCGGTTAGTTGTGCAAAGTGGATTTACTGTGTCACAGAATCTTATGGGTCCCCTTCAAATTTATTTTTTATATTTTTTTTTTTTTTTGTCTGTCTGCAGAGTGCCTGGAGGAGCTTGGCCTCCTGGTTGAATCCTATGGTATGAGTGTTTGTCAGCCGACACCTGCCAAAACCCTGAAGGAGATCGCTGTGCACATTGGAGACAGAGATACCACCGTACGCAATGCTGCTCTTAATACCATAGTGACCGTGTACAACGTCCATGGAGAACAAGTCTTCAAACTCATAGGAAATGTAAGCGCGTTGCGTTCACCTGGTGGATGAAAGATTGTTTGACTTGTCATAAAGGGTTAATCGTTTTCTATGTGTTTTTTTTCTACCCTCCAGCTGTCTGAGAAGGACATGAGCATGCTGGAGGAAAGGATAAAGCGTGCCGGTAAGAAACAGCCTGTGGCTGCCCCTGCTAAACAACCCGAAGAGAAACCTCAGCGCGTTCAGAGTGCCAATACCAGTCTGCTGCGGAAAGCGCCTCCTGAAGACATGTCTTCCAAACTCAAGTAGGTTTAGTATCCACTTGGCACTGAAATGCTTCTGGTCTTGCACTCTTTTTAAATGTGTATTCATCAGTAGCTAGAAAAGTGCTAAATATTCTGTTCTTTTATCAATGCCTTTCCTTGGAAAGAATCATGTACCGCACTTATAGGATGTAAGTATTTGCCTCAGGGTTATTTGTTTGCAATAATTGCTTGCCAACAATCACTACATGTACAGAAAACAATGTCACTTCGTTTTCCAAGTATATATATGTGTAATATATTATATTTATAATTATTAGATTATATTTATTATATTTAATAAAATAAAAAATTAAATAATCTCGGGTGCAATTCCCTTGTAAAATCCCAGACTAGGATCCCAAAAATATTTTAAAAAATAAAGAAAGGCAGCACTCCGGACTTTAGTGAAGAAAACGTTGGATCAGCTTATTTCACCCAAAGCTGTTTTGGGTGAAAGTGATCCACCGTTTTCGTCACTAAAGTCCGGAGTGCTGCCTTTCTTTATTTTTTTACTATGGTAATTGTTAAAATTCTGGCTGCCGTCAGCCATTACTATGAGGTAGCGAGGATCTGTCGCCTCTCCTGACATCTGTAAGTATTTGCATTCCCCATGCAAAAACCATTCTGGAGCATCCTTTGAGATGACTCTCTTGTTCCCTTTATTATGCATACCAGACAAGTTATTGAAGCCTGCTCTCAATTATCAGTTTGGGGTGTGTCCCTACAGTCTGTGGCTAGTAGCATTGGTTGGGTATTGTCTGATTGTACGGACACACCCCCAACTGGTTACGCCTAGATAGGCTTTTTTGTACCCTTCTAGTAGGAACTATAAAAAAAATGGCATCATGTAGTCAATAGATGCTCCAGAATTACTACTTGGGGAACGTAACAGACTTAGTCAGGAGAGTTGACAAGTCCTGATTAAATGTATAAACGGTATGCAGTTTACTCGTAAGCTCCCTCTAGTGGTGGCTACATGTAGGCAAAATGTCGGAATTATTTTTGGACAACTCCCTTGTGTTAGGACATTTCCACAGTTCTGAGTAATTGGCTGTAAGGTACTAGGATGCATGAAAACCTGTCAGCAGATATGTTTGCAGATGGGTATTGCAGACTTCTTTTCATGGTCTAGTCATTTAGACTAATGTCATTCTGCATGGAAGATCTCACGTCTAAAGTTCTGTTTATTTCAGAATCGCACCGCGTCAGATTGCTTTTTCATATTGTTTTTCTTTCCCCACAGTCAAGCCCGAAACATGGGAGGACACCCAGAACCTACTCATTCAGTTCCCAGAGAATTCCAGTTGGATTTGGATGAAATTGAGAATGATAATGGCACGGTGAGGTGCGAGATGCCAGCATTAGTTCAGCACAAGCTGGATGAGATCTTCGAACCAGTCCTAATCCCAGAACCAAAGTAAGTTGCTGCGTGTAGCATGCGGATGCTGTATTCTGCTTCACCTCACTAGTGGCTTTGGAAGAGCAAATCTGATGGCCTCTTCAGTTCACCTCTGGTAGAAATATTCAACACAGACCTTGGCAACATTTCTGCATTTTCTAGTTGGAATACCCCCTAGTCTGGAATGAAAAGGAGCGTAGTCTCTGGTGCAATGCCCTTGTTTTACTAATTTGCGTAAATTAAGGTGAATTTCTCTGCAATCAGGGCACATACCAAAGTAGGACGAAGAGCATTTGTGATGACCAGCGCTCCTATTGCATGGTTAATGGATTTAGAACAAGTTATCTGGTGACGGATCCCCTTTAATGGCTTTGTGCTCAATAACAATGCAGACCTTCTAAACATCAGTTTTATTAGAGCCCACTGCTGCTCCTATGGCCTCGCTGTACTCAATTGCAGCGCAGCCCTGACACATGGTCATACCCTTAGGGGCCGCCCAGACGGCCATGTTGCAGATCCGCAAAAATGCAGGTGCCAGCCAGTGTGTGTTCCGCATTTTGTGGAACACACATGGCCGGAACCCCCATACAAAATTCCTATTCTTGTCCACAATTGCGGACAAGATATGGACATGTTAGGACATCTTTTTTCGCGGAGCCACGGCTCTCCATGATCTAATGGCGCTCATTGAAATGAATGGGGCCGCATCTATTCCACAAAATTGCCAGTTGGCTTTGAGTTCTGTTGAGCTGGAAAAACTTAGAATGGAATGCAGCACTAAGCCAGCCACCCTCTAATTCTCAGGGGAAGGTAGCAATATGCCATCACTTTATAAAATGGAAACCACAATTTAAACTTAGTTTCCCCGCTCTGCTATGGCAACAGCTGTCATTGGAAAGAACTGATACCATCCATTTACTCTTTCAAATGCCACAATCAAAAAAGGAATTCAAAGATGGCAGGGTGCTACAGTAACACCTGATTAACATTCACCACTTCATTCTTGGGGCTTATTCAGACGACCGTAAGTGTTTTGCTGTCTGCCAGCCCTATGATATAAATGCCTATTCTTTCACGCAATTGCAAGAATAGGACATGCTCAATTTTTTATTTTTTTTTTTGCGGAGCTGCAGAACGTAATTACAGATGTGGACCGCACACGGCGTGCTCTCCGCGTGTTTTGCGGCCCTATTGACATAAATGGTCTGCATCCATTCTGGAAAATTTTGGAACAGATGCGGCCACAAATACTGTTGTGTGAATAAGCCCTTATCCAATATTTGACTGTTGAATGTTTCCGACAGGATTCGGGCTGTATCCCCGCACTTTGACGACATGCATAGTAATACCGCTTCTACAATCAACTTCGTCATTTCCCAAGTTGCTAGTGGTGATATCAACACCAGTATACAAGCGCTAGCTCAGGTAATTGTTACTTTGGTGTAGTGAGTGTGCAAATCTTAAGTTGGCAAAAATGTTTTTTTTAATACCCCCAATCCATTGTTGATCTGTCACTTGCCCCTTTTGCTCAGCAGAATTCACTTCCTCCAAACCGCCTCCCCTTCCCCCTCCAGTCCCCATCGGTGACCTGTGTAATGATCTTCCTGGCTCTGCGTCCATAGGACGGATGATGGCACTATGATGTGGTTCAGTTGTCCGTTCCCTGTGCTGTCACAGATTCTCTTCTGCACTTGTGCTAAATAAGTTCATCTGCTGTTCAGAGCATGTGCAGAAGAGAATCTGATGGCACAGAATGCAGTCAGGTAGGTGGATTGTGTCACCGCCATCTTGCACCCTATGGACTCAGTGCGGGGGTGATCAGATGGGCACCATGGCGCCTTCTGCTGTATGTTTTGCTGTGATATAAAGATGTGACACATCAATAAATTATTGAAAGGCTAACCCATTTTAATGTAACATTCAAATTAAAAAAAAAAAAAAAAAAAATGTTCTCTTCTCCCAGATTGATGAAGTCTTGCGTCAGGAGGATAAGGCAGAAGCTATGTCGGGTCACATAGATCAATTTTTGATTGCCACCTTTATGCAGCTCCGGCTGGTCTACAACACACACATGGCAGATGAGCGGCTGGACAAAGATGATATTGTTCGTCTCTACAGTTGCATCATCGGCAACATGATTTCGGTAAAATAATGCAGTTGAGACTTTTTTTTTTTTTTTTTTTTTTTTTCCTTCCGCTTTTCATCCTGAGCTTTCTGACATTCATTTTGACCTATTTTTATTAACTTTTTTGTGATTTTTACCCTCAGCTCTTTCAAATGGAGAGTCTAGCTCGGGAAGCTTCCACGGGAGTCCTGAAGGACTTGATGCACGGTCTCATCACCCTAATGCTCGACACCAGGGTGGAAGATCTAGAAGAGGGACAGCAAGTGGTGCGTTCAGTCAACCTCCTTGTGGTTAAAGTGCTAGAGAAGTCAGACCAGACTAATATACTGAGGTAAGTATTCATGGTTTCTGATGACTGCCTGAGTATTATGAGGTGGAAGAATTTCTGCTCATTGCAGCCCATATATTTGTCCTTGCAGTGCTCTTCTGCTGCTTCTTCAGGACAGTCTTCTTGCTACAGCCATCTCACCCAAGTTCTCTGAGCTAGTCATGAAGGTAAGGTTCTTTAGTTTGGACAGATGACACTCCTGATTTGGGGCTGCATTAAAGGGATACACCTATTTCATAAAGCAATGACATGGCACTAGGAGTGGTGTCACTGTGACCTCTGGTGCCCCCACCAATCCTGAGACTGAAGGAGCCACATTGATAGAACATTGTGGCTTTCATTATTTTTTTTCCTGTACAGGAGGTGGCCTGTTGTGCTGGGGAAGACTGGGGTATTCCTGTTGGGTGACATTATTCCTTGTCCATTAGATCAGACTTCCACTGATCACAAGTTTGAGCCTTCCTACTGCCATGTCATTGGCACGTCCGTCTATGGCAGAGAGCAAGTCCTCAGCTATTTCTGCTAGTCTCATAGAGATGGACTGGCAGTGTGCATGCTCTATCTGCTCCTCCGTTTATTTCCAGGGTTTGGGGCCTCTTATTTCATAATCTGTGTAGATCCCAGTAGTTGGCCCCTCGCCAGTCTAATAGTTCTCCTTGGTGATAACTTCATATAACTGGTATTTCCCTTGGCGACCAGAGCACAGACTTGGTTCTGCAAAACCTTCATTCTCAGGATTGGTGGGGTCCAAGATGTCTGACCTCACGCTATGGTGATCTGTCCTATCAATATGCTGTAATGGTAGACTGGCAGCTGGGCATTTTGTCCTGGATGCCACCTTGTAACAATCCATTGAAGGTGAATAACCTGATTTGCCCCTCAGTGTCAGTTTATCATGGTCGATCGTTCTACTTGCAGTGTCTGTGGCGGATGATTCGACTCATCCCAGAAGCCATCAATAATATAAATCTGGACAGAATTCTGCTGGATATCCATAATTTTATGAGGGTCCTGCCCAAAGAGAAGCTGAAGCAGCACAAGGGTGAGCTGCCAATGAGGACGCTGAAAACTTTGCTGCACACTCTGTGCAAACTGAAAGGCCCGAAGGTAAGAAATCGGGATCATGAAGAGGTGGATGACTTATGGGATTTGTTCCTTTTTAGCTGAAAATTATCACATGCCATCCTGTTGATCTAGGTGCACAACGCAGTAAATGTGGGTAACATGTAGAATTGTCCTTGATGTTTCCAGATCATGGATCATCTGAGCATGATCGAAAACAAGCATGAGTCTGAGCTGGAGGCTCATCTACTGAGGGTAATGAAGCACTCTATGGACGGCACTAGTTCAAAGTCTGACAAGGAGACAGAGAAAGGAGCATCCCGCACGGTGAGTTGGTGTTCAGTGATATCCTAATAGACAGATTAGATATAGTTCTGTGCCTTAACCACCTAACTGTTTTACCCCAGGGCTGCTTTAGATGGTGCTATCTCCTAAATGGTATCGGCTAGAAACATGCAACTGGTCTTGTTTGAAAGATGGCATTCCAAGCAGACAATACCAGAATGACTGCAATATGTTCAGGACAGGGGAAGCTATCACTGATAGAAATTGGGATGCTGTGAATGCAGCTGAAAGTAAAAGCAGGTTTTACTCGCGATTATTCCAACTCAATTTCTAACAGTGATTTCTCCTCTGTTTGGACTTTAGCTGTTTTGGTCTTGTATGAAAGCCTGGAATGTCTGCTTTCACACAAGACCAGTTGCATGTTTCTAGCTGCTACCATTAAAGAGAGAGCAGCATCTAAAGCAGCCCTCCCCCTTCAGTTAGCTACTTTTCCCACTGCTGGAGCTGTACTCGGGCAAAACTGTTAGGTGGTTAAAGCATTGATTGGGCGGGGTAGTATGTTAGGAAAAGTACTGTATGTAGGCCACAGTCTTTACCTGTGATTAGTGGACTTAGTGTTTTGGTTTTTGCATTTTCCCAAGGAGGAAAAGGTTTCAAAAGCAAATGTCAGTGACTTCCTTGCTGAGATTTTCAAGAAGATTGGATCTAAAGAGAACACAAAGGAGGTGAGTACACGGTTAGTGATCTGTCTGAAAAGCAGCAGGACCTTGTGTTTTTAATGGTTCCATCTACCTTCCTAGGGTTTGGCAGAGCTGTACGAGTACAAGAAGAAATACTCGGATGCAGACATCGAGCCCTTCCTCAAGAACTCCTCCCAGTTCTTCCAGAGCTATGTGGAACGTGGTCTCCGTCTGATTGAGATGGAGAGGGAAGGAAAGGCTCGCATCACCTCCTCCGCAGGTAAGTCCTTTTTAGTCATCTCCATGTGGTTGTGGTTGCTGTGTTTGTACATGATCCGACGGGCTGCTGTGTTTGACAGGTATCACTCCACATGTGACGGAGATAAATACTCAACCAGCAGTCCCCAGTAGCGCTCCACCTGCTACAAATACTAATGGAGAGGAAGTGGGACCTTCTGTCTACCTGGAGAGGCTGAAAATACTGCGCCAGAGGTGTGGGCTCGATAATGCAAAGGTAAATGCTATACGAGGTTCCTTTTTATATATGGAAGGCTAGCTATTCACATACTTTAAAAATTGTTAATCTGAGTGTCTGTAATTGGAGTTTTATATATTTTTAATGAAGATTATAGTCATGAAAATACAGAAAACTCTTTGAATGAGAAGGTCTGTCCAAACTTTTGTTCTGTACTGTAGCTGTGCTTCACCTCTTCCAAGGCTCCGTTCCGGAGTTGTAGTTTTTCTTAATATGCAAATTAACCCTTTGGTGCAATGAGGGCATCACCATTGCTCTTGTTGCACCAAGCACTGCTTCTTTCGATTGGCGGCCCATACCTGGCTGCTTTGATTGCCTGGGCCATGCCCTCATTGCACCAAAGGCCTAATTTCCTATGGATAGAACCCCCATCAGATCTAATAGTTATCCCCTATCCTGTGGCTAGGGGATAACTTGCAACAATCGGAAAACTCCCTTTAATGTGGCCTGTTTGGGTTAATTTGCTCACGTGACAAGTTCATGATTGTTAACCTTTAATCCAATGTGCTATGCCCTATTCTAGCATGATGAGAGGCCTCCCCTCAGCTCCCTGCTCTCGAAGACCTCTACTCCATCTGTGGTGTCCTCCACAGACATGCTGCACAGCAAGCTCTCCCAGCTCCGGGAATCGAGGGAGCAGTTTCTGCACTTGGATCTGGACTCCAACCAGACTCACGCCAGCACCACGTCGTCCAACCCTTCCTCGGCCACTACGGCCAACATTGACGACTTGAAAAAGAGACTGGAAAGAATTAAAAGCAGTCGGAAGTGATTCGCCTGCACTTAAGCCTTGTGCTGCAGTCTCTTCCTGTCCGCACTCTTTAGGAGTCTCGTCTATGGCTCAGTGGCTCTGTCTAGGCCTATTGTAAACTATTGTTTTATGTATCATACTGTGCATTTATTTGTTCTAGGGGGGGGAGGGAGAGCGACATCTACCGTGGCTGAGTATTTGTACATACCTATAGCTGTTCTAACTCCCCTGTGTGTTTTAGTGTACAGACTGTCTTCCTGTTCTATACCTAACTTTACGCCTTTTTTTTTTGTGTGTCTGGTTTTAATCGTCCATTTCCATGGCTCTTATATTTGTAGCTCCGTGGCTGTTTTTTGACTTGCTTTTAATTTAACATAAAGCAGTGGATCGCTGATTCTGTATGGAATCGTAAGGCATGGCATGAAAATGTTTTTGTAAATAAAGTTTGAAATAAGTGACTTCATTGTAAATGATGCTGTCCTTCAGTTGCTCCAGTGATTTTTGGACCTGTACATTACAGTAACTAATCCAAAGGCCTTGTACCTCCATCTAGCCGCTAGCTCTCTTCCTCGGAGCCGTAAAGTTTGGCATTTCGTTTTCATGGGCCGTCATAATAAAAGTTTTGTCTCATTTTAAAACTATTCCTTCGGAGTATGTGATTTGATAAATCTTCCATTTAACGTTTATAGCACTGTCCTTTTTAAAGACTGGTGTAAGCGCTTATGGGGTCTTTTATTAAGACTGGCATTTTAAGGCCGTACAGCCTTAAATTTACACCACCTCCCTGATCAAATAACTGAAGTGTGATCTCGGCCGCATACAGCCATGTCGGTGAAAAAACTAAGTTATGGAGGCTTAAATGGAGAGAGGCAAGATCTGGGAAAATAGCTGGTCATAAAGGGGTTAAAGGAAATGTGTCATCAGAAAATCACCTATTGTTTAAATCGTGATTGATTTTTAACATATTTTTAAAGAATGTCTATTAAAAAAAAAAACATAAAATCCGTCAGTTTCCCCACTGGCCGCTAAGCCAAATAATTGGCACCACTTCTTGATCTGTACAGATGACTTTACTGCAGTTATCTGCTTATGTCATTCCAATCCTGCCTGTAATGGTACCACCACTGTGTGTAGATAAGACAGGATCCACCATTCACAATAGGTGATTGTCAGAGCTTGTCTAGTCTTTCCTTGTACAATGACCTCTGCACAGGTCACAGAGCATGCCCAGAAAACTCCCATAGAAGTCAATGAGGTCCCCTCCTGACCATTGTATCTATGGACCATGGGGCTGCCAAAGTAAGGAAGTAAGGTGTTTTTTGCTGTTAAGAACAGTTCAGGAAACAAATTAATCTGCAATCAAAAAATAAAAACAGATTAAAAAAGATAATATATGCTGTGATCTGGTTTCAACTGGCAGAAAACATCCTTGGAGATACATTTCCTTTAAAGCCCTTGGAAGCATGGCCAGATATGATGGTCATGTGAGATGCCATGTGTATTGACTATAGGAGGCGCTGCTTCTCCTGAGATTCTTTAGGACAATGTTCCCTGGTAGAAATGTATTTCAAAATGACTCTCTAGGGCAGGCATCCCCAAACTGCGGCCCTCCAGATGTTGCAAAACTACAACTCCCACCATGCCCTGCTGTAGGCCGTCCAGGCATGCTGGGAGTTGTAGTTTTGCAACATCTGGAGGGCCGCAGTTTGGGGATGCCTGCTCTAGGGTGTAGTTGAAATTGTCTTGAGGTCCTACACTTTGGATGAGAAGGTTCTGTATCCCCGATAGAAGACGGGTTGGCTCTGATCATCCTTCAATGGTGGCCTCTGAGGAGTAGGTCAGTGGATGATCATAGACATTGACGTCTATGTATTGGGTGCCAATGGTTTGGTTGGCTTTGGAAAATCCCTTCTCGTTAGAAAGGTAGACCCCTGCCGAGAAGGAATAAAACATTGTTTTCTCTGATATGCTAACACATGTATGTTTTTGCTCTCATGGCACTGATCTGTGCGCACTGTTGGATGACACCCAGGCACAGAAGAGGTGGTGTTCAAAAATATTTTTATTTATGGGCAGACGTACAGAATTTGGTTGTGTAGAGCTTGAATGCTTTGAAAGCCAAGTGGTTAAGAACCAGGTGCTGGAAAATGAACTTGCTATTAGGGGAGGGGATACTGCTCTATAATCTTTATAATCCATTTCCGAAGACGATGTACATGCGCGTAGAAGCCGTACTTTCCATCCCGGTCGCATCCCTCACCCCAAGACACTATACCCATCTGGTACCAGCGATTGCTGATGGGATCCTAGAAAGAAAATAAACATTGGGCCATTATATCATTGTGTTCTGTATCGCTCTTATAAACTGAGCAATTCTTGGAGTAAGTGGTGTCCAATAGCCCTTGGAGCAAGGCAAGAAATAAAGGTTCAAATTCCATTCACTCCCATCGAAGGTGAAGTTGGTACCAATCTCAATGGATGACAGAACGTTAATGAATATCCCTCCCTAAAAAAAAAAATATTGTCTTGGTCATACCTTCATGACAAAGGGGCCACCACTGTCTCCTTCACAGGCGTCTCCCCTCTTACCCTCTTCTGGACTGTAACCTGCAATAAATGGGCAAAGAGTTAAGACCAATGACAAACCGGAGGATGCTACCCACGGCACAGATGTTGAATACTCAATTGATGGTCCAAACACTGATCCTCAGAAGGATGAATTTCGGTCTCCTTTCACTCCCTCCCCCCAAATACCTTGTCTAGGATGATTTGAATGGATTAGTTGGGCATGCACCCTGCTGTTCCACTGATGAAGATAGGTGAGTGCTTTGGAGTGCCATAGGCTTTACAGGGAAATTTCCCAGGGGGCTGCCTGAGCCCTCCTCACCACCGGCCAGTGGAAGTTTTTGGGAATGTATTTTGTGATGGACTGTGGTATTCGGCTCTGTTGGGGTGGTATAATGTTCTACAATATGGTATTGTAGGCCTAGTCTTCCATCAATTTGGACCCAACTACAAGATGGGGCCACTTTTAGTTCCCAGTCCGCTCCTGGCCATAGGCAGGGAGCACGCTCAATTACCAATCCATTCACACTACCCTTGTGGCTTCACCATTCTTAGGATTGCGGAGACCTCCACAGTATGAACCCCACACATTTAGCATTTGGGAATTGCTGCAGATAGGAATGTGCGTTAAATCCTTAGTGTTTTTGAAGCACCATCTCCAGATGGGTGATCCCAATATCTTCACAGAAAGCTGACCCACCTTGGCTGCTGGGAGGCAAATATTTTATGGACTTGGCCACCCCTGGAACACCTTGGTCTTCTGGTATGTGAAGTAGTCTACTTGTTCTAAACCTACTTACCTGCACAGAACATGTTATCTGTTACTTTAATCTTGGTGGAAGCCTTGCATTTGTCCTGTTCTACTACAGGAAGGTTTATCTGCTGAAGGACTGAAGGCAACTGTGGTCCTCCTGAGCTCCATGTTTCCTGAAGATTGCCCCAACCAGAGACACGACCTTTGTATCCGGACTGCAGGAAGCTGAAAGACACCATTGATTTGCAGCCTGTCAGATACTAGAACTTCATACGAGATTGGAGGACCTTGCCTGGTGAGATATGGAGGCCCTTACTTCTGTACAATCTCCTTGGTGGGAAGACACACTGGATGGATATAGTTAGTGAAGGTCAGGGGTTTCTTCAGCTGCAAAAGTGCAATATCTCGGTCCAGATTTTCACACCAGTTGTATTTGGGGTGGACAATGATCCGTTGAATCTGCATGATTTTCTCTGTTGACCTCTCGTATCTGGATGGAGAAGAGGAAACGTCAATGGGTATAATATCGGCATTCCCCAATATGTCCTTTGTCACACTGTGAAAACCTTACATTAAACCCATTCTACAATTGCATTCCTTCCTATGGGATATAGCAGGGATGTCCAACCTGTGGAAAGCCAGCTGTTGCAAAACTACAACTCCCAGCATGCACTGACAGCCTACAGCCAGCAGGCATGATGGGAGTTGTAGTTTTGCAACAGCTGGAGGGCCGCAGGTTGAGCATCCCTGGGATATAGCATAGCCAGAGCCGATGTTATATAATACAGGGCAGTGGATGACAAGCACGTAGCCCCTCCAACTTCTTGCCGGTTTTCAGCCTACGTTATAATGCCATGTAGTGTAAGTGTATTGCTATGTACAGCCCACATAATACCGACATATAGTACCCAAAAAAGATTGTTTCCAAAAATGACTGCTATATAGTTCCTGCCAAACATTGCTTAACCACCTAACTGTTTTGCCCGAGTCCAGCTCGGGCAGTGTGAAAAGTAGCTAACTGGAGGGGGGAGGGCTGCTTTAGATGGTGATATCTCCTCAATGGTAGCAGCTAGAAACATGCAACTGGTCTTGTATGAAATCGGACAGTCCAGACTTTCATACAAGACCAATGACAAATGACCGCTAAAGTCCAAGCAACAGAGGAGAAATCACTGCTAGAAATCAAGTCGGGAATAATTGCGAGTAAAACCTGTTTTTACTTTCACTTTCAGCTGCATTCACAGCATCCCGATTTCTATCAGTGATATCTTTCTCTGTCCTGAACATATTGCTGTCATTTTGGTATTGTCTGAAAGCTTGGAATGTCTGCTTTCAAACAAGACCAGTTGCATGCTTCTAGCTACCATTCAGGAGGTAGCAGCATCTAAAACAGCCCTCCCCCTCCAGTTAGCTACTTTTCCCACCGCTGGAGCTTCATTCTGCCAAAACTGTTAGGGAGTTAAAGGGGTTGTCTCACCTCAGACAGATCTTAGCAATTAATCAGCAAGCAATGTCAGATAGGTGCAGATCCCACCTGTCTCTAGAAAGTGAACAAGAGCGCATGTGCAGCCACTCTCATTTCTATAGGAGTGCCATGCTTGCGCGGCGCCCTCTCTATTCATCTCGGTATTCCCATAGAAATGAATAGACGGTGGCTTTGCATGCCCGGTGCACTCTGCTTCAGTTTGGGAGCCAGAGATGGGATCCACACCTATCTAACATTGGTGGCCTATCCTAGCAATATGCCACTGATGTTTGAGGTGAGACAACCCCTTTAATACTGGCTGGTTTTAGTTGTCAAATAGGGAAATTTATCAAAACTAGTACAATAGAAAATTTAAGAAGTTACCAAAAGCAACCAATCAGGTGGGAAAATGAGAGTTGAACTCTAACTGGATGGACTATGGACAACTCCACCTTCCCATGGACCAGTTTTGATGAATCTCCTCATATCCAACTTGTCCGATCAGTTTTTCCATTGGTACCAGAAACTGGACGAGGCTTTGGTGGCCCGCCAAACATTTGATTGGCCACCAAATATCTCATGATGTTCAAAGCTGGTGGCATGTTTGTCATGTAGTGTTCATAGAGGTGTCTTACTTGGCACGAAAATGTTTTCCTATCCGCACCAGGATATCTTCAGTGGTGAAATTTTTATCCCATGGAGGATAGAAGATACAATGAGCGGCGGTCAGGATCCAGCGGTCACTTATGAGACTGGCTCCACACAAAAGCTCCTGAGGGCTTTTTTTAAACAGCATCACCTGCCTAAAAATGGAAATCAGCAAAGTTGTTAGTGAAGCATTATCTGGTTTGGATATATTACGAAGTCACCTATTCCAGATAACTACTTGATCAATAGAAACGTATAAGAGAAACCATCAGAGAGATAATGGAGCCCCACCACAGACTAAAGTTGGATTGCACATTAATGCACTAAATAGTCATCTTCATTTTTGAGGTTTTAAGTTATTTTGATGTTTTTTAGGATGTTCAGTGTAGCTGCCTGGAAACAGTCAACAGGTAGGCCAGCTGATGTTGGTAGACCATGTATAGATACCCAGGACAAGTTTATTAGATGGGCTATCCAGGTTTTAAAAATGGAAGGCCTATCTAGAAGATCGACCTTCCATACTAGAACGGAGGAGTCCGTCTGTGCCTGGCATTTGCATACCAACCATACAGACAACCGTATCACTGATGTGGAGCCCACATTGATGGCAGAGAAAGTTGGCACAGAACTGCTGCTACCCAACCATGATTTTATTTTCCTTCATAAACGAGTTAGAGGAGCTGACTGCACAGATATTCCAATGAGCTCAGTAGTAGCTGTATAATTTTAGCTGCACTGAGCTCCCCCTAGTGGCGGCTGCCAGCAGCCAGATTTTTATTATGTGCGATTTGTAAAGAAGCAGGGATTAAGGGCTGCATTAAATCAATGCCTTTATGGCAGCTGTCTGGCATAAATATATTGAAAAATATGGTTTTTAAACCAAGTGTCATATTTCTGAAGCACCTGTTCACTTTTTATTAACATGCAAATCAGTCGGGAAAAGAGGGTGAGGCTTCAGGGTTTTTTTTAGGGTAATGTACACCTTCAAGTTTTCTACTTTGACTGCAATGGGGTCCTGTGATGTGTGTGGTATAGCAGGTCATGTAAGTAAATGGCGGTGAGCTGCAATACCAGACACGGCCCATGGCCCCATAGGTGCACTTGGTGGTCATGTGTCACTAAGCACTGTCATAGGGGTACTAAGGCGTTAATTAGCAAATCAGACCTGCAGTCCACAATGAACCTATAATCCACTATGCACTCGAATTACTAGAGAGAAACAGGGAGAACAAGATATTGTTGTGGTCTGCTTTTTGACAGTTTCCAAGATAATGATGATATACAAGCTTTTACATTTGGTGACTATGCAGGAGCATAAAGAGAAGACATTCTGAAGAATAACTACTCGTGTGGTCTACAAAGGATCCCTGAGGTCATGTCATACAACAAAGCAATAGTACAACTCGGTCCCATTAGAGTTACCATGGGGAACTGCCTTGTTCAGCGTCTTCTCCTTTAACAATCCGACCTTGGATGTACGATTTCAGCAGCTCTGCCTCGCTTTTATCAGCCACTTTCTTTTGTTCAAAGAGTGGCCTCAGTCCACAAACTGCAGAAAAAATATAACATGACCATTGATTACGTCATTTAGAAGCAGGTGGCGTAGCTAAAGGCTCATGGGCCCTGGTGCAAAAGTTCATCTTGGGCCCCCTTCCCCTCAGTGCTTGGTGGTAAGGGGCAGGGGAGCACGTAGCCTTCATGCTGCCTGAGGCAAAAATTGGAACAGCACCCCACGCCCCTCATGCCAAATTCTTGACCTAACCCCTTCCCTCCAGCCAGAAGTGTAACTTGAATATTGTGGGCCCCAGAGCAAAATCTATGACAGAGCCCTCCCAGTATACACTTTCTATAATATCAGTGTCTTCTTATGTGACACACGGGTCTTTGGGCCCCCTCAAGCTCCTGGGCCCGGTAGCGACTGCTACCTCTGCACCCCCTATAGCTACGCCCCTGTTTAGAAGTAGTACTGTGCCCACCAATCACTCATTTCATATCCAGAATCAGGTCTCACTGACTGTCTCCACCATGTCATGGAACCCTCCATGTCTTCATGGTAAGGTGCCATGATCGGGTGCTCCTTTGTCACAAGGTATATAGGGTTTACTACTTTACTACTTACACTGTCGACTCCACTGTTTCCAGAGGCATAACTTTGGCATGGGTTCTAATGAAAAGATGTAATAGGGCAACCACCTACCATGTGACATTTATAAAATTGGATCTTTTGTCTCCCTCAGGCACCAACTTCTATATTTGATAGCTACCTCTGCACCCCTATAGCTACACCTCTGGCTGTTAGATCCCTATGGGCTATAAGTGGCTCTTACATACATAGTGACTTTCTTCTGTTTCCTTGTGCATCTGGGTTTTAAAGGGTTTCTGTCACCAGTTTTTTCGGTATGAATCAGGCTGACATTAGAGATGTGCTAATGTCACCTGATTCCAAATATATATCTGTTTTATTTACTGGTGCCCCCATTTTTATATAAAATGAACTTTTATTTTATGCTAATAAGGCCTCTAGGTTACCCGTTACCCCTGCTCTTAGAGGCTCTGTTGATTGACAGGCGCAGGCAGAGAAGAAACACTCCATTCACCATAGCTTGCAAGGACCTTCAATAATGTCATGACCATGTGATCAGTCACATGGTTAGGATCACACAAACAGCCTGTCTCCTCCTAAACCATGTGACTGATCACATGGTCATGACATCATTGAAGGTCCTTGCAAGCTATGGTGAATGGAGTGTTTCTTCTCTGCCTTGTCCTGTCAATCAACAGAGCCTCTAGGAGCAGAGGTAACGCCCCTTGCACCTAGGAGCCTTATTAGCATAATATAAAAGTTCATTTTATATAAAAATGGGGGCACCAGTAAATAAAACAGATATATATTTGGAATCAGGTGACATCAGCACATCTCTAATGTCAGCCTGATTCATACCGAAAAAACTGGTGACAGAAACCCTTTAAAGTCCAACATGGGGTGCATGGGAACCCAATGGCGGTATCCTATGAACATACCATACATGTCTGTGGTTGGAACGCCCATTGGTATTAGCCCCATGGCTCAAGGCTGTTGTCCTGTCCATGTCTGGACTACATCTATCACACACCATTCTTTCCTCACCTGCTTCTCCTTTGCCAAAGCTCTTTTCGTCAAAGAATGTTTGATGTTGTGTTGAATCTGTTCTGCCAGCTTGGACAGTAATAGGTTCTTCATCTATAGGACTATCTGCCAGAGACAGAGGTGAGCCCAGCGAGAAGAGGTTCAGTAGAGGTGGATTGGTAAATCAGATGAAAAAGAATAAGAAACAAATGACATGAACAAATAATAATATAAAAAGTGAATATTTACAGCCTCATCTAATATGGGATATGGATATCAGGACTGCAACTGGCACTCCGAAATTTTGGTAATTTGCCTGTAAGCCCAAAACATTATGTGTTGATTATTGCCATAATATATCTTTACAATGGTCGGAGCATTGTTTTAGTGATACAGAACTCCAAATCTTACAGTTATATGATAAAATGTTGGCTGCCAGCAGTCACCACTAGGGGGAGCTTAGGAGCCAACTGTATATGGCATTATGAAATATTATGAAATTAATCAGCATATTATTTTGTTTGTATTATGTGTCCGCATTGCTGAGAAAAATGATGTTTTAATACATGCAAATGAGCCTCTAGGAGCAACGAGGGCGTTACCATTACACCTAGAGGCTCTGATCTCTCTGCAACTGCCACATTTCTGCACTTTGATTGACAGGACCAGGCAGTGAAAACAACATCACACCTGGTTCTGTCAATCAAAGTGCAGAGGGCGCGCGGCAGTTGCAGAGAGAGCAGAGCCTCTAGGTGTAATGGTAACGCCCCTGTTGCTCCTAAAGGCTCATTTACATATATTAAAACTAATTTTTCTCGGCAATGCGGACACATATGAACATGGGACCAACACAGATGCCTTCAGCTGCCAAGCGCACATGTAACAGGTCAGCCAGTGTCATAGGTACAAAACTGCTGACAGATGTCCTTTAAATCATGTCTTCTTCTCCACACACATTCATAGCTGCACTCACACTTCTGCTGCCTACCATTAGGGGCCCAGCAGTTGTGCACTCATATATACAGCTGAATTGAGGTATGGTTTATTACAATATCAGACTATTCATGATTATCGGGTGTAAACCTACACGTCCCACAAAGTACTACAGCAGTGAATTTCTGGTGCACACAGGATACCATACAGAACCTGTATGCTTACATGTCCAACCGTATTTCAACTTGTATCCAAGTTTAGAGGCCGTATCTCATCTTGTATCCAGGCTTAGAGGCTGTATCTCATCTTGTATCCAGGCTAGAGGCCGTATCTCATCTTGTATCCAGGCTAGAGGTCGTATCTCATCTTGTATCCAGGCTAGAGGTTGTTTCTCATCTTGTATCCAGGCTAGAGGTTGTTTCTCATCTTGTATCCAGGCTAGAGGTTGTTTCTCATCTTGTATTCAGGCTAGAGGTCGTATCTCATCTTGTATCCAGGCTAGAGGTCGTATCTCATCTTGTATCCAGGCTAGAGGTCGTTTCTCAGCTTGTATCCAGGCTAGAGGTCGTTTCTCATCTTGTTCCGGCTAGGTTGTATCTCATCTTGTATCCAGGCTAGAGGTTGTATCTCATCTTGTATTCAGGCTAGAGGTCGTATCTCATCTTGTATCCAGGCTAGAGGTCGTATCTCATCTTGTATCCAGGCTAGAGGTCGTATCTCATCTTGTATCCAGGCTAGAGGTGTATCATCTGTATCAGCTAGAGTTGTATCTCATCTTGTATCCAGGCTAGAGGTTGTATCTCATCTTGTATCCAGGCTAGAGGTTGTATCTCATCTTGTATCCAGGCTAGAGGTTGTATCTCATCTTGTATCCAGGCTAGAGGTTGTATCTCATCTTGTATTCAGGCTAGAGGTTGTATCTCATCTTGTATCCAGGCTAGAGGTTGTATCTCATCATGTATCCAGGCTAGAGGTTGTATCTCATCTTGTATTCAGGCTAGAGGTTGTATCTCATCTTGGATTCAGGCTAGAGGTTGTATCTCATCTTGTATCCAGGCTAGAGGTCGTATCTCATCTTGTATCCAGGCTAGAGGTCGTATCTCATCTTGTATCCAGACTTAGAGGTTGTATCTCATCTTGTATCCAGGCTAGAGGTTGTATCTCATCTTGTATCCAGGCTAGAGGTTGTATCTCATCTTGTATCCAGACTTAGAGGCCGTATCTCATCTTGTATCCAGGCTTAGAGGTTGTATCTCATCTTCTATCCAGACTTAGAGGTCGTATCTCATCTTGTATCCAGGCTAAAGGCCGTATTTCATCTTGTATTCAGGCTGAAAGCCATATCTCATTCTGTATCCAGGCTAGAGGCAGCCAAAGAGGGTCCTAGAGCCTCCTTACGATTGTACGGTTTTCCCCAATAAACTTCTCCTTTCGCTCTCACATTGTAATCACTTACATACAGTAAATCATCATCACATTCACACATAGAAAGTTTTATTCCAACTCCTTCTTGGTGTGGTATGTTTTTGTCAATGAGTGTAATAAAGGGCAGAGGGGAGCAGATAAGTGAAGGTTACTTACCACAGTAATTTAATTTGCAATAGTCGAAGGTAGTGTTGCTGTGAGACACGTAGCACCACACGCCCTCGTCATCATTGTCTGGGTTCCTGCAGTAATTCTCTTTTAGGACTATATCTTTCCTGAAGTCTTTGCGGCTCTGCTCCTCCACTAGTGGTGAGTTCCAGGGTAGACATGGAAGTCCGGACACTGTCACTGCCAGGGTGCCATCATAATCTAGACCACGGTTTGGCACACAGGGTGTCTCCACTGTCTTTTGAGTTTTATCCTCTTCCTGCACAATCGGTTCAATTGTAAATCCATTTTTACCTATGGGGACAAAAACCAGGGGGAAATTATTGGAATGAGGTAAGGAAAAAAAGAGGTGGACTTCAACCTGTGGTGGTACGGACATGCTGGAACAGCAGCAACAGCTGGACAGCCAATAGTTAGACCACTAGTATAATGAATCGGTAACCTACTCATTGAAAATGTATAATATATGTCTTATGTGCCATCTCTGGAAATGAAGCGGGTGCCATATCAGCATTGTATGGGCTACTGGTTGTCCACACTAATGCTTCCCTGTCTTCTAAATGTAAGATCCAATACCAAGAATTGAATGTCTCTGCAGCAATTATGCTGTGATCTGCAACTTGAGGTTCCCAAGTTGTTGCAAAACTCCAATTCCCAGCATTTCCTGATACTAGGAGTTGTAGTTTCAAAGAAGCTAGAGTTACAGATTGCAGGCTCCAACTTTTGAGAGATAGCCAAGACATTAAGAACAGTGGAAACTAGAGTGCCTTGAAGTTCCTGGGCCTCAAAGCCAACTCCATGACAGAGTCCCTGCCATTTCTAATACTAGTGTCCTCCTGAGACACTAGAGCTTGGGTGGGACAACTACCTCTACACCCCCTATGTCTATGGTGGTTGCAAAATTGAAGGGATGGACCATTAGTGAAAAAGAATTCCAAAGGAGAAGAGAGACAAGAAAATATGGTGTGAAGAGCTGAGTAAAGTAGTTGAAAGTGAAGACTATGAGTATGACTATGAGCAAGGCAATGTCCACCATGAAGAAAGGAAGGAGATCCAAAAGACAGTCAGTTGGGCATCAGAGTAAGGGGATATGGACCCATTGATGACAAAACACAGCCCTACTTACCACATAAAGGTATTGAACATTCCTCTCTAGGTTTTTGAGGATCCTTGGTATAGCACCATGGCCCCAGTGGGTTGTTATCTGGGTTTCGGCAGTAATTCTCAGTCAGGTTGTTCCCTGGGTGGGTGGTTGGGTTAATCCTGAGAAAACAGAGAGGTTACAACCCTACAGTCACATCTCATTCCATCTGATGTTTTATCTGACGGGCTTCTTGATGGTCACCACAATCCCAACAAAAATACTGCTTATAGCAAGGCAATGACCAGTCATGAGAACATTTAGCAGTAGAGGGGTCACTTATTTTATCCCACACAACATTACAAGAAAAGGAAAGTCACAGCTGGTAAAGAATCCCATCAAGGTCCTGGACATGGACACCTCTCCGGGCTATGAAGAAAACAATTTTTTTTATCATGTCTGATACATTTCATGAGAAAATTGTTTGACTGTAAAAATGACCATGAGATCTCCAGGATACTTAAAGGGGTATTCTCATTACATATCTATGATATATGTACAGGGTATGCCATCGATGTCTGATAGATGTGGAGCCCACCCCTTGATGAAAGAGGTCCTCCATATCCAGCCTATAAGAGGTGGCCGAGATTACGGAAACAGTCAAACTCGCTGTGCTACGCTGTTTCTTTAAAGGGATTCTCCGTGATTTTCATATTGATGGCCTATTGTCAGGATAGGTCATCAATATTTGATCGATGGCGGTCTGATTCTCGCCACTTCCACCAATCAGCTGTATGAATTGCCTCTTCCTAGACAGTTCATCGATCACATAGCCTAGGGGCAGATCAGTCCCATTCAAGCGAATGGGGCTATGTTGCCATACCAAGCACAGCCACTATCGAAAGGAAGGTGCTGTGAGGAGGCCGTTGTGCTCATAAGAGCTTCGGTGCTGATCGGCAGGGTTGCCGAGAGTTGGTCATCCGCCAATCTCATACTGGTGACATATCCAGAGAATAGACCATCAATATGAAAATCCCAGAGAATCCTTTTAAGGGCTGATGCACACGAACATGTGCGGTCAGTGCCCGTGCTGTGGACCGCAATTTGCACTGACCGTGGGGCCGCTGCATTCGGAAAGCATGGTCCGCACTGCAAAAAAGTAGTGCATGCACACTGCAAACACTACTACAGAGGGCTTCCGTGAGGTTCTGATCTGTGCCTCCGTCCCGCATCTCCAGGATTGTGGACCCATTGAAGTGAAAGGGTCTGCGATCCATGATGCGGAGTGCACACGGCCGGAGCCCCGTGTATTGTGGACCCGCCGTATGCGGGTTGCAATACGGCAATGGGCCAGCAACGGCCATGTGCATGAGCCCTAACTCTCATTCACTGAGAGCCATTACCGTTTTTGTCCACGGCTTCCATGCAGACTTATGTGTCTTCATGGTTACAGGTGACATTCCCTCTACTCTACTTTTTTACTGTCTTTAGGTTAAGATAAAAGTGTGTGTGGGGGGGGGAGGGGGCAGATGAGAGCGACAGGTGATTTCTAGATTGGACAATACACAAGCTTTGTTTGCAGTGTGGGACCATGGAGAGACCTGGAACTGCATGGGAGCTGTGTGCACAAAACGGTAGCGTGTTTTAAATGAAAGATGAATATGTCTTAAAGCATGGTACAAGTCATACACAGCCAACACTTACTTTGTTTTATGCGGAAAGTTACTGGCCCAGTACTGACAGTCTCGCCCCGACCTGGTGACGCTGATGGTTCCAAAGTAATTCTGACCAATCCCTTCTGCGCAGGTACCTGTCAATCAGGAATGGAGAAAGGTGAGGTGCCGCCTGCTATCACTAATGCACTAATGTCTACCATTATTCATTATTACTACTAGTAATACTCTCAATTACTGCCTCTGGGAGCACTCATAGACCTACTATTATTAGGATTTATTTCTCTAATTTAAGGGGGGGGGGTTCCGTGTTCAGAATATTAATGCCCATCCTTAAAGGAGTTATCGAGGATTAGAAATAAATGTCTCCAGGAACGGCACCACCTGTCCAGGAGTTGTATTTGGTATAACTGCTGAGCTTCTTTGAAGTGAACAAGACTGAGCTGCAATACCACACACATCCTGTGGACCAGTGTGGTGCTGTTTTTAAAGGGGTTGTCCCATCATAGACAACTGGGGCATATCGCTAGGGACCTGCACCTACGCGGAGAACAGAGCGGGGGAAAGTTGAGGAGGGCGCACTGCGCATGCGCAGCCGCCCTTCATTCATTTCTATAGGGCCGCTGAAAATAGCCGAGCACTGGCTCGACTATTTCCGTCGGCCCCATATAAATTAATGGGAGCCGTGGCCGCGCATACGTGGTGCATTCCCATTCACTTCTATGGAAGCAGCGATCCCGCACTTATCAGACAATGGGGGCATATCCTAGCGATATGCCCCCATTGTCTGTGATGGGAATAACCCTTTAAACGAAAGCAGCCATATTTTTCTGATCTTGGACAACCCCTTTAAAGGGGTATTCTGACACTGGTGCTACTCTAAAATAGCTGATCAGCAGGGGGTACAAGGTGTTGGACCCCCACTGATGAGCTATTGATTGATTATCCCAAGGATAGGTCATTAATAGTAAAATCCTGGAATAACCCTTTAAGCTGGCCATACACATGAGACAACTGACGGACAAACAATCCAACAAGGTACCTCTCACTGATCCTGCCATACATATGCATGCTCGGCTCAGCCAAGCATGCATATGTAGTGAATGACAAGGAAGCTGCAGGCTTATCTCCTAAAAAGGGATTGGGCAGTTGTAATTCAACATGCCTGATTCTTATCTACCACAAAATCTGAATTCAGGGAGATTCAAGAGGCCACGTAACACATCAGATGATCAGATCAACACGTGGGTTCAGCTCACATGGATGCCATGGAGATGAATGGTATGTAATATATTACATGTATGTAGAGCAGGGGAATCATGGAAGCAGACAGACAACCTCTCACCTGACATGCAGAGGTCCAGGGTCTGTCTGGGCGGCTTCTTTTCAGGATGACAAGCTGTGAAGGAGCATGAAACAACCTTTTACTTGAATCCAAGAAGTGGCATTTATAGGAAGTACACTATAAATCACTAGGATGCCAACAGGCCTAAAGGATATAAAAAAAACATGGCTGCCATCTTCCAGAAACAGTGCCACGGGTGGAGCTGAGCTGCAATACCAGGCACAGCCTGTTGACAGGAGTGGTGCTATTTATGGAATAAATCAGTCATGCTTTTTCAGTCTTAAACAACTCAGAAAAAGATGAATATTTTGAGTTTGGTTAGTACAGGTAGGGGCATAGCTAGGAGGCAAGGCAGACAGAGCATGCATCCAGGTACGGGGTGCCAAGGGGAACCACCAATCCTCTCTACCTTGGCAAGCATATTCAGATATGGGCCATATGACTGCCGTATAAATGAGTCCGCATCCGTTCTGCGGCCCCACAAAAAAAGACAGACCATGTCCTATTCTTGTCCGCAATCGCGGAAAAGAATAGGCATTTTTTATTATAGTTGTGGCCATATGAGCTCCGCAAATTGCGGAACGCACATGGCCGGTATCTGTGATTTGTGGATCCGCAAAACACTACGGTTGTGTGGATGCATCCTAGGGTATGGGCTAAGTGTAAAAGCACACGTTCAGGATTTATGTGCTGACAATCCGCAGGGGTTCACAGGGAAATCCGTGCGGTCAATCCGCATCAATTGGTGCAGATTTGCGTGCGGATTTGATGCAGACCCGCATGTAGATTTTACTGTCTGCATTGAAGTGAATGGAGAAAATCCGAACAGGAAAAATAAAATAAATTGACATGCTGCGGATTTTAAAATCTGCACCGTAGGTCAAAATCCGTACGGAAAAAAATCTGCATTGTGTGCATGAGAATTTCAAAGTTTCATAGATTACAATGTACATGACCTACGGTGCGGATTTTCCTCACGCAAATCTGCGTGGAAAATCCGTACACAATCCTGATCGTGTGCATTTACCCTAACGGTCAGGTTTCCTCATGCAGTTTTGGAAGCCAAAATCAAGAGTGGATCATAAAAGTAGAGAATGTATAAAGGGTAGATACAACTTCTCCTCTTTTTTATTTCACTTCTGGTTTTGGCTTCCAAAACTACATCGTGAAACCTGACCGTGTGGTCGTACCCTTAGTATAGGGACATACCCCCAAAAATCTGAGGCTCTCCTTGGGGACTAGGAACATTGGGCCATAATCACTGACGTCCGGTTACAATAGATATAGGTGGGTCATACAAGACGTGAAGTTATGGACTGAGCACCTGGAAGGATGATGTGACTGAATGTACAACCGCCATAGGGACAGGCCACAACACCGATATATGGCTTGGCAGGTTGAGTGTGTTGGGCATCTGACTGCATACTCATGGGCCTTTGGCTGTACTGTACTGTTATGAAGGACTAGGCCAGGGATTAGCAACCTTCGGCAGTCCAGCTGCTGTGAAACTACAACTCCCAGCATGCACACCTATACGGCAGTTCTTGTAACTCTCATAGAAGT
Source organism: Rhinella marina (assembly GCA_900303285.1). Lineage (NCBI taxonomy): Eukaryota > Metazoa > Chordata > Amphibia > Anura > Bufonidae > Rhinella > Rhinella marina. Next base: position 22,963 of record ONZH01011037.1, on the reverse strand, counting down.
CAAAGGAGGATTCTGGGAGTTGTAGTTTCAGAACAGCTGGAGTGCCGGTGGTTGCTGATCCCTGGACTAGGCTGTCACATTAATAGAGCTTTGTTAGGTGGGCACTACTGTGTGTATACGTCCTGCGCACCCCCCAATTGTACTTGATACCAATAAACCACTACAGGACATGCTGTGCTCGTCACGTAGACACAGTCATACCCTCCTGCATTGCTTCATAACAGACGATAGCTGAACTATGAGGAAATCAGCAAACACACAGACACCAGTCCACTGAGATAAGTGATGTGTTTTCATTATTTCATTACTTACCTTGATACTGGTGCCAGAATGTGGCCTGTAATATAGAAGACACACAGCTGTGAAGATGATACATATATACATTTGCACAGGTACAAGGTGTTCTTGGCGACAAGGCACATCCAAACAACACAATTCAGATGAAGACAAAATGAATTAACACAATCACTAAGAGGGCAGCATGTAGCTGATCAGTGTCCTTAGGTAAGGACTAATGATGAAACAGATATCAGCGTGTTAGTACCATAATTGCATAGCGGATTTGTGATGGCAGTGATGTCATGCGCATATATTCTATTCTTAAGAAAGTAATGCTGCACTCAGAAACTTGTAAATCTGTAAAGCAGTTCCAAAAGAGGTCAGGTGCTCTCTGCAGCATCAGCAGCCCTTATGTACTTATGGAAGTCCTTGATGATCTGAGCTCACCAGCTGCACAGAAGCATTTATGACTTGTCACGTTCATGACATCAGAGATCACTAATTTTATACAATAACATTCCAGCCAGGCAGGGGCGTAGCTAAAGGCTCATGGGCGATGGTGCAAGAGTACAGCTTGGGCCCCCCTTCCCTCACATAGCCTCGACCTAACCCCTTCCCTCCAAGCACTGCATGGCTTTTTCTAATACTGGTGTCTTCTTATGCACCACAAGGGTGTTTGGTCCCCCTCAGGCTCCTGGGCCCAGTAGCTACTGCTACATCTGCACCTCATATAGCTACACCCTTCCGCCAGGTTCGGACTGGGCCACCAGAGTACCAAAGGGTGGTGGCTAATCTCTAATAAAATAATGAGCCGTAAAGGGCCAAGAAAAAGCAACCCTATCTCGAAGTGACTTTGGAGTCAATCACTTATCACTAGGGTCTATTTCTTATTATCATATTCAAAGTGGATGTGTACATGTCCTGTATAGACTGGGGATGAACCTGCAGAGTCATTTCCTGTGGTGGCTCCGAGGAACCTGAGCCCCATGCTGACTGAGGTTTATAAAACATGTGCATGTAAAAACATCACATGAGGATTATAACCTGATCGCCTCACCGTGGCATCATCTGACTCCTTTATCTCTCTCGCTTCCTCGTAGTCACATAATTCCTCCATGCACTCTCTTTCCATATTTCCTTTCTTCAGTTCCTCAAAAAGTGAGTTCGCTCTCCTCGAACGTTTGAGGACAGACATCGCCTCTTGGTTGCTGATGAAGACTAGGAAGAGATGGAGAAATGTATATTATGTTATCATCGTTTGGGTTGGACCACTGGCTTTGTGGCCCCTGAAAAGTTGGAGTCCTCCTTCTCCTTATCTGTCCAGAGGGACAGTTTGGAGCAGGGATGCCCAACCTGCGGCCCTCCAGCTGTTGGATAACTACAACTCCCAGCATGCTCGGACAGCCTACAGCTATCAGCTTACAGAAGGGCATGATGGGAGCTGTAGTTTTACAACAGCTAGAGGGCCGCAGGTTGAGCATCCCTGGTCTAGAGAATCCAATACATTATGGGTGGATGGAAACCAGACATTGATTGTCTATGGGATACATGTCGGTTAACAATAAGGCAATCCAACCTCAGGGTATATATAGCTTGAATGAAGGCTTAGGGTCACTGGGATAGTTACAGGGGCATAGCCAAAATACTCGAGACTGGCAGAAATGGTGAGAGGAATGGGGATGAAGAATGGAGAAAGTGGAAATATTATTTTGAACCTGTTTTTTAGTGGGAAGAGAAGCTCTAGAGCACAAACAGCTGCTCTCACATCTCTAATATTGTGCCTCTCAAAGCTGGCCATACATGTTAGATGTTTGCCGGGGCAACCCACCAATTGCAGGGGGCCCAATCAACCATCTAATGTGTGCAGGGGCTAGTGGTTCTCCTTCAATGGGGTAGTGCTAGCTACAGAGCAGATACTTTCAGCAGGATCCACATAGCAGTGCCCGGTGGCGTACATAGAGAAGTAAGGGCCCCATAGAAAGGATTAAACCAGGCCCCCACACAGGACAGAAGGGTTCCTGCCTAAACCCCTTCCATTGACCCTTGGGCCATTTTTCCACTGCCTCGTTTGCTAAAAGTTGTTCCTTTAGAGCTTAGAGTCCTGACCAAGTTTTTACCTCCAGTAGAAGAGGAAATAATCCCAACTAAGACTGGACCCCCTCTGTCCTGGGCCCCATAGCAGTCGCCCGGTCTGCCGCTATGGTAGTTACGCCCCTGGCAGTGCCCATAGAGTAGAAAATGGCACATGTAATGCCCTGACAATGAAGCCCTGCAGCAGAATGGACACACCCCCTGAGCTACATCAGAAAAGACACTCCCCTTGAGCTGTCAGCTTGATATAAATCTAGCAGAGCAATGAATGAGGAGATCTCTGGATCCATGTGAGGTACAGGGCTGGTTCTAGCTTTGCTAGAAAGAGATTGTCATGTTCTATATGATGTCTGATTTTCATTTTTTACATTAGTCATGGGATAACCCCTTTAAGTAGTTGTTAATAAAATTTAATCCATGCAATTTTTAATATACTTTAGGGCTGACATTTATTAGTCTGTACCACACACATGAACTGCACATTTTGGGCAAATCTGTGTAAAATGCAAAACAATTTTCCAATGCAATGCCGCTCTTGTGCCACTTTTGAAAAACTTGAGTGATGCTTAACAGGCAGATGTGGCCCCCATGTACCCCTGCTTTTCCTAATTTTTTTGTGGTCGCGCATTCTAATTTCCTTCTTTCAATTGCCACCAATCAGATCTACTGTTAGGCCTCTTTCACACAAGCGAGTTTTCCGTACTGGTGCAATGTGTGAGGCAAATGCATAGCATCCGGACTGAATCCTGGCCCATTCAGTGGGTCTTTGCACATGAACGTCTTTTTTAAACACGTCATCTCTGCGTTCAGAAAAAATCGCAGCATGTTCTTTTTTTTTGCGTTTTTCACGCAGCCCTGGCGCTATAGAAGTGAATGGGGATTGTGTGAAAAACGGAAGGCGTCCGGATACAATGTGTTTTTCACTGCAATGGTTGGTGCAAGATGTAGAGCATTATTCTTCAGCTTTTCCTCACATGTGTGAGAAACGCATCAAAAACTGAAATGCGGAAAAAATTGAAACACTGAACGCAATTGCACTGAACTTTCATTAAAAATCACCAGTTTTTCCCTGAACAGATCCTGACACAATCCATATCATTCATGTGAAAGAGACCTTAGAAACTGTGACAGTAAGGGTAAATGCACACGATCAGGATTTATCTGCGGACAATCCGCACTGAAATCCGCAGGTGTTCTCAGTGAAATTCGTGCGGTAAATCCGCACCAATTGGTGCGGATTTGCATGCGGATTTGCGTGCGGATTTTTTTTCAAGTGAATGGAGAAAATCCTCATGAAATCCGGACAGGAAAAATAAAATAAATTGACATGCTGCGGATTGTAAAATCCGCACCGCAGGTCAAAATCCGCACTAAAAAAATCTGCATCGTGTGCATTGAGAATTTCAAATTGTCATAGAATATAATGTACATGACCTACGGACCGGATTTTCCGCACGCAAATCCGCACGTAAAATCCCACGTAATCCTGATCCTGTGCATTCACCCTACAGAGCGAGAGCTGCAGCAAAATGGAAAAGACCCCTGAAATATGATAGGGAGAGAGCTGCAGAAGAAAGGACATGCCCCCTGAGCTGTGGTAGGGAGAAAGCTACAGTAGAGAACACCCACTTGAGAAAGGACACGCCTCCTAAACTGCCAGCCTGAAATAAATCTAGAAGAACGATGAATGGGGATAAAACTGAAGGGAACGGAGTCACCAGAATGCATTCCGTTCCGTTTCATTGCGTTCCCATGACGCACACAATAGCGCTGCAAGCAGCGTTCCTGAGTGCGTCCTGGGATGCGGAGCAAGACGGATCTGTCATGACTCACAACATAAGTCAATGGTGATGGATCCACGTTTTTATCACGCAAAAGAAACAGATCCGGAGCCCATTGACTTACAATGGTTTTAGAGACGGAGCAGTCATGGCTATTTTAGAGATAATACAACCGGATCCGTTCATAACGGATGCAGACAGTTGTATTATCACGACGGAAGCATTTTTAATGATCCATGATGGATCCAGCAAAAACGCTGGTGTGAAAGTACCTTAAGACTGGGGTATGGAATGCCTTAAAGAGGACCTCTCCCCGCTCCTGACATGCCTATTTTAATAGCTTCATGCATTCCCCGTGTAATAACAATTCTGGAACATCTATTCTTTTGTCTGTATGTTGTGCCATTCTTTTATTATTTCTACTAGAAGTTATGAATTAATTGCTAGCAGTCTGCAGTAAGGGTACAGAGGGGAGGTAACCAGTTGGGGGTGTGTACCTGCACAGTCTGAAAATGGCAGCACTGATTGGATAGAGTCAGTCTGTGCAGGTACACACCCCCAACTGGTTACCTCCCCTCTGTACCCTTACTGCAGACTGCTAGCAATTCATTCATAACTTCTAGTAGAAATAATACAGGAATGGCACAACATAGAGACATAAGAATAGATGCCCCAGAATAGTTATTACATGGGGAATGCATGACGCTATTAAAACAGGCATGTCAGGGAGGGGAAAGGTCCTCTTTAATAAATTCCCCCATAATATTTCAATTTCTAATCATTTGCAAAATATTAGTTTGCTGTCAGTGAATGGGAAGGCTCTTGTTCCATTCACAGGCAGTAAATCTGTCTATGGTCCTGCTCTCAGTAAAGAAGTGCATACAATTATATCCAGTTTTGACATGACATAGTACAATGTATCTCTCTGGCATCCAGTCTGCTTAGCTCAGAGGCGAGCATTGTTTCGGGATACAATTGTATCCACTTCTTAGAGCAGGACTAGATATACACAGGGTTTACAGCCTCTGAATGTAAACAGGAATGCTCTCGTTCACTGCCAGCAAACAGACTTCTTGAAAATGGTGAGGAATCCGAAACACAAAGGGGCACATGTACTACAGTGTTTGTTCCTGTTTTTATTTTTTTAAAAATGCTGTTTAAAGGGCCCTTTACACGGGCCGACTATTGACTCTTTAGCGATGATCTGGCTGTGTAAATGCACTGCCGATTACCTGATGAATGAGCGAAATGCTTGTTCATCAGGTAATCGGATCTTTTGTGCAGCACAAAAGATCATTGTTTCCCGGTGGCAAATCGTGTTGTGTAATCACACTCTGCTGCCGGAAAACAACCAGACAGTATGGGAAAGAGCGATGGCATTAGTGATCGCTCCTCCCCATACTCTGGAGGTCATACTCTAAGTCCCAGGAACCCCTTTACGCCCCTTCTTATTTTCCAGGTGGAATTTTCCATGTATCTTATGCAATGACAAATGGATAGCTAGATAGATAGTTGTGGTTGGAGTGAATAAAGCGGGCCCATCACCCTTTCACCTGAGTTTGGAGTGCTACCTTATTTGTTACAGAAAGAAAGATAGATAGATAGATAGATAGATAGATAGATAGATAGATAGATATGAGATAGATAGATAGATAGATAGATAGATAGATATGAGATATATAGATAGATAGATAGATAGATAGATAGAGCAAAATTTGCTTAATTTGTTGTGTTGTGCTGCCTTTGGACGATAAGGAAAGATAGATAGATAGATAGATAGATAGATAGATAGATAGATAGATAGATAGATAGATAGATAGATAGATAGATAGATGAGATTTGTAAGGTTCTACTGGTTTGACCCCTCCATAAACTATTATGGGAAATGTTTCCAATTCCACTGATCCAACATATCATCCTGTACGGTATCACGGTTGCTCAGTGGTTAGCACTGGTTCCTTGCAGCGCTGGGGTCCTAGGTTTGATCCTACCAAGGACAACATCTGCATGGAGTTTGTATGTTCTCCCACACTACACAGACATACTGATAGGACTGTAGATTGTGAGCCCTGTGGTATATGTCAGCGCTATATAAGTGAGTAAAATAAATACCGTCTCATAAATTTGACAGACCCCGACATGGACTCTCACATCCTGCTGGTCGTACTTATAAATCCTGCCTTTAGCTACAGTCCCCATTGTATGACCGGCCACGTCCTCCTGTATTGTTCTGCCTGTCAGGACTGGGATCTGGTCAACTACTAAAGTCCCATTCTTACCATTGTCACCCAGAGCCAGGGGCAGCAGGGAGGCCAGAAGTAATCCACAAACGATCTTGGTTCGGTGCGGCATGCTGGGGAAGAGAAGTCTTTGCATGGCAGCTGTAAGTCAAATGAAGGGATATTTGGAACATTCCCCAATTTCGGAAAACAGAGAGACCCTCCTCTGGGCTTTCTCCCTCCTCCCCCCTCATTCAGCCTCTGGGGTCAGGACCAGTTACACATTGACCAGCAAACCCTGAGGCCTCCTCATTACCATAGTATTACATGGTTTATTGACATGCTCAAAGTACCAGACAGTTCTGTGCCCCCATTAGAAAAGGACGCTGCCACCTTGCGTCCTCTGACATGGGCAGGGATGCCCGTCTCGCTAACAGTTATTACCAAGACAAGTATTAGCGCCCTATACACTGCAGGGTATAACGGTAATAACCATACATGCCAACAGTCCCGGAAAAAGGGACGACCTCCTGGAAGAGTATCAGCAATGCTAATGTGCAGGTAGTGGATCTCTGCTGGCGTCTGTATGATTGTGCCCACACTGCTGTGCAAGACCCAGGACCAAATGCCAGTCCCTGTGACCATCACAGAGCCACAGTACTTTTCGCCATAGACTTCAATGGGGTTGGGCAGAAAAACTGCAGATTTTCTGCATACAAATCTCTACCTTAGAGTACATGTAGACGGGAGCACATGGCGCCTGCGCTGGACTCTATATAACTTTGTCGCTTCCTCCAGCAGGACGTGCGACAGTCTAAAATCTACGGCAGCTGCCTTGCTGGCGTGGGTTTAAAAGGGTTGTCTCATCTCATACAATGGGGGCATATCGCTAGGATATGCCCCCATTGTCTTATAGGTGCAGGGACCAGCACTTATATTTAGAACGGAGCTCCGAAAGCAGTGGAAGGCGCACTGCAAATACGCAGGCTTCTGTCATTCATTTTCCTCTAGTTGTTGCAAAACTACAACTCCCAGTATGCCTTGACAGCCTACAGCTATTAAGGCATGCTGGGAGTTGTAGTTTTGCAACAGCTGGACGGCCACAGGTTGAACATCCCTGGACTAGACATATTATTAGTCTGACCTCTAGTGGTTCTTTCTCCGTATGACAGGTTCATATTCACTTAGACTGGTCTAATTAATATGAGCATGAAAGAAAGGCGCAAATGAGCTGTGAAAAGTTGCACGTCTCCATGAAAGTGTGACGTTTAGACGAATAAAAAAAGTCACACTTCACCACTCAAGTAAAGTACGTTAGTCCCCAGAGTGGAGTAGAAATAAAACTGTTTTTACGGCGCACCTAGATAAATTGATTGGAAAAAAGTTGCAAATGTTTGAAAGTTTGAAAAGTAGAGTCGAATAAGGCACAAAAGCCTCCAAAACAGGTGCAATTTCAGTAGTACATGCGACTAAAAAAATTAGACTGTCTAAAACTGCATTTTTACACCTAAAAACAGTAACTAAACTAGTAAATGTGCCCCATTGACGTCAATATGCAGGTCACAACCCCATGCACCTTGCGTTGCTTGCGATACAGGAAGTGTTACACATTTTGCATGGTTACAGCATTTTTTTTATTTTTCAAAAATTTCTAAAAGTTTAGGCATTTTAACATTACTGGCTTAGTCATCAAGCTGGAATCCGGACAGATTCTGGGGGCTTATGGGCCTCTACTTTAACAGTGACATGTTGCTTTCCCGCTCATTGCGATACTATAGCACCACAACGTAAAAGCCTGCAGAACTTTTTAGAAATTGGTTGCAAAGATATGCTTAGATCTTCCATGTCTAGCAGAATAAATATTTGTTTTAGGACAAGAGGGAACTGACAGAGGGGACAGAGGTCCAAAGAGCAGGGTCAGAACTAAGCCGGTGCAGAGAGCAGGACCGGGGGGGTGGGTGTTTACGGGACTGAATGTTGAAAGACTGCGCAGAGGCTAAATATTGCAGACACGGCTAATCCTATAAACACTAAAGCATCTGAGGTCTTGTTGATTTTGTGGACATTCACAAATGTATAGAAGAAAAATCGGGAAAAAAAAAGATAAAAAAAAAAAAAATCAGACAAAAGAGTATATGGACCTCACCATGGTGGAGGCTTGTAGGATGCTGCCCGCTCGAGTGGGTCCCCTTTAAAGAAGAAAATCATGAACAATTTAAGTTTACTGAATAGAATGGCAAATACAGGGGTGTAACAGTTGTCTCACTTCAGTAAGTGGCATTTATCATGTAGAGAAAGTTACTACAAGGCACTTACTAATGTATTGTGATTGTCCAATTGTTCATTTTTCCATCAGATTATACACTGCTCATTTCCATGGTTACGACCACCGTTCAATTCATCAGTGGTGGTCGTGCTTGCACAGTATAGGAAAAAGAGCCAGCCTCTCTGGTGGCCGGGACTGTGGCACCTCTTTTCGGCTGGTGCTTTTTCCTATAGTGTGCAAGCACGACCACTGCTGATGGATTGCAGGGAGGTTGTAACCATGGAAACAAGCAGTGTATAATGTGATGGAAAAATGAATCCAGTCAGCAAAGGAGGCAATATGGACAATCACAATACATCAGTAAGTGGTTTGTATTAACTTCCTCTACATAATAAATGCTATTTGCTGTAGTGAGAGAACCCCTTTAATGGGTACCGTCACTTTAAGAAAGGCCAGACTTGTACTGGTTAGAGACACACACAAGGTGGCGCCAAAGCTGAAATGCTGTAAAGCATGATGGGATAGATTTAATAGTCAAAATGCTCCAGGACGCAATGGGGGAGATTTATGAAACTGGTGTACAGTAGAACTGGCTGAGTTGCCCATAGCAACCAATCAGATTCCACCTTTCATTTTCCAAAGGAGCTGTCCAAAATGAAAGGTGGAATCTGATTGGTTGCTATGGGCAACTAAACCAGTTCTACTTTACACCAGTTTGATAAATGTCTCCCGAAATCCTTTTAGGTAGTTGGAATGTAACAAAAAAACAAAAACTTGGTGGCTAAGTAACAAACTGGTCGTTAATGCACTCTTGATTTACGGTATGTAGGCTAATAATAAACAGACTGATTTTGTGTAGGTTGTCTTGTGCCCCCGAAACTGTTTGGACCTGTGAGGCCTGGACTCCAGAAGATCTCTGAAGGTGTCCTGTGGTATCTGGAACCAATAAGATGGTAGCAACAGAGCCTTTAAGAAGCGTTGGTTTTGACAACCCTCCTTCCCACTTGGCAGGACCTGTAAAGGGAAGCTTACTTACCTGCTTCCCAGTTCTGGCTCCCCGCTCTTCCAGGCCTACGATGCTCCCTCAATGGAAACATCCGATTAGACATCGTCTGGAGCCAATCACCAGCCACATCGGTCACCGGCTCCCCTTACGTGAAAAAAGGTCACATGACACAAGAGGATCTGGACACTGCCACGACCAGTGATGGGCTGCAAGCGATGTCAAACTGGATGTTTCCAGCGAGGGAGCATCTTAGGCCTGGAGGAGAAGGAGCAGGGAGCCAGCACCGGGAAGCATGTCATCTTTTCTTTACGAGTCTGGCCAAGTCGGGGGAAAGGGGTTTGCCAAAACCTCGCCCATTCTTGCACCAGTCCCAATATTTTCAAAAACATTAAACGCTGCACCTCATGTATAAAAGCAATCATATATAAAGCCTGTCTTTGTTGCCCATAGCGACCAATCACAGCACAGCTTTCATTTTCTTCACAGCTGATTAGCAAATGTAAGCTGCACTCTGATTGGTTGCTATGGGTAACCAGGACAGTTGTGATCAAGAAGGCTCCTCTTCTGTGGAGCCTTGTAGCCCCGCCCCCTTTGCATGGCTCTGCCTGATTATGATGTCATAGAGTCATCTGGCCACTATGACATCATGAGACGTTATATAAGGAGCTGCTGAGCGGAATCTCTCTGAGGGTTCCAGTTGGAGTAGTAGGGTGAGTCTGCTGTGTCTCAGTGTCCTGGTAAATCTTTAATCTGCCGCCTGTTACCCCAATGTCTTCTTTATTTCCTGTTACCCCAATATCTTCTTTATTTCCTGCTTCCCCCAATGTCTTCTTTATTTCCTGTTACCCCAATATTTTCTTTATTTCCTGTGCCCCTAATGTCGTCTTTATTTCCTGTACCCCGAATATCTTCTTTATTTCCTGTTCCCCAATGTCTTCTTTATTTCCTGTTCCCCCCAATATCTTCTTTATTTTCTGTGCCCCTAATGTCGTCTTTATTTCCTGTTACCCCAATATCTTCTTTATTTCCTGTTTCTTAATGTCTTCTTTATTTCCTGTTATCACAATATCTTCTTTATTTCCTGTTCCCTAATGTCTTCTTTATTTCCTGTTCCCTAATGTCTTCTTTATTTCCTGTTATCACAATATCTTCTTTATTTCCTGTTCCCTAATGTCTTCTTTATTTCCTGTTCCCCTAATGTCTTCTTTATTTCCTGTTTCCCCATTATCTTATTTCCTGTTCCCCCTAATGTCTTCTTTATTTTCTCTCATTTCCCCTGATAGAAAAGATGGAGACCTTCCACCGACGTCTGGATGATGTAAGTGACAAGGGGACACAACACATGAGGGGCTATAGTGGGGGGCAGTGGTGAAAGTCAGCCCAGGCCCTGGTGAAGAAGACCTTGGTATTATATGTGGCATATGGTGGGTGGGCCCCTGAAGTCTAATAAAGGGCCACATAAGAAGATTCCAGGATTATATGTGGTATATGGTGGGTGAAGCCTCTTATTGCTTGAGTGGCCACATAAGGAGACCCCATTGTTATACATGGTGGATGGGGCCCCTGGTTCCTTAAGATGGCACATAAAAAGCCCCCAGTATTATATGTGGTATATAGCAGGTGGCCCCTGGTGCCTTGGGTGAACCCATAAGAAGACCCCATTACTATAAGTGACATATGGTGGAGTCCTGACACCTGAGGGGGACAGTTAAGAAGACCCCAATATCACACGTATCACATGGTGGGTGGGACCCCTGTTCCAGATGTTACATTGGGGCCGCAGAGTTCGGCCTCTGGCCTCCAGACTAATCTTGTTTTCTCCATTTCCAGATTCAGTCGCTGGATTTTTCTACCGAAATGCGGTAAATAATGGCGTCTTCTTCATGACTTGTCTTCCTATGTTCCCTGTGGGGTCAATGACATTTCAGTCTACATTTTGGGGTCTTTCCTATTTTTGGGGGGAGGTTTTTTTCTCAGATAATGTCTGGGTGTATAAAGTGTCTGCCCCCCCCCCCCGAACCCCATGTTCCAGGTGAGATGTAGAGGGAATCTCCAAAAGTGGAGTCAGGCTGTAATCTAGGACATGACTTTTCCTCATCCTGAGTAATAGCAGCCATTATAACGGCAGATTCCCACGTCTCCATACAGAGGGGATAGCGGCCCCATTACTGCCCCCACACAGGAGCGCCCCCCAGTTGCACCTCATAGTAGTGTCCTTCTAGTAGTTCTACCTAGTAGTGCCCACATAGTCCTGCTCTATAATCCAGTTCCTGCGGCTTCCTGTCCTCTCAGCAGCCGCTATCGACCAAAGTATACTGGAAAATGAGAGTAATACCCTCATCCTCCATTCTGCCTATAGGTTGAAGCCCCTATAAGATGTAATGGTATATCCCACATACGTCACATGTCTATGGCTGATAACCCGTCCATCACTGGATAATATATTATCTAATAGACTTTGGTGCACATTTATTATGTAGTTTATGTCCGAATCTGGTGAAGACTACACCGCTTTAACGTAAAATCTGGCTAATATTCTTGTCAAATACAATAGAGACACAGTTTACTCCAGATTTATTCTTTACAATAGGAGGATACGGCGCAGATTTTGCCCCAAATCTACTTTCAGCATACATAGGGGATTATTTATGAAACTGGAAGAAAACGGTCTGTGTTGCCCACAGCAACCAATCAAAGCCCATAGCAACCAATGACAGCTCAGCTTTCAGTTTCCAAGAGCAGAATTTGAAATGTAAGCTGCGCTGTGATTGGTTGCTATGGGCAATCCCCCCTTTAGATTTCATTTCATTCCTGTCAAAAATGCACAAAATGTATTAGGAGGCGTCACCTTTAATAAATTTGGTGTAAATCATTACAATAATCACCAATATGAGTACATGTTGGCCTATGTGATTTGAATACTCGCCATTTCAGGATATCTATTCATATCTGTGAATGGAAACACAAGCTGCTTACATTCAAAGCCTGAAATCCCCTTCCTGACCTGGTCCTGATCACAGTGCTGAGGGTTTGTTACAGTGTAGGGGATGAGATGCTGCAGAGTCTGCCCATGTAGTGTCCTGACTGAGACGTCTTACTGTAGACAAGGTTTCTGGAGGTTTCTGTCTTGGTGATTCTAAGTGAAGCGTCTTCTTCTCTTCTAGTTTATGGATCTACAGGATGATGCAGAGCAGAGTCTACAGACTGGAGCACACCGCGTGAGTGTACAGAAGATGTTCCGCTCATTTAGGATGTGTCCACATTTGTCTTCAGCGTTACTTTGCAGGTTTCAGTCACTTTTGGTGCACCGTACAGGACTATCCTCAGCACCAAATGACAGCAATCTTAACGGATCCAGACGGACCCCATTATAGTGAATAGGCTGTGCTGTAGGATGGGTCCGACACAGCTCTGCATCTCCCATTATGAACCAGGGGCGTAACATGTAACCACAGGGGCCCGCTGCAAAACTGGGATTGGGCCTCTCTTCATCATGACCACCATCATCTGCAAGTCCACCCCTCCCCCATTATTTGTTGGGCCCCATAGCAGCCACTAGGACCTGTTGGTCCCACCTATTATGTGAAGATGGACAGATTACTGGGCACAGACCCCAACCACAGAACATGGTATGATTATCCAAAGGCTGAACCCCGTTCCTGACCCAGTCCTGCTCACACAGCTGAGGACTTGTTACTATGTGTCTGTAAATATGTGTAGAAATAGATTTTCCATGTGAGGAAGCAGAGGATGAGATGCTGCAGATTCCTCTTTGTACAGACCTGAGTGATATGTATTTTTATAATTGTGGTTTTTATGTTAAAAACTCTGCAAATGTCAATGAATGTAACCGGGACCATATTGTTCTGTTCTGTTCCAAGGATCTCCAGAGAAAGGCCCTCTGTGAAGCCCGGCTGGGCGCGCCTGATGTAAGTGTGTAGAGGGAGCAATCCTAAGGCCGCACCCCAGATCTCATGGTCAGCGGGGTGCTCTCCTCTGTAGAGTATAAGCTCTTATGGGCAGAGTCCTCTCTCATGTAGAGCGTAAGCTTTTATGGGCAGGATAAACTCTCCTCTGTAGAGTGTAAGCTCTTGTAGGCAGGGACCTCTCGCTCGTAAAGTGTAAGCTCTTATGGGCAGGGATCTCTCTCCTGTAGAGTGTAAATTCATATGGGCAGGGTCCTCTGTCCTGTAGAGTGGAAGGTCTTATGGGCAGGGACCTCTCTCCTGTAGAGTGTAAGCTCTTATGGGCAGGGACCTCTCTCCTGTAGAGTGTAAGCTCTTATGGGAAGGGTCCTCTCTCCTGTAGAGTGTACACTATTATGTGCAGGGACTTCTTTCCTATAGGGTGTAAGCTCTTATAGGCAGGGACCTCTCTCCTGTAGAGTGTAAGCTCTTATGGGCAGGATCCTCTCTCCTGTAGAGTGTAAGGTCTTAAGTGCAGGGACCTGTCTCCTGTAGAGTGTATGCTCTTATGTGCAGGGACCTCTCCTTTAGAGTGTAAGCTCTTATGGGCAGAGATCTATCTATTGTAGAGTGTCAGCTCTTACGTGCAGGGAACTCTCTCCTGTAGAGTGTAAGCTCTTATGTACCGGGACCTCTCTCCTGTAGAGTGTAAGCTCTTATGAGCAGGGATCTCTCTCCTGTAGAGTGTAAGCTCTTATGGGCAGGGACCTCTCTCCTGTAGAGTGTAAGCTCTTATGGGCAGGGACCTCTCTCCTGTAGAGTGTAAGCTCTTATAGACAGGGTTCTCTCTCCTGTAGAGTGTAAGCTCTTATGGGCAGGGACCTCTCTCCTGTAGAGTGTAAGCTCTTACAGGGAGGGACTTCTCTCCTGTAGAGTGTAAGCTCTTATGGGAAGGGTCCTCTCTCCTGTAGAGTGTAAGCTCTTATGGGAAGGGTCCTCTCTCCTGTAGAGTGTACACTATTATGTGCAGGGACCTCTTTCCTATAGGGTGTAAGCTCTTATAGGCAGGGACCTCTCTCCTGTAGAGTGTAAGCTCTTATAGGGAGGGACTTCTCTCCTGTAGAGTGTAAGCTCTTATGGGAAGGGTCCTCACTCCTGTAGAGTGTAAGCTCTTATGGGAAGGGTCCTCTCTTCTGTAGAGTGTACACTATTATGTGCAGGGACCTCTTTCCTATAGGGTGTAAGCTCTTATAGGCAGGGACCTCTCTCCTGTAGAGTGTAAGCTCTTATGGGCAGGATCCTCTCTCCTGTAGAGTGTAAGGTCTTAAGTGCAGGGACCTGTCTCCTGTAGAGTGTATGCTCTTATGTGCAGGGACCTCTCCTTTAGAGTGTAAGCTCTTATGGGCAGAGATCTATCTATTGTAGAGTGTCAGCTCTTACGTGCAGGGAACTCTCTCCTGTAGAGTGTAAGCTCTTATGTACCGGGACCTCTCTCCTGTAGAGTGTAAGCTCTTATGAGCAGGGATCTCTCTCCTGTAGAGTGTAAGCTCTTATGGGCAGGGATCTCTCTCCTGTAGAGTGTAAGCTCTTATGAGCAGGGATCTCTCTCCTGTAGAGTGTAAGCTCTTATGAGCAGGGATCTCTCTCCTGTAGAGTGTAAGCTCTTATGGGAAGGGTCCTCTCTCCTGTAGAGTGTAAGCTCTTATGGGAAGGGTCCTCTCTCCTGTAGAGTGTACACTATTATGTGCAGGGACCTCTTTCCTATAGGGTGTAAGCTCTTATAGGCAGGGACCTCTCTCCTGTAGAGTGTAAGCTCTTATAGGGAGGGACTTCTCTCCTGTAGAGTGTAAGCTCTTATGGGAAGGGTCCTCACTCCTGTAGAGTGTAAGCTCTTATGGGAAGGGTCCTCTCTCCTGTAGAGTGTACACTATTATGTGCAGGGACCTCTTTCCTATAGGGTGTAAGCTCTTATAGGCAGGGACCTCTCTCCTGTAGAGTGTAAGCTCTTATGGGCAGGATCCTCTCTCCTGTAGAGTGTACGCTCTTATGTGCAAGGACCTCTCCTTTAGAGTGTAAGCTTTTATGGGCAGAGATCTCTCTACTGTAGAGTGTAAGCTCTTATGGGAAGGATTCTCTCTCCAGTAGAGTGTAAGCTCTTACGGGCAGGGACCTTATTAAAATTCTTGTGGATTCTCACTGTTCTCTCTTCTGTTTCAGGTTCTGGAAGAAAATGGACACGGAGGCTCTGATGTATGTATATCATGATAACATCTTCTAGGATGGGTGAAGACATTGGGGAGTGCAGGGACTGCTCTTCCTATTCAGCCACAGCTTGGAGCAGAAGCCATTCTGCTAGTTAGAATCTATGAGGGAATGAAGAAGGATGCAATTTGTATCAGGCTGAAGCCTCCAGAGCTGCGCTCCTTATCATAGACTTCATGGTCACCTGTCATCTGTAGACCAGTAGTGAGAAATTTGCTGGTGACAGTCATTTATTAGTTGTATAGAAGTGGCTTGTCTGTCCATGTTCCCCACTGGAGTCATCTTCTAATAGAAGAAAGTGAGAAAGGTGTCCCAACAGCTGCATGACATCCCCTTCCCCCCCATCACTTGTATTGGGGAACAGAGAGGAGAAATGGCGGCCATTGTTTTCCTTCTCTCCCATGTTTCCCTATGTAGTATGGGTTGAAAAGGTTTACCCCTCTTTAGCTTTACTATTAGTAGTGAAATAATGGAACATTTGTGTCACAGACATTCTCCTGGGATTTATATCTATTTCATAAGATACGAAAATTATCCCGGAATTGACTGATTTATAGATAATATTTCTCCTTTATGTCTCCTCTATTTCTCCCCCAGATTCAAGCAGAGGGTCCTCCATGCTGAGCCGGCATTCAGGTATCTATCCCGAGACATGGCCGATGCCTCCAATGTTACAATATGAGACTTCTATACCCAGAGCTGCAGGAATAGTCCTGGGGAGCCATTACTTTACACGGAAAGAACAATCACAGCTTTATTCTATGGGATGAGATACAGGGTCAGAGGCTACACCCTGCACACACCAATTTCTGCTCAGCTGAGGGTTTGTCACAGTGTACTAGCATAGGTTATCTTCAGTGACCTAATCATATCAGTGGCAGAGACCCCTTTTCTGTCCTGATGGCTCTTATCTACACTGATACATTGTAACAATGCAATAATTGTACTGCTGAGCAGTGGCGTACATAGAGAACTAAGGGCCCCATAGCAAGGATCAGACCAGGCCCCCCACACGGGACAGAAGGGTTTCCGCCTAAACCCCTTTCAGTGACCCTTGGGCCATTTTTCCACTGCCTCATTTGCTAAAAGTTGTTCCTTTAGAGGGTAGAGTCCTGACCAAGTTTTCACCTCCAATAGAAGAAGAGATGATCCCAACTAAGACTGGGCCCCCTCTTGTCCTGGGCCCCATAGCATCTGCATGGTCTGCCGCTATGGTAGTTATGCCCCCGCTGCTAAAGTAAAGAAAACAATGGGGCACACAGATACTTGGGGAACAATCAGTATCATTGTTAGGGGCCAGTGAATCCCTTTAAGCTTCATTCCCATAAGACTGCAGAGCCCTTTAAGTCCATGTATTTCGGGGAGTGGGACGCGTCATTACCAGCAATATTTTCTGCATATTTCTCTGTGAATAAAGGATGAATGATTGCAACTGGAGATGATTTTTCTATTGCAGCTCAACCAGACACTTCTACAAAGTGTCCATGAAGCCGGAACTGGATGTTATAATGTAAGTTTATGGAAGGAGCGGGAGCAAAAGTAGGGGATTTAAAGGGGGCTTCCAAGTGCATTGGTGACCATGACAGAGGCGGCAAAATTCCCCTCCACTTCCAGTTACACCCACATCCTCAACTTCTACATGAAAGGTTTAGTCATAGTAATCCTGAAATATCCTGGCGGTCCACAGTGGTTTGCTGGTTCTTACCCAGTATCCATGATGATGATGGGGTTAATGTTGATATTCATTATCCATGGTAGTCTAGGATGGATATAAGTTAAAGAAGAACTCCCGCAAAAATTTTTATTCCATGTCCTGCTAGAAATGTACATGATGTAATCTGTAGTGAATGTCATTTTCTTACCAGTAGCTGAGTTTTTGAGTTATATCATCCTGAAGTTTCTTATCTGTGTCATGTGTCTAGGAATTAGATCCACCAACTCACACAGCACCTTATATGTGGACAGGAAGTCTAATTTTCTATGCATTCCTATGGGAGCCTCACTTTCAGTCTCATAGGAATGAATAGAGAAGTGACTGGCTTCCTGTCCTGGGTCAGCTGGAGGTCAGGGAGTTGGTCACATGACCCAGCTACAATAAGAAGAGACATTTACTACAGATTATATCAGGCACCTTTCTAACAGGTCAGAGAATAATTTTTTTTGCGGGAGTTCTTCTTTAAATGTTTTTTTCCTGGAAGCAAAATACATTCCCTTATCCCTACTTTGATGGAGGTGGCTGAGTACAGTGCAGTGTGGAGTACAGTGCTTATTTGTGTCAGTCCCATAGACTTTGAATAAAATAGCAGCACACACCCTAGAACATTGCTTGTTAGAAAGGGGATATGGGACCCACATTGTTAGGGATTATGGGGTGCTCCTCAATCAAGCACTTATCCCCTATTTATACAGCTTCCATTGGAACCTATAATAATCAGTATGCACAGAGCTCCCCCTAGTGGTAGCACAATATTTTTCATTTCACTGACTCAATTACTGAAAGTGATGGATGCGGGCACTAGGAAAACCCACTAAAAATTGACTATGATGAGTCAATGTCTCTTCTCCCAACTTCGGAACATTACAAAGAACATTGTATAAATTATAACACAGAGCAGAATATAGATCTTCCCCCGAACACTATTCTTCTCCTCACAAGAAAACCCAGAAATAATTGAAGGGGCTCTCTACCCTGGACATAGGGCATATGGGTAAATAAAATATTTCTAGATTCATGGCTGAGATGTTCTATTTATATTCTATTCTATATTCTATCTCAAATAGTGAAGACGATGAAGATGAAGAGGAGAAGGCGGAAAAGATGGAATTGATGATGTAAGTGGAGATATAGATGGAGGTTACTACATACACAGTGAGGAGAAGATCTGCATTGCACATAGAGTGCTTCACCACTGTATTTAGCTGCAGCTACGTCTTGAGGGCGTAAATACAGTAGAAAGCAGGACATGTCCCAGACCCCCCTAGGAGTGCGGAACAGCTGCGGAAATCCAGGCCTGTCCCACCGAGTCCAGGATGGTTGGGAGGTGTGAGCTTGATAAGGTTTCCTTCTCTATAGTCTTACCCCTAGAAGTGGACTAATAGGAGTATTTGTGCAGCAATATGGGGTCCACACTGTAATACTAGATGTCATCCTGACATTCTTCTGGGATTTATATCTATTTCATAAGATACAGAAGAAAATTGTCCTGAAATTGACAGATTTTATAGATAATATTTCTTCTTTATGTCTTCTCTGTTTCTCCACCAGATTCAAATGGAGAGTTCTCCATGCCGAGCCGGCATTCAGGTATCTATCCCGAGACACGGCCGATGCCTCCATTGTTACGATTTGAGTCTTCAAAACATGGGCCGATTTGGAATTTCTGGGGCCTCAAGGAAATGTATGTCTTGGGGCCCCTGCTGCATCACCAAGCATAACCCAAGCATGTTACTCCAATAATAATAAAGCCCTTCATAGAACCTACAGTAGTAATAATGCTCCCTACAGTGCCCCACTACTAAAAAAAGGCCCCCTCATAGTGCCCCTAGTAGTAATAATACCCCCTATAGTGCCCCCAGTAGTAATAATGTCCACTGTAGACCCCTGGTAGTAATAAAATTCCCTGTAGTGCCTCCAGTAGTAAAAATGTCCACTGTAGTGCCCCCAGTATTGATAATGTCCACTGTAATGCCCCCAGTGATTATAAAACCCCCTGTAGCCCTGTAGTAATAATATTCCCTGTAGTGCTCCAGTAGTAATGATGTCTACTGTAGTGCCCCAATAGTAAAGAAAACAATGGGGCACACAGATACTCTGGGTACCATCTGCATTATTGTTATAGCCTGGTATATCCCTTTAATCTTCATCCCCATAAGACTGCAGGGCCCTTTAAGTCCATGTATTTCATTGAGTGGGACCTGTCATTACAGGAGATATTTTTGCCATATTTTAGGGGGAATAAAGGAAGAATGATTGTAACTGGAGATGATTTTTCTTTTACAGCTCAACCGGATACTGCCCGAAAGTGTCTAGGAAGCCGGCACTGGATGTTATAATGTAAGTTTATGGAAGGAGAAGGGCAAGTACAAGGGATTTAAAGGGGACTTCCAAGTGCATTGATGACCATGACAAAGGTTGTAGATGACATGGCTCCCTATGAGTCAAAATACGACTTTTTAACAAGCCTTGGGATTTGACAGGGAATATAGCTAAGACAAATATCCATCCGTAGGAAGCTGTTTTGGGGTGTTTGCACCTCATCAGTATGGGGAGCAACCACTTCCAGAAGGTGGTACTAGCGAGATGTTCTCCATGGGAGATACCTCTTTGCATATTCTTTTCCCATTGAGCACAGCCAATAAATCTCTATACCATGAAGTACTTCTGGTACGTCTCCATACACAGTTGGTCTCTTTAAGAAGATGCAGCACCCTGCCTGAGTAACACAGTGCAGAATATAGATCTTTCCCCTACCCAGTTCTCAGGAATACCCAGAAATAATTTAAGGGGCTCTCCGCATTAACATAGGGCATTTGGGTGAATAAATATTTCTAGATTCATGGCTGAGATGTTCCATATTGTAAGAAGATGAAAAAGATGAAGAAGGTGACGAGAGGGAACTGAACATGAATTAGGGACCCCAGTTTTCTGTCATGTCCTTGTGGCCCCAGGTGTGGGAAGAGCATTTCAGTAATTTAATCTTACAGGAGCAGAGGCTTCTGGGAGATATTCCAGATATGAGCATACAGAGATTTCTTTACTTCTTGTTCTTACTGGCTCCAAGTAACCATCATGGATGCCATTTAACTACAACCTGACTCTTCTCATCTTCTTTTGAGATTTGGCTTCAGGGACAGGTGGACATTTTGTGGGGTAATGATAACACTGATGTTATATATAGGGAGCTACAGGAAGACCCTCTATATATCTGAAGGAGACTGGACACCACTTTGTAAGGGGATTTAATATGGGGGTCACAGATCAGAGGCTCCACAAATCTTCACTCTCTGCTTCCGGTATTATTAGCTCTTTCCTCTAATGGAATATTTTCTATTCTGTATCCGACAGTGAAGACAAGGAAGAGACCGAAGAGGCTCTGACCGTGACTAAGAATGTGTAAGTGCAGTGTCCACATAGAATGACTGCTAATACCGGCCATCATGGAGGAGCTTGTCACATCTTATTGTCTCTGTTTTCCATCTTTTAGAAAATCAAGACGCTGGTTCAAGAAGAACATGTGAGTGATAGAAGACATAAGATCTTACTGCTACACAATTATTCATCCTCTGGGGTCTGCTCATCTCCATGATTCACTGTCACCTCTTGTATATCACACACAATAGACATGGTCGTCACAGTGTGAGCCTGTCCTGTCCTTCATGCTGTGATTCTTCTTAGCATTACCAGCATTCACCAGGGACCGGATATTCCCTTCACAAGAGGCAGCTTTTCCATAGGGTGACCTGTGGTAGGACCAATGACCACAGGCCCTCCAGGAACTAACAATTATCCACTTGAAGCGTTCTTGCTCCGATCTGACAACACTTTCTGGGTACAGAGTCCATCATACTGCTGACCACAACATCTATTAAGGGGGAGACAGGCAAACTGATCTGACACAATTAATATAGATTTAGTGTCCTTTATATCAAAAATGTCCACCAGGGATTATCCCTGTGGAGTCGGACCAGTAGGGACACAATGCTGTCCCACCAGCTCATCATCATTAGAACCAAATACCCTACTGGTCCTTAACTAGGCAGCAGGACTATAAATGACTATTAGGGACACTTGGTATATGCTTTACATGGGGGCCTCGCTCGGCCTCTGGATTTAAGAATCATGTATTTTTCTATTTGCTCTTTTTCTTCATTAAATGGGGAATTTGTTTCTGATGAATTTCATCCGTTTCCCTCCAGCCGCAGCAGCAAGAAGGACGTGAAACGCCCATCGAGGTAAATACACGCCGATCTTGAGGAAGAAGATCATTCTGCTCTTACAGATTGTCATTTTCCCCTCGGTGGGGGGCACCGTCTAAAAGAAATGGTTGTGGTCTGGGACCTCTGTGGGGTAAATCAGGGAGCAGCTTGTGAATGTTGGGGAGCGGCTCAGCTTCACCTGGTTCTTAACATGGAAATGTTGGGAGTCATTGCCCCCTGATAATCACAGGGGAGGACTGGGGTAACCCTGCGCTTTGTTGGTAAAGTATCTGTATATAAATCCCCATCCACCTCATAGTACAGAGGCTCTTCCATTAGGGCGGCTTGTAGTTATGGTTTTATTGAGGTTGATGGGGAAATGGAACATGTGAGGGCATTTCCTAAAGTCCCATTCACTCTAATATAAGATGCGACATCTGCGGTAACTGGTGAGGTAATAGGTGCCGGGTGTGAATATTTCCGTATCATAGGCGTGTCACCCGATGACTCGGCTATATCCCATCTGTTTATCTTTTCAGATTTCTGTCCTTCTTCTGCGGATGTGCGACCAGAAAATAAAAGGTGAGAACACAAGACCCTCCCACAAGAGGGCGCCGTACACCTCATATCTGGTCAGAGTATACACCGTATGACGTGCTGGCTGTATGTCGCCCATATGGTGTCCTGTTACTGCCACCCTCACCCCCATTTCCAAGAAAGTGTTCTGCTCTGATAGACGTCTGCTTCAGCTTCTCAAAATGTTCTAGATCTCTGCTTGCTTTAATAGAAAGAAGCATTCTTGTTTAAATTTAAAAGCTGAATCGTCTCCTGACCTCACCCTGCTCACACAGCAGCAGGAGACGTTACAGTGTGTCAGTGTAGATGAGAGCTATCAGCCTCCAGGACAGGAGAGAGATTTGTGCTATCTGATTAGTAGAGGATTTTACACTGATATACAGTAACTATCCCATCAGCTCTGTGAGCAGGACCAGGTCAGGATGATTAATAATCCTCCAGACAATAACAATATTGATGGAATATGCCACAAATGTCTATGAGGAGCAGGTAATAGAGGTGGCACCTAGTTTCATCTCAAGAATGGGGTCCATGCTGCACATACAGTACGTCCTCTCCATTCACTGCTATGGGACTTCTGAAAATAGCGGAGTCCTATAGCAGAGAATAGATAAAGCCGTTCATGCACATCACACTCTCCATTTACACTTTAGTGAAAAGCT